>CM060908.1:795943995-797193995 GCA_030737815.1 Allium fistulosum
TGCTGTTATTGTTATAATCAATATGTAACGACCCTGAAATTCCGACCCAATTTAAAAAATTTTGAACCGTTATTTTAATTAAAAATGTGAAGCTTACATACGATTTCAATCAACGTCCAAACTTTGTTTCTAGATTTCGCCTAGATGATTGTAGATATGGGTAAAGTTTCGTGGGAAAATACCGCAGTAAACTTCGTGCACGTTTTACTGCACATCAGTTCATTTAAAACGTGAAAAATTTCATCTTCCGAACCTAAATATTTTTACATAGAAAAATTCTAAATCATTTTCTGACAAAGGCGTCATTTTTCGTTTTTCAAAATTCGGATATCTTTAGCTCCGTCGATCTTATTCTTCGGTGTTTTGCTGCATTCCCCGTAAATGGGAATTTCAAATATTCACAAACGATTTCCGTTACCGCTCAAACTTCACATTTGGAATACACCTAGATAGATATAGGTGTACGCCAAATTTCGTCGAAAAATATTGTAGTAAATTTCGCTCGTTAAATTTACGTATTAGTTTTAATTTTATGTGTAAACTTTCTATCGTCTGAACTCAAATATTTTTCACAATGTTGCATAAGAAAAATATTCTGATCATGACGGCGCATTTCGTTTCGTCAAATTTCGCTTTTAATTGCTAGTTAAAATGTTCACTCGCGCAAATGGTTCAATAAGATTTACCACTCCGCAAACAATGTCAAACCATCAATATCTTCATACCGTTGTGTCCGCCTCGTCGCGCTGATTAAAACGGTATATTTGTTTGTGTCAATCGGAGTTCGGCGTTGAAAATTATAATTGTTAACGGAGCACACACCGGTCCATTACGCAGCGCAAACCGGTACCCAACATTTCAGCATTTAAAATTTTAGAGCCATTCAGCTGACCTTGGGAACACAAATAGCCACCATTGTGAAAATCATCATTGCCTTACCTGTGCACACTGAACCCTCTGCCTTCATTCTGCTTCATTAATTGCTCTGCACCACTGTCCTACGCAATAGCTCTGTCCCCTCCCCTCTGCAAAATTCTATTCTCTCTCCCTTTCCTTACTTCTGTTATAATTTATTCAGCCCCCAGTAAACGAAACACACCCCTCCCTTTCTTCTTCTTTCACAGCTTCTTTTGTTCTCTTTAATCATTCACCTACAGGTATGCCAACCTCTCCTCTTTCCTTTTCATATTTTTTTTTATGCAAATTATGAAACCACTTAACGAAAGTATGAAAACCAACAGCTCAGCCCTCCAGCCCCTACCCCAGCCTGCAGCTCCGACAACCGCGTCCCCAGCCCACTCCGGCCCTTCCCCAGCTCGCTCCCCCTACCCAGCCTGCCCACGGCCCAGCCAGCCCGCTCCGACTCCACGCCCTGCCAGCCCGCTCCGACTCCACGCCCTGCCAGCCCGCTCCGCCCAATCCGCCCTTCCCCGTTCGCCCGCCCCGTGCCAGCCTGCAACTCCTCCGCTCCTCCAGCACCCAGCCGCCACCCATCCCCGCTGCCCAGTGCCCAGCTCCGCCACTGCTGTCCCCGCCCTCCGCCTCCGCGTTCAGCACCCGCCCCAGCCTCCGCCTGCACGCACAGCTCCCCCAGCAGCCATCCCCGGTCCAGTGCCCAGCCGTGCCACCCGCGCCACGCGCCCAATCCCCTCCGCCACCAGCCCACCCCACTGCCTGACTTCGCCCGCCACCAGCCAACCACCTCCCCACTGCCTCCGCCCAGCAACCCGTCCCCACAGCCCCTGCCGTCCCCAGCCCACCGCTCCGCCCTGCCCCAGCCCGCTCCACCGCCAGCCCACTTCCCCGCGTCCACTACCACAACCGCCAGTCACCCAACAGCTCGCCCCGCCCCTACTACCCACGCCGCGCCGCCTCCCAGACTTCAGTAGCACCCAGCTTATCTTTGTTGTTCACTTTGGTATATATAGTATAAGTTTATGTAAAGATTTTATACACAGTAGTGTTTTGAAATGTGATATAACAGTTTGTTTTTTTTTAAAAAAGGGTAAGTATATAGTTATATAGTAAAGTTATACGTTAGTTAGTTTAGTTGGTTATATAAGGCTATATATTTATCCACAAGATTTGTATTAGACTTTATTTTAAATTGTGTTTAAAATATATATTTATTTTATAAATATATATATGAAACTGCATATTACATAACAGTATATAACTATGAAATTCTGGTCGCTCATATACAGTGTTTACTGTGTTTGTTCCAGTTACTGCTCCAGAGACTTAGGCTTCCATTCAGCTTATCGGATCTATCTAGTTCTTTGCTTTGGTATGGCTTTATATATATGTTCAATCGATATATATATTGCAATAAACAAATTATTGATAAATTATTTGTTTGATTGCAGTTGTGTTCATTTTGCGTCGTGCCTATTAAGGTCTATTTTGTCTATTTTCTTCGTGCCGCGCCACCTTCTCCAACCACGCAAGGTGAATATTTCATTCACGACTCAATCTATTATGCTATGAAAATCAAGTGATAATTGTCGTTGATATTAAATTGGATATTAAATTGTTGGTTGTTAAAATTTGGTTGAAATAAACTGTTAAGTTCTAAAAATTTGATGCCATGTATTGTTTAAGTTGATTAAACATGTTGAACTGTAATATGATGATAATTAGGGTAAATAAATAATGACCTTAAATTTGATAAGTACGATTGATGTAGAAATTTGATAACGGACACCAAGTAAAAAATCATAATGTAGTAATCTTTAATCCGTAGGATTTTAGGAATAATTGTATTAATTTGCATAATAACAAATGTGAGTTAATATGATTATTTCAGGATTATTTGAATAAATTGTTAAATGGTTATGTATGGTTGCTATTGCTTGTTTATTTACTTTGACACCATCCCAGTTATCACACTGCAAGTTCCCTTTGCTATGCTTTATATTGAATGATATCGGGTTGAAATGATAAATACCCACTTAAACAACTTGGCCTAGGATAGACAATTAAAAATAAGAAACCCGATTGGTCAACAAAATTATTTTGAAATTGAAATCTATTTGAAATTAAGGAATGAACTTAATAATTTGTTTGGAAATCAAGTAACGACTTAATGGATTTAATTGAAATAAATTAATGGATTTAATTGAAACGGATTAATAAATCTATTTAATTAAAGAAAAATGAATTGGCAAATTTGATTGAAATAAGATTTAAAACAAGTGAGTTTTAAAATTTAATAATTTAATTTATTAGATTGGTAGATTTAGATTTAGACTGAGTTTTAAATTAAATAGATTTGAACTTGTCATAAATAATAATTTAGATTTAGGAAATTTTGACTTAAAATGGAATACGAAACTAACTAAAGTTTTATGGATTTAATTTAGCGATAATTTAAATGTAAAATGATTTTAAATTTAAGGAAATTGATTTAATAAAATTTATGATTATATTTAATGTAACGATGAATGTAAATATGAATTGAGATAAATAGAATTTGATTTAACGATTCGAACTTAATTGACCGGTAAAATTCGAATTAATTGATTTTGAACTAAATTTAATAAGTGAGTTATAAAATTTAACTTGAATACTTAATTATATTGTTAATTCAAATGTTTGAACTACAGATTTCATTTGGAAATATGATTTTAAATATCCGAAATAAATTGAATCGTGAAATGTCAAAATTTGGAAGTCAAATTTGCACCTTGACTTTTGGACTTTGATTTGTTTTAAACGTTAAGTTAACCGACCATTGGGTAATAAATACGTGGTTATTAAAGAGACCGGGATCGGATATGGACATACTCTCTGTCGATACCGAAAACCACTTTAATAACTATTACACGCGAAGTGTTGATCCAGAATGAAGTGGATGGTTTGGTGAACGCGTTGACTGAAGAAAGAGAACGATATTGGACGACCCCTGACATGACTAAAACAGGAGCCGCGCCGGGCCATTGAGGTTCACTACCTCTAGCGGACGCACTTCTTCGATACCATATCTATTACTTTTGTGATTCGATTTGGGTGCACCCCTTGATTTGGGAGTGTTGTTTCGCGGTGTTGAGATAGTAGCTGCTATGCTCAACATCAGTCTGGATCACGCAACTACTAGTATCCTAGTTGGTATCGCCTCATGTACCTTGTCATACTGATTATCCTATTCGCGACCACTACGTTTGATTTGTACCTTTAGTATATGGATTGCCCTCTGGTGACTTCCGGTTTTGGGGAAACTACGGTCTTGTATATGCTCTTGGGAATAAAACGTGTTAAGGATGGAATGGGCCATGACTTAACACTATTTTAATATCGTACTTTACTGATTAGGCATTACCTATCTATCGTATTCTACTGTATATATAGATAGCTTATCGGATCCTTAGAGATGTTATTTCACCCATCTTTAAGTTATGAACTATTACCTTGCACTTGATTTAATTGTATAAGATTTTGAGTCCTGACTCGAGTGTTTCTTTTGCATATGCTCGGGTCAGTCTGAAGCTATCCAGATTGCTGATCAAGGTTGGTTGAAGATGCTGAAGGCTTAGCATTTATCTTTATCAGTCCATTTATATTCCTGTATTGATGTCCTAGTCTGTTGGACATTTTTTTGTATTAGTCACTTGATGTTAAGACATTGTTGTATCTTATATAGTGGCTTCATGAACTGCTATTATGGCGATGTATTTTTCCGCTGCATTATTCTGTGACTGTTCTGTGATGTTGTATTGATTCTCATTTACATTTATGTATTTATAATCCCATAATGATTCGTGCTTTGTATTATTTAAGTTAACATGTGTGGATTATTGTCAATTTAAATGGTCCAAATATACGGGTTAGTGCTTGGTAGAGTTGGTGCTTGGTAGAGTTGGAAATACCGACAGTAAAGTGGGAGCACAGATAGATAGTAATGGAGTTCTGAGGATTGACAATCGTATTTGCATCCCTAATGTCGATGGATTGAGACAAGAAGTGCTTAGAGAAAACCATCGGTCATCACTTTCATTTCATCCTGGGGTCACTAAGATGTACCGAAATATGAAGCGTTTATATTGGTGGAGTGGGATGAAGAGGGATATTTCTATATATGTCAGTAGATGCACCACTTGCCAACAAGTTAAGGCCGATCACCAGAAGACGGCAGGATTACTTCAACCCCTAGAGATTCCGTGTTGGAAATGGGATCAGATTTCTATGGACTTCATTGATGGATTACCAAGGACCAGAAAAGGTAACGAGAGTATATGGGTGATTGTTGATAGGTTGACAAAATCTGCTCACTTTATTCCTGTTAAGACCACTCGTACTGCTTTGAGTTTGGCCGAGTTATATATGAGAGAGATTGTTAGACTTCATGGAGTTCCATCTAGTATTGTGTGCGATAGAGACCCTTTATTCACTAGTAAATTCTGGAAGGCATTTCAGGACGTCTTGGGCACTAAACTGAATCTGAGCACAGCTTATCATCCTCAAACAGATGGCCAAACTGAAAGGGTGAATCAGATTTTAGAGGATCTGCTCCGTGCCTGCATTATTGATTTCGGTGGATCTTGGGAAGACCATCTCCATTTGGTTGAATTCACTTATAATAACAGTTATCAGGTAAATAAAAATTTCAAATTGGATAAGTAAATTTGAATCGAAATTTAACCACCTTTATATTCAGGCAAGTATCGATATGGCATCGTTCGAAGCTTTATATGGACGGTCATGCAAATCGCCAGCTTGTTGGATTGAGCCTGGTGATCGATTGATTCTTGGCCCAGATATGATTATAGAAGCATCCGAGAAGGTTAATGAAATCAGAAGAAAGATGAAGACCGCACAGGATAGACAGAAGAGCTATGCTGATAGGCGCAGAAGAGATTTAGAATTCCTGATTGGGGATAAGGTATTCCTTAAGGTATCACCCTTAAAGAATGTTATTCGATTTGGTCGTAGAGGGAAGCTCGCTCCTAGATTTGTTGGACCATTCACTATCACTGAGAGAATTGGTACACTAGCCTACAGAGTTGCACTACCGGAGAAATTTGAGGGCGTGCACAACGTCTTCCATGTTTCACATCTTCGGAAAGTGGTACATGATCCATTCTTGACCATTCCTATTGCTCAGTTAGATGAGGTTGATATTGAGCCGGATTTGACTATAGAGAGGAGACCACTTCGTATTGTTGATAGGGATACAAAGCAACTTAGAAGGAAGTCGGTTAGCCTAGTCAAAGTCCAATGGAGTCCCGATGATCGTGATTGCACTTGGAAAACCGAGGAGAGTATCCGGGATTCTAATCCAGAATTGTTTGTTGAAGGTAAATTTCATTCTATACTCTTTACTATATTCAATGATCTATTCTGAATCTATTGTATCTTTGTTATCTGTTCTTCCACTCTTTACTTTGTTCCTTTTCGAGGACGAAAAGTCTTGAGTAGGGGAGAATGTAACGACCCTGAAATTCCGACCCAATTTAAAAATTTTAGAACCGTTATTTTAATTAAAAATGTAAAACTTACATACGATTTCAATCAACGTCCAAACTTTGTTTCTAGATTTCGCCTAGATGATTGTAGATATGGGTAAAGTTTCATGGGAAAATACCGCAGTAAACTTCGTGCGCGTTTTACTGCACATCAGTTCATTTAAAACGTGAAAAATTTCATCTTCCGAACCTAAATATTTTTACATAGAAAAATTCTAAATCATTTTCTGACAAAGGAGTCATTTTTCGTTTTTCAAAATTCGAATATCTTTAGCTCCGTCGATCTTATTCTTCGGTGTTTTGCTGCATTCCCCGTAAATGGGAATTTCAAATATTCACAAACGATTTCCGTTACCGCTCAAACTTCACATTTGGAATACGCCTAGATAGACATAGGTGTACGCCAAATTTCGTCGAAAAATATTGTAGTAAATTTCGCTCGTTAAATTTACGTATTAGTTTTAATTTTATGTGTAAACTTTCTATCGTCCGAACTCAAATATTTTTCACAATGTTGCATAAGAAAAATATTCTGATCATGACGGCGCATTTCGTTTCGTCAAATTTCACTTTTAATTGCTAGTTAAAATGTTCACTCGCGCAAATGGTTCAATAAGATTTACCACTCCGCAAACAATGTCAAACCATCAATATCTTCATACCGTTGTGTCCGCCTCGTCGCGCTGATCAAAACGGTATATTTGTTTGTGTCAATCGGAGTTCGGCGTTGAAAATTATAATTGTTGACGGAGCACACACCGGTCCATTACGCAGCGCAAACCGGTACCCAACATTTCAGCATTTAAAATTTTGGAGCCATTCAGCTGACCTTGGGAACACAAATAGCCACCATTGTGAAAATCATCATTGCCTTACCTGTGCACACTGAACCCTCTGCCTTCATTCTGCTTCATTAATTGCTCTGCACCACTGTCCTACGCAATAGCTCTGTCCCCTCCCCTCTGCAAAATTCTATTCTCTCTCCCTTTCCTTACTTCTGTTATAATTTATTCAGCCCCCAGTAAACGAAACACACCCCTCCCTTTCTTCTTCTTTCACAGCTTCTTTTGTTCTCTTTAATCATTCACCTACAGGTATGCCAACCTCTCCTCTTTCCTTTTCATATTTTCTTTTTTTTTTATGCGAATTATGAAACCACTTAACGAAAGTATGAAAACCAACAGCTCAGCCCTCCAGCCCCTACCCCAGCCTGCAGCTCTGACAACCGCGTCCCCAGCCCACTCCGGCCCTTCCCCAGCTCGCTTCCCCTACCCAGCCTGCCCACGGCCCAGCCAGCCCGCTCCGACTCCACGCCCTGCCAGCCCGCTCCGCCCAATCCGCCCTTCCCCGTTCGCCCGCCCCGTGCCAGCCCGCAACTCCTCCGCTCCTCCAGCACCCAGCCGCCACCCGTCCCCGCTGCCCAGTGCCTAGCTCCGCCACTGCTGTCCCCGCCCTCCGCCTCCGCGTTCAGCACCCGCCCCAGCCTCCGCCTGCACGCACAGCTCCCCCAGCAGCCATCCCCGGTCCGGTGCCCAGCCGTGCCACCCGCGCCACGCGCCCAATCCCCTCCGCCACCAGCCCACCCCACTGCCTGACTTCGCCCGCCACCAGCCAACCACCTCCCCACTGCCTCCGCCCAGCAACCCGTCCCCACAGCCCCTGCCGTCCCCAGCCCACCGCTCCGCCCTGCCCCAGCCCGCTCCGCCGCCAGCCCACTTCCCCGCGTCCACTACCACAACCGCCAGTCACCCAACAGCTCGCCCCGCCCCTGCTACCCACGCCGCGCCGCCTCCCAGACTTCAGTAGCACCCAGCTTATCTTTGTTGTTCACTTTGGTATATATAGTATAAGTTTATGTAAAGATTTTATACACAGTAGTGTTTTGAAATGTGATATAACAGTTTGTTTTTTTTAAAAAAAGGGGGTAAGTATATAGTTATATAGTTAAGTTATACGTTAGTTAGTTTAGTTGGTTATATAAGGCTATATATTTATCCACAAGATTTGTATTAGACTTTATTTTAAATTGTTTTTAAAATATATATTTATTTTATAAATATATATATGAAACTGCATATTACATAACAGTATATAACTATGAAATTCTGGTCGCTCATATACAGTGTTTACTGTGTTTGTTCCAGTTACTGCTCCAGAGACTTAGGCTTCCATTCAGCTTATCGGATCTATCTAGTTCTTTGCTTTGGTATGGCTTTATATATATGTTCAATCGATATATATATTGCAATAAACAAATTATTGATAAATTATTTGTTTGATTGCAGTTGTGTTCATTTTGCGTCGTGCCTATTAAGGTCTATTTTGTCTATTTTCTTCGTGCCGCGCCACCTTCTCCAACCACGCAAGGTGAATATTTCATTCACAACTCAATCTATTATGCTATGAAAATCAAGTGATAATTGTCGTTGATATTAAATTGGATATTAAATTGTTGGTTGTTAAAATTTGGTTGAAATAAACTGTTAAGTTCTAAAAATTTGACGCCATGTATTGTTTAAGTTGATTAAACATGTTGAACTGTAATATGATGATAATTAGGGTAAATAAATAATGACCTTAAATTTGATAAGTACGATTGATGTAGAAATTTGATAACGGACACCAAGTAAAAAATCATAATGTAGTAATCTTTAATCCGTAGGATTTTAGGAATAATTGTATTAATTTGCATAATAACAAATGTGAGTTAATATGATTATTTCGGGATTATTTGAATAAATTGTTAAATGGTTATGTATGGTTGCTATTGCTTGTTTATTTACTTTGACACCATCCCAGTTATCACACTGCAAGTTCCCTTTGCTATGCTTTATATTGAATGATATCGGGTTGAAATGATAAATACCCACTTAAACAACTTGGCCTAGGATAGACAATTAAAAATAAGAAACCCGATTGGTCAACAAAATTATTTTGAAATTGAAATCTATTTGAAATTAAGGAATGAACTTAATAATTTGTTTGGAAATCAAGTAACGACTTAATGGATTTAATTGAAATAAATTAATGGATTTAATTGAAACGGATTAATAAACCTATTTAATTAAAGAAAAATGAATTGGCAAATTTGATTGAAATAAGATTTAAAACAAGTGAGTTTTAAAATTTAATAATTTAATTTATTAGATTGGTAGATTTAGATTTAGACTGAGTTTTAAATTAAATAGATTTGAACTTGTCATAAATAATAATTTAGATTTAGGAAATTTTGACTTAAAATGGAATACGAAACTAACTAAAGTTTTATGGATTTAATTAGCGATAATTTAAATGTAAAATGATTTTAAATTTAAGGAAATTGATTTAATCAAATTTATGATTATATTTAATGTAACAATGAATGTAAATATGAATTGAGATAAATAGAATTTGATTTAACGATTCGAACTTAATTGACCGGTAAAATTCGAATTAATTGATTTTGAACTAAATTTAATAAGTGAGTTATAAAATTTAACTTGAATACTTAATTATATTGTTAATTCAAATGTTTGAACTACAGATTTCATTTGGAAATATGATTTTAAATATCCGAAATAAATTGAATCGTGAAATGTCAAAATTTGGAAGTCAAATTTGCACCTTGACTTTTGGACTTTGATTTGTTTTAAACGTTAAGTTAACCGACCATTGGGTAATAAATGCGTAGTTATTAAAGAGACCGGGATCGGATATGGACATACTCTCTGTCGATACCGAAAACCACTTTAATAACTATTACACGCGAAGTGTTGATCCAGAATGAAGTGGATGGTTTGGTGAACGCGTTGACTGAAGAAAGAGAACGATATTGGACGACCCCTGACATGACTAAAACAAGAGCCGCGCCGGGCCATTGAGGTTCGCTACCTCTAGCGGACGCACTTCTTCGATACCATATCTATTACTTTTGTGATTCGATTTGGGTGCACCCCTTGATTTGGGAGTGTTGTTTCGCGGTGTTGAGATAGTAGCTGCTATGCTCAACATCAGTCCGGATCACGCAACTACTAGTATCCTAGTTGGTATCGCCTCATGTACCTTGTCATACTGATTATCCTATTCGCAACCACTACGTTTGATTTGTACCTTTAGTATATGGATTGCCCTCTGGTGACTTCCGGTTTTGGGGAAACTACGGTCTTGTATATGCTCTTGGGAATAAAACGTGTTAAGGATGGAATGGGCCATGACTTAACACTATTTTAATATCGTACTTTACTGATTAGGCATTACCTATCTATCGTATTCTACTGTATATATAGATAGCTTATCGGATCCTTAGAGATGTTATTTCACCCATCTTTAAGTTATGAACTATTACCTTGCACTTGATTTAATTGTATAAGATTTTGAGTCCTGACTCGAGTGTTTCTTTTGCATATGCTCGGGTCAGTCTGAAGCTATCCAGATTGCTGATCAAGGTTGGTTGAAGATGCTGAAGGCTTAGCATTTATCTTTATCAGTCCATTTATATTCCTGTATTGATGTCCTAGTCTGTTGGACATTTTTTTGTATTAGTCACTTGATGTTAAGACATTGTTGTATCTTATATAGTGGCTTCATGAACTGCTATTATGGCGATGTATTTTTCCGCTGCATTATTCTGTGACTGTTCTGTGATGTTGTATTGATTCTCATTTACATTTATGTATTTATTATCCCATAATGATTCAGTGTTTTGTATTATTTAAGTTGACATGTGTGGATTATTGTCAATTTAAATGGTCCAAATATACGGGTTGTTACACAATATGATTGCAGGATTTTGATTTGTAAAAAATATGCTTTTAAAAGGATATTAGTGAGGGGAAACTCGTTCCGCTAAGCGACGTGGTCTCACTTATTATCAGTAAATCAAGATGTAATACTATTATTCACACCAGGCTTTATATCTGACTCGATGTTTATGTTTTCCCTTTAAACTCTTGGGTGCTCAAATATTGATTTGAGTGGATTGAGAGTTAAGAACTTTTCAGGTTTAGTAGGTTGGACGAATAAGCTTCCGAAGACGTGTAGGAGGCAAAGCTAGCTATGTATGAGCTATTTAGTGTTATTTCCACTGTGATGTAATTATGATTGATACGTCTATCTAGTACTCTGATCATCCAAGAGGGCATCTTCATATGTCGCTCTTGGCGTAATTTGTTGTAATCATATTTGATCAAAATCTGAGAATCATTTTGGGATTATGTAACTGAATATGAAATATGGATTGAAACGTAATCCGAAAAGTTATTTTGAAACCTGTGTTGATTTTATTTCATATTCATGTGCTTCTGATATTATGGATACTATTAATATTACCGTATTTTGTCACCGAAAGTTAATATTATAAATGACTGCAACATATGTAGCACTTTGCTTCGGTCCTCAAGATAGGGGTGTTACAATATCACATTAGGACATATGAAATTTGGTTTTGGTCAAAATTCCAACGTTGTCCACATTCAACTTTGTAAGTACAAACACAAAATCGTTGGTTCAATAATAACAATTATTATTAACCGTACTACTATAGCCAGAGACTTTGACTTAAGTCGACCCCGTGATACTGACCCCATATAACTAAGGAGACAAATTGTCTTTTGAATAGTGTTTCACTTCCAATGCTTCCACCCGACCCAACTATATTCATTCGATGGACGTCGTGCCACGATTTAACTATAATCAAAGCGGAGTTTTCACATTGAAGCTTGACATTATTCTCAAGTCGATAAAATTATGTAATATTGTCACATCGATATTTTCTGTTTGACCTTAGTTATATCAACCAACAGAAAACTATCGAGTGAGTCATTACATAGCCATCCAATAACTATCAGTACGTAACCTCTTGGTGCCTCCAGCAGCCATGAGTAATACACTATCCAACATTTTTTTTATAACATTTTATAACATGAGTGATGCTTTATTCAAGCATATCATTCATTTTGATGTTTCGAAATCTCAAACTAATAACCTTTAAAATCTCAGTCTAGTACGGCGTAGCCCAACAACTTGAGTTGGAGGTATTTTGAAGTTTCAACTGTTGTTTAATTTGAATCAGTCTTTTCATTTTTGTCAGTGGGTTCTGTGTGTTATTTCTCCAGTATACAAAAGGGATCGAATATATTGCACGAAACAGCAGGAACCGTTGGATTCAAGCAAAAAGATATATCCCAGCCCTTTACTTCCTCCTGCACACAGTTTTGTACTGTATTTCGGGCCTCGTAGCATTATCCGTCATTTCTTTTTTATTCTCATAAAATTAAATTTACATTTGTAAACTTTAAAGCAGTATACATTAAACCCTAACACGTTCTTCGTGTAAATTACATAAAGTTATGTTCATATTTGGATTTAAACTCTGGACATTATATCACCCAACTTCACATCTTCTAATTGGTGTTAACGACATTTGTTATTTTTTACTGATATGATTACCATTTTCTAAGGGTTGTACACATTTTTTACTGATATGATTACCCCAGGCGAATATCGCAGTTTAATAATCTGCATGTTGTACCCAAAACTGGGCCAACAAACCGAACACATGAAATCCGATTAAACTCCAAAGTAAAGGTGTAGGACAAACGACAGTGATCTGTAAACCAATGAAAGCAATGGACCTATGGATCATGTTCTGTTTTTAAGATGAGAAATAGGGAAACGACCACGAATTCTCTTTTTCATTTCTGTGCACCTCTTCATTTCACCTGTCTTTCTCATCTTTTTCTTTCCTAAACTAGGCGTAAGATAGAACTGTTGCTCATTAATTTTTACATGTAAATCCATTTATGAGTATGACTGGTTATTAATACCGCTAGATTGTTTCCATTAGAAATGCTAATCTCTGAGTGCGACATACCAGAAAGTTGAATTATAAGAGCAAACTAATCCATAAATTCCATGTTTCATTAATATATCATGAATCCATGGTAAAATATGAGGTTGATGTAGACTTCAAATGATAAATAGCCCACATCTATGTTTGAAAGGCACAATGAACAAGGTTTTCCTATAATTACCGCCATTTCTGCCCCCACAACAAACGCAAAAAATCAAAAATTAAATCAGCATCAATAAAAAA
The DNA here is from genome assembly GCA_030737815.1 of Allium fistulosum. Lineage (NCBI taxonomy): Eukaryota > Viridiplantae > Streptophyta > Magnoliopsida > Asparagales > Amaryllidaceae > Allium > Allium fistulosum. The sequence continues at coordinate 795,957,529 of CM060908.1, forward strand.
TATTCTCTCTAACCTGCGCCACACATTATCCTGCGCCTCCTTCTCCCTTCCGGCGTGGGATAGGATTGTCGCCATCATGGCAGCTTCATCGTCATCATCCATGGAGCCGCAACCGATCAACTGGACCTGGGACGAGGAGAAGTTGTTCGAAAACGCTGTCGCGGAGCTCGAGTTCAACAATGGAGACGAAAACGACGATTTCTACTACAGCGAGATCGCCAGCAGAGTCGCAACGAAGAGCGCGGCGGAGGTGAAGCTGCATTACGAGGTGCTGTTGGAGGATTTGGATGCGATTGAGGATGGTAGGGTTCCGATTCCGATTTATGTGGGAGAGGAGGTAAAGGAGAAGGATAAAAATGAAAACTTGGGGTATTTAGGGATGCAAAATAATGGCGGCAATGGAAGTAGTGGGAATGGATGCTCGAAAGCAGAGCAGGAGAGGAGAAAAGGGATTCCATGGACAGAGGAAGAACATAGGTATGTTAAAATTTTATTATTTCTTAATGGCATATCAGAAATTTTGGAATTTTGTTTAATTTTGACTGAAAGTCGAAGTACTCGTTGCTTTTAAAGCCTGCGATAAGTTATGTCTTAGTCCAAATGTAGCTATATATAATTAGAGTGAAATCAGTACATGTATCAGTAAATATTTAAAAGTGAAGATACATTTCAAGCTTTGATTGTTGTATGCTGAAGAAAATTATCATTCTCAGACCGCACGCACAAGTCTTTGCTGCAACAAGCAGAATAAAAATAACGGACCTTTTTAATTGTGGAATATTTTATGCTACCACATTCATCTTCCAACTGTGAATAATTTGAATTGAAATATTATTCAACAGATCCTAATACATCAAATATGCTTGTATGATATGTTGATAAATTTAGTCATTTCTCTCATCTATTTTTTGAAGTGTATTTCCTATTTCGACATGCAAATGTGTCTTAGAATTGAATTTAGCTGCCTGTTGATTTGCTTTTATTCTGCTGAAAGTCAGAACAAAAGTGTGGCCCACACTCACTTAGGGCATGCGTTCTTTATTATAGTAAAAAAAGTGCTTAATTTGAAAATATTTATTGCGAAAGTGTTTTGTAGTTAATTGAAACTACTAAATATTAAGCATTTTTGTTGTGTTAATATTTTCAATGTTTATTGCGTTTTTAAAACACTTAATACTCACAAAAGTTTATTTGCGAAGAAAACACTTGGTACTAATGACCTTGTTAAAATGACTGGCACACAAGAAGCACAAACTGGTGTGAGGAGAAATAGAATTCGCACAGACTTTGATGAGGCTCCATGATCTTATCTCTTGTTCCCATATTTTAACTGAATTCATATTTGACTGTTCTACTAAAATTGAAAAGCAATAGACAATCAGCAAACGAACTATATAACCACAAACTTGAAAGTATTAAGTGTACTTGTAATTCTATGCAAGCATAAAAACTCAGCCACGGTTTTTGTAGTCATTTCTAATTTTTTAGTTAACATATAAACCAATTTAATCTTCTTAACTATGTGTACAAGATTTGGTCTTTTCAACTAATTTCAGTTTTCTTTAGTATTATTTATTTATTTACTTTTACATAAATTTTGACCTATTTTTTTGAAAAAATGCTGAATATATTTTTTAACCCTACTAGTAATAAAAGGAATTATTTGCATAAAATTTCTACTTTAGTCGTCAGACTGTTTATAAACTTATAAAGTTACATGCATATTCTATTGTATTTTAGTTCGAGAGGGGGATAACATGAAAGAGATTAAAATTGAACGTGGGTAGGTTTTGAATTTCATAAACAATGTAGTTTTCCGTATGACAATGCAATTATGACTTTGCTTTTAGCAGTATTCTTAATAATGGAGCATCTTTCGAGTGCTCTTACTAAAAGTTTGGTGTCTTTCCAGTCTTGCAATTTAAATGTGTGGTACCCGTTAGATATCTCCTGCTTTTTAAAAATAGCATCATATATCATGCAATAAGGGTGAGAAATTAACGTTTGACCCACATTTTCCAATATCTAACCTATCATGTATTCTTCCTTATAGACTCTTTCTTCTGGGTCTAGACAAATTTGGAAAGGGAGACTGGCGAAGCATATCAAGAAACTTCGTAATGACACGAACCCCAACACAAGTAGCAAGCCATGCCCAGAAGTACTTCATCCGCCACAACTCGATGAATCGGGACCGTAGAAGGTCAAGCATACACGACATCACAACGGTGAACGGTGGAGATGTAGCCTCCCCTCAAGCTCCAATCACAGGGCAAGCCGCCAATGGGAACCCGGCACCTCACTATGGGCAGCCCCCATCCATGAAGGTGCACCACCACCCTGCTCATCATCATCCTCATCATTTACACCATGCACATCCTGTACCTGGAATGAATATATACGGTCATCCTGTAGGGCACCCTGTTCAGGGACATGCTGCCTCTGCTGTAGGTATGCCCGTTATGCTTCCACCTGGCCATCATGCTCATGTCCCTTATGTTATGCCTCCTCCTCCCCCTTATTCTTTACCTCCTCCACATACTATGCATCAATAGCTTCTTCTTCAGTGTACATAGATTTCTTTTTATAGGTTGTTCTTTGTTTTGGTGTAACATACGATTTGACCACCATTTTTCTTTTGTATGTTTATGTTCAAATTGTTCATGTTTTTGCTTCCTCGGATGTAATTTGTATTATTGTTTTGTTTATTATAGATCTGTTCTTTTTGGATATATATTTTGCGGTGTTCCGTGCATCTCTGTCAGCTTTCTCTTAACATATCTTCGTTCTGAATCGACTGATATACATGTTATAGATGGTTAACCCATTGATGCTTGTGTGTGCATCTCCGTGTACACACGCGCAGCACGAATATATACGCGCACAAATATATACAACGTTTTGCAAGCTCCTTGATAATCCCCTTATTCCTTACAGTAAACTTATGCAGTTATTGGCCCATTGGTGCTTTCTCACTTCCCTTCGTCTATTAGCGGAACAAATTTCCAGAAGAAAACAAAATTTTGCAAATATGTCATCGTCATTAGCAAGATCATCTTTCCAAAATTTTCAATCATTTCCAAATTTTTGACACATTCAAAGTACCCGTCCTTCTGAACGAAGATAGATTCCACTTTAGAGAACCCAACTCTCTTAAAAGAAAAGGAAACCTCTCCGTTTTTTTCTTTTGAGAAATTGAACACAAAAATGAGAAAGAAGTAAAGTGCACCCCAAACCATTTGCCGTGGGTTAGGGATGTAAACAGACCAGACTGAACTGGACGAAGGTATGTCCATGACAAGTCCTATAAGAGATTTGGAAAAACACAAACCGGACAAAGTTTAGATTCGGACACTGTTCGGATGAGCTGGATAAGGATGGATGATGTACGGATAATAGAAAAACATCCAACAATTTTGAACGTACACATTTTTGTATTTTTTTTTTCTTAATTCGTATCATAAATGACAATTGAACGGACACGGATCAGACGCTTTATAGATTCGGACCGAGTCGGACATCAGACGTTCATACAAAATTTACACCCTATGGTACATGAGCCTCTTGGGGGCACACATAAGAGCGGGTTTCACCGTATTTCTCATTGCATGCACAACACACAACCATTATGTGTTTTATTCTCTCCATTTATTTTTCTTTTCCAACTTATATTTACATTGATTTCTTTTCTTTGACTGTATCATACATGAAGTAATTAGCTAATTTAATTACACATAAAGTATAATTTAATTACACGTAAAGTAATTAATTAATCTAATTACACATGATGCAGGTAATCAATTTACTTATTAATCTGTGTTTTGAAAATGTTTGAAATACAACATTCAAATCAATACATGAATGTGCATAGTCAAGGACCACTAGCTCAAGTGTTAAGTGGTATGGCGTTCTAGGCTGAGGTCCTAGAGGTCGTGGATTCGAACCCAGAGACATCAAAACGAGTGGTTTATTTAAATAAAGTATCACTTTTATTATAAAAAATATGAATCTACGTTGGTAGCACTTAATTTATGTTCAACGATTATATAAATTTAATGGGTATTGTTATTGTCACTGCAAATTTGGATATGAAGGGGATTTCGATGGGGTCTGTCGAATTTATGGTTAAAGTTCGACGGAGATATGCCGAATTTAAGTTGAAATTTGATGGAGGTGTGATGAACATAGTGTGAAATATTATATTCGGTAGGGGTGGTATACTGAATTTTAACCTTTTTGGTTGTCCCCCTCATATCCAGATTTGGATTGCCAATAGCAATACCTAATTTAAACACATGCGATGTTTTTTTCTCAATAAAACATGCAATGTATTTATTTATTTCATTTTATCGGTATAATACATACAAAAAGTGCAGTGCGTATATACTTATGATACACATTTTAATCTTGATTTCATTGAGTCGGTGACAATGTAGTTATGTGATCCCCAAGTGTGATGGTGGTCCATAGCCACACTCAAATGAGTTTACACAAGTTGAATTATAAAAGGTTATGTGAAACTTTGTTCTAGCATAAATGAGCAAAGTTATTTCTTACAAACCATCTAGGCATAGTCCAACTTCAACCTTTTAGCAAACCCTTAAGCAAAGGTATAATGTACTTGTGCATCTCTTCATTAACAATTTTATTTTGATATTTAAAGCTCGACCAATGGTTAAAACTCTAGCATATCCTTAATTGATTGAATGATTTGATCCAATAACATATCACCTTGCTAAAGGATTTCGTAACTCCATATCATTATCCAATTAGGAAGACAAATCCTCTTCTTTTGATTATACCAAATAATGACCATAATACAAGCATAATGCTATGTTTAAACTAGAATCTAAGTACGTCTTCTAAACATAAGATCGAGAATACCCTTAAGTCGAAAGACGATTGTACATCATCGTAAGAAATCCCTTATTTGACCTAGGTAGTATTACCTGTAGAAGCATCTTATTGGATCATTCTATGTTGTTCCATAACAACACACATACGTGACTTCTTGGTATCACCACATGGTAGGAGAGAGATACTACCCGTCAATTTGAAGAGCATTACACGCACTAATCTATTTGAAGTTTAAATATCCCATCTTGAAACTCCTACAACTAGGTTCATTTAAGATATCCTGTCCAACTAATCGATCAAAACTCATGATTTCAAACTCTTCGTAATTAGACTATCATAGTACGAATTCTAGGGGTTTTTTACTTAAATGATATAATTTACCTACAACATTTAGTACATGCATGAATGTATGTAAAGCCTTATAAGTATATAAAACCCAACAACATACTTCTATTTCAAATGAAATGATAGGCTCAACCATATAATTTCACATTACATATTTACCTCTATGTGCACCCATAACTCTATTGCTAATGTATCTAAATCAAAGCATAAATTGAATAACACACCAATGCTTGTAGCTCTATAAAGGAACTAGAACCATGTTGTTTGTACAAATTCATGTGGATCTAGATTGGATAATACATTAATGTAGTGAGGCGGAGTGGTGACATACACATTAAGGAAGTTGAGACCGAAAAATGTCATATATGCGACACATGATTTAGGGCTAGTAGTAGTCATGTTTGCATTGAAAATCTAGAGATATTATTTAGTAATAGAAAGATTTGGGTTGTTCGCGGATCATAATTGTAATAGCATATTCCTAAAGAGGCCATTAAATTAAATTCTACTCAAATTTCACCATTGGTCGATTCGAGGTCTACATCGCTAGAAAACTCATCGGGGATGATCAGAGAGGTTCATCAGAGGCCTCTAATGGGGGAAGCAAGCCACGAAGAGGATGTTAGTGGTCAAAGTATTCCATGATTATGTGGACCTGTTGTGTGCATGTACACCTGTGTAGTTAATGCCCCGCTATTACCTCGCTATAACTCTGTTATATCTCATAGCGGATTTCTACCGCTACGATTTTTCCATATAGCTTCAAATATAGACTTTCCGCTTTAAGCCCCGCTATTTTCGCTATATTCCGAAATCACCGCTATATTCCGCTGTATCTTCTTTAAAAGAAATGAATTGAAAAATGACATTTATACATTATAAAAATTATGAAATTAATTTATTTAATTGAATTTTTAATATATTTTCAGAAATGAAAATACTATAATATTATACTGAATTCAATTATGTTATATAACAGTTTTACTTTTATTTACAGTATATTCACACATGTTTTTATTTAAAATTATTTACATATTAATTATAATTCAATTGAATGTTAATTTTTCATTTAATTACCATTTATATATTTGTAAAAACATTAAGTATGAGTTTTATATGCTATTTTAGAGTCATCTGCTATATCCCGCTATATCCACGTTGTATCCCCACTATGACTTTTTGCACCTCCACTGCATTGAATATGCCGAGTACTGTAATTGCACAGATGTACACAATATGCACATGTGCATAACATTAGCTAAGTGGGCTAAGCCCTCATGCATTAGTTCGATCCATTGGGCTAATATAGCTATTGTAAACGGTTGCTCATTTATATATATATATGGAATGTACTCCTGCAACAATGCATGCTGAAGTTAATAAAGAAAACCCTAATTTGGATTATTATTATATGCTTCTCCTTGTGTACTTCTGCCGTGTAAACTCTTTTCTTTTTCTTCTTGCATTCTTTCTTTATCCTCCTCCAAACTATCATTAATTACCTATCTACCTTTGTACTGCAGCCTTTCTTCTCTTTCCAATCACCATAAACCTCCATTTCTGCTTCAAAACACAACCCAAAACCTTTAAGTTTATTCCCTGTCTACCATGGTTGATTTGATTATCATAAAGAAAAAGAGTGCCCACCAAACTAGTATTAAACCAAAATGATGAGCTAGAAGCATCTCTATATTGGATCTAAGCTGGCATGCAGCAAGTTAAACGGGTAAATTTCAAAAAAAATTACTATTTTGGATCTTATTGGGTCTATGAAACCTAAATTAATTTGGATCTACTTTAAGTAATTTTTAGATAAAATCATTATTTTATTTGATTGTTTAATAAAATGATTTTATTTAATAGTATATATGATAAATAATGTGCATGTGTGCATCGCATACATATGTATGTGTACGTGCACATGAACATGCAACATGTAAAATGTACATGGTTTAACATGCTAATATATAAGTGATGGGATTTCCACCACGGCGGAGATATTAGCTTATTCATATACATATTTGTTTTCAACTATTATTTAATATCAATATAATTTACAAAACATGTTTATATATGTACATGTAACTATAAAATAACTATTAATATGCATACACGTAATTATATGCAAAATAATTATTTACAGATTTGTATATAAAACAATTTAAAATTAAAAAATTCAAAATTTAAATTCAAAATTTGAAATTAGATCAAGATTTAATATATCTGTCAAAATTCAATTCAAATTTTAAATTTACAACTAAGTTATGCACACACACATATACATGTACATATACATATATACAAAAAAATTGAAAATATATAAATATGTTTTAAATTACATAAATATAAGTAATTTATATATTTAAATACAATAACATGATTATATATATATATATATTATTTATATAAGTGAAATTTATGTAAATATTTAATTTTGGCCATGTTGGAACTGAACCAATCCGCAACGGAGTAATGGATGAATTCTAAAATTGTTTTTCCATTTTGGATCTTTATTGAGCATATAAAATCTAATTTATTTAGAACATTTCTTAATTTTCTTTTAAATAAAATCTTTATTTTATTTAAATTTATAAAATGATTTTATATTATTTGATTAATGTTATGTTTTATATATACATGTATCATATATATATATATATATATATATCTGTGTGTGTGTGTGTGCGCGCGCGCGCTTATGCATGTGTAATACATCAATCCGAGCAAGGTATAACATGCTCGTGTATAGATGGTGGGACTTACACCGCGACGGACATGTTAACTCATCCTATATACCAAAATATTATCCAAATGTATGTATTTTTTTTTTAATTTATATATATTTAAAAAATATTATAAATATACATATATATCTATGTATGTATGTATGTATGTAAAACATATTTTGTTTAAAAAATTATATATATATCTATATAAACATATATATGAAATTTAAATCATTTATATAAATTACATAAAATATAATTTGATATATACATATACATACATACATACATATATATATATATAATTTTAAATTCAAAAATAATATATGAATGAATATGTAAACTATTATTTTTTTGAAAGTGAACATGTAAAATATATATATTTACACAAAATACACACACACATATATCAAATGCTTATATGTTTATACTTTTATAGTTCCTGTGATCATCAAGCCTCCTTCTGATTCTATTCTCTAGAACTCTAAGAAGCGAGCATGGATTCATGTTCCTTCTGACATGCGGTACTCTCCTGAGAGTGATACTTATTATGCTTATGTCGGTGATGCTGATGGTAAGAGTAGATGTCTTATCTATCACGTTAAGAGTGAGGGTTTGACCCTTACTAGGGAGGGAGGGATTGGTGAGGTGAACAAGAGTAAGTTTTACCACATCACTTGGGATAGGAAGTTTATTTACACTCCTGCATCCGTTTGTTTTGTCCCTAATCTAGCTGTTCTTTTCTCGGGGTTTGTTCATGTTATTGGTCCTGAGTCGGACGATGGTAGTGGTTGTTCCTCCTCTTCTCAAGAGGGATAGTCTGGGATGATAAGTAGATTAAGCCTTTTTGTATGTCTCCCGTGCTTTACTTTTTTCCAATGGTATGGCCACTATAAAACCATTTAGTTGTTATGTGCATGTGAAAAACACCTGTTTTCCATTATTTATACAGTGGCACGACCCACTTTAAAGCCAACTAGCTTTGCTAAAAAATGTTTATGCATAAATAATATTATAATAAATTATATATGTGTGTATATATTAACATTTTAAATTTATACCAAAATATATAGTTTAAATATACATAATACCAGGCCATGCACACAACAATTTTTTTTTAAATTTTAAAAATATTTTTTTTTGAAAAATAAAAATATATATTTAAGTAAATATCCGTATGGATATTTATTAAAAAGTAATAAAAAAATTTCAAAAATTAATTTAAAATTTATATTAAAAATTTGAAATATATTTTGTAATTTTAAATATTAATATGTAATTCTATAATTTAAATACAATTTTAAATCTAATTTAAATTAGGTTTTTAATTTGAGCCTATATTTAAATAATTTTAAAATATAATAGAAAATGTTTTATTTTTATTTTTACTTAGAGTAAATTAGGAAATGATTTATTTTATAAAATATAAAACATAATTTTATGATGAGTGTGTGTGTGTGTATTAATATAATTGATTTAAGTAATATTTAAAAATAATAAATATATATATATATATATATATTATTTTTACTTCTATCAAAAATAGTATTCATTTAAAACTTTATATATAAAATTTTATAATGATATTTTATATAAGTATAATGTAGTATTAACTTATAATACACTATGTATACATATTTAAATATTATATATTTAACTTATTTTAAAAAAAACTAATTTTTATTAGTCGTGCTGCATATAGGCATATTTATATGTTTATTTTTTTAATATATAATTATATGTAAATATACAACCAATCCAAATATGATGAAATCTGCTCCTTGAACCGATTCCAATCCAGCAGATTGCTAGTCTCTGAATCGTTGACCCCCAACTATCGAAATAGCACTTGATTTGATTTAATTAGGACTTAGAAAATTAGAGAGATGGAGAGCGAGTGTTCGACCAGATCTAGAGGGTAAATGGAGGCTAAAAAAAGATTTGAAAAAAATAAGGGTAGCGATGCTTATATAGAGGAGAATTTATAAGTATTTTAGGATCAAGATCCTACATTATCTCTTACCAATTCTCTTCTGTCTTAGGCCCTCCATCTCAATGCCTCTTTAACACCCTCATAGGGCCACCTATTACCCTTATTATGGCTGAACAAACAAGCCACTTTATAGGCTTTAAACCCATTTATGGCTCGAACAAATATTTTGTATTTAAATCTAATTTAAACGCTTATCGATACCGTAACGATCCGAAATTTTGGTCATTTGCTTTTAAATATTCGATTAATTTTAAATATTTAATAATTGGGTTTTAAAGTTTAAAACTTATATTCGAATATAGAGATTATTCAAAATATTTGAATTGTGGATATAACATTTTATAAATGGATTTATTGGACTTATTTAACTCCTCTTAATTAATAAACGTTAACGATGAATTTATTTTGTAAATTTATTTACAATAATAAATGGTTCGAATAAATAATAAGAAAACTTATTTTTATTTTAATGACTCGATTCCTATTGACGTATTTTCAATTTTATTTATTTGATATTTCCATAATTTTTAATTCGAAAGATATTTAAATTATCGTTTGATGATTTTTCAGGAAACGGTAGTGTTTTGTTGATTTTACAGAATACGTTAACCAATGTATGTTATTTTTATTTTGAGGTCACATCACTATTTTGAGCGCGATCGTAATTTTGTTTTATCGTTCGGCGTTCTATGCGAATGGAGATCTGTGCGATGGGATGCCAAATAACCAAATATATAACTAAACAACCACTTAGCAAAATGGGGACAATTTCTTTCCTCTGTCTTGTTATTGTTTATTAGCTTTTCAAAGAATAAAAAGCTAGTCCCTCTCCTATAAAAATTCAAAACAATTGAAATATAAATCTAAAAATTTGAAAGCTTGTGCCTTTGAGCTTGTTTAAGAGAGATCTATCTTCCTATAGGTGTTTGGTTAGGCTCGGTGAAGTTTTTGGTGATCGATAGTTTAACAGTAGAGGTTTTAGGCAAAATGTGAACTAGAGTTTGACCTTTCTTTTGCGTGGGTCGTCGATTGGGGATTTTGGGGTGAGGTTTGTGTCCATGGGGTGAGGCGTGGTGAAGTCTAGGATGTTGCGACTCTGGATTGTGGAAGTGGGGTAGTGCTAGATCGCGATTTGGGTGATGAGGCCAGAGGGGAAACAGAGGTTTGGGTTGGGTGCGTTTCGGCATGAAGAGAGGTTTGGTCGTGATCTTGGTAGCCAACCGTGGTCGTGGTAGCCTAGGTGTGCAGTCAAAGGGGAGTCAAGGGTCTTATGGATGGTGTCGCTTTTTACTGGAGTTGGCTAATGACGTTATTGTGGGATCCATTGGGTCAAGCTCGAGATAAGAGATTTAGTGGTGGTGTCGAGTTGTTGGATCGGGGACCAAGATGTCGTGTTAGGTGCACGGTGGCATTGCAGGAGGTTCGAATTTGGGGTTTTTTAGGGAATGTTTTGAGTGAGGAAGAAGGATTTGAGGAGTAATTAAGTAGGGTAATTAAAAATTGATTAGTAATTAAGTGTTTTAATTTATAATTTAAAGTGCAAAATCTTATAAATGCTACAGCTCTTTCATACGAGGTCCAATCGAGATAAAACATTTTGTGTTGCTCTCGTAATGGAGAAGGCTACGCGATGGAATTAGTTTGGCTGGATTTGGACCAAGTAGAAATTTGGGCTAAAATCAGACGTCGTTCAATTTTAGTTCAAACCGGAACCTTTCGGCGATAATTGGAATTTCAACGAGTTAAACTCATCTCTTTAGATAAATCAGTATATTATATAATAGATACAATTTTACTGTTTGTATTTGGTTGAAATTATTTGCTAATTGGTTAAAATATCTACTTTGTATAACAATTAGTATTTAAAATTGAAATACATAAAAATTTATAGAGAAATACAGATTTCTTGAAATTGTGATTATTAATTTCCAGTTATATTCTTGTTCTTTATTTCAGTTATATTCCTGTTGAATAGATTGTTAAATACTGAAATTTAACTATGTGGCTATATTCGATGTGATACTGACACTTGTGAAAAGTTAAACATTTTTAGTGAAAAAGGGAAGTAATAGCATTTGCTAACTGCTATAGTAATCATTGGCCTCGATAGTTTATTTTGGAAACACTGTTAAGTAATGTTTGATTTTGGAAATGGTTTACGATTTGGAAAATGATTTAAAATTAATCTAGGGGTTTCTATGATATTTTGTTTTAAAAATACGTTTTGGAACTTTTCTATTTTAATTCGATTTCTTTATTTATTCTTTTAAATTCACATATATATATATATAAGTAAGGGTTTTTAATAATTATTTTGAAAGTATTTGTCTTTGTAGGAAACTATTTTAATAATAAGTGTTATTTAAAAAGGGAAATTAAAAGGTTTATCTTTTATTTTAAAAAGGGAGATCTTATGTATAAAGGAAGGTGGAGATATTTTGGAAATGCATGTTGGTGAAACCAGTTTATATAAAATGTTGAAAATAAAAGAACAGATTTATAAATGGTATGGTATAGATTTAAAGGAGATTTATAAATGGTATCTTTTAAATAAAAAGGAAATCAATATCATTTTGATAAATTAGAATAAATAATTACATTTGTGAATTTATGGAAATATATGGAATGATCCAGTTACGGGAAGTATAGGAGTTTAATAATTATATATTGGAGTTGTAGTTATATTTAGAGTTTTTGTTTTATAAAAAGGGAGTTTGTAATTCCAATTAGAAATTTAAAAAAGAATTTAAAAAAGAATTTGGAATTTGCGAAGAGTTGCAACAAGTTTGGAATATAAAAGGAGGCTGTAATTATGTTATATATATTTGTAAAGGAATTTATAAATGATATTTTATGAAAGAAATTCTAAAATGAATTTAGAGCTTATACTTATAAAAGGGTTTTATAAATTGTTTTGGATACTTATAAAGGAAGTTTTATAAATGATTTTGGACAAAAAAGGAGTTTTATAATTGATTTTGGATATTTATAAAAGAAGTTTTATAAATGATTTTGGATATTTGTAAAAGAGTTTTATAAATGGTTTTGGATATTTGTAAAAGAGTTTTATAAATAAACTAGGAACTTTATTAAGGGTTTTATAAATGGATTTGAAATTTTAGTAAAGTAGATGTTCATAAATGAAAGAGATTTATTAAAAGGATTTATTGGAGAAATTTATAAAAGAAATTGAGATTGGATTTCCCCAAATTGACTTTCTTAATTTTGGTGGTGTGGACATTCATTCCTTGCTTAACAACGAAGGAATAGTGTTTGGTTTTATCCTTATCTCCATTTCTTTTAAAACAATATTTGTTTTAATATTTTTGATATGTTTTTGAAACAAGAAATCTTTCATAATATTTTGTGAATATACTATAAGTATATGAATACATTTTCTAAGTAAGAAAAGTGTAGTACTTATACCGTTGAGAGAAGTATATGTATACATTTTCTAAGAAGGGAAAGTGTAGTGTTTTTGTGAACATACTTATACTGTTGAGATAAGTATATGGATATTTTTCCAATGTTGAAAGGAGTATAAAGGGTTTGTGAATATATCTTTGTAAAAGTACTTTGATAAAAGTATTTACAAAGTGATTTTAATTAATGAAAGGATTAATTAAAGAGGTTAGTGGTTGCTTATGTGCTTAACCAATGTTGGTTTCCCTAAGGAAATAAATCCTTGATTTGATTGTTTTTTTATTTGAAAGTTAAATAACCGAATATCAAACCTTGGCCAGTTTTAAAAACTATCGTTGTCGGTTCGAAGAGACCGAGATCAGATATATTATCCAAAAACCACTTCGAACCGACATAAGCGTTTCGAATCGAAACATCTTGATGATGGTTTCGAAGATGGAGCTCTTTGGGCTACTTACTACTAATCCCGAGGATGATTCCAAATGGATGTAGTAGAAGAAGCGCCTTTGGTTTCATTCAGACCTAGAACGAACTTGTATGGATGAATGATAGCATTGCATTTCTACTTGGAGGGCACTGTTAGCATTCCAAGTGGGTATTGCTAGGAGGAATAAGGTAATCGTTACCTCACGAGCCTCACACTAGGTAAAATGATTAAAGGAGGGACGTGGAATAGGGCTATGTGGGTCGCTCCCATTAGGGTATGATCATCCCTTATCTAGAGTCGATATCTATGTATGCTTCAAGGCCTATTATGGTTGTTGGTCAACCGAGGATGATCATATTCGGTGCTATCCAGTAAGGGGTTGGGCCGGTCATGAGTATCAAAGGTGCAATGTGTTGTAGTCTCCAGTACATTTTATCAAGACGTGTCCTGATTTGATGGGTTGACCCTTACCTTTTCATAGTTGGAATCCAATTTCCAATACAAGCCTTCAGACTTGATTGTATATCCATTATGCTGGAATTTAATTACTGTAACAATTTTGGCTATGATTTAATATTTACTTTAAACCATAGACATTATTATAATATCATTGTATTTTTTATAGAAATGTTTTGGTTATCGTAAGGTAAAAACCCGTCTGTGTTTATGTGCGGTGTGGTCTTACGAGATGTCATTATTTTGAAGGACTTTTATAATATTAAAATCCAATTGAGGTGTGTCTCTCATGCTGGTTTACCAGACTAATCCAGACGTTATTTTTCTTATCATGCTCGGGTCAAACTGAGCATATTTTCAGATCTAGATTGGATGCTTTGGAGCTTCAGGAGACGAGCTGGATGCTTCCCAGACGTACTCACATATATGTTATTTTCCACTTCATTGGTTGTCTATTTTTATTAGCATTTGTGAGGACGGATTGTTATAACTATCAAGGTAGATGAATAGTTGGTTAACTCTAATTTTATGTGTATGTGTGTGTGTGTATATATATTACAGTTTTTCTTTTGTAACGATCTGTTGTATATTATATGTTAATTGTTACAATCTGAGATTTTGTTCCGTCTTTTATTTTCTTTCACCCCAACAATCTATCTTTCTGGCACTTGGATGCTCTGCACATGAATATCGTGAATGTATTTGTGTCAACTTTGAGGGTTAAAAGGGCGGGTCATTAAACGTGGTATTAAAACTTAGGTTGAGCGAACATCTAGGCTTTGGTGGAGTTAACTCATTTGAGATAGGGTAAGGGAGACCCTAGAATGAGTTTGAGTGTGTATATATAAGAGCGCTTATTTGTTGGTGTTATAAAATGTTTTATATTGTGTTGATTTATCAGTTGAGCGGTTATGAATTCTGGTCGGCACAGAAGGAACAACTGTATCGATAGTGGTTTTTAAACACTTGAACAAGGAAAACCGGCATAGTATTATTTTAAATAGGATAAATAAAATAATTTTACCCGGATTATATTTTATATATAAGAAGAATAATTTTCAGAAATTAATATAGTTATATATGGTGTGATTGGTTGTTAGAATGATAGTATTCAATTATTATCATTTATTGTTTATTGTTTGTGCTCAGGTAGTTTATGAGAATTTATTGTTGGGTTGAATTAAATACAAACACCATGTGAATTCAGTTTCACAATTTGACTATTAGGCGTTCGGTGATAATCTTGAGTTAAAATTTAAATTTTAATGGAACTAGTTTATTATAATTCAAATAAAGATATACATTTGTGAAATGTTTTATCATATGAATTAACTTTATGATTGTAAAGATGAATTCTATAAATAAATAAGGATTTAAAATGAGAGTTTGAGAACTTAAATCCCAGTGTTTTTGGAAATTGTTTTCAAAGTTTTGAACAATAGTAATGGTGTTATTTAGAATTATTTTTGACTAGATATGTTTTAAAATGGATTCTGAAAGAGGTAAAAAGCATCGAACTCACTTCTATCGTCGGAAAATAATTTTGGTGATGACTGTAGCATCATCGATATTAATTTTTTAGTTTCTAAGTGACGGATTGCTATCATATTGTTTGCCGTAGAAGTTTTGCTAAAAAAAATTTTGTTTTGAATTCCAAAGGTAAGATTTGATATACAAGGGAGACATATATATTATTATTTCCAAAATGATTTGAAATAAAACCAGGTGTTTAGTTCTTAAATTTGTAGTTAAGTAATATTATAGACTCATGTATCCCATCCATTAGGATAGTTTGGTTTGTGTATCTCATTTTGAGATATTTTTTGATAATGTTCATTTTTGAAATGAAAAAGAATTTTCGACGATTGTGGACAGTCGAAAATTCGAGTTAAATTGGAAATGAAAGCTAAGTGTTTTGTGTAAATCTAAGATAATACGTTTTTATAACTTAAAAATTTGAGAGATAGTAAATTAAAACAAATTTTAATTTTGTTGAACATTCTGGTTAAGTAAAAAAATAGAATTTTGTATATATACTCAAGGGATGTAGAAGAGTATTATGTAAATATGAACTTTAGTTGTCAAGTGATTAATAAATGTACATTGTTTGTATAAGATGTTAATAAACTTAAGTATTAATTTTATGAAATGGTTCGTAAGTGATATTAGTATTAAAGGAAATATACTATTGGTGAAATCTGTGATGGTTTAAAATTAATGTGAATAAAAAGAATTTGGTATAATTAAGAAATCAATGGCATAAATACGTAAGTTGTACGTAGATCATTTTGTTCGCATAATTGTTTTGATCCAGATTCGAGAGCATGATTTTGAGGTGATTTACATCAGTCCGAGTTAGGATTTCTCGCTTGATTCTTGATGGCGAACACTTAATACTGATTTTTGATTTGATTCCGAAGTTTTCTATCATAGTTGACGGCTATGTAAAGAGAATAGAGGTTTCTAATCAAGGAATCAGATTGGAGTCCGCACTAGAGTGCTTGAGTGAGAGATACTAGTTCAGAAATGAAATTGTGTGACTGAGTGAGTGATTAGATTAGATATTGCATATGGATGGTATATGTACATCGTACAGACTTTAATAAAATTATATGCTTTTGATATTAGATAATGCAAGTTATATATGGTTGAATATCAATTGTAAGTGAGATGCAGGTTCATGGAAGCAAAGGCTAGTTTGATGCTTTTGGTTTCATGAGTAGAGGTTAGTTGCCCGACTAATAGGTATGTGTTTATATTGTTGTTTGGTTTGATGATTTTATGCCACAGATATGGAAGCCGCTGGGCTTTTGTTTTCTTTTGTTGGTTTGGGTCGTAATGGAGATTTGTAGTTTTTTCGATCGAGCCGCCAAAGGAGACATTGCCGAAATTTTCCATAACTTTAAGAGACTTAGAAATTTAATAATCAACTAATTGATTTGAAAGTTTAGGGGTTTGTGACATTGTTTCTATCTTGAGATTTTCAAGGTAGAAATTCTTTTAAGGGGGAAGAATGTAATGACTAGGAATTTTGGTAGATTTTAAATAATTAATTAATTTTAAATATTTAATAATTGGGTTATAAAATTTAAAACTTGAATTCGAATATAGAGATTATTTAAAATATTTGAATTGTGGATTTAATATTAATTAAATGGATTTAATGGAATTATTTAACTACTTTTAATTAATAAATGTTAACGATGAATTCAT
The DNA here is from genome assembly GCA_030737815.1 of Allium fistulosum. Classification (NCBI taxonomy): domain Eukaryota; kingdom Viridiplantae; phylum Streptophyta; class Magnoliopsida; order Asparagales; family Amaryllidaceae; genus Allium; species Allium fistulosum. Next base: position 795,974,969 of record CM060908.1, read on the forward strand.
TTTGTAAATTTATTTACAGTAATAAATGGCTCAAATAAATAATAAGAAATTTATTTTATTTTTACGACTCGATTTTTATTGAAGTATTTTTTATTTTTTTTATTTGATTTTTCCATAATTTTTAATTCGGAAGATATTTAAATTATCGTTTGATGATTTTTCGGCAAACGATAGTGTTTTGGTGATTTTACAGAATACATTAACCAGTGTATATTATTTTTATTCTGAGGTCACATCCCTGTTTTGAGCATGACCGTATTTTTGTTTTGTCATTCGGGGTTCATACGCGAAGGAGATCTGAGTGACGTGATGCAGAAAAGCTAAATCTATAACTAAACAAACACTTAGCAAAATGGAGACACTTTCTTTCCTCTCTCTTGTTACTGTCTATTAGTTGTTCGAAGAAAATAAAGTTAAACCCTCTCCTATAAAAATTCAAGATAATTGAAATATAAACCAAAATTTTTTAAAGCTTGTGTCTTTGAGCTTGTTTAAGAGAGATCTATCTTCCTATAGGTGTTTGGTTAGGCTCGGTGAAGTTTTTGGTGATCGACAGTTTAACAATGGAGTTTTAGGCAAAACGTGAACTAGGGTTTGACCTTTCTTGGGTCGTCGATTAGGGATTTGGAGGTGAGCTTGTGTTCGTGGGGTGATATAACTTCGATGGCCAAGCTTTGGTGAGGCATGGTGAAGTTTGGTAGTCACGACTTTGGTGTGTGGAAGTGGGGCAGTTCCAGATCATGATTTGGGTGATGAGGCCGGAGGGGAAACGAAGGTTTGGGACGGCTGCGCTTCAACATGAATAGAGTTTTGGTCGTGGTCTGGATGGCCAGTCATGGCCGTGGCGGCATAGGTGTGTGGTCAAAGGGGAATCAAGGGTTCATGTATGGTGTCGCTTTTTACTAGAGTTAGCCGATGACGTGATTGTAGGATCCAGTGGGTTGAGCTCGAGATGAGCGATTAGGTTGTGGTGTCTGGTTATTGTATCGAGGACCGGGGTGTCGTGTAAGGTACATAGCGGCATTGCATGAGGTTCGAATTTAGGGTTTTGGTGGGAATGTGTTGAGTGAGGAAGAAGGATTTGAGGAGTAATTAAGTAGGGGTAGTTAAAAATTGATTAGTAATTAAGTGTTTAAATTTATAATTTAAAGTGCAAAATCTTATAAATGTTATAACTCTCTCATACAAGGTCCAATCAAGATGAAACTTTTTGCATTACGCTCGTAACGAAGAAGGCTATGAGATGGAATTAGTTTTATTGAATTTGAAAAACGTGGAAATTTGGGCTAAAATTGGACATTGTTTGATTATAGTTTAAATCGGAACGCTTCAGCGACAACTGGAATTTCAATGAGTTAAACTCACCTCTCTAGATAAATCAGTATATTATAAAATAGATTTTACTGCTTATGTTTAGTTGAAATTATTAGCTGATTCATTAAAATATCCGCTTTGAAAAGCAATTAGTATTTAAAATTGAAATATAAGAAAATTTGAAGAGAAATCCGGATTTCTTGAAATTTTGATTATTAATTTCCAATTATATTCCTGTTCTTATATTTCAGTTATATTCCTGTTAAATAGATTGTTGAATGGTAAAATTTAATTGTGTAGCCATATTGGATGTAACACTTACACTTGTGAAAAGTTAAACATTTTTAGTGAAAAAGGGAAGTAAAGCATTTGTTAAGTGCTATAGTAATTATTGGCCTCGATATGGTATTTTGGAAATACTGTTAAGTAATGTTTGATTTTGGAAATGGTTTCCAATTTGGAAAATGATTTAAAATTTATCTTCGGATTTTTGTGATATTTTATTTTAAAAATGAGTTTTGGAACTTTTCTATTTTAATTCAACTTCTTTATTTATTCTTTCAAATTCATATATATATATATATATATATAATGATGATTTAAATAGAGAATTCTTTGAAGTGCAACATGAACTCAATAATGCTTTACAAATCCAAGCTATGGAGCTAAAACAAAAAGCTAAGGAAAGATGGCTTACTGAGGGTGATGAAAGTTAAAAAAAAATTATACAAAAATGTCTCTCAAACAGAACTATAACAATATTTATAATGTTGTTGATGACAAAGGTGAATTGGTTTCTAATACGGAGAGTCTGGAGAAAGAAGCTATTGATTATTTCACTGACCTTTTTAATGGATCCTACCCTGTAATGTTACCTGACTTTAAAACCAGATGCTTGGTTTCCGAAAGTGGAAGGCATATGCTGACCAGAAACATTGAAAGCAGGGAAATTGAGGAAGCTATTAAATCCATTCATCATGATTCCAGCCCAGGGCCAGATGGGTTGGGTTCTCATTTCTATATAACCTACTGGAAGGATCTGAAAGAGAAACCGAGGTTAGCTTACCAGGAAGCATTAGACACTGGAAAATTTGTAAAAGAAATGAATCGCACTTTCATCTACCTAATTCCAAAAAAAGAAAAACCAGTTCAGATTCAGGATATAGGCCTATCTCATGTTGTAATGTATCCTACAAAATCTTGAGTAAAATCATTTGTAATAGTATTAAGCCAATTCTACATGACTGCATAAGTGAATGCCAAAGTGCATTTATTAAAGGTAGAAGCATATCTGAAAACTCTCTACTAGCTCATGAGTTGGTAAGGGATTTTAAAAAGAAGGGATCAGATAAAATTTGTTTAAAGGTCGATGTGACGCCTCACCTTTATGCTCACAATAACAAAGTATTAAAAGAAATATTGTCTGTTATTACGAAGAATAAGGCTGGATAGGAGCGGCCATCCGTAGTTAGGCCTTACACTAGTATTGGTTACCTCGATAGGAGAGGTATATTTATTTTCATCTCTGGTTATTACTCCCATCGACATACCCAATTCCAGTATAAAACGAACTACGATGGTTCATAATAGTTTAGGACAGTATATATAAAATAATGACACAGATAAGCTAAATGCGGAACACGGCTAATATCAAATCTCATATATATATATATATATATATAACTGAAGGCAGTTACAATACATTTGATACAATACATATGATACAACTACAACTGTCGACTCTGGAAGTTATATATACAAGTACATTATCGAATAATATACATGAATACATATCAACCTAGATCAGATACACTGACTACTACAAAATGACGGCGACTACTCCAAAAGATATGAAGAGACTTCATAGCTCAAGTAGCAACCCAAAGCAAGATATCTACAACCTGTAATAACTCGGTCTGACCCGAGTATTAAATTCAAAAGATAATAATACACGGGTCAGTCTAATTCAAACTCAGTTATTAATGCATGGAAGCAATAATAATTTAATAATCAAATAGACGACAGTCACAATAAATCTCGTATATCCAATTCTTCAATATGAGAATCAGATAACGATAGATATAACACGAACAGTGTTAAACAACAAATCAGCAAATTCAAATCATCAACAAAGATAAATAAAAACGATTTTCGATGAAGACAATATGAAAACCACAGAATTGCCTAAACAGCAATAAACAACAAAATCCAATTATTAAATAAATAAATAGAAACACATAATCTAATTATCTATAGATAATTAGAAAATCACAAAATGATCAAATGAAACCAAATCAAAAGTGAGTGCAACTCACATTTCTAATTTATTTTTGACTATATTTTTGCGTGTGAAAACTTTGTTGCATGTTTTACTGGCGTGCATGTTTGTATAGTGCGAATTTCGCCCAGGTCACTTTGTGTGATATTTTATGTTGCGTGCAAAGTAGAACCCAATTCATTTTTGTGAAGTAATAGTTCTATTGACTTCATCTTTAGGTCATACTCGAAATCACGTCCAGGCTATTTTCATTTTTGGGGTGTATACCTGTGTAGAATTGAAAACAAAGTCAAGTTACAGATCTAGTTTTATAAACAATGCATGCGTAATTCAGTTTGTAAATGTGTACAACATACATATATGCACGAAATGACATTAAATGATGCACGGAGATGTATAGAAATGAAATGGTCTGGGCTTGTTTGCTTGCACACCAATGAATGCAGAAAATGGAATGGTTTGTACAAATTTCTGAATGCACGTCACTCACTATTTTCAAGTATGCACAATGCATACAACGAAATTAATAAAATGAAAATAAATAAAAATGGCCACGTAGCATTTCCACCAATATGCATGTACGCCATAATGCCTTTGCACGCAATACTGTACGAAACTATAACCTGAGCAAATACTTTTCACACAATGTAGAAGTAAAAAAAATTAAATGATGTATGTACATAACAATGCAAAAAGAAGGTGATCAGTACACATTTACAAACTGAATTACGCATGCATTGTTTATAAAACTAGATCTGTAACTTGACTTTGTTTTCAATTCTACACAGGTGTACACCCCAAAAATGAAAATAGCCTGGACGTGATTTCGAGTATGACATAAAGATGAAGTCAATAGAACTATTACTTCACAAAAATGAATTGGGTGCTACTTTGCACGCAACATAAAATATCACACAAAGTGACCTGGGCGAAATTCGCACTATACAAACATGCACGCCAGTAAAACAGGCAACAAAGTTTTCACACGCAAAAATATAGTCAAAAATAAATTAGAAATGTGAGTTGCACTCACTTTTGATTTGGTTTCATTTGATCATTTATGTTGATTTTCTAGAGGATCTTAATTGATTTCTAGATATTTGTTGTTTCTAATTATCTGCAGGTAATTAGATATTTGCTGATTTGAGTTATGATTATCGTTTGTGATAATTAGATATTTGCTGATTTGAGTTCTGATTATCGTTTGTGATAATTAGATATTTGCTGATTTGAGATTTCTGATTATCGTTTGTGATAATTAGATATTTGCTGATTTGAGTTCTGATTATCGTTTGTGATAATTAGATATTTGCTGATTTGAGATCTGATTATCGTTTTTGATAATTACATATTTGATGTTTTCTGATTTCTGATTATCGTTTTGATAATTAGATATTTGATGTTTTCTGATTATCGTTTTTGATAATTAGATATTTGTTGATTTGAGATTTCTGATTATCGTTTTGATAATTAGATATTTGATGTTTTCTTATTATCGTTTTGATAATTAGATATTTGATGTTTTCTGATTATCGTTTTTGATAATTATATATTTGATGTTTTCTGATTTCTGATTATCGTTTTGATAATTAGATATTTGATGTTTTCTGATTATCGTTTTTGATAATTAGATATTTGTTGATTTGAGATTTCTGATTATCGTTTTGATAATTAGATATTTGTTGATTTCTGATTATCGTTTTTGATAATTAGATATTTGATGTTTTCTGATTATCATTTTTGATAATTAGATATTTTTTGATTTGAGATTTCTGATTATCGTTTTTGATAATTAGATAATTGTGTTTTCTGACTATCATTTTTAATAATTGGATATTTGCTAATTTTGCTGATTTTGAGATTTTCTAGTCTCTAATTGATTCTAAATTATGTTGATCATATTGAATTGCTATTTTCTATCTATCTCTGTTGATAGTTAGAGTTATTTGATTATGAAGTTCGTGTTTTCTAGTTATTTGTTGGATAACTAGATATTTGCGGTTTTGCGATTTGTGATTTGTGTTTTCTAATTGTCTTTGTTGGTAATTAGATTTTGTTGTTTTCTAATTATCGTATCGATAATTAGATATTGTTGTTTTGTGATTTATGTATTCTAATTATCTAATTGATAATTTAAAATTGCTGATAATTGTATTTGTTCAGTTTTGTTGTTTTCTGATTATCTATTTGATAATTAGATTTTGTTGAGAATTTATGAATTTCTTTTATGAAATTAAAAGATTTCTTTGACGTCTGTGTTCTTGACCTTTATTTTTCTAGCTTAACCAGTTTATGTTAGAAAAATAATTATTATTGACGACTTTAATTATGAAAATTATGGGGACGCAATTTGTATAAGGAGGGGAGTCTGTAATAACCCGGGGTTTTATCCCAGTTAGTTATCGTCATTAGACGATTAAAATTGCTAACAAATTTCTATTGGAATTTTTAAATTGGGTTGTGATTCTTTAATAATTTGATTAAGGAATTATGTGGGCTTTACATGTGTTGAATCTAGGACCACATTTTCTTTATACTTGGTGCCGTGATTATCAAAGGCAAATGGATTCCCCATTATTCATTTTGGACAACCCTAACAAAACATACGAAAGAAAATAAATGGCGGCTCTCGTTTTCGTTCGTTCCTCTTCCTTCAGAAATTAGGGTTTTGGGTGATTTCGAAGTCGCCACTTATATTGATGGTGAGTGCTTCGATTGCTTCTTCAATCGATTCGTTCGTGGAAGCTTCATCCAAAGCGGGTTCGAGGTTGCGTGAATCGGCTTCGACGCTGAACTGCTGGATTTGAGTTCTTCGAAGCAAAGGTGAGTGACACTCCACTCACATCTTAATTCAAACTTAGCGTTATGCTTTGCGTTCGATGGGTTTCGTCGTTGATGATTTCTGACTTGATTTTGGTTTGGTTCGATTTCCTGTTTTTGGTATTATGACACTGTTTTGTATGGGTGTTGATGACATTGATTTGTTCGATTCTTGGTTGGCTTCGGCTTCGACTCGTAGTCGATCTTTGATTTCTCGGCTTGAATTTGTGACGTGTGACTTTGTCGAATTTGTATATTTTTGACTTGATTCCGCGGCATTGATTTCTGACTTGGTTATCACGGTATTGATTTCGAACTTGATTTTGGTTTCGTGAATATCTCTTGCGCTTGTTGACAGTGATAATCTTTGACTTGTTCACTTTGTAATTCCAGCTTCACTGATGAGGCTTGAATTTCTGGCCAATGAGTACTTCGGCTCTGGCCATCTTTGTATCAGTGCTTGTCTTGGTTTCTCTTGTACTTTGGTGAAGTGATTATTGTCTCTGTACAATTGTTGCTTCCCTGACTTGTGCACATTGTTGCCTTAATTCTAGCCATTCTTTGGTCAGAACTGGTCATTTTGTATTCATTTGGAATTGTGTTTTTATCATGTATTTTTGGATATTGGTCGAGTTCATTTGTTTCAGTTTCATGTGTAATTGTGCATTCTGGTTTGTATGTTTTGTACTTGGTGGAGTTCATTTGCATTGTGCACTTGTGTAAGTGGTGTCACTGCCTTTGAAATCTGTTCTTTATTATTGAGGCTGGTGTAGTTGTCATATATGCAGCTGCTTTGATTCGACCAGCTCACTGTTGGGTTTACATTTTGTACCACTAGTGTTCATGTAGCTCATTTTGCATTCATATTGTTCTTTATGTATCACTGTATATGTTGTTTACTTTGTTATCGAGTTGCTTTATAAGACTGCACTTGATTTTAGTGGGGTTTTGACCCTGCATATACACTTTGATGTTGCCTTGCATACATGTTCATCATGTATTTTACTGTATTGGTTAGTGTATATATATGCAGTTTCACACTTTGTGTCATCTGGGCTTGAGAGCGGGTTCAATCAGCTAGCTCGAGTTGCTTTGGGTTTCTGGTATTTGACATTGTTTATGTTTTCCTGCTCTTTGATCAATTTGGATTTGCCATGTTGCGATAGTTTTGGTTGTTGTCATTCTGTAGTTGCTGTTAACATGTACCAATGGTTCATGTTGTAGTAATACTCCTTTCATTCTGGTTCACTTCGAATTGATCTCGAGTTGGTGCCATTTGTTTTTGATTCGTTTATATTGTTACTGCGTATATCTATGTAGTTGAACACCTGCTGTTTTGTAGATTCATTTATCTTTGTAGCCTTGTTCTGTCCACTGTTCTAGTCGGGTGACTTTGGGGACAGTGTTGTTTCACTATTTTGGTTACTTGTACATTGATTTGTACATTGAGTTGAATCCAGCTTAAACGCTTGGGTTTGACCTTGTGCTCGTGTTGTGAACTTTCATTGAGCTTTTGTGTATTTCATCACTATAGTGGCGAGGCAGTGCATGCGTGCGTGTACTGCAGCCCTATCGGTATTGATGTTTTAAGTGGTATTTCAATTGCTTGAATTGTTTTGTGTGTTCAATTCAATATTTTGAAATTGTATTCTGATTTAGTTTGATTTGATCATTTTGTGATTTTCTAATTATCTATAGATAATTAGATTATGTATTTCTAATTATTTATTTAATAATTGGATTTTGTTGTTAATTGTTGTTTAGGCAATTCTGTGGTTTTCATGTTGTCTTCATCGAAAATCGTTTTTATTTATCTTTGTTGATGATTTGAATTTGCTGATTTGTTGTTTAACACTGTTCGTGTTATATCTACCATTATCTGATTCTCATATTGAAGAGTTGGATATACGAGATTTATTGTGACTGTCGTATATTTGATTATTAAATTATTATTGCTTCCGTGCATTAAGAACTGAGTTTGAATTAGACTGACCCGTGTATTATTTTCTTTTGAATTTAATACTCGGGTCAGACCGAGTTATTATAGGTTGTAGATATCTTGCTTTGGGTTGCTGCTTGAGCTATGAAGTCTCTTCATATCTTTTGGAGTAGTCGTCGTCATTTTGTAGTAGCCAGTGTATCTGATCTAGGTTGATATGTATTCATGTATATTATTCGATAATGTACTTGTATATATAACTTCTAGAGTCGACAGTTGTAGTTGTATCATATGTATTGTATCAAATGTATTGTAACTGCCCTCAGTTATATATATATGAGATTTGATATTAGCCGTGTTCCGCATTTAGCTTATTTGTGTCATTATTTTATATATACTGTCCTAAACTATTATGAACCATCGTAGTTCGTTTTATACTGGAATTGGGTATGTCGATGGGAGTAATAACCAGAGATGAAAATAAATATACCACTCCTATCGAGGTAACCAATACTAGTGTAAGGCCTAACTACGGATGGCCGCTCCTATCCAGCCTTATTCTTTGTAATAACAGACAGTATTTCTTTTAATACTATTTGTTATTGTGAGCACAGAGGTGGGGCATCACAGTGGATCTTCAGAAAGCTTATGATAAAATAAATAGAAGGTTCATCATCCATATGCTTAGAAGTATAGGATTTCCTGAAAAACTTTTAAATCTCATCAAAGAATGCATAAACTCTCCCACATACTCAGTTCCAATCAATGGAGTTCCAAAAGGGTTTATAAAAAGTAATAGGGGGTTGAGACAAGGAGACCCCCTCTTCCCTTATCTCTTTGTTGTGGCTTTGGAATTTTTCTCACTTCAAATGGAAATTTATACTCATAAAAATATCATACAGCCAGTTTACAAAGTTCAGCCTCAAATAACTCATTTGCTATATGCTGATGATCTCATTATCTGTTATAAGGCTACTAATAATGCTATTATGGGTATGAAAGAAATTTTCCAAAAACTCGAGAGTCTAGCTGGTCTGAAAGTAAATGAACAAAAGACAAAATGCTATTTCAATGAGTACTGCAAGAACAAAGAGGTTTTTTGCTCACTTATTAATTATGAGGAGAGTAATCTGCCTATTAAATACCCGGGAGTACCTCTATCTACTAATGTTATAACTGATAGAGAATGTGGAGTTCTAGTAACAAAAATAAGAAATAAACTACAAAGTTGGAGTTTGAAATTGTTATCCTTTGCTGGTAGAATAGAACTGGTTCACACTATTATAACATCTATGGTCAGATTTTGGATACAAACATTCCAAATTCCTATGCTTCCATTGACAAAATTGGAAGAGTATGTGCAAATTTTATTTGGAGAGGGGGGTTTCATAAAGTATCATATCAAACATTATGTAAACCAAAAAATGAAGGAAGAGTGGGTCTCAAAAACCTCAGGGACCTCAAAAAAGCATATGCTACAAAACTGGCATGGAAAATTCTAAATGGAAAAGGCATTTGGTCAGCTTGGATGAGAAGCGGATATCTCAAAGAAAACTTTTGGATTCAAAGAGAAGATACAAATGCATCAGGCACATGGAAAACAATCCTCAGAGCTAGAAGTGATTTGAAAATTTTAGTAAACAGGAGAATAGCAAATGGAGAGTGCACAAGTTTCTGGTTTGACCCCTGGCTAAATAATGAATGTGTTATAAACAAACTAGGGTGGGACAGTTTTAATGCCTATGGAGGAAGAGACTTTATGTTAGGGAAAATTATACAAGATAATTCTTGGGTTTTTCCCCCTGATTCTCCAGCAAATCAAATCAAACAGGAAATAATGAGTATTCCATTAAGTGCAAATCTATCAAACTCCTGGACTTGGAAACCTAATAATAAAGACTTCAGTTTAAAGACTGCTTGGGATAAACTTAGCGAAAGAAGTATTGAAATTGAATGGGCTCAAATTGTATGGAATATAGCAAGTACCCCCAAAATGTCCCAAACAACTTACAAAGCTCTATTAAGCAGACTTCCTACCAAGGACAGACTTAAAAATGGGGGATTATACAAGATTCGTACTGTGTTTTTTGTAAACAAGAGGAAGAAAACCATAAACACCTTTTCTTTCACTGTACATTTACAAGACAAATCCGGAACAAACAAAAGACAGTCCCGAATTGCAATTTACAGGACCATTACTTAAGTGACATTGCTATTTACCTAACAAGAAGCTGGAAATCCAAAAGCCTGATGGGGAAAATTGCTTCCATTCTGATGACTACTTCTGTATGGAATGTGTGGAGAGAAAGAAACAGAAGAATTTTCCAAAACAAACACAAAAATGAACATGCTATTAGCGAAATGATAAGACAAGATGTACAAATTATTATGAAAAGAGCAGGAAAACTCACAGATCTATCAGTTGCTGAACTAGAGGCATTGAAGAAGGTGAGACTAAGACCACATAATAACGAGATTTAGCTGGAGCAGCCATGGAATCCTCCGTGAAAATGGAAAACGAAGCAATTTTTATTTTTTTCTGGAAGAACTATAGACTTTTCATATTAAAGAAGTTGTATTTGGGTCGGTGTAACGACCCGCTATTTTGGACCATTCGCATCCGCACATGTCGGACTTGAATAATTCAAAATACCGAATTGTTAATTTAAATTTGGAAAAACTGAGCATATACAGTAAATAAAGTAATCACAGATCACAGACACAGAGTAATAAGTGCAGCGGAAATAAAAGATAGTAGTTCATGAAGCTACTATATACATATCAGAGTTAAATAAGGTACAACAGATGTCTTGAATACAATAATCAAATACAATATCAGAATACATCACTGGAATCAACTGAATATCTGAAAGCTGGATAGATAGCTGGATCTCCAAGCGAAGCTCCAACTCCAAAGGTGAGTCTCGAATACTGGTACACTCAGTCTGACCCGAGCGTAAAGCAAAAACACAAGACACTCGAGTCAGGATTAACATTTTATATCAATAAATCCAACTCAAGTGAAATAGCAATTGAAATACAAGTAACTCAAAGGATGTTTGGAATAACCATCCTTTAAGGATCCGTTAAACTATCTACTATGTAGTAGTGTACGATAAGTAGATAATGCCTATCAGTAATATAAAGTATCAAAATAGTGTTAAGGCGTTACCATTATCCCCCTTAACACATTTTATATAAGCGTTATAGTCTATACAGCACGGTAAACTCATCCGTAAACTAGTGGGATATCAGGGAGTACTCCATAGGTATAACACAAAACAAATCGTAGTGGTCGCGTATAAAGGGATAGAAGTATGACAAGGCACATGAGGCAATACCCAAGGTAGTGAAACTACCATTTGCCTGATCCGGACTGGTGAGAACGCATCGCCGCAGCGATCGCAACACCGCGACACAACACTCCCAAAATCAAGGATGCACCAATCGACAACAAGTAATGAGTAGTTTTCGAAGAAGTGTGTTCGCTCGAGGTAGCTAACCCCCATTTGGCCCGGCACAGCTCCTGTTTTAGTCATTTCCAATTTGACACAAGTGTCAAGGCTATCCATTATCGTTCTCTTTCTTCAGTCATCACGTACATCATTCCAACCACTTCATTCTGGATCACACTCCGCATATAGTTATTAAAGTGGTTTTCGGTTTAGACAGTGAGTATGTCCCTAACCGATTCCGGTCTCTTTAATAACTTTCGAAATTTATTACACCGATTGGTCATTTATATATTTCAAAACCAAATCAATTACAATTTCAATTAGAATTTGTAAATCAACATTTCATTTGTCTTTTTAAAACAATTTCCATAATTTACGTTTCAAAACTTTCAAATTATCATTTCAAAATCTTATAATTCAGTTTCAATTTTCATGTAAAACAATTCAATTATTGATTCAAGTTTGAATACAAGTTTCATTTCGAAATCATTTAAATTAATTTAATTTAACATTCAAATCAGTTTAACTTCATTTATCGATTTCATTCAATATTCGTTAAGTAATTTTATCATTCAAATAATTTCTATTAAATTTTCAATTCACTAAATCAATTACTTAAGTTCAACTCTATTATATCAAACTTACACATTGAATTAAATTAAATTCGTCAAATCAAGTTCTTTACATTTCAAGTCTTACATTAGTTTTAATAAAACACATTTTATTTCTATTAGAGAAATTCGATTTCACTTATTAATTTACTTAGTTACAATTTTGAAACTCAATTAATAAAAAAACTTAATTTCACTTATTCAAGAAGTTCAAATTTACTTAATAAAGAATTCAATTTATTTAATTATTAAATAATTCAATCTTATTTAATTATTAAATAATTTCAAAACTTAATTATTAACTAATTTCAAAACTTAATTATTAATAATTCCAAATTTAATTATTAAATAATTAATTTTAAGACAACGTTCATTCATCATCTACTATGTTAATATTTTGATTCAGATTATTAAATATTGACATTTCCTTTCATTAAAAATTCAAATTCCAACTTCATTTCAAAACCATTTTTATTTATTCAAATAAAATCTTCATTTTATTTTTAAAGCAAAGTATTGACCAATCGGTTTTTTTATTTAATTCTCTATCCTATGTCAAAGTTCAATTTGGGTATTTATCATTTCAACCCGATTCCAATTCAATTCAAAATCAAAGCATAGCAAAGGGAACTTGCAGTGTAATAACTGGGATGGTGTCAAAGTAAATAAACAAGCAATAACAACAATCAATATCAATTCAATAATCAATTCAAATAATCCCGAAATATTCGTATTAATTCACATTGTTGTTTGTGCAAATTAATATAATCATTTCTAGAATCTACACTATCATTTCATGTAGATTAAAGATTATTACACTAACATTTATATGGTTCTTCACTTGATATCTATTGTTCAATTTCATACTACATCGATTTAAACAACGTACATTTAAATGGTTCAAGTACAATTAACCATATTTCTACGTGTCAAATTATTTAAATATTTAAAGGGGCATATTATGCAAATGTCATTTATTCAAATTTTACCATATATCACATCAAAATACCCTACGTCGATTTCAATTTCAAATTATTTATCACTTACAACATTAGCAATTTAACGTCCAATATCAACATCAAACAATCAATCATTATCAACCAAACTGAATTATCATTGTATAAATAACAGATAGTGGTGTCAGATGTCACAGGTGAACTGATACAGGTAATAACAGTGTAAATAACTAACAGCAGCATATTTCAACTGCCGTTTCAATTGAAATCAAATTTAATAAATAACAGAACATTAATCGTGAGTGATTGCTCACCTTTCGAGGTTAGAGATGAACAATGAAGTTGAGTTACGAAATCCAGGCACGAATCGACGAACAAAACTGATGAATAGAAACGGACGAAATATAATCAGAACTGGAACGACGAAGTTAATTAACATAAGTAGACTTATATATATTACCCTATACACATAACCAGCCTCGTAATTGTAATGATTATTATAACATATATATTTAAAAACATACGTACATATTATATAGTCTGAATAAAATAAAACTCTGGAAAATATAATGTGTAACCGGTCATAAATTTATAGAAACAACCACTAGTTTATTATATAACCCAACACACATTGCTGCTTTCAAATAAACATATGAAAACCATTATTATATCATCATACATATATATTTAATACTTCTTAATATAATATATATATATATATAACACTGCCATAACATTATAAACTATAACAATTCATCTTCCTATATACATATAAAACTATAAAAGACTGCATCGGTCTTATATTTAAAATATAAACTATTGAAATTTTATAAAATAAAACTTAACAAAAATGAAACTAGTAATACGATATACCATAATAAAATACAATATAAAACTAGACTGCAGTGGATACAGCATATAACCCAAGTTATATTAACCGAACATGAATAAACAAACAGAGAAGAAGAAATATACTACTATATAAACTTAATATATACTAAATATACTTAAATGTAATAAAAAAACTTTATACATATATGAATAATGACAGACTTATATACAAAATTCATTTCACAGAGCCTATATACCAGAAGTATACTAACATATATATACTGTAAACTCAATATAAGAACAAATGTGCAGAACACAACTAAACCGACAGAAATATATACCGTCTTCGACATAGCACTGCAGTCTCATAGCATATGAATATATATATATATATATTAAACAAAGATTTATACGATCAAGATATACTTTTATATAAACAAAGCTTAAAATAAGAATCAATACATAAAAAAATATCACCTTTATTACAAACTGCAACCGAGAAAACAAAGCCATGTTTACTGTATCATGTATGTACTTGCATAATTAATATATATATGTAAGCCAAGGAAACACGTATGATGAGCAGGTCCAGATACACATACAAAGTAAAATAAAATAAAACATATATCATAAACCTTTGATACATAAGCTAACATATATACAACACTATACATATAAGCTTCAGGATGATAAAATACTACTTATATAGTACACACTTATATAGTACAATCCTATCACGTATATATACCAATATATAAAACTTTATATATATAAAAAAACATATGCGCATATACCTGTACTATTATCAACTTATTTTATAACTTCTATTATGAAATTATATATTTTTAAACTATCACAAATTTAAACATTTAAAGAAATTAAACTCAACTCAGCAAAATGAAGTACCAATTCCAAACCACAATTGTATATATATACATAGTAGATTTAACAAAATCTTATATATGCAAGCTGTAAAGCCATTTGATACCAAACTCATATTATACAAAACATGTACATATATATATATATACCTGTAAGAAGAGAAGAAAATGGAGTTCGGCTATGCGGCAGAGGAGGTGAAGGCTACTATGCCGATGGAAAGGAATTGAGGTGGCGATCAGAGAAATGGGCTGGTCGAAGGGTTGTCGCTGGCGTTGGTTGCCGGATGGAAGGCCGAGGACAAGCCAGGTCGAGGGAGATGAATGCGGGTCTGGGTGTGGTCCAGCGTGGGAGAAGGCTCGACAGTCGAGGAGTGAGGTAGAGGAGGAAGGGTTGCAGGCGGACGAGCGACTACATGGATCAGCGGAGCATGGTATGCGGAGGAGGGTTGTTGAGGCCGAGGCGAGTGAAAGAGGACGGTGGTCTATTTGCACGGAGGGGATAGTTCAAGGCGGTGAGACAGAGAAGGGCCCAGCAGCTCGGGGAAGGTTTGGAAAAGGCCGACATGATAGTTGCCGTCTAGTTCGACGTGGGGTTGCGTGACGACGTGGTTCAGGCGTTGAAGCGTCGGGTGGAGTGGATAGGTTGTGAAGGGGTTCGGCTAGGGGAGAAAAGAGAGGGGCTCATGGTGTTGGATGATGCGTGGGTGAACGGCAGGTGAAAGAGTGTGTCGGTGGGACGGTCACTGGCCAGAGCGGAGGGGTTTCTGGCATGATAGGCGATCGGTGGTGAAACTGATGCACTGATGTAGAAGTAAACTTATTTTAGAAAGTTTATTATTTTCCCCAGATTGAAGAAACAATTTTGCTTCAGAGCAAAATAGACAGGCATTAGATATTTAATATTAGTATATATTTTTCATTGAAGGAGCCAGAAAAAAATGGAAAAGAAGAGATGAGTACGAACCGAAAAAGCTGGCAGCAAAATATTCAATTAAATGGAATAGTGATAGGAAGAGTCTTGAATTCTGAACAATAATAAAGGCCTGTGACCATTGGGTTTAACGGTGGAAAATGAATGGTCACAAAGAAACAAACCGTAGTACCATTATGGTTAACGATTCTCGTGTTTTGTCGCGTACCGGACATCGAAACACATAAATAAATATACCGTAGAGATCAACACGACGAGGTGATCAAAATGGTATACTGATATCAGTTGTATGATTGAATTATAAAAATTTGAATTTTCTACTACGGAAAATGCAGCAAAAACGCGGAAAAATAAGATCGACGGAGCTAAAGAAGTCCGAATTTCGAAAAATGAAAAATGACGCCTTGCTCAGAAGATGGTTTACAATTTTTCCATATAAAAATATATAGGTTTTGAAAACATTTTATTTTCATCGCTTTTTAACTGATAGAATTAAAGTAAATTTACGTGCGAAATAAACTTTCATATTTTCCGACGAAAATTTACCAGTTGCTATGTTTAACTAGATGCATTCCAAATATCAAATTTATATTTCAAAATTTTATCGTTTAAAATTTCGCAAAATTTCAATTAATTAAATAAATAAAACGACTAAAATTTACGGGTCGTTACACTCTCCCCCACTCAAAACTTTTCGTCCTCGAAAAGGAAGGAGGTAGGAGAATAGAAACAACCAGAAAGAAAATAGACTGGAATACAAGTAAAATAATTAATTTAAACCGTATAAATTTCAATTTACCTTAATTAATACTCAATATTTAATTTAAAATTCAATGTATTTCAATAAGTTGATTTAATTTCCATTTGTTAATTCTTTTAGAACAAAATTTTATTATATTCATCTCATTCAATTAACTTATTATTCTATCATCTTTATTAGCATTTTTTTTCATATAAATAAAATCTAAGTGTATAACATTTATTATAAACACTCAAATTTTATTTATAAAATCATTTATATTGTATATTATCCAATTATATTTTAACTTCTGAAAAATTTAGGTAAGTTATATTGAAATGCAATTTAGTACTATACAAATAAAATTTTCAAATTCAATTATTTCAAGTTTAAATACTTATTCAAAATTTAGCTTTATTTATAATTGAAAACATCTTTTAACATGATTTTTAAGAATTAAATTTCCGTTTAATTTCAAACCCTTTAGAAATAATTACGTATATACTATATATATATATATATATATCCAGACATATTTAAGAAATTCAAATCAAAATATTTTTCCAAAACAAAACCGTAGCAAAGCTACATAATGGTTTCTCCACTTCGAAACTCCAAAATGAATGTCGATGATGCGGCCGCCATCACCGAAATTATTTTCCAGCGACAAAGAGAAGAGCAATGATTTCAACATTTTAAAATTCTTTGAAAACGGTTCCTATTTGAAAATACTTTAAATAATATACATTAAAATTCTTTGGAAACAAATTATAGTCAAAATACCTTTAAATGATGTGCATTTTAAACCTTTAAAACCATAGTTCGAAATCATTGGAAATTAAATTCTCAAATTCTTAATTTAATTTCATTTCAAATTCTAAATCAGTTTATAAACCAAGTTTATAAATTCATTTATCGAAAAATAGATGAAAATCAAATATTATCATTTCAAACAATGAATTAATTTACCTCTTCTTTTTTTCAGAAAATTTTACTTATATATTTATAATATAATCATACAAAATTATTTCATTTACCAAATTTGAAAACAATATTGTGTCAGTTTGCTCTGCTCAAGTGTTTTGGAAATTCTATCGATAACGTTGATCAGACGAATCGATCGGAAACCCAAATCAACATCAACAACTCAAACAACACAGCATATAGTAAAACATTTATACATATTAGTTTACAAATATATTTCTTTGCTCGATGATACAGGAATGAATTTTCAAAATAAGGATAGGGTTTCAAATTTGATGGACTCAAATCAAAGAAAAATTTGATTCAAAGATAAGTTCGAAACAAAGATATAATGATTAATAACAAAGTAGGAAGATTGATAAATTTATATAAATCGCGGGCAACCTTAACCGGGTCAACCGTGACTTCAAGAATAAGATCAATGTAGAATTCCGAGACAAATCTACATTCGATCGTAAGAGATAGACTTCAGGCTTAGCAGGAGATAGATAGCATTGTAAACCGAGGAAACAGAGATCTCCGGTAAACCAATGCCTATTATAAAGGAGTTTCACCCCATTACAAATCATTCGAAGTTTGGCGAGACCGCCGATTCATTATAAGGGTCATTTGAAGTGGAGTTATGGCATGCCCCAGAATTGAAAGAAGACGAATAGTGAGGGACAAGAATGAATTTCGGAACCGAGTGGATGTTCCAAAATTCAAAGGAATTGAGTCCAAAGGAAGAGATTGAAACTCGAGTGGGAGAGATTCTGTAAATACATTTACCCTATATGCCAAGTTTTACCTAGAGCTACCAAAGCTCTGATACCAATTGTAACGACCAGCTATTTTGGACCATTCGCATCCGCACATGTCGGACTTGAATAATTCAAAATACTGAATTGTTAATTTAAATTTGGCAAAACTGAGCATATACAGTAAATAAAGTAATCACAGATCACAGACACAGAGTAATAAGTGCAGCGGAAATAAAAGATAGTAGTTCATGAAGCTACTATATACATATCAGAGTTAAATAAGGTACAACAGATGTCTTGAATACAATAATCAAATACAATATCAGAATACATCACTGGAATCAACTGAATATCTGAAAGTTGGATAGATAGCTGGATCTCCAAGCGAAGCTCCAACTCCAAAGGTGAGTCTCGAATACTGGTACACTCAGTCTGACCCAAGCGTAAAGCAAAAACACAAGACACTCGAGTCAGGATTATCATTCTTATATCAATAAATCCAACTCAAGTGAAATAGCAATTGAAATACAAGTAACTCAAAGGATGTTTGGAATAACCATCCTTTAAGGATCCGTTAAACTATCTACTATGTAGTAGTGTACGATAAGTAGATAATGCCTATCAGTAATATAAAGTATCAAAATAGTGTTAAGGCGTTACCATTATCCCCCTTAACACATTTTATATAAGCGTTATAGTCTATACAACACTGTAAACTCCACCGTAAACTAGTGGGATATCAGGGAGTACTCCATAGGTATAACACAAAACAAATCGTAGTGGTCGCGTATAAAGGGATACAAGTATGACAAGGCACATGAGGCAATACCCAAGGTAGTGAAACTACCGTTTGCCTGATCCAGACTGGTGAGACCGCATCGCCGCAGCGATCGCAACACCGCGACACAACACTCCCAAAATCAAGGGTGCACCAATCGACAACAAGTAATGAGTAGTTTTCGAAGAAGTGTGTTCGCTCGAGGTAGCTAACCCCCATTTGGCCCGGCACGGCTCCTGTTTTAGTCATTTCCAATTTGACACAAGTGTCAAGGCTATCCATTATCGTTCTCTTTCTTCAGTCATCACGTACATCATTCCAACCACTTCATTCTGGATCACACTCCGCGTATAGTTATTAAAGTGGTTTTCGGTTTAGACAGTGAGTATGTCCCTAACCGATTCCGGTCTCTTTAATAACTTTCGAAATTTATTACACCGATTGGTCATTTATATATTTCAAAACCAAATCAATTACAATTTCAATTAGAATTTGTAAATCAACATTTCATTTGTCTTTCTAAAACAATTTCCATAATTTACGTTTCAAAACTTTCAAATTATCGTTTCAAAATCTTATAATTCAATTTCAATTTTCATGTAACAATTCAATTATTGATTCAAGTTTGAATACAAGTTTCATTTCGAAATCATTTAAATTAAATTAATTTAACATTCAAATCAGTTTAACTTCATTTATCGATTTCATTCAATATTCGTTAAGTAATTTTATCATTCAAACAATTTCTATTAAATTTTCAATTCACTAAATCAATTACTTAAGTTCAACTCTATTATATCAAACTTACACATTGAATTAAATTAAATTCGTCAAATCAAGTTCTTTACATTTCAAGTCTTACATTAGTTTCAATAAAACACATTTTATTTCTTATTAGAGAAATTCGATTTCACTTATTAATTTACTTAGTTACAATTTCGAAACTCAATTAATAAAAAACTTAATTTCACTTATTCAAGAAGTTCAAATTTACTTAATAAAGAATTCAATTTATTTAATTATTAAATAATTCAATCTTATTTAATTATTAAATAATTTCAAAACTTAATTATTAACTAATTTCAAAACTTAATTATTAATAATTCCAAATTTAATTATTAAATAATTAATTTTAAGACAACGTTCATTCATCATCTACTATGTTAATATTTTGATTCAGATTATTAAATATTGACATTTCCTTTCATTAAAAATTCAAATTCCAACTTCATTTCAAAACCATTTTTATTTATTCAAATAAAATCTTCATTTTATTTTTAAATCAAAGTATTGACCAATCGGTTTTTTATTTAATTCTCTATCCTATGTCAAAGTTCAATTTGGGTATTTATCATTTCAACCTGATTCCAATTCAATTCAAAATCAAAGCATAGCAAAGGGAACTTGCAGTGTGATAACTGGGATGGTGTCAAAGTAAATAAACAAGCAATAACAACAATCAATATCAATCCAATAATCAATTCAAATAATCCCGAAATAATCGTATTAATTCACATTGTTGTTTATGCAAATTTATATAATCATTTCTAGAATCTACATTATCATTTCATGTAGATTAAAGATTATTACACTAACATTTATATGGTTCTTCACTTGATATCTATTGTTTAATTTCATACTACATCGATTTAAACAACGTACATTTAAATGGTTCAAGTACAATTAACCATATTTCTACGTGTCAAATTATTTAAATATTTAAAGGGGCATATTATGCAAATGTCATTTATTCAAATTTTACCATATATCACATCTAACTACCCTACGTCGATTTCAATTTCAAATTATTTATCACTTACAACATTAGCAATTTAACGTCCAATATCAACATCAAACAATCAATCATTATCAACCAAACTGAATTATCATTGTATAAATAATAGATAGTGGTGTCAGATGTCACAGGTGAACTGATACAGGTAATAACAGTGTAAATAACTAACAGCAGCATATTTCAACTGTTGTTTCAATTGAAATCAAATTTAATAAATAAAAGAACATTAATCGTGAGTGATTGCTCACCTTTCGAGGTTAGAGATGAACAATGAAGTTGAGTTACGAAATCCAGGCACGAATCGACGAACAAAACTGATGAATAGAAATGGACGAAATATAATCAGAACTGGAACGACGAAGTTAATTAACATAAGTAGACTTATATATATTACCCTATACACATAACCAGCCTCGTAATTGTAATGATTATTATAACATATATATTTAAAAACATACGTACATATTATATAGTCTGAATAAAATAAAACTCTGGAAAATATAATGTGTAACCGGTCATAAATTTATAGAAACAACCACTAGTTTATTATATAACCCAACACACATTGCTGCTTTCAAATAAACATATGAAAACCATTATTATATCATCATACATATATATTTAATACTTCTTAATATAATATATATATATATAACACTGCCATAACATTATAAACTATAACAATTCAACTTCCTATATACATATAAAACTATAAAAGACCGCATCGGTCTTATATTTAAAATATAAACTATTGAAATTTTATAAAATAAAACTTAACAAAAATGAAACTAGTAATACGATATACCATAATAAAATACAATATAAAACTAGACTGTAGTGGATACAGCATATAACCCAAGTTATATTAACCGAACATGAATAAACAAACAGAAAAGAAGAAATATACTACTATATAAACTTAATATATACTATATATACTTAAATGTAACAAAAAAACTTTATACATATATGAATAATGACAGACTTATATACAAAATTCATTTCACAGAGCCTATATACCAGAAGTATACTAACATATATATACTGCAAACTCAATATAAGAACAAATGTGCAGAACACAACTAAACCGACAGAAATATATACCGTCTTCGACATAGCACTGCAGTCTCATAGCATATGAATATATATATATATATATTAAACAAAGATTTATACGATCAAGATATACTTTTATATAAACAAAGCTTAAAATAAGAATCAATACATAAAAAAATATCACCTTTATTACAAACTACAACCGAGAAAACAAAGCCATGTTTACTGTATCATGTATGTACTTGCATAATTAATATATATATGTAAGCTAAGGAAACACGTATGATGAGCAGGTCCAGATACAAATACAAAGTAAAATAAAATAAAACATATATCATAAACCTTTGATACATAAGCTAACATATATACAACACTATACATATAAGCTTCAGGATGATAAAATACTACTTATATATATACACACTTATATAGTACAATCCTATCACGTATATATACCAATATATAAAACTTTATATATATAAAAAAACATATGCGCATATACCTGTACTATTATCAACTTATTTTATAACTTCTATTATGAAATTATATATTTTTAAACTATCACAAATTTAAACATTTAAAGAAATTAAACTCAACTCAGCAAAATGAAGTACCAATTCCAAACCACAATTGTATATATATACATAGTAGATTTAACAAAATCTTATATATGCAAGCTGTAAAGCCATTTGATACCAAACTCATATTATACAAAACATGTACATATATATATATATACCTGTAAGAAGAGAAGAAAATGGAGTTCGGCTATGCGGCAGAGGAGGTGAAGGCTACTATGCCGATGGAAAGGAATTGAGGTGGCGATCAGAGAAATGGGCTGGTCGAAGGGTTGTCGCTGGCGTTGGTTGCCGGATGGAAGGCCGGGGGCAATCCAGGTCGAGGGAGATGAGGTAGAGGAGGAAGGGTTGCAGGCGGACGAGCGACTACATGGATCAGCGGAGCATGGTATGCGGAGGAGGGTTGTTGAGGCCGAGGCGAGTGAAAGAGGACGGTGGTCTATTTGCACGGAGGGGATAGTTCAAGGCGGTGAGACAGAGAAGGGCCCAGCAGCTCGGGGAAGGTCTGGAAAAGGCTGACATGATAGTTGCCGTCTAGTTCGGCGTGGGGTTGCGTGACGACGTGGTTCAGGCGTTGAAGCATCGGGTGGAGTGGAGAGGTTGTGAAGGGGTTCGGCTAGGGGAGAAAAGAGAGGGGCTCATGGTGTTGGATGATGCGTGGGTGAACGGCAGGTGGAAGTGTGTGTCGGTGGGACGGTGACTGGCCAGAGCGGAGGGGTCTGTGGCACGATAGGCGATCGGTGGTGAAACTGATGCACTGATGTAGAAGCAAACTTATTTTAGAAAGTTTATTATTTTCCCCAGATTGAAGAAACAATTTTGCTTCAGAGCAAAATAGACAGGCATTAGATATTTTAATATTAGTATATATTTTTCATTGAAGGAGCCAGAACAAAATGGAAAAGAAGAGATGAGTACGAACCGAAAAAGCTGGCAGCAAAATATTCAATTAAATGGAATAGTGATAGGCAGAGTCTTGAATTCTGAACAATAATAAAGGCATGTGACCATTAGGTTTAACGGTGGAAAATGAATGGTCACAAAGAAACAAACCGTAGTACCGTTATGGTTAACCATTCTCGTGTTTTGTCGTGTATCGGACATCGAAACACATAAATAAATATACCGTAGAGATCAACACGACGAGGTGATCAAAATGGTATACTGATATCAGTTGTATGATTGAATTATAAAAATTTGAATTTTCTACTACGGAAAATGCAGCAAAAACGCGGAAAAATAAGATCGACGGAGATAAAGAAGTCCGAATTTCGAAAAATGAAAAATGACGCCTTGCTCAGAAGATGGTTTACAATTTTTCCATATAAAAATATATAGGTTTTGAAAACATTTTATTTTCATCGCTTTTTAACTAATAGAATTAAAGTAAATTTACGTGCGAAATAAACTTTCATATTTTCCGACGAAAATTTACCAGTTGCTATGTTTAACTAGATGCATTCCAAATATCAAATTTATATTTCAAAATTATATCGTTTAAAATTTCGCAAAATTTCAATTAATTAAATAAATAAAACGACTAAAATTTACAGGTCGTTACACTCTCCCCCACTCAAAACTTTTCGTCCTCAAAAAGGAAGGAGGTAGGAGAATAGAAACAACCAGAAAGAAAATAGATTGGAATACAAGTAAAATAATTAATTTAAACCGTATAAATTTCAATTTACCTTAATTAATACTCAATATTTAATTTAAAATTCAATCTATTTCAATAAGTTGATTTAATTTGCATTTGTTAATTCTTTTAGAACAAAATTTTATTATATTCATCTCATTCAATTAACTTATTATTCTATCATCTTTATTAGCATTTTTTTCTTATAAATAAAATCTAAGTGTATAACATTTATTATAAACACTCAAATTTTATTTATAAAATCATTTATATTGTATATTATCCAATTACATTTTAACTTCTGAAAAATTTAGGTAAGTTATATTGAAATGCAATTTAGTACTATACAAATAAAATTTTCAAATTCAATTATTTCAAGTTTAAATACTTATTCAAAATTTAGCTTTATTTATAATTGAAAACATCTTTTAACATGATTTTTAAGAATTAAATTTCCGTTTAATTTCAAACCCTTTAGAAATAATTACGTATATACTATATATATATATATATATATCCAGACATATTTAAGAAATTCAAATCAAAATATTTTTCCAAAACAAAACCGTAGGAAAGCTACATAATGGTTTCTCCACTTCGAAACTCGAAAATGAATGTCGATGATGCGGCCGCCATCACCGAAATTATTTTCCATCGACAAAGAGAAGAGCACTGATTTCAACATTTTAAAATTCTTTGAAAACGGTTCCTATTTGAAAATACTTTAAATAATATACATTAAAATTCTTTGGAAACAAATTATAGTCAAAATACCTTTAAATGATGTGCATTTTAAACCTTTAAAACCATAGTTCGAAATCATTGGAAATTAAATTCTCAAATTCTTAATTTAATTTCATTTCAAATTCTAAATCAGTTTATAAACCAAGTTTATAAATTCATTTATCGAAAAATAGATGAAAATCAAATATTATCATTTCAAACAACGAATTAATTTACCTCTTCTTTTTTTCAGAAAATTTTACTTATATATTTATAATATAATCATACAAAATTATTTCATTTACCAAATTTGAAAACAATATTGTGTCAGTTTGCTCTGCTCAAGTGTTTTGGAAATCCTATCGATAGCGTTGATCAGACGAATCGATCGGAAACCCAAATCAACATCAACAACTCAAACAACACAGCATATAGTAAAACATTTATACATATTAGTTTACAAATATATTTCTTTGCTCGATGATACAGGAATGAATTTTCAAAATAAGGATAGGGTTTCAAATTTGATGGACTCAAATCAAAGAGAAATTTGATTCGAAGATAAGTTCGAAACAAAGATATGATGATTAATAACAAAGTAGGAAGATTGATAAATTTATATAAATCGCGGGCAACCTTAACCGGGTCAACCGTGACTTCAAGAATAAGATCAATGTAGAATTCCGAGACAAATCTACATTCGATCGCAAGAGATAGACTTCAGGCTTAGCAGGAGATCGATAGCATTGTAAACCGAGGAAACAGAGATCTCCGGTAAACCAATGCCTATTATAAAGGAGTTTCACCCCATTACAAATCATTCGAAGTTTGGCAAGACCGCCGATTCATTGTAAGGGTCATTCGAAGTGGAGTTATGGCATGCCCCAGAATTGAAAGAAGACGAATAGTGAGGGACAAGAATGAATTTCAGAACCGAGTGGACGTTCCAAAATTCAAGGGAATTGAGTCCAAAGGAAGAGATTGAAACTCGAGTGGAAGAGATTCTGTAAATACACTTACCCTATATGCCAAGTTTTGCCTAGAGCTACCAAAGCTCTGATACCAACAGTAACGACCCGCTATTTTGGACCATTCACATCCGCACATGTCGGACTTAAATAATTTAAAGTACCGAATTATTAATTTAAATTTGGCAAAACTGAGCATATACAGTAAATAAAGTAATCACAGATCACAGACACAGAGTAATAAGTGCAGCGGAAATAAAAGATAGTAGTTCATGAAGCTACTATATACATATCAGAGTTAAATAAGGTACAACAAATGTCTTGAATATAATAATCAAATACAATATCAGAATACATCACTGGAATCAACTGAATATCTGAAAGCTGGATAGATAGCTGGATCTCCAAGCGAAGCTCCAACTCTAAAGGTGAGTCTCGAATACTGGTACACTCAGTCTGACCCGAGCGTAAAGCAAAAACACAAGACACTCGAGTCAGGATTAACATTCTTATATCAATAAATCCAACTCAAGTGAAATAGCAATTGAAATACAAGTAACTCAAAGGATGTTTGGAATAACCATCCTTTAAGGATCCATTAAACTATCTACTATGTAGTAGTGTACGATAAGTAGATAATGCCTATCAGTAATATAAAGTATCAAAATAGTGTTAAGGCGTTACCATTATCCCCCTTAACACATTTTATATAAGCGTTATAGTCTATACAGCACTGTAAACTCCACCGTAAACTAGTGGGATATCAGGGAGTACTCCATAGGTATAACACAAAACAAATCGTAGTGGTCGCGTATAAAGGGATACAAGTATGACAAAGCACATGAGGCAATACCCAAGGTAGTGAAACTACCGTTTGCCTGATCCGGACTGGTGAGAACGCATCGCCGCAGCGATCGCAATACCGCGACACAACACTCCCAAAATCAAGGGTGCACCAATCGACAACAAGTAATGAGTAGTTTTCGAAGAAGTGTGTTCGCTCGAGGTAGCTAACCCCCATTTGGCCCGGCACGGCTCCTGTTTTAGTCATTTCCAATTTGACACAAGTGTCAAGGCTATCCATTATCGTTCTCTTTCTTCAGTCATCACGTACATCATTCCAACCACTTCATTCTGGATCACACTCCGCGTATAGTTATTAAAGTGGTTTTCGGTTTAGATAGTGAGTATGTCCCTAACCGATTCCGGTCTCTTTAATAACTTTCGAAATTTATTACACCGATTGGTCATTTATATATTTCAAAACCAAATCAATTACAATTTCAATTAGAATTTGTAAATCAACATTTCATTTGTCTTTCTAAAACAATTTCCATAATTTACGTTTCAAAACTTTCAAATTATCATTTCAAAACCTTATAATTCAATTTCAATTTTCATGTAAAACAATTCAATTATTGATTCAAGTTCGAATACAAGTTTCATTTCGAAATCATTTAAATTAATTTAATTTAACATTCAAATCAGTTTAACTTCATTTATCGATTTCATTCAATATTCGTTAAGTAATTTTATCATTCAAACAATTTCTATTAAATTTTCAATTCACTAAATCAATTACTTAAGTTCAACTCTATTACATCAAACTTACACATTGAATTAAATTAAATTCGTCAAATCAAGTTCTTTACATTTCAAGTCTTACATTAGTTTCAATAAAACACATTTTATTTCTTATTAGAGAAATTCGATTTCACTTATTAATTTACTTAGTTACAATTTCGAAACTCAATTAATAAAAAAACTTAATTTCACTTATTCAAGAAGTTCAAATTTACCTAATAAAGAATTCAATTTATTTAATTATTAAATAATTCAATCTTATTTAATTATTAAATAATTTCAAAACTTAATTATTAACTAATTTCAAAACTTAATTATTAATAATTCCAAATTTAATTATTAAATAATTAATTTTAAGACAACGTTCATTCATCATCTACTATGTTAATATTTTGATTCAGATTATTAAATATTGACATTTCCTTTCATTAAAAATTCAAATTCCAACTTCATTTCAAAACCATTTTTATTTATTCAAATAAAATCTTCATTTTATTTTTAAATCAAAGTATTGACCAATCGGTTTTTTTATTTAATTCTCTATCCTATGTCAAAGTTCAATTTGGGTATTTATCATTTCAACCCGATTCCAATTCAATTCAAAATCAAAGCATAGAAAAGGGAACTTGCAGTGTAATAACTGGGATGGTGTCAAAGTAAATAAACAAGCAATAACAACAACCAATATCAATCCAATAATCAATTCAAATAATCCTGAAATAATCGTATTAATTCACATTGTTGTTTGTGCAAATTAATATAATCATTTCTAGAATCTACACTATCATTTCATGTAGATTAAAGATTATTACACTAACATTTATATGGTTCTTCACTTGATATCTATTGTTCAATTTCATACTACATCGATTTAAACAACGTACATTTAAATGGTTCAAGTACAATTAACCATATTTCTACGTGTCAAATTATTTAAATATTTAAAGGGGCATATTATGCAAATGTCATTTATTCAAATTTTACCATATATCACATCTAACTACCCTACGTCAATTTCAATTTCAAATTATTTATCACTTACAACATTAGCAATTTAACGTCCAATATCAACATCAAACAATCAATCATTATCAACCAAACTGAATTATCATTGTATAAATAACAGATAGTGGTGTCAGATGTCACAGGTGAACTGATACAGGTAATAACAGTGTAAATAACTAACAGCAGCATATTTCAACTGTCGTTTCAATTGAAATCAAATTTAATAAATAAAAGAACATTAATCGTGAGTGATTGCTCACCTTTCGAGGTTAGAGATGAACAATGAAGTTGAGTTACGAAATCCAGGCACGAATCGACGAACAAAACTGATGAATAGAAACGGACGAAATATAATCAGAACTGGAACGACGAAGTTAATTAACATAAGTAGACTTATATATATTACCCTATACACATAACCAGCCTCGTAATTGTAATGATTATTATAACATATATATTTAAAAACATACGTACATATTATATAGTCTGAATAAAATAAAACTCTGGAAAATATAATGTGTAACCGGTCATAAATTTATAGAAACAACCACTAGTTTATTATATAACCCAACACACATTGCTGCTTTCAAATAAACATATGAAAACCATTATTATATCATCATACATATATATTTAATACTTCTTAATATAATATATATATATAACACTGCCATAACATTATAAACTATAACAATTCAACTTCCTATATACATATAAAACTATAAAAGACTGCACCGGTCTTATATTTAAAATATAAACTATTGAAATTTTATAAAATAAAACTTAACAAAAATGAAACTAGTAATACGATATACCATAATAAAATACAATATAAAACTAGACTGCAGTGGATACAGCATATAACCCAAGTTATATTAACCGAACATGAATAAACAAACAGAGAAGAAGAAATATACTACTATATAAACTTAATATATACTATATATACTTAAATGTAACAAAAAAACTTTATACAGATATGAATAATGACAGAGTTATATACAAAATTCATTTCACAGGGCCTATATACCAGAAGTATACTAACATATATATACTGCAAACTCAATATAAGAACAAATGTGCAGAACACAACTAAACCGACAGAAATATATACCGTCTTCGACATAGCACTGCAGTCTCATAGCATATGAATATATATATATATATATATATTAAACAAAGATTTATACGATCAAGATATACTTTTATATAAACAAAGCTTAAAATAAGAATCAATACATAAAAAAATATCACCTTTATTACAAACTGCAACCGAGAAAACAAAGCCATGTTTACTGTATCACGTATGTACTTGCATAATTAATATATATATATATGTAAGCTAAGGAAACACGTATGATGAGCAGGTCCAGATACACATACAAAGTAAAATAAAATAAAACATATATCATAAACCTTTGATACATAAGCTAACATATATACAACTATACATATAAGCTTCAGGATGATAAAATACTACTTATATATATACACACTTATATAGTACAATCCTATCACGTATATATACCAATATATAAAACTTTTTATATATAAAAAAAACATATGTGCATATACATGTACTATTATCAACTTATTTTATAACTTCTATTATGAAATTATATATTTTTAAACTATCACAAATTTAAACATTTAAAGAAATTAAACTCAACTCAGCAAAATGAAGTACCAATTCCAAACCACAATTGTATATATTTACATAGTAGACTTAACAAAATCTTATATATGCAAGCTGTAAAGCCATTTGATACCAAACTCATATTATACAAAACATGTACATATATATATACCTGTAAGAAGGGAAGAAAATGGAGTTCGGCTATGCGGTAGAGGAGGTGAAGACTACTATGTCGATGGAAAGGAATTGAGGTGGCGATCAGAGAAATGGGCTGGTCAAAGGGTTGTCGCTGGCGTTGGTTGCCGGATGGAAGGCCGGGGACAAGCCAGGTCGAGGGAGATGAATGCGGGTCTGGGTGTGGTCCAGCGTGGGAGAAGGCTCGACAATCGAGGAGTGAGGTAGAGGAGGAAGGGTTGCAAGCGGATGAGCGGCTACATGGATCAGCGGAGCATGGTATGCAGAGGAGGGTTGTTGAGGCCGAGGCGAGTGAAAGAGGACGGTGGTCTATTTGCACGGAGGGGATAGTTCAAGGCGGTGAGACAGAGAAGGGCCCAGCAGCTCGAGGAAGGTTTGGAAAAGGCTGACATGATAGTTGCCGTCTAGTTCGGCGTGGGGTTGCGTGACGACGTGGTTCAGGCGTTAAAGCTTCGGGTGGAGTGGAGAGGTTGTGAAGGGGTTCGGCTAGGGGAGAAAAGAGAGGGGCTCATGGTGTTGGATGATGCGTGGGTGAACGGCAGGTGGAAGAGTGTGTCGGTGGGACGGTGACTGGCCAGAGCGGAGGGGTTTGTGGCACGATAGGCGATCGGTGGTGAAACTGATGCACTGATGTAGAAGCAAACTTATTTTAGAAAGTTTATTATTTTCCCCAGATTGAAGAAACAATTTTACTTCAGAGCAAAATAGACAGGCATTAGATATTTTAATATTAGTATATATTTTTCATTGAAGGAGCCAGAACAAAATGGAAAAGAAGAGATGAGTACGAACCGAAAAAGCTGGCAGCAAAATTTCAATTAAATGGAATAGTGATAGGCAGAGTCTTGAATTCTGAACAATAATAAAGGCCTGTGACCATTGGGTTTAACGGTGGAAAATGAATGGTCACAAAGAAACAAACCGTAGTACCATTATGGTTAACCATTCTCGTGATTTGTCGCGTACCGGACATCGAAACACATAAATAAATATACCGTAGAGATCAACACGACGAGGTGATCAAAATGGTATACTGATATCAGTTGTATGATTGAATTATAAAAATTTGAATTTTCTACTATGGAAAATGCAGCAAAAACGCGGAAAAATAAGATCGACGGAGCTAAAGAAGTCCGAATTTCGAAAAATGTAAAATGACGCCTTGCTCAGAAGATGATTTACAATTTTTCCATATAAAAATATTTAGGTTTTGAAAACATTTTATTTTCATCGCTTTTTAACTGATAGAATTAAAGTAAATTTACGTGCGAAATAAACTTTCATATTTTCCGACGAAAATTTACCAGTTGCTATGTTTAACTAGATGCATTCCAAATATCAAATTTATATTTCAAAATTTTATCGTTTAAAATTTCGCAAAATTTCAATTAATTAAATAAATAAAACGACTAAAATTTACGGGTCGTTACAGTCAGGCCGACCTTGTCTGGGCTGATAATAAAGTTTTTATCCATTTTCAAATATATATATATATATAAGTAAGGGTTTTAATACTTACTGTGGAAGTATTTGTCTTTATAGGAAACTATTTTAATAATAAGTGTTATTTTAAAAAGGAAAATTAAAAGAGTTATCTTTTATTTTAAAATGGGAGATCTTATGTTTAAAAGAAGATGGAGATATTTTGAAATAGATATTGGTGAAACCAGTTTATATAGAATGTTGAAAATAAAAGAACATATTTATAAATGGTATGGTATGGATTTAAAGGAGATAGCTGTGGTATCTTATAAATAAAAAGGACCATTAGCGTATGATCATCCCTTATCTAGAGTCAATATCTATGTATACTTCAGGGCACATTATGGTTGTTGATTAACCAAGGGTGATCATATTCGATGCTATACAGTAAGGGATAGGGCCGGTCCTTAGTAGCAGAGGTGGAACGTGTTGTAGCCTCTAGTACATTTTATCTAGAGGTGTACTGATTCGGTGGTAGACCCTTATCTTTTCATAAATGGAGTCCATTTTCCAATTTGAGCCTTCGAACTTGATTGTATATTCATTATGCTGGAATTTAATTAATGTAAATTTTTTGGCTATGATTCAATATTTACTTTAAACCCTGGACATTATTATAATATCACTGGATTTTCTATAGAAATGTTTTAGTTATCATAAGGTAAAAATATGTCCATATTTATGTGCGGTGTGGTCTTACGAATACCTTTATTTTGAAGTGTTTTTTTAACATTATAATCCAATTGAGGTGCGTTTCTCATGCTGGTTTACTAAACTAATCTGGGCGTTATTTTTCTTATAATGCTTGGGTCAAACTGAGCATACTTTCAAATCAAGTTTGGATGCTTTGGAGCTTCAAAAGGTGAGCTGGATGCTTTTCAGACGTAGTCACATATATGTTATTTCCGCTGCATTTTTTGTCTATCTTTATCAGCATCATTGAGGACAGGTTATTATAACTGTCCAGGTTGATGAATAATTGGTTAACATTGATTTGATGTATGTGTATATATATATATATTATAGTTTTTCTTTTGTAAAGATCTGTTGTGTATTATATGTTAATCGTTACGATATGAGATTCTGTTATGTCTTTTATTTTTTTTCACCCTAACAATCTGTCTTTCTGGCACTTGGATGCTCGGCACGTCAATACCATGGATGTATTAGTGTCGACTTTTGGGGGTCGAAATGATGGGTTGTTACACATGTTATGAGAGCTTAGGTTGAGCGAACACCTAGGCTTTGGTGGGGTTAACTCATTTGAGATAGAGTAAGTGAGACCCTAGAATGAGTTTGAGTGTGTGTGTGTGTGTATAAGAGCGTGTATTTGTTAGTGCTATAAAAATGTTTTATATTGTGTTGATTATTGGTTGAGTGGTTATGAATTTTGGTCGGTATAGAAGGAACAACTATATTGATAGGGGATTTTAAACATTTAAACAAGGAAAACCAACATAGTATTGTTTTGAAAGGGGTAAATAAAATAATTTTACCCGAGTTATATTTTATATATAAAAATATTACTTTTCAAAAATTAATATAGTTATATATGGTGTGATTGGTTGTTAGAATGACAGTATTCAATTATCATTTATTGTTTGTGTTCAGGTAGTTTATGAGCATTTATTGTTAGGTGAAATAAATACGAACACCTTATGAATTCAGTTTCACAATTTGACTATAAGGCGTTCGGTAATAACCTCGAGTACAAATTTAAATTTTAATCGAAGTTGTTTATTATAATTCAAACAAAGATATACATTTGTGAAATTTTTTATTATAAGAAGTAACTTTATATAAGTTGATTGTAAAGATGAGCTTTATAAATAAATAAGGATTTAAAATGAGAGTTTGAGAACTTAAATCCCGGTGTTTTCGGAAAAAAAATTTCAAAGTTTTGAGAAAACAGTAATGGTATTATTTGGAAGTATTTTTTACTAGAAATGTTTCCAAAAGGATTTTAAAAGAGGTAAAAATCACTGAACTCACTTCTGTCACTGGAAAATAATTCTGGTGATAGCTACAACATCATCGATATTCATTTTCGAGTTTCTTAGTGACGGATTGCTACCATAGTGGTTTGCCATAGAAGTTTTGTATTCTCAAGTCAAGAGAACTGTGTAATTTTTGCCACATCGATATTTTCTGTTTAACCTTAGTTGTATTAACCAATAGAAAATTATCGAGTAAGTCATTCCATAATTATCCAATAACTATCAGTACGTAACTATAACGACCCGCCAAGCCGCACAATTCAAGGTGACAATATGTCACACACGTCCAACCCAAATTGAGCGGAAAGGCGGATAGTTATAGGAAAGCAAGAAGAAGAAGAAGAAAGAAGAAAAAAGAAAGAAGAGAAAAATAAACTGAAACAACACAGAATCTCACAATCGCAACGGAACAACATATAATATAATATCAACTGTAATATAAATATATTCATCAGAGTACAATAAAAAATCACAATCATCAGCCTATCGGGTTATAACAACATGTCCTTACAAATGCTGATAATTTCAACAACAATGCAGCGAAAAATAAACATATTCATGAATACGACTTAAAGACCTCATGCTTGTCTTTGGAGGCTCCAAAGCATCCAAAATTAATTTGTAAACATGTTCAGTTTGACCCGATGTAACGATCACGATTTTTCGACGCTCGAAAGTCGACATTAATACGTCCACTGTATCAAATGTCGCGCAATCGAATGCCGGAAAACCCAACCATTAGGGTTAAAAGAAGAGGTAGAAGAAAAGATAGAAGAAAAAGAAAGAAGAACAACTACAGAAACAGAAACACATCAAAATCTCACATTTCGCAGCGGAACAAAATATAATAGATAATCACTTGTCTTTTAAAACAAAGAACTATATCAGTTTATACATACATCAATCAGAGTCAATATACAACTCAATACAACAATGGACAGTTATATAAACCTGTCCTCATACAGAATACACAGCGGAAATAAATAACAAGTACGGAAGTACGCTTCGACATCCAGCTTATCCCCAAAGCTCCAGAATATCCAGAATATCCTGATAAAAATAACTCTAGGCTGCCCGTGTGGAAAATTATGGGCACCCAGAGTTTAGAAGGGAACAATAAACTCCGAGTCAGTCATGGTGACTGGTGTGAGATCGTAAAATAGTTATTTATCTTTAAAAACAAACAATAGAATTTTAACATTGAAACCCGCAATGCTTTTGGAAAATGAAACTACCATAAGACCTCCCACCACACACACAATGCAATCGCAGACTTGGAGGAGATTTCTTCTTATAATAGTCAAAAATGCTTACTACGCAAATCATTGGATTATTATTATTAATGTCTAGTATAGAAAACATTTCGAAAGTATAATATTAATCTTAGCCAGCATAGGTACCATTATATTATGTCTGCTATAGCTGCCTCCTGAGGAGACAGGTTATACAATTGCAATCGTAAAGTGCTTGTATTGTTTCTTTGAATTTTCCAACAAATGGTCAGGCTAAGGAACTTCCTTTCCTACTGCCGTATAGGATCGCCTCTGGCTGGACGTCCCGAGAGACAAACTGCTCTCTGCCAAACAAGGCCGGGTTACCCCTGTAACTAGGTAACTCATGAATATGTCATCATCCGGTCCTTTGGGACCTTTATCCGAGCGCTCGGTAGCATCATCACACATAATAAATAAGGTGTGTCCACATGAGTAAGTATCTAGGCTCCATACCATGATACCACCCCTTTCCAGAAGGAAATGACATACCTTAAAGGGCGCGACCCTCATAACCTTGCCGCAACATTCCTGTTTCGACCATTTCCGGGTTGTTGAGGCCCTGACGAAGTCTCGTCCACAAAGCTATGCTTTTTCACAAAGCCGTGCTTTGATCACAATTGATCAATAAATGATCAACATCACAGCAACACTCAGCATGCCACATTACCAAATTGGGAATATATCGCTGATAAATTTCAACTACATAACCTCTGAGCTCGTACGTCTCAGAGAAGGGTGTTAAGCTAAGAGAATAAATTCTCCGCCACCAACAGATATGTATTTGAAAGAAATCAGCTTTACATCTCAAATTGTAATGTCAGACACGTAACCATACAAGTCTGTTCTGGGTTCGAACAGAACCGAAGGCACTTCCAAAGAAGCCCTTTCAATCCGGATATTCACAATCCCGATAAAACTTCCCATCACAAAGGAAATCTCAATGCCGTAGCTAACGGTGCAGAGACAATCGATAGGTCATCCTATCGTTTTCACAAATACCCGGTCTTCACCACCGGTCTTCAATACGATCCATATCGTCATATTATTATTTGGAATGGGTTATCTGACACAAAGGTACTTTCCCGGCTAAACCGAATAATAAGCGATTGTTTTAAAACAAATTCAAATGCCATTTCAAAGGCAAATATTGATAGTCGGTGATTTAACTATCAACAATATTCACAACAATCATCAGATTCAAATAATTTTCCCAAATTATTTATTTCCAAATATCTTCACGAGATATATAATTTCCACATTTCACATTTGAAAACCAATTTCAAATCACTTTTCACCTTTCAACTTTTGAAAATCAATTTCAAATCCGTTTCCTTACGCGGAATACATTTCCAAATATTTCTTTTAAAAATCCACTTAGAACTTTTAATTTATATTTTTAAAAGCCACTTTGGAAAATATACTCAGCTTTATAGTGAAAATACAATTTCACTTCAAAATGGTCCATTTAAACCAATTTAATAAATCCTTATCGATTTATTTCAAATTTACGTTCCAAATCCGTAAATTTACTTTCACACTTCATCACTTTGAAAATCAATTTTCAAATCATATTTTTTTTCCACACTTTAAAAATAAATCAATGTTTATTTTTAAAACAAATTCCCTTTCATTTCATAAATTCTAATTTGAATTTACATTTCTCAAATATTCACTTTCAACACCAAATCGACTTTCAGATTTATTTCTCAATTTTATTTCAACTCCAAATCAAATTCCAAATTGATGTCTAAATTTACTTCAACGCCGAATCAAATTTCAAATTGATTCAAATTTTAATCCAAATACCAAATCATTTTACAAATCGATTTACACATTTATTCTCAACACCAAAATCGATTTTCATTCAAACACCAAATAGATTTTTATATCGATTTCCCAAAGATTTATTTCTTTAATACAAAATCAATTATCAATTGGATTTCAACAAATTTATCGCTTTTAAAATAAATTCCTTTATATCTTCCAAACCATTTAAAATTCCATTACAAATAAATTTTCCAACTTCCGAATAATACTATTCAAAATTCATTTATATAAATCTTTTCCCATATCTTGGAATCTATTCAATAAGATTTCGACAATCCATTTTAATACTTAAAAATTCCTTCTTTCAAATAAATTCAATTCTTAACAATATAATCACTTAAAATTTTCCACTTTCATTTAAAAATCCAATTTATATTCATTTCTGGTATC
This sequence comes from Allium fistulosum, assembly GCA_030737815.1. Lineage (NCBI taxonomy): Eukaryota > Viridiplantae > Streptophyta > Magnoliopsida > Asparagales > Amaryllidaceae > Allium > Allium fistulosum. Next base: position 796,012,372 of record CM060908.1, read on the forward strand.
CAACGATACCAAAAATACATTCGGCTAAATTATAGTCTTCAACAAATTCAATTATCAATAAATCATCCACAGATTATCAATAAATCACATTATTCACATATGAAATAATATTCAAACAATTTGAGGAATCCAGTTGGATCCCTCCAACCTGTTTCCCTGCATCCACAGATGTTAGCACAATACCAATTCCACTTCGAGGTGGAATATCGCGGTATATAGGATTTTATAAAATATCATCTGCTTACTAACGGCGCAATAGGGTCTCATCCGCTATACAATGCGGGAAATCAATCAATCCAATATATACATATGCCAATATGTATATATTGCTATATATATAGATATATCCTACTATATCTAATAGCACATCCAGATAACAATCAATAACTGCAATTCAAATTTAAATCCGAGTGAGAAGATCTCACCTTTGCTTTTATTTTGCAATCCATTTCCATTTCAGCTCGTTTCTTCACGGTTTTAGACCTTGTATAAATAATTATACAATTCATTAATATTCGAATTAAATCGAACAATTAATTTCTTTTTAATAGATTACAGTAATTAACACTTTTAAATTTTTGAACAAATCTAATAATTGATTTCCTATTAGATAAATTAAATTAGCCAAATTATTTTATTAACAACTTTCTCTTATCAATTTATTTAATTAAATCGAATTCTGTTCAGGTATATTTATTTTCTTTAAAACCGTATCTATAAATGTCTGTACATCACTATATATATACTTTTAAATTAAACAGGTAATTGCGTATACATATACACACATATATATGTATAAATAAACAAAGAAAACTAACTCAATACTCGATGGAATCCTGATCCCCAATTCCACGACGAACGTCACCATAGCTTGATTGGTAGACATCACGTCGACACGTCCTGGTATTCCACCGTACCTCGCGTTCGCGCCCAGTGCCCTCCACGCGAACCAGTCGCCCAAACCCACGCGAACTCTGCTCGCCGAATTCACATCGCCTCGCTCCACGTCTCGCGCGAGCTTTTAGATCTCACGAGCCTCCGCGATTCCCAAACCCTAGGCCACTTCGACCATTCTCCCCGCATGCGAGCTTGAACAGAGAATCACGATTCATTTTCGATTTGAAGGAAATAAAACTTCGGCTCGAACGAGAATTAAGGGAGAGCACGGCGCTTCCTTGTTAACGAACGAATTTGAATTCGTTTTGAGGAATAAGGTTTCAATTTCTTTTAAACAGAAGGGTTGCGGCCATTGTTTTTATTTTGAACGAGTGAATTAAAGGAGATGAGATAGATTTTTTTTAAATGAAGAACAGAAGCAGCCTGTTGATTAATTTAGAGCAGACACGTGTTATATGGAAGGACACGTGTTGAAATAGAAGATGGCGTGTAGAAGAAGGCTACAAAAAATTTTTATAAAAGTTTTGATGTTAAATTTATTTGATAGTCAGTATAAGTATTGTTTTCGATATAAATTTCAGTGTGTTTGTGTATCGTACACTCACACAACAACTCTGAATACTACGAAAATTGAAATCCGGTAATAATACAATATTACGGATCCAATGGAACTGGTTTCGTTGAATTCTGAGACTGTGCCCCGGACCGCTATTTTTAAATTCAATTTAAACGATATAAATTCAAAACTGAACAGAACAGTTCCAAATTCAATTCTGAAAGTTCCAGTACCTTCAGAATTATAAATATAAATTTTCAAAGCCTTGAAAATATTTTTAATCGATTTAAAAATCGAGATTCAACGTTTTTACCCAATTGCCATAATTAAATTCAGAAATTTAATCGCCAAATTCCATTCTGATACTTGAATTTCAAATTAAATTATCATTCGAATATTTAAACTCAATTAAATATTCACATTTCAAATATCAAAAATTCAGGGTCATTACAATCTTCCCCCCTTAAAAGAATTTCGTCCCGAAATTACAAGTTAGGAAAAATGCTCAAATTCCCATTAACTATTTTCTTAAATTCAAATAGTTTTAACAAATTTTCTAACCCAAATCTTTTTACTAAAGATTTGTTATCACTTCAACTAACTTTCCAAACACTTTCATAGTTTTCAAACAACTTCATTTTACTTCACAATTCAAATTTTGAATTTAAATTCAAATTGTAAATTATCTAAAAATTTCTCAAAAATTTTCTAACACCCGAAATTTCCGAAAAATTTCGCCAGCGTCTCCTTTGCGCGGCTAGCTCGGTACGACTACAAAACATCCCTACGGACCCTCAGATCTCAAAAGAAAACAAAAATGCCAAGTGGCAAAATCAGAATCGCATCAAATCTCATACTGGAATTTTAAATACATACCTTTGCCGAACAATTTCAAATTTATCTTTGAAATCAAAATTTCCAATTCTTTTACCTGTATATCCTACTAACAGTAGTATCCAATTACAGATCCCAAAAATTATTTCACACATTTTCTTATAGAAGTTTTCATATCTACTTCTATTCAAATAGTTTTCCCGTTACCATATGAATTCAATTCATTTACAACTTTGAATATTGAATTTTATCTGCCATTGCTTTCTTAAGCTCAAGATTTAAAAATTCAAATTAATCTCCAAATCATATTTACTTTGTCATTCCTTCTATTAGTTTTACTTACTAATTTTATTTCAATACTTCACTTTGTTTATCAAAAATTAAATTAAATTTCCCATATTCAGCTTAAATTCCATTTACCAACAGATTCAAAACAAAGTTCAATATTTAGTTTAAATTTTATTTACTTGCAATTCATAAGGTTTCAATACAAATCCAATCTCTTTTATCTAATTCACATTCAATTCAATGGTTTACAATGCAATTCTTTATATTTAATTCATTTTTTTTGAACGAAATGAATTCATATCCATTTTAATTGATACAAAAATCAATTTCTATTTGCTTTTATTAACTTATAGAATTTATACAATCTCGTTTGCGTCAAACGATAATTCTTTCTATTCAGACTTGTTAATATTCATGCAACTAAATGACAAATTGAACTAACAATCATTTAAATTGATTCCATTCAATATAATTTGCATTCCATATTCACAAAACCATTTGATTTGTTCAAAACCATCGTACAAAACTCGACAACAATAATGCAAATATTTATATACACTTCTTGTATTTATTTTCACTTCATTACTGAAGTTATACATTTTTCACTATTCAATTTCGCATTTCAACTCATTAATCAACTAAGTTTTTATTTAAACCATTTCAAAGTTTCACTTAAATTTGAGTTACTGTCCAATATTTACTTAGCTATTTTAATTCAAAACTCAAGTTCATTTCCTTGTAAACAATTTCCAATTTCAATTCTTGATTTGATTTTCATTTATCAAATCTATTCCATTTACTAATTCAATTCAAGTAGTACATTCACTTATTCATTTTAAATTTCAATTTCTATATTCAATTCTTCTCGAATTCACTTAATTAATAACAAGGAAATTACAATTAATTTATGCTTACTTGAATTTATTTGCAAATTCAAATTTTATCTTCAAATTTAGCTTACAACAAAGCTTTAATTTAACTAATTCAACTTCCAAATTCATTATTGCGTGAATTAATAAATTATCAAGCTTATTTACTTGAATTCAATCCATTTCATTACACTTCCGATTCATTCCATTTTTAATTCATTTATTTACAAATGTAACTTCATTGGTTCACTCACAAATTCATTTTTTTTCAATTTGAATTTTATTTCAATCAAATTTCTAATATTTTATAAGTTATCAACTTATTTTACATTCCATTAATGAATTTATTTTCAAATATTCTCTCTGGAATTCTATTTCCAATTATAATTTACATTTACTATTTACCTTTTACAAATCCATTCGTATATGAATTTAATTCCATATATTTTCAATTCGTATTTATAAATTCCGTTTGTTAAATGAATTTATCTCTAAATCTTTGGTTATATCATTTTATTTATTATTTGTTTTTCATACAACGGTGATAATAATTTAATGCTATCACTTCTTTACAACCAAACATCCATATACTATAATAATTCATAGAAAATCATTTCTTTTCTATACAAAAATAGTTTTGGGCAAAATTATTTCATTTACCCTATTTTTAAAACAATACTGTGTCCGTTTATCTTGTTTAAGAGTTTAGAAACCCCTATCGATTACAGTTAGCTAGACTGCACTGACCAGAATCTATAAACAATCAACCGATAAGTCAACACAATACAAAACAAAATTTGTATTCACTAACAAATACGCGCTCATATCTATTATTACACTCAACTCATTCTAGAGTACTACTGACTCTATCTCTAATGAGTAACACCCAACAGAGCAGGATATCGCTTAACCGGATGCTCTGATACCACTTGTAACGATCCGAAGACAGTGGCAACCGGTAGGCTTTGCAACCATCCCAGCCCCACCGTGGCATACACTGGCACCTCGCAGTTGCTTTTACGGCCAGCCTCTCGACTGTCACAACCAACCCATCCCACTCAGGGACATGTAGGGGTAAGAGTCTCCTGTTCGCCACCAAACCGCGAAGCGAGAACCCCCTATCATGCTGTAATATAGCAAATGCGATCCATATCGTCATATTATTATTCGGAATGGGTTATTTGACACAAAGGTCCTTTCCCGGCTAAACCGAATAATAAGCGATTGTTTTAAAACAAATTCAAATGCCATTTCAAAGGCAAATATTGATAGTCGGTGATTTAACTATCAACAATCATCAGATTCAAATAATTTTCCCAAATTATTTATTTCCAAACATCTTCACGAGATATATAATTTCCACATTTCACATTTGAAAACCAATTTCAAATCACATTTCACCTTTCAACTTTTGAAAATCAATTTCAAATCCGTTTCCTTACGCGGAATACATTTCCAAATATTTCTTTTAAAAATCCACTTAGAATATTTAATTTATATTTTTAAAAGCCACTTTGGAAAATATACTCAGCTTTATAGTGAAAATACAATTTCACTTCAAAATGGTCCATTTAAACCAATTTAATAAATCCTTATCGATTTATTTCAAATTTACGTTCCAAATCCGTAAATTTACTTTCACACTTCATCACTTTGAAAATCAATTTTCAAATCATATTTTTTTTCCACACTTTAAAAATAAGTCAATGTTTATTTTTAAAACAAATTCCCTTTTTCATAAATTCCAATTTGAATTTACATTTCTCAAATATTCACTTTCAACACCAAATCGACTTTCAGATTTATTTCTCAATTTTATTTCAACTCCAAATCAAATTCCAAATTGATTTCTAAATTTACTTCAACGCCGAATCAAATTTCAAATTGATTCAAATTTTAATCCAAATACCAAATCATTTTACAAATCGATTTACACATTTATTCTCAACACCAAAATCGATTTTCATTCAAACACCAAATAGATTTTTATATCGATTTCCCAAAGATTTATTTCTTTAATACAAAATCAATTATCAATTGGATTTCAACAAATTTATCGCTTTTAAAATAAATTCCTTTATATCTTCCAAACCATTTAAAATTCCATTTCAAATAAATTTTCCAACTTCCGAATAATACTATTCAAAATTCATTTATATAAATCTTTTCCCATATCTTGGAATCTATTCAATAAGATTTCGACAATCCATTTTAATACTTAAAAATTCCTTCTTTCAAATAAATTCAATTCTTAACAATATATTCACTTAAAATTTTCCACTTTCATTTAAAAATCCAATTTATATTCATTTCTGGTATCCAACGATACCAAAAATACATTCGGCTAAATTATAGTCTTCAACAAATTCAATTATCAATAAATCATCCACAGATTATCAATAAATCACATTATTCACATATGAAATAATATTCAAACAATTTGAGGAATCCAGTTGGATCCCTCCAACCTGTTTCCCTGCATCCATAGATGTTAGCATAAAACCAATTCCACTTCGAGGTGGAATATTGCGGTATATAGGATTTTATAAAATATCATCCGCTTACTAACGGCGCAATAGGGTCTCATCCGCTATACAATGTAGGAAATCAATCAATCCAATATATACATATGCCAATATGTATATATTGCTATATATATAGATATATCCTACTATATCTAATAGCACATCCAGATAACAATCAATAACTGCAATTCGAATTTAAATCCGAGTGAGAAGATCTCACCTTTGCTTTTATTTTGCAATCCATTTCCATTTCAGCTCGTTTCTTCACGGTTTTAGACCTTGTATAAATAATTATACAATTCATTAATATTCGAATTAAATCGAACAATTAATTTCTTTTCAATAGATTACATTAATTAACACTTTTAAATTTTTGAACAAATCTAATAATTGATTTCCTATTAGATAAATTAAATTAGCCAAATTATTTTATTAACAACTTTCTCTTATCAATTTATTTAATTAAATCGAATTCTGTTCAGGTATATTTATTTTCTTTAAAACCCTATCTATAAATGTCTGTACATCACTATATATATACTTTTAAATTAAACAGGTAATTGCGTATACATATACACACATATATATGTATAAATAAACAAAGAAAACTACCTCAATACTCGATGGAATCCTGATCCCTAATTCCACGACGAACGTCACCATAGCTTGATTAGCAGACATCACGTCGACACGTCCTGGTATTCCACCGTACCTCGCGTTCGCGCCCAGTGCCCTCCACGCGAACCAGTCGCCCAAACCCACGCGAACTCTGCTCGCCGAATTCACATCGCCTCGCTCCACGTCTCGCGCGAGCTTTTAGATCTCACGAGCCTCCGCGATTCCCAAACCCTAGGCCACTTCGACCTTTCTCCCCGCATGCGAGCTTGAACAGAGAATCGCGATTCATTTTCGATTTGAAGGAAATAAAACTTCGGCTTGAACGAGAATTAAGGGAGAGCACGGCGCTTCCTTGTTAACGAACGAATTTGAATTCGTTTTGAGGAATAAGGTTTCATTTTCTTTTAAACAGAAGGGTTGTGGCCATTGTTTTTATTTTGAACGAGTGAATTAAAGGAGATGAGATAAATTTTTTTTTAAATGAAGAACAGAAGCGGCCTGTTGATTAATTTAGAGTAGACGCGTGTTATTTGGAAGGACACGTGTTGAAATAGAAGATGGCGTGTAGAAGAAGGCTACAAAAAAATTTATAAAAGTTTTGATGTTAAATTTATTTGACAGTCAGTATAAGTATTGTTTTCGATATAAATTTCAGTGTGTTTGTATATCGTACACTCACACAACAACTCTGAATACTACGAAAATTGAAATCCGGTAATAATACAATATTACGGATCCAATGGAACTAGTTTCGTCGAATTCTGAGACTGTGCCCCGGACCGCTATTTTTAAATTCAATTTAAACGATATAAATTCAAAACTGAACAGAACATTTCCAAATTCAATTCTGAAAGTTCCAGTACCTTCAAAACTATAAATATAAATTTTCAAAGCCTTGAAAATATTTTTAATCGGCTTAAAAATCGAGATTCAACGTTTTTACCCAATTGCCATAATTAAATTCAGAAATTTAATCCCCAAATTCCATTCTGATACTTGAATTTCAAATTAAATTATCATTCGAATATTTCAAATTAAATTTCAAATTAAATATTCACATTTCAAATATCAAAAATTCAGGGTCGTTACACCTGAGCATTATAATAAAATAACACCCGAGTCAGTCTGGTAAACCATTGTGAGGAAACACACCCAGTTGGAATTTAATGTTTATCCAAAAACATTTCAAACCAAAAGTATCTCGTACAACACATAAACAAAGACAGGTTTTTACCTTATGATAACAAAAACATTTTCTATAGAAAATCCGATGATATTATAATAATGTCTAGGGATCAAAGTAAAATATGAATATAGCTAAAATGCTTGCATCTCACGTTTCAACATAGTTGTGCACAACTATGTCCGTACGGCGCTTATTGGAGAATGGATTCCATACAATGACTGAGCTACTGGGGTACCACCTGCCATGGTTCATCTCTAGATAAAATAACATCGAGGACCTCGTTAGAATCCCCTGCCAACACAGGACTGGTCTACCACTTGACTAGTAGTATATGAGCACCTCTTGGTTAACGGGCCCCGAAGCATACAAATAAGAGATAATATCGACTCCCAATAGGGATGATCATACCGTAATTGGAAGCGACCCACTTAGCCTTGTTACATCTCCTATGTTTTCGTCATTCCCAGTTGATGAGGCTTGAGGCTATGTTTTACCTTTTATAAAGCAATTCCCACTTGGAATGCTAATACTGTTGTCCAGGCAACAATACAATGCTAGTATTCATCCACACAAGTTCGTTCTGGGACTGAATGAAACCGAAGGAACCATTTCTACTACATCCATTTTGGGAATCACCCTGAGGATTAGTAGCAAGTAGCCCTTGCACTTCAAAAGCTCCATTTCGATTATCTTTAAGATATTCCAATTCGAAACGCTTATACCGGTTCGAAGTGGTTTACAATTAACATATCTGATCCCCGTCTCTCTGAATCAACAGCCTTAGTTTATACACTAGCCAACATTTGATAGTCGGTCATTTAACTATCAAATAAACATACAATCCAACTAGAGATTAAATTTCCAAAAGGAAGTAACACTGGTTAAGCACCAAGCAGCACTAAGCCTCTTTAATTAATCTTTTCATTAATTAAAACACTTTCCAAATATTTATCTCAAAATATCTTTACGAAGATATATTCTCAAAATTACATTTAATCTCTCTATATTTAGAAAACGTTTCCATATACTTATCTCAATGGTATAAGTATATTCACAAACCATTTCATTTTAAACATTTAGATGATGCCCTATATACTCAAAATCGTAACAAGTATATTTACAACTTTTAAGGAAACTTATTATTTCCCAAAACACACTTTATTGGGTCACAATGAATATCTTGTAAAACATCGTTATGACAACCCAAAACACTAGTATAGAGATCCAATTAGTCATATTTAATATTAATTTTTGATGTCGAACTCAAACTATTTATTTGTCAACAATGAAGCTGATCAAGTTGGGGTATTATTACCTCTCAGACCTTGAATGGATGACATTCTCAACTTCAAAATAGATGTAAGTTACACACCTCGTAACTTGATCATCAAATATAGGATATATATAAATCTCTTACTATAAAAACATCTTCTTCCGGAAATCATCTACTATAAAAACAATGTTATAGTTCATGCCTTCCTCACTTTCTCAAAAACATTTATTATAACAAAAATGTTGAAATCAATGTCTTCCTACCACTTAACAAATTTTAAACCACTTTTAAAACCATTGAACTCCATTTGAAATATCACTTTCAAAATATTCCATTAAAAGGTCGTTTTAACTTTTAAAAACATAAATATATTTCCTTGATAAAAGTCCATACTTAAATTTCAACATAATCATTTCCATATTTATAAAACTACATTTATAAATCCCTTTCTATTTTATAAAACTTTCTTTTTATAAAATCCCTTTATTTATAAAACCCCATTTATAACTCTATTCCTTTATAAATCCCACTTATTCACAAAATCCCATTTAAAACATCAATTATAATCCCTTTTTTTACATTGCTTCCATATTTATGAATTTCTGTTATAAGTTCCTTTCTATTTATAAAATATTGTTCAACATCTCCAAATTTATCCTCACTTTCAATTTCCAAAATAGAATCAACTATTTTTCTAAAAACAACATTCCACATATTATTATAAATCCACAATTTTGATTTATTTCTCCAATTTATCCAATGATAAAAGTTTCCCTTTATTTATAAACATTGTTTATAAATCTTTCCTTTTATTAATAAAATACGATTTTACAAATCTTCACTTTATTTGTAAAATGTCACATTTATAAATTTCCACATTTATAAACGAATCTTAATATATATATGTGTGTGTGTGTTTGTATCACTTTATATAAAACAGTTAATAAATATTTATACCAAAATATTTCTATCTTCTTTTTTTAAAACTGTATTCCTTTATTATAAAAGACAGACTTATTTTTAAGATTTTCAAAAATCTTTATCATACAGTTCAAAAATCTCTATTTAAAATATTTCCTAAATCTATTAATTTGCAATATCCAAAAATCACAGCTTTAATTTTATTTAAAATAATATTTTTATTCAAGAATAATTATTAAAACATATTAATTTTTGAATCGCCTAAAGTCCTTTTAAAACTAAACCTTCACTTTAAAGTATTTTAAAATACTAAAAATATGGCTCGGTGCTACTACAACACTAAATAGGGAAAAATCATCCATGTCATCAAATATGGCATGCAGCGCATCATATATCAAAATATATGAAAAGTAAAATCAACAATGTGAGGAATCCAGTTGGATCCTCTACCCCATCCCTTTGCATCACATATAGTATATAACCAAATAATATAAATCAACCGCTTCGAGCCGTGATCGTATACAAAGGGTCATCCGCTCTTACACGAGAACATAATAGGGTCTCATCCGCTCCAAAGGTGGAAATATATCCAAACCAACTAATAAAATAATAAATCATCCAAACAGTCAATAAACAATCAACAATCAAATTATCCACACTTATATAATAATATAAGTGGGCCAGAGAGGTGAGTTAACTCACTTTGATTCCAGTTTTTGAAAAAACGTTTCAGTTTGAATTGAAATCCAACAGGCATTCAATTTTTTTACCCAAATTCCTACTAGCTCCAAATCCATCCTATCCAATTCCATAATATAGTATTCGCTGATACGATCGCAATACAACTTGTCGCGTTCAATTTCAACCTCGTATGAAAAAGTTATGAATTAAGGAATGTTGAAATTACTTAACTTGTAATGAACTTTAATTAATAAAATTTAAACCTTAATTCACCTTCCCTCCCTCTCAGGTTCACAATCCAGGCTGGCAAGAACCCATCTCGACCGAGATTTTCTTTGATTGCCGCCGGCGTTCTGGCCACCATCACACCGTCGCATCCGCGCTGGAGACGACTCCGACCTCGCTGCCGCTAACGCCGTCGACCACCCCCCTCCCGATCGCCTACAGCCGCTAGAAAATAGCTAAAACCCATGCGCCTTTGAACGGCCATAGCCGCTGTCGAGCTCCTCCAATGATGATCTCAACCGTTGATTAGCTTCATCTCGTCACACTTGACACTTCTACAGTTGAAGTCGAAGGCCGTTATAGCCTATGGTGGTCCCGAGCAACGTCGGCTGTTTGATTTGGGGGTTTAGAGAAAATAAATGGCAGCTATTGAAATTTAGGGTTTGGAGTTTACAAATGAAGAAAGTTAAGGTCCTTTTATAGCAAATTTTCAAAGCACTATTCACTCGCTAAATTTTCGAACCCCAAACGAGGCGTGTCGCCTGGCGTTTTATATTTAATACCTCTATTCTGAACACAATGGAACTAGTATCGAGAACCAATTCCATCTTATACAGCAATTAGCTTTCAAAGTCGAATTATGTTAAATTAAATTCCTTTAATTAATTTCTACGCGTTTCGAACTCGCATAACCAAACGATACGTCCGATTGCCATGAAATTCAACGGCGTATAATAATTCACTATTACGGATCTAATGAAACTAATTTCGTCAGAATCCGAGACAGTGTCCTAAAAAGATATTTTCACACGTTGGTTAAAATGAATTATTATTTAAAACCAATTCTAATCACTTTAAATTCAAATTCAAAAGTTTACTATCTTAATTCTTATTTAAATAGATTTAAATCAACTTTCGAAATCATTTTCATTCATTAAATTCAAGATTCAATCATTTAAACAATTCCAAAGATTAAATTTAAAATTTTAATTAGCAAATAAATCGCTATATTTGAAATTCAAGTTAACTTATAAAATTAACTTTTCAATATTTAAAATCAATTAAATATTTCAAACTCGAATGACTGAAATTCTGAGTCATTACATTCTACCTCCTTAAAAGAATTTTGTCCCTGAAATTAGCAAGTAAGAAAAATGCCCAACCTATTAACTTTTCAAAATCATTTAGTTGAAATAGATTACCAAATTCTTTTAATTCTTTAACTTTTCAAGGTCAATTTGTCGAAACTGTGTTATCACTTTTTTTAAATCTCTAAATTCATTCATAGTTATTAACTAATACCAGTCCAAGTTATAACATAAATGTCAAATTTTAGTTATCAAAATTTTTCCATAATTCTTAAAAAAATTCTAACGACTTAAGTTTACGAAATTTTTTGTGAGCGTCTCCTTTACGCGGTTTGATCGGAAAAAATTACAATACATGTATAATCACAACTATACATCTCATCTTCAAGGATGAGGTATCCCGCATGGAAAAATATAAAAATACGATATGTAATCCGAGATGTGAGCCTTTTATTTGTATTAGCAAGCATATACAACTAATAAAATGCGAAAGCGAACTCCAAATGCGAAGCAATCGCCCTTCGCGCTTACTAATCACTCAACAACCAATGAGAACAAGTATATGAAATGTAATATCATTATATAACATGTACTAATACAATAACTATATGCAAATGTAACAAGAGAAACCATCAAACAAATAATATTCATCCAATTAATTCGTAACCATATCAATTTACATTTTTCAATGCCAGCATTTAATTTACTAAACCTGGACGATGTACATATACCACCCGTACGTAATATCAAATCTGACCGCTCTTTTGATCACATAATTTCACTTCCGAACTAGTATCGTTCACCCGACCACTCTACTGCGGACTCAAATCTGATTCCTTGAATAGAAACCACCATTCTCCTTGCATAGTCATATACTATGACAGAGAATTTTTGAATCAATCAAAAATCCGTATCCGGTGTTCGCCGTTAAGAATCGAGTGAAAAATTCTAACTCGGACCGTTGTAAATCATCTTAAAATCGTATATTTGAATCTGGATCAAGTAGTTATGCAAATAAATAATATGTATAACTTACGTATTTATTCCAATTGGTTTCTTATTATATCCCATTCTTTTTTATTCAGATTCTTCTATTTACATTCATGTATTTTCTTAGTATACTTCAATATCATTTAAGAACCATTCCATCAAACCATTACTTAAGTTTATTATAAACATTTTCTTTAATACTACTAATGTTTATTGTCACTTCAACACTTAAGTTCATATTTAATTTTATCAAATTCAATTTCATTTAACTCATTTCATTAATTCACTTTTCTTAACATTTATATTCAACAAATTTAAAATTTTGTTTTAACTTATTATTCCTCAATTTTTATAAGTTATAAAACTTATTTTCTCATATTTGTTAAATTATACTTTAGATTTTAGAACCAAAATTTGTTTTACCAAAATACAACTTCAATGGTAGCAATCCATTACTTAGAAACTCGAAAATGAACGCCGATGTTGCTGCAGTCATCACTAGAATTATTTCTAGGGACCGAAGTGAGTTCAATGCTTTCTATTTCTTTTAGATCCCATTTTAAAATATTTCTAATCAAAATATTTTTAAAATAATACTATTATTATTATTCTTCCAAAACCTTTGAAAAACATTTCAAAATCATCGAGATTTAAATTCTCAAATTCTCAGCTTTTAAATCCTTTTTATTTACAAATCATATTTATAAATTTTTCTTGTATATAATTTTGTTTTGGTTATATAATACCATTCCTTAATTGTTTATCTTTGTTTACATTATAATAAAAACAACTTTTATTAGAACACAAACAACAAACAACAAATGATAATAATCAAATATTATCATTCACTAACAACCAAACACACCATATATAACTATAATAATTTCTAAAACAATTATTCTTTTATATGTAAAATATAATTTAGGTAAAATTATTTCATTTACCAATTCTTAAAACAATACTGTGTCGGTTTGCCTTGTTTAAGTGTTTAGAAACCCTTATCGATATTGTGGTGTCCCATGTACAGATCAAAATTCATAAGCCATAATTTAACACCATATAAAACATTTTTATAATCACTAACAAATACGCACTCATATATATAATACACTCAACTCATTTTAGGGTATTACTGACCCTATCTCCAACGAGCACCCCACCAAAGCCTAGGTGTTTGCTAAACCTGGCTCTGATACCAACTGTAATGATCCGCCAATCCGCATAATTCAAGCTGATAATAAACTACACATGTCCAGCCTAAATTGAACGGAAGACGGATAGATATAGGAAAGCAAGAAGAAAGAAGAAGAGTAAGAGAAAAAGAAACTAAAACAACATAGAATCTCACAATCGCAATGGAACAACATATAATATAATATCGATGATATTTACAAAAGAGACACTGTAATATATACATATATCCATCAGAGTACAACAACAAATCACAATCAACAACCTGGATAGTTATAACAACTTGTCCTCACAAATGCTTATAATTTCAACAACAATGCAATGGAAAATAAACATATATGTGAATACGACTTAAAGACCTCTAGCTCTTCTTCGGAGGCTCCAAAGCATCCAAACTGAATCTGTACATAAGCTCGGTCTGACCCGAACATTATGATAAAATAACACCTAAGTTAGTCTGGTAAATCAGCGTGAGGAAACACACCCAGTTGGAATTTAATGTTTATCCAAAAAAAACCTTTCAAACCAAAAGTATCTCATACGACTACGCCATATATAAACATAGACGGGTTTTTACCTTATGATAACCAAAATATTTTCTATAGAAAATACAGTAATATTATAACAATGTCTAAGGATCAATGTAAAACATGAATAAATCTGAAATGCTTGCATCTCACATTTCAACATAATTGGGCACAACTAAGTCCGCATGGCGCTTATTGGAGAATGGATTCCATATAATGACTGGGCTACTAGGGTGCCGCCCGCCATGGTGCATCTCTAGATAAAATAACACCGAGGACCTCACCAGGATCTGCTGCCAACACAGGACCGGCCTACCACTTGACTAGTAGTACCGAATATGATCACCCCTTTGTTAATGGGCCCCTAAGCGTACAAATTAAAAATACTATCAACTCTAGATAGGGATGATCATACCCTACTTAGGAGCGACCCACTTAGCCCTACTACATCCCCCTGTTTTAGTCATTCCTGGTTGATGAGGCTTGAGGCTATGTTTTACCTTTTGTATAGCACTTCCCACTTAGAATGCTAACACTGCCCTCTAGACAACAATGCAATGCCATCATTCATCGATACAAGTCCTTTCTGGGATTGAACGAAACCGAAGGCAGCACTTCTACTGCATCCATTTTAGGAATCACCCTCGGGATTAGTAGCAAGTAGCCCTTGCACTTCAAAAGTTCCATTTAGGTTATCTTCAAGATATTCCAATTCTATATACTTATGTCGGTTCGAAGTGGTTTACGGATAACAGATTCGATCCCGGTCTCTCAGAACCGACAACATTAGTTAATAAACTGGCCAACATTTAATAGTCGGTTATTTAACTATCAAATAAACAAACAATCCAACCAGAGATTAAATTTCCAAAAGGAAGTAACACTGGTAAAGCATAAGCACCACTAAGCCTCTTTAATTAATCTGTCATTAATTAAAACACTTTCCAAATATTTATCTCAAAATATCTTTACGAAGATATTCTCAAAACCACATTTAATCTCTCTATATTTGGAAAACATTTCCATATACTTATCTCAACGGTACAAGTATATTCACAAACCATTTCATTTTAAACGTTTAGACGATGCCGCATATACTCAAAACCGTAATAAGTATATTTACAAATTTTGAGGAAACTTCTTATTTTCTAAAACACACTTTATTAGGACAAAATGAATGTTATGTAAAACATCGTTACGACAACCCAAAACACTAGTATAGAGATCCAATTAGTCATATTTAATATTAATTTTCGATGTCGAACTCAAACTATTTATTGGTCAATAATGAAGCCGATCAAGTTGGGGGTATTATTACCTCTTAGACCTTGAATGAACGACATTCTCAACTTCAAAGTGGATGTAAGTTACACATCCCAAAACTTAACCATCAAATATAGGATATATATAAATCCTGTACTATAAAAACATCTTCTTCCAGAAATCGTCTACTATAACAACAGTGTTATAGTCTATGCCTTCCTCACTTTCTCGAAAATAGTTATTACAACAAAAATGTTGAAATCCATGTCTTCCTACCACTTAACACATTTTAAATCACTTTTAAAACCATTAAAATCCATTTGAAAATATCACTTTTAAAACACTTTAAAACATTGTTTTAACTTCTAAGAATGTAAATATATTTCCTTAACAAAAATCTATACTTAAATTTGAACATAATCATTTCCATATTTATAAGACTATATTTATAAATCCCTTTCTATTTTACAAAACTTCCTTATTATAAAATCCCTTTATTTATTAAAACCCAGTATTAAATCTATCCCTTTATGAATCTCAGTTATTAATAAAATCCCATTTAAAACATCAATTACGATCCCTTTTTTTAATGTTGCTTCCATATTTATGAATTTCTTTTATAAATTCCTTTCTATTTATAAAATATCGTTCAACATCTCCAAATTTATCCTCACTTTCAATTTCCAAAATAGAACCAACTATTTTTCTAAAAACAACATTCCACATATTATTATAAGTCCTCAATTTTGATTTGTTTCTTCAATTTATCCAATGATAAAAGTTTTCCTTTATTTATAAACACGGTTTATAAATCTTTCCGTTTATTAATAAAATGCGATTTTACAAATCCTCACTTAATTTGTAAAATGACACATTTATGAATTGTCACATTTATAAATTTCCGTATAAATGAATCTTAATATATGTGTGTGTATATATATATATCACTTTATATAAAATGGTTATTAAATATTTATACCAATATATTTCTATCTTTATTTTTTAAAACTGTATTCCTTCATTATAAAAGACGGACTTATTTTTAAGATTTTCAAAAATCTTTATTATACAGTTCAAAAATCTCTATTTAAAATATTTCATAAATCTATTAATTTACATTATTCAAAAATCATACCTTTGATTTTATTTAAAATAATTTTTTATTTAAGAATAATTATAAAACATATAAATTTTCAAAATCACTTAATGTACTTTTAAAACTAAATCTTCACATTATAGTACTTCAAAATACTAAAAATATGGCCCGGTGCAACTACAACACTAACTAGGGAAAAATAACCATGTCATCATTGGCATCCAACACATCATATATCAAAATATATGAAATGTAAAATCAATAGTGTGAGGAATATAGTTGGATCCCTCCAACCTGTTTCCTTGCATCACATACAACATATAGCCAAATAATATAAATCAACCGCTTCGAGGCGTGATCGTATACAAAGGGTCATCTGTTCTTACACGGGAACGTAACTGGGTCTCATCCGCTCCCGGGGTGGGAACATACCCAAACCAACTAATAAAATAGTAAACCATCCAAACTGTCAATAAACAATCGACAATAAAATTATCCACGCTTATATAAAAATATAAGTGGGCTAGAGAGGTGAATTAGCTCACTTTGATTTCAGTTTTGGTCAAAACATTCCGGTTTGAATTAAAATCGAACAGGTGTTCAATTTTTTAACTAAAATTCCTATTAGCTCCAAATCCATCTAATTTGATTTAATAACGTAGTATTCGCTGATATGATCGCAATGCAACTTGTCGCGTCCAATTTCGACATCGTATGAAAAAGTTATGAATTAAGGAACACTGAAATTATTTAAATTATAATTAACACTAATTATAAAATTTAAACCTAAATTCACCTTCCCTCCCTCTCATGTTCGCAACCAAGGCTCACAAGAACCCATCTCGACCGTGATTTTCTTCGATTGTCGCTGCCGTTCTGGCCATTATCACGCCGTCGAATCCACGTTGGAGATCGCCCTGACCTCGCTGCCACGCCGCCGACCACCCCCTCCCGGTCGCCTGTAGCCGCCAAAAAATGACTAAATAGCATGTGCCTTTAGACGGCCATAGCCACCGTTGAGCTCCTTCGATGATGATCTCAACCATTGACTAGCTTTGTCTCGTCAAATTTGAAACTTTTACAGTTGAAGTCGAAGGCCGATATGGCCTGTAGTGGTCCGAATCAACATCAACCGTAGGATTTTGGGGTTTGGAGAAAATAAACGGCGGTTGTTGAAATTTAGGATTTGGAGTTTGGAAATGAAGAAATTTAAGGTCCTTTTATAACAAATTTTCAAAGCACCATTAACTTGCTAAATTTTCGAACTCCAAACGAGGTGTGCCACCTGACATTTTATATGTAATACCCCTATTCCGAACACAATGGAACTAGTATCGAGATCCAATTCCATCATATACAGAAGTTAGCTTTCAAAGTTGAATTATATTAAATTAAATTTCTTTAATTAATTTCTACGCATTTCGAATCCGCATGACCAAAACATAATGTCCGATCGCCACGAAATTCGACAGTGTACAATAATTCACTATTACAGTTCCAATAAAACTGGTTTCGTTAAAATGCGAGACTATGTCCCAAAAAGCTATTTTCACATGTTAGTTAAAATGAATTATTATTTAAAACCAATTCTAATCACTTTAAATTCAAATTCAAAAGTTTACTATCTTCATTCTTAATCAAATAGAATTTAGATCAACTTTCGAAATCATTTTCATTCATATTAAATTCAAGATTCAATCATCTAAACAATTCCAAAGATTAAATTTAAAAATTTAATTATCAAATAAATTGCTATATTTGAAATTCAAGTTATTTAACTTATAAAATTAAATTTTCAGTATTTAAAATCAATTAAATATTTTAAATTCGAATGACTGAAATTCTGGTCATTACAGTAACCCCTTGGTTTCCCTAGCTGCCATTAGTAATACACCGCTTAACACTTAGAGAGCGCTCTCTCCTCTAGTCTCAACAAATGTATCGATATCCAAACTCAATACATCTAGACTAGGAATATTTAAAATGGTACATTTATTTTCATTGTGATAAATTACTCACGGTTACAATACTTTGTAACTATTATCACGAAAACGTACGATTTATAGATTTTCTATTAAATATACTTTTTGTTAAATTAATTAATTAATACAACACATTATTTCAAGTGTATTATAGAAAGAAAACACCTTTTATTTTGAACAAGATTTGTTATCGAGTTCGATATATGTAACAAATTACATAATTCTAAATTCGGGATATGCCTTTTTCATTCTATCCTAACAAATTACATAATTGCCTCTATGACATACCCCTAACTCTATTAACCTTCCAATTGCACTTGGAGTCAATTATGGAATCTTATTCCAACTTCTTCAATCAGTTTCCACACAAAAAAATCGGGTCAGCTCCTCGGTGAATGGGTATGCTATTATGTTTCAATTATCTACTTTGTCAATCAACTCTCAAATACGTTGATAAACTGTTTTATCATATGGAACAATTAGAAGTATGTCTCTTGATTTCTAGCGAGCTCTAAATTCTATTACGAACTATATCCCGACATTGTTATCGTATAACAATGTTATGGGATTTTCAACATTTGAAATCACCCTTGACTCAATCATAAATTTGTGCATTTATTATATATATACATTGCTTTTTCTAGTGGCGCTATTCAAGCCAATGTACCTAGCCTATTCATTGAATCACCCATAATCTCTTCTAGTTGGAACATTTTCAAATTAACGATTCGTAACTTGAATTTATTATTAACATATTATACTCAATATGCTTATGAAGTTGGAGTCTAAACACTCCTTCATAAGGATTTTGTTGTTTATGTAAATAGTTCTCTAGCATTTTATTAATAAACGAGAACACCTCAAACAACCATGAGTGATATCTACTTGGATTTGATATTTGCTTCATGTATCAAATACATAAACAAATCACGATATCATAGCCAATATAACATGTATGATAATTCCTATTGTTAATGCATAAGAAATCCATCTTACATGTTCCATACTTTTTTTAGAAACATGAGCAATCCTCTAGTGGTGGAGGAGAGTACTCATGTAATTTATTCTACATTAAAAGGAGTTGTCAACATGTCTGATGGGTAGCGAAACCCTCTGTACAAAATTAAATAAAAAAACCAAATCCTATGTAACTAAGTGAAAGTGTACGTGCAGTACTAAGGATCGTGTAATATGGTATATAAATGTGGAAACTGATAATAGCAGTAAAATAAAAATTAAAGTAAGAACACCAGGAATTTTTATACTGGTTCGAACTTCCCATTCTACGTCCAGTCCCAGAATACCCTCTGGATTTAAACTAAACCCCTCACTTAACCCGGAGGAATAGGCATACGACACCTGAGCAGCCGAACAGGAATTTTTCTGCCTCAACAGCCGAAGGGGACTTCAACTTAATACAAATAACTTGTTGACGAATGTGTTCTGAATAACACTGATTGTCTTTTGATAGTACATCTTTCCTATAATCAAATCCTCAAGAGTATATATGTGTGTGAAGATTTAGAAGGAAAATAATCACGTAGAATCGAAGTATATGAATTAATTCAAGGATTCTAGTGATATTGAATGAGAATGAATGCTTTTTATTTGCAGAGAATAATAGAGAATAGATTTCAGAATTATAAACAAGAATTGGTAGTTGTAGAAGTGAATTGAACATGTTTATATAGTTGTAGAATAGTTACAATCTTTCATGAAGAGTTTCAATCAAAAGTTGTGTCTGTATCTCTTGGATTGAAGGAGATTCCTCTTCACGAACGATCGCAACTTTTTAGAAAACTAGCCGTTATTCTCTGGTCGGTTGACCGTGAAAACTGGCTGGTCAGCTGAGTTTCAAAAACGTACACAGAACAGTGCATATCTGTGCACTGACACAGAGTCGGTCGACCGAAGTTCCTGGTCGGTCGGCCGACCTGCTGTCAATTGCACAGTGCACACTTTTTCGTGTATAAATTAATGTATAATAATTTGTGTGTGTGTGACTACTTGAGGAATGATTTTAACAATATTCTAAGACTCAATACAATAAAATATTCATACTAATCTCTGGATTGTAGTCTTGTCTCCTTTGTAGTGCACAATATACGCTTATTCTCTTTTTGTCGCTTTCGTATAGTATTCTCGTCGTATGATCTCTGAAGCTTATGTCATGAATCAAAACTCATGAATCACCATTCTCCCCCTTTTGACTGATGGCAATACTTATGTGACGAAGTAGTATATACATATATATTATAACTCTCCCCCTGAATATATGGCGATTTTTCTGCAAAAATTTGTTAGCTTTTATATATTTTCCCCCTTTTTCATCGACAAAAAAGAATACTTATTAGATGTAATATGAAAAAAAATATCACTACAAGAAAACTGATTTTTTGTAGCGCCCAAAAACCGCCACTACGTATTTTTAGTGGCGTTCCGATAATCGTTACGAGAAAACATGCCACTAAAAATCCTCGAGTATTAGTTGCACTTTTATAAACGCCACCAAATTTGTTTTTTTGATAGCGTTTTTATAACGCCATAGAATTCCTTTTTTGTAGCGCTTATTTACCGCCACCGAAAAGGTTTTCTCCTCCATGATACTTTTTTATGGCGTTATCTAAATTTTTTGTAGCGCCTGTTTAACGCCACCGAAAGGGTTTTCTCCTCCACGTTACCTTTTCATGGCATTATATACATTTTTTGTAGCGCTTAATAAACGCCAGCATAAGTGTACTTGAGTTTTTAATCACTCTTTTGTAGCAACATTTTAACGCTCCCAAAATAAATAATATCCAGTAGCATTTGTTTCCCTCCACCTGCTACTCCAGATTTACCCCTGATCTAGCATCCAATTATATAATAACAGAATACGCAAGCACATACACTTTTGAACACAATATATTAAACAACTACAAAATACGTATACGCATTGAAGATCCACAAGATACATAGACATTCATACATCCACATACATAGGTGTCGACAAAAAGCTACCCGTACACATACACAACCAAACTACCATAAGTGTCATAACCAAACTACCATAAGTGTCATAACCGTACATATACATCTGAAATAAACGTCTGAAATAACCAAAGTACCGAGCAAAACCTGAACCACCATAAAAACCTGAACTACCTGTCATTGCTGATGTCTTCAAAACCTGAACTACCTGTCAACAAAGAACAGAACAAAAGAGTGAGAAAACAAAACCTGAACTTAAAACTGCATCACTAACATTCCACCACAATCCATACATAACTCCTCACCATCAATTATTTTCCCTCCCCTGAACCTGAACCACCAATCACAATCATTCAATCACAATTCGAATATAACACCCCTACTTATGTACTTTTATCATTTTACCAAAAATCTATCTGCACTTTAGCTGCTAGCATTCCTAATGTATATATAAAAAAAATTATATACCTTTCATTTTGACTTAATAATGATTTTTTCCATTGGCCAAGCTATGGGAACGCCAAAGCAATCATCCATGCACGTCAGACCCGATGTTGGTCTCCATATCTCTGCATCTGGAACTATCACCAGTTCAATCCAAACTTTTACAGCATTACATCCCAATGGACGACAATGGACCATCGTTATCGGATCAGTTGATGCAATACTTCCTTCAGCCACTACGTCTGCTCCACCCAAATCGATCAACTGGCATTTGGCATCCTTTTGCATGGTTGCAATCGGCTGAAAGAAAAGAGATTATTATGCACAATGTATACATGCACATTAAATAAACTTTCATACACAGTTAACTTCTTCAAATTTGAAAATTAATACTTACATTTTGTGATTTATTCATGACCATATATGCGGATTTCATGGGAGAATTCACAACATTTTCAGTATCATCACGACTCTCATCTAGTTTTTCTTGATCAACTTCTACTTTTGATCTTGGCCATGCTACTTTCCTACCAACTGCATCTCCAATGCACGACATATCAGATGTGGGTCGCCACAAATAAGCATCTTTATTTACTACTTTGTCCACCCAAATCACAACAGCAGACGGACCGAGTGGAATACCATTAACAGTATATTTTGGATCAGTGGCGTGGATTCTTCCTTTGGCAACTACACCTTCACCCTCAGTCCAACCGTAAATCTTGCAAGTGTCTTCGATGATGCTGGTACTCTAAAAATGAGAAGTGAAATTCAAGACTTTAGTATGCTATACAAAAACAACGAATATGTGTTAAATTTTTATTCAGATGGGGGGTGTGCTCGCTCCATTTTAGACATCAATAAGCTCGCAGCATATAACACTAATATACTTAACGTGAAAAAAATTACCATACTGGCTGCACTACAGTTCAACCGTGTTCGCAGCGGGACCTTGATGCAAACTGATGGCCAAGCAACTACCTTATTCTTAGCGTCTGCTAAGACTGCCATTTCAGGTGTAGGCCTCCATAAATAAGTATCTGCTTTATCCACTGAATCTATAACAACGCTCCCAGCATTTGGTCCAAGACGAATGCCATTGACAACGTCATCTGGGTCCATGGACAACAGCCTCCCATGGGCAACAACTCCAGAGGTTCCGTCCCAATTCAACAGCAAACATACTTCGTCGTCGCTCTACAATTAATCAACCGAAAATTAAATCAATTACTGGATTAAAAAATTAAAATATAAATTTCATTTATTGAGTAATATAAATATTATTTTTACCGAATCAGGTGATTTCCTTCTCGAACTTTCTTTACCCTGCAGCGAAGCACGAATATAAATTAATATTTTACGAATATAAATTAATTTCCAAAATTTTACCTTCTGGTCCATCAGAGTCTGTATCATTCCCTTCAATTCTGCTATTTCCTCTCGACACCGAGACACATGTTTATCTTTGGACTGGGCCAAAGCTAGCTTGGTTAAAGTGCAACCCCTACCCAATGCCCTTAACCGTCCCGGTTTATCTTGTCCCAGTACATGTACAAGAGCATCTTTTCCAATATCATTCTGTGTCGAGCCGGATTGGGATAGGCTACCATATTTTTTGATCTCCTCCTATATAAATAAATACACATAGATAATGTACAATGGTAAAAATATCATAGTTTCAAAAAAAATACCAATAAAATTAAAAACAATTTTACAATAGTATTCGCAGCTTCCATGTTCACTGGTTCACCATTTTTTTTAATGTGAGATCTAATCCACGCATCAGCTCTACTTATGGACGATGGATCTACACTTTCTTTTTTCTAAAAATAGAATAACATTAAATTAATAAACTGACAGGTATGAAATAATGTTAAATAATGCTATAGTTAATTAACTTAGCATGTCTTCGGTCTTTCTAGCCATTCCCCTACGACCGGTTGTATGCGAAAGTTGTGTGTACCTAAGGGCTGAATATTTCTCACTTTTTTGCTGAAAATATTGAAAGATGCTAGAATTTAACAACCAAAATCATAAAAAGAAAAACTATCTAATATTTATAATGCAGGGCAAATATGTATGGTGAGGATTGCAATTTATTTGAAAATAAATTCATCATGGTCATATACTTATTTGGTATTATTAATGCTGGATAACTCAGTGACATGTACAGCATTCCATATCTACTAATAATATTTATAGATTGAACTAACTTGCAAAGTGTTTTTTTTACTTCATTTAAAATGTTCCTGTGCTTGTCATAATGCATTTGTATTTTGTACTGTCATAGGTTCCTGCAGCTAATACCTAAACAGGAACCCTCAGCATCCACTAACACTTGGACTTCACTTCTAAAGAAATTTATCGGTTGCTAACTATGTAGATGGATTTGCAGAAACATGCCAGACGAGTTTAGTAGGAATGATTTACCTTAAACTCCGGACTTGTTTTCGCCTTCACAAACTTCCTCCAATCGGTTATGCTTTTTATGTTCGTAGGTTTCAGTTTAAGTCTTTCCTCATCGTTCTCCGCTTTTTGCAAATTTCGAACCAATTTGCTTTTTGACGATCTCCAAAGTACTCCCATTTGTTGAAATATAGCTTTTCTTTGCCATTCCTCTTCCAATTTAAATCTAATCTGCAACAATACATCAAAACATGATATTAGTAAAATTTATTTAATTTAAATACGACAGATTTAATTAAATCTGAAAGGTTTTCTGAAGTTATTAGAGGGCAATTTCAATTTATAATTGGCAAGAACTATTTTTCAATTTATCCAGAAGTTATTAGATGGCAAATTCAATTTATAATTGGCAAGACCATGCAATATTAGAAGTCATTTTCAAAACATATTAGAGTCAGAATGTTAAATAATAGATGCCTGCTTCATACCAGAACCGACTGCCACAAAACTTCTTTTAAGTCATCACTAATATTCCTCCAATCATCAATGGTGTATGGAACCTGCTCCCGCATAAGCGGTCCAAGAAAAGAGGATAAATATACCGACCCTTGCCCTACTGGTATACCTAGATCATTGAACTCAACTTCAATTCGATCCTGACTGCATGACGGGAGTCTTTTTGCTTTTGTTGGACCTCTACCGCCTCTTTTCCAAGATGTACTTCCGATTTCAGCTTCACTTTGTTTCCCAATTTCCAGCTCGGCATCAGCAGTTTGTTCAGGACGGGTTTCATTTTCTGAGCGGAGTCCTTCATTTGGGTCAGAGGGGATATCATCTAGTGGTTGTTCGTCTTCTTCATTGTGAACAGTGGCTTGCTTCTTAGCATTGTCTGGTTGTTCTTCTATTTCATTTATACTAGCTGGAACTTTACGTTTTCGCTTTGACTGTTTGTTCTTAGCTTTGACTATTTGTTCTTAGCTTTGACTGTCTGTTCTTCAGCCTTTCTCTACAAGCGGGTACGTACAGATGTTGTAGACATATTTTTCTGCAAGTGACAGAAAACACAGTATAAACCAATAAGCACATGTAAACAATAAGCAGCGATAAATATTAACAAACAACACTTAAATATCATCAACATGTAGCTGAAAAGAGATGTGGCAGTTTGCAAACAAAACAAGCAGGCCTAAAAGCCTTGAGATGATGAACAAATTTGTAATTTTATGAGAAAATGTACATGTAATGCAAACAGAATTGATAAGAACACTACTCATTATCAAGCAATATATGCAAACAGAATTGATAAGAACATATAATTATTTGTCTATGGAAGTATACAAAGATCAAAACACAAAGAACAAAAATTGAATGGTACATGCATTTGCAATGGATTAGAAAATTAAATGGTGCAAACTAACAGCCATTCGCAACATTAAAAAAAACAAAGCATTAGTGCAGCAAATGAACAACAATCACTAAAGAAAATCAATACAAGTTCAATGAAATTTCCAAATAGCCCGGATTTAATATATAAGTTCAACCATCACTAAAGCAAATGAACAACTATGCTCAAGTAGAACATATAATCTACTCAATTATGCCCTCGCAATCCTCTCTAACATAGCAAACATCTTCATCATCCGCTTCAGTTATTTCATCTTCCACCACTTGAATATCTTCCTCGATGCAATCGTGCTCCTCTATATCATTAAAACTTCTTGATGGTGCTTTCATTACAACGTACCAATTAGAAACATCGTTCTCTCTTGAATAAAATACTTGTTTTGTTTGAGATGCAAGTATGTATGGGTCTCATGAAAATGATGCTTGATGTAAATTAACAAGAGTGAACCCATCATCATCAACTTTTACTTCATTTCCTTTATACGTCCAACGACACTTGAAAACTGGAATATAAAACAAATGATAATCTAATAAAATTATATCTATCAATATTCCATAATAAGTGACCACATCAACCACTTGGGACATATCTTTAGCACTTGCTCTACACATAGTAGTTGCATCAAAAGTCACCCCAATAGGCTTGTGCCCAATAGGCTTTCACCAATGTTCTTCTCCACATGCATCACATCTAAATTATGACGTAATGGAAGTTCCTATGAAAACCAAAACAATAATGCATTATTGGGTTTTTATTGTATTAAAACAATGAAAAATAAATAAATTAACCACTAACCTCCCAATAAGGCAAATCAAAGAAAATTGATCGTTTTTTCCACCTTGATAGCTCTACTTCTGTAGAACTGTTAGTATCATCATATTCATCTTCTTTATCATAGACATGCTTTCTCTTCTTACTTTTCTCCTCTGTTCCTTTTCCAAAATCATTTGGATAATCCTTCAATGATGCATAGATGTTTCTCCCAGAAAGCATTCTAGGAGCACCATCTGTCTTTATGGTATTATCAAACAATGCCTTTTGTTTCCTCTGTGAATCTGAAGGAGGTAGAAATCTTCTATGACCCATGTAGGCGAACTTTCGACTATGTTTCAACCAACGAGAATGGGTATTGACACCACATAATAGGCAAGCTTTTTGCCCTTTCACACGACATCCAGCAAGATTTCCATAAGCCGGAAAATCATTAATCGTCCATAACAAAATTGCATTCAGTTTAAATAAAGTTTTACTAAATGCATCATAAGCAGTAACTTCATTAGACCACAAGTGATGCAAGTCTTCCACCAAAAGCGCCAAATATACATCAATATCATTCCCGGGTTGCTTCGGGCCTGGAATAAGTAAAGTTAACATAATATTTTCTTTCTTCATACACAACATAGGCGAGAGATTGTATGTCACAAGCATTACCGGCCAGCAACTATATTTCGAACTCAACATGGAAAATGGATTGAATCCATCTGTAGCAAGACCAAGCCTAAGATTGCGTGGATCAGATGAAAAAGATTTATACTTTTCATCCACCATTTTCCATGTCATAGAATCCACGGGATGACGCATTTTTCCATCGTTACTTTTATTATTAAAATGCCATCTTAATTCTTCAGCCATCTTTTGAGATCTATACATTCGTCTAAACCTCGGAATGATTGGGAAATATCTCAATACTTTAACTGGAACACCTTGTATAACCTCTTCAGTATCTTGATTTTTCTTCCATCTCAAGGAACCACATTTTGGACAACTTTCTAAATTTTTGTATTCTTTTCTGAAAAGGCAACAATCATTCTCACAAGCATGTATCTTTTCAAAACCCATGTCGAATGCTTTAAGAAATTTCTTGACTTCATATAAGGTTTTGGGAAGCATGTTATCCTTCGGCAGAAATAGATGTTGCACAGCTAAAAGCTTATCAAAACCACTATCGGACAAGCCAGTCTCGCATTTAAGATTATACAAGACGGTGATGGCAGATAATTTTGTGTGATCTGTGCAACCAGAATATAATGGAGTTTCTGCATCTTCCAAGTTCTTGACTAACTCATCCTCTTTTCTTCGAGAATCAACATCGTCTTTATCATCATCAAAAAAATCTTGATTCAAAAAATCTTCATCTTCATAGTGAATCATCTTGAATAGTTCATATACGTCAAACGTATTTGTTTTATTCTCTACATTAATCTCTTCACCATGGTTAAACCATACACCGTCAATGTATTTAGGATCCATTCATTTTATAATTAAATGTTCAACGATGATTTGGTCATCATGACGACTAAGATTCCGACAATCCTTGCAAGGGCATAAAATATTTTCTACACTTCTTACATTCCTCTTTGCAGCATGCACGAAATTCATTGCTCCTTGTCGGTATTCTATACTAGTTCTATGAAAAAAGTAAAAAAAAAAGTGAGCTTTAGTATTAGATTATATGTTCTAATTCTCAAAATACATATTAAGTTAATTATGGTTTTATCACCTGTTTAAAAAAACCCAGCCTTTTTCCATTATCGACATTTGAAGGCAAATAAGTTTCCAATCTTTGACGTATAAATTGGTTATCTGTTGTAATCAAAAAAATAACTAGACGTTGAAGTACAAATACTTGTAGCACTACTGCATATAACCATGGTGGTTTAGTAGACAAAGGCAAAGAATACTTTTCCAAAAATATAAATTTTACACTTATATTTTGCATTTAACCTCAGATTTACATGTATTTATAATTAATCCATGCATGAATTCAAAGCCTAAGTCTAGCAAATTATAGAATTACTGCATATAAATTCAAAGCCTCAGAATGTACAAACCAACAGTTTCCTCTTACCAAACCAACAGTCAACTTCACCGCTTCCTCTTCACTACCTCACATCCACACAACTGACATATTTCCAGTGCCTGCCACTCCACAAAAGACTATTTATTCTCCAACATTTACCACTCTCAACCATCGAGCCAGCCAATACCCAATCGCAAACAAACCCGCGACCTTCATCAATACTACTTGAACCCACCAAAATCCCGAAACACGCAACCTCAACCTCCTCTCAGCAAGCAACCATTGATTCACTGAACCACTTCAACAGAACATTCATATACTCAAAGAAATCAAAGCAGATATCCCAATAGATTATTGCAATTAGGGTTAAATCAACCATTTCAGTAATAGTTTAGGAAAAAATACGAAAATAAGATGCATTCAAATTCATATAAAATCCAAATAGAATCACAAAGTCGATTTAAAAGATTCATACCTAAATATACCTAATCGATTTAAAAGATTCATACCTAAATATACCTAGATCTGCTGGCTGCCGCGACTCGATGTTGAGTAAGGGGGAAACGACGGAGTTGACAATGATACTTGAGTGCGATGAAAATTTAACACGATTAAAAGGGGAAATTTTTTTTCTGAAGAAGAAAGCAAATTAGGACGAGAATTTTGTTAAGTACGAGAGTAAAATGATAGGTTACGTTTATTTAGTTCGCGCGGACTCTTTTTTTTAGAAGCGGGAAACGTGAATTATTTTTTGCCACGTTTATATTATTTAGTAATCTATTTTTAGTTGCATTTACAATAAAACACCACCGATTTTTGCAACTATAAATGGTTTTTCTTGTAGTGTATGGAACATGTAACACAAGTAAGAAAACATCGAGTTTAAATATTACATACTCAAACCAAATAGGAATATTAATGATGTTTACTTACTACATAACATCTAAAAATAGACATATTGTTCATAAAAAAACAGAATACTTGAAATTATGAAATAGCAAGTTGTAAAACAATATGATCACTCCTCATCATCATCGGAATCCCAAAATTCTGGACGAATATTTTCTTTCGGAGGAGCATGTTCCTTACCACGTCTTTGAGCGTTAGAAGTGTGAGTTCCTGATGTACCAGAACTTGTATTCTCCAAAGTGGACCAAGAGAAGTTTGGCGCCGGCCTTTTTCCGGGAGCAAGGTGAGAGGCACCGGCTTCGGAAGTGCATGATAAGGCATCCCATAAATTGACAAAGAATCCCTTAATTTTCTTGAAACCGACCGTCAATTTTTCGTAACCGGGCATCTAGGGCAAGTTGATTTTGAGCCAAAATATCAATGGCTGCATCCGTACTAATTCTGGGAGTTGGTCTTTGAATTGAGAATTGGCGGGTTAGACGTTCTGTAGCATGAGTAGATGGTTGAGGTGTTGAATAGCTACGTCGTAGTTGTTCTCTCGGAGTAGAACGCCATTGGTCAAATCTTATAAATCTAGGTGGAGCATCAGGCAATTTCATTAGTTTTATGGTCCTTGAATCAAAAGAACGGACTTTGGAGGTTTCGGATTCCGGAGCATGGATGACGAAGCTATTGATCAATCTCATTATGTATTCTCCATAATAAATATGGAGCATCTTTCCTTTGTTAAAAGAAAGAAATTCATCCATAAGAAGTTGTGCCCAATTAACTCGTACCTTCCTACATATAGCATACAATGCCTTAAAATTTTCGGGATATACTAGATGATATGAACCGCCTATAGGAACAATAGATTTCATCATGAAACGATGAAAAAATCGAGCTTTAGGTCGAAGTGATGATGTTTGTCTAAAATCTGTAGTATCATCTTCGAAAAATAAATGGCTTATCCAGTCATGACTTGATATATTACAATCTACATCATGTAATGAAATTCCACACGGTCGAGCATTCAAAATGTGGTTAATTCGATCAATGGAAAGGAAAATTGAAGTGCCACAAACCGATGTCCAAATAAAATTGTCAATGTTTCTCGGCGGATTAACAATGTTAAGGTTTGCTAGAAATAACTTGACCATAATATGATTGATTTTCAAATTATTTTTCCTATGGTCAAGGAAT
Organism: Allium fistulosum; assembly: GCA_030737815.1. Lineage (NCBI taxonomy): Eukaryota > Viridiplantae > Streptophyta > Magnoliopsida > Asparagales > Amaryllidaceae > Allium > Allium fistulosum. The sequence goes on from CM060908.1 coordinate 796,043,498, forward strand.
GTATCAAGTCCACTCTCAATAGCGGCATTTTCAATACCGTAGGGAGCGAAATCAGGGTAACTTATAAATGATTCTTCAAAGATTTTGGCATCTTGAAGTTGTATCCATCTTTGAAGTGCTACATCATTGACAAGCCATAAGGCGATTTGAGTATCTACTAGAGTTGATGAAGATGAACCACCGGTAGTCTTTGTTCTCTTCTTAGGAGCCATTGTTTTTTTTAAGGAAAAGATAAAAAATTGAGAAAATTTTAATGGGGGCTAGGGTAAAAACTGAAATTGGGAAAGTAAAAGTGAAGAGGTAGGTTGAAAAGGTGAATGGATGGGTTACAAATATGAAGTAAAGAACAACATAAAATACGTTCGGTCGACCGAATTTTTGGGTCGGCTGACCGACTGGGTTATTTGAGAACAAGTGGAACTTTCGGGATGGGATCGGCTGACCGACTCAGGCCTTCGGTCGACCGACCCTGTCAAAAATGCACAGTTTTGCTGTTTTTCCCAAAAAAAATTATATAAATAGAAATTTTATTATTGTTGCACTAACTTATTGAAAACAAGCAACATATAAATATATATAAAAAGTGTTTAGCCACCGTTCTTAAAATCGACGTTCCCAAGAGTTTGGAGACAGAACATCTTCTATAGGTGACCATTTTGGAGCTATTGGAGATTGAGCCGGATTCGAAGAGGATGAAGGTCTATACGCGGGTTCAGCAATGTCATCCTTCTTTGATGAACAAACTTTCATAGCTATCCGTTCTAGAAAGCTCAAACGTCATGTCGTAACTTTCTGTTCATAGTAAAGTTCCCGCTGCATATCCATTTGTTGTTGTTGATAGTGGTGTATCTCATCAATTTTCTGTTTAGTTGATGAAGATATTACCATTGCATTCTTTCCTTTTTTTTCTTTTCCGGTGTATAGCTTGTATGGGAGTTTTCCCATGGTTTCCATCCATGTCGGGGGTCTTTATCCGGAGAAGGAGAGAATTTGAGAACATGATTAGGCATGGGAAAGATAAGATAGGGTCCGTTTTCAGGAATGCAGTCGGAAACATCATCGTCCGGGGATGTATATGATAGATGAGAGTTGTCGAAATTATAGAAGTCATTGTTTGAAGACATTTTCAAGTTTTGATTTTAAAACTTTCTTAGTATATGTTTTGAAAAATAAGCATAGTATATATAAGCATTCGTTTGCTGAAAAATGAGTGGATAGGAGCTAGTTTTAATTATAATCACAGAAGTTTAATAATAAAGCCGTTTGTAAATGTATGATTTATAAGTTTAGAATTAAAAATAGATTTTCTGAAACCAAAATAAATAAAACAAACTCTAAAGAAGACTGAGACAAGAAACACCCATAGCTCAAGTGGCTATAACACAACATCTAACAAGTAAGTTAGAGGTCATGAGTTCGAGTCCCACTTTGGTCAAAAATAAAACAATTTTTGTTTTTCAATATTTTGGCATATTTTTATTTATAAATCTTTTAAAGACATTATTCCTAAGTCACGTCTAAGTTTTATAAAAATGTTTTCATTTAGTGGTTTAGTAAAAATGTCAGCAATTTGATTTTCAGTATTAATAAATTCTAAATTTATCAATCCTTTTTCAAAACAATCACGAAGAAAGTGATGACGAATATCGATGTGTTTTGTTCATGAGTGATTGACCAGATTTTTAGAAAGATTTATTGCACTAGTATTATCACAATAAATTATAGATTTTTCAAGAAAACAATTAAAATCCTGTAGTGTTTGTTGCATGTATATGACTTGTGCACATGCCAAAGCAGCAGATATATATTCTGCTTCACACGTCGATAAGGAAACACAGTTTTGTTTCTTACTGAACCAAGAGACTAAGGAACGTCCAATGAAATGACACGTTCCGCTCGTACTTTTTTGATCCGTCCGACTTCCTCCAAAATCAACATCGCTATAGGAGACTAATTCGAAAGGACATTCTTTCGGATAAAATAGTCCGAAATCTTTGGTTTTAGTTAGATAACGAATAATGCGTTTAACTGCTCGCATATGTGACTCTTTGGGATTTGCTTGAAATCGAGCACATAAACAAACACTCATCATTATATCGGGTCGACTCGCTGCTAAATATAGTAAAGATCCAATCATACTACGATATAGTTTCTGATCAACACTTTTGCCCTCCTCGTCTCTATCGAGATGAGTAGTTGTGCTCATTGGAGTTGGTTTGGCAAAAGTGTTTTCCAAACCAAATCGTTTGATTAAATTATAACAATATTTTTCTTGATTAATAAAAATTCCATTTTCAACTTGTTTAATTTGTAATCCAAGAAAATATGACAATTCTCCCATATGAGATATTTCAAATTCATTTGTCATTATAGTCGAAAATTCCTGACATAACTTTTCATTTGTCGAGCCAAAAATAATATTATCAACGTATATTTGAATTATTAAAATATCTTTCTTAGTTTTCTTAATAAAAAGTGTTTGATCGACTTTACCTATTTCAAAACCAGATTCTAATAAATAGCTTTTAAGACGATCATACCAAGCACGTGGTGCTTGTTTTAAACCGTATAGGGCCTCTATGAGTTTATAAACATGATTTGGATATTTTTCATGATTGAAAAGTGGTGGTTGTTCAATGAAAACATTTTCTTTTATATAACCATTTAAAAAAGCACTTTTAACATCCATTTGATAAAGTTTAAAATTATGTAAACACGCGAAAGCCAATAAGATTCGTATTGCTTCAAGTCGGGCAACTGGAGCAAACGTTTCTTCATAATCAATTCCCTCTTCTTGATTATATCCTTGTGCAACTAATCTAGCTTTATTCCTAGTTATATTTCCTAGTTCATCTGCTTTATTTTTGAAAACTCATTTAGTACCAATGACTGATTGATCACTAGGTCTAGGAACGAGTTCCCAAACTTCGTTTCGTTCGAATTGATTTAGTTCTTCTTGCATGGCAAGAATCCAGTAGTCATCAGTTGATGCTTCTTTTATATTCTTAGGTTCTATATTAGAGAGAAAAGCTACATGTCCAACTTGATTTAATTGATGTCTGGTTTTAACATTCGTATTAACTTCCCCAATTATATTTTACACAGGATGATCTCGTAAAATTCTAGGTGGAGATTTTATTATATTAGGAGTAATATTCTCATTTTCAGTAATATCATGATCATTATCGAAATTTTCATTAGTATTACTATTTTCATTCTGAGTAGTTTCATCATCAGAATCAATAGTAACATTTGGATTTATATTTTTAAAATATTCGTCAAATGAAACATGTAAACTTTCTTCAATAATTTGAGTTTTTTTATTATAAATTCGATAAGCCTTGCTTCGTTCCGAATATCCAACGAATATTCCTTCATCGAATTTTGGATCGAATTTGCCTAGCTGATCTTTAGTGTTCAAAATAAAACATTTAGAACCAAAAACTTTAAGATATGAAATATTTGGTTTTCTTCCATTTAGAAGTTCATATGGAGTATTCTTAGTTAACGGTCGAATAGAAACACGATTCAACACATAACAAGCAGTAGCTACAGCTTCTGCCCAAAAGTGTTTCGATAAAGTGGTTCCATTTAATAAAGTTTTCGCACATTCTTGTAACGTTCTATTTTTCCTTTCTACAACTCCATTTTGTTGTGGTGTTCTAGGAAACGAAAAATTATGATTAATACCTTTCTTGTTACAAAATTGTTCGAAAGCTTCATTTTCAAATTCTCCTCCATGATCACTTCTGATATTTTTTATTTTCAAGCTTTTAATATTTTGAATTCTTTTAACAAAAACTTTAAAATTATCGAAAGTATCACTTTTATTTTTCAAAAAGAAAATCCAAGTGTATCTAGTAAAATCATCTACGATAATAAACACATATCTATTATGATTAATAGACTGAACTTGAGTTGGACCAAAAAGATCCATGTGTAAAAGTTCAAGTGGTTGTTCTGTAGATATTACCTTTTTAGATTTAAAAGAAGATTTTGTTAATTTTCCTAATTTACATGCATCACAAAATATATTAGTTTTGAATTTTATATTGGGTAATCCTTTAACTAATTTATTTTTAGCTAATTTGTTGATGATTTTAAAATAAACATGACAAAATCTTTTGTGCCAAAGACAAGAATCATTTTCTTTAGCTACTAAACACAAATTTGAATCATTATTAACATTCATATTTAAGATATAAATGTTTTTATCTCTTATTCCTTCGAAAATAGTGTTATGATTTTTATCGAAAATATTACATTTATTTTCTTAAAAAAGTTATATTAAAACCTTTATCACATAGCTGACTAATACTTAATAAATTGTGTTTTAAATTTTTAACTAATAAAACATCAGTAATGAGAGGTAAATTAGAGGTACTGTTGCTACTGACATCGCCTTTGTCGATGATATATCCTTTTGAGTTATCTCCAAAGGTGACTGCTCCTCCATTTGAGTATATAATGTTTGACAACATTTCTTTGTTTCCAGTCATGTGTTTTGAGCAACCGCTATCTAAAATCCATTTTCCTCTCTTCTTATGAGGTACCTGCAAAAAAGTTTATAAAATAAATTGGTACACATTCTTTTTAGGGTCCTAAGAGTTAAATCTTAGGAAGCCAAACCCATATGGGTTCAGAATTCCCTTTATAAACATAGTTTTTGTTATTATGAACAGTTTCCATAAATATTTTGATATGTTTATTCCTTATCAAAATATTATTTGATTTTGGAATCCATATCTTGATGGTTTTGGTGTTTGAGTAAACTGTTTTCTTAATATCCTTCTTAATATTATTATTAATCTTACTTTTAGCAAAATTATTTTGTTTCTTAAATCCTAGTCCAGATTTATTGTTAGAGGATTGAGAATTTTCAAGTATTCTAGAAAGATTCTCTCTTCCTTTATTGAAATTAGATATATTTTTAGAGATATCATCAAATTTTATTTTAAGACTAGATTTTTCTAACTCTAAATCCTTAATTTTAGAGTTTAAACTATTATTTTCCAAAAATAAAACATCATTCTTATTTTTCTGAATTTCTAGTTCTTCAGATATTGAAGAAATTTGAGAAGATAAATTAGAATTCGATTGTTGAGAAATTTCAAGTTCTTCTTCTAATATTTTCTTCTCATCTTTCAGCATATCTACTTCTAAGACTGTCATATCTAACTTTCTTTGCAACTCCTTATTTTTCTTTTTAAGTTGTTTTGCTAAATCTACTAATTCAGAATTAATTTCAATTAAATCTTCAAAAGTAAGATCACTTACATCGTCTGACGAAGCCATGAAGCATACATTTGCTTGTTCATTTTCATTATCGCTTTCGCTCTCTGATGAGGATGATGAGTCAGTGTCGTCCCAAGTGACTGAAAAAGCTCTTCGTTTGGTTCTTTCCTTCTTAAAATTGTTCTTTTTACGTTATAGACAATCCTTCTTCATGTGACCTTTCTTGTGATATTCATAACATTCCATTGCTGAAGATGATGGTTTGCTATTGTTGTTGGAATTATTTTTGTTTCCCCTGAATTTATTTCTTTTGAATTTCAGAAACTTTTTGAAATTTTTAGCAATCATTGCCATATCTTCATTTTCTGAGTCGGAGTCATCTTTTTCTGCTTGAAATGCCACATTCTTCTTTTCTTATGCTCCATTTCTCTTTGCCTGCAAATTTACTTCGTAGGACATTAAATTACCTATCAATTCTTCTGGTTTTAATGTTGACAAATCACTTGCTTCTTCAATGGCTAGGACTTTTCTTTCTCATTCGTCCGTTAAAGAGTTTAAGATTTTTGTGACAATATCAAAATCAGTAAATTTTTGTTCTAATGATAGTAGAGCATGATAAATATCCTGAAATCTAGAGTACATATCATTTATAGATTCATTTGGCCTCATTTTGAAATTTTCAAATTGATTTTTCAACATAGAGATTTTGCTTAATTTAACTTTGTTCGTTCCTTCATGTGTTATCTTAAGTGTTCTCCAAATTTCATAACCAGAAGTGCACATGCTAACTCAATTGAATTCATTTCTATCTAATGCACAAAATAAAATATTCATAGCCTTTGCATTTGATGTAGCATCTATTTTTTGTGTGTTACTCCAAGTTGAGTATTCTCCAGTAGGAGTTGTGTACTCACTTTGTATAACATTCCATATATCAAATCCACTAGACTGCATATAAATTTGCATTCTAGTTGACCAATAATTATAATTTATACCATTAAAAAGTGGAGGTCGTGAAGTTGATTGACCCTCTGTGAAACTAGTATTAGTGTTAGTGTCAAAATCGTTAGTATGTGTTGTTGCCATATTACTAGAAATAAATATCAAATAACTTTGTGACGGTTATAGGATAACCTTGTTCTGATACCAAATGAAAGTGTACGTGCAGTACTAAGGATCATGTAATATGGTATATAAATGCGGAAACTGATAATAGCAGTAAAATAAAAATTAAAGTAAGCACACCAGGAATTTTTATACTGGTTCGAACTTCCCGTTCTACGTCCAGTCCCAGAATACCCTCTGGATTTAAACTAAACCCCTCACTTAACCCGAAGGAATAGGTATACGACACCTGAGCAGCCGAACATGAATTTTTCCGCCTCAACAGCCGAAGAGGACTTCAACTTAATACAAATAACTTGTTGACGAATGTGTTCTGAATAACACTGATTGTCTTTTGATAGTACAGCTTTCCTATAATCAAATCCTCAAGAGTATATATGTGTGTGAAGATTTAGAAGGAAGATAATAACGTAGAATCGAAGTATATGAATTAATTCAAGGATTCTAGTGATATTGAATGAGAATGAATGCTTTTTATTTGCAGAGAATAATAGAGAATAGATTTCAGAATTATAAACAAGAATTGGTAGTTGTAGAAGTGAATTGAACATGTTTATATAGTTGTAGAATAGTTACAATCTTTCATGAAGAGTTTCAATCAAAAGTTGTGTTTGTATCTCTTGGATTGAAGGAGATTCCTCTTCACGAACGATCGCAACTTTTTAGAAAACTAGCCGTTATTCTCTGGTCGGTTGACCGTGAAAACTGGCCGGTCAGTTGAGTTTCAAAAACGTACACAGAACAGTGCATATCTGTGCACTGACACAGAGTCGGTCGACCGAAGTTCCTGGTCGGTCGGCCGACCTGCTGTCAATTGCACAGTGCACACTTTTTCGTGTATAAATTAATGTATAATAATTTGTGTGTGTGTGACTACTTGAGGAATGATTTTAACAATATTCTAAGACTCAATACAATAAAATATTCATACTAATCTCTGGATTGTAGTCTTGTCTCCTTTGTAGTGCACAATATACGCTTATTCTTTTTTTGTCGCTTTGGTATAGTATTCTCGTCGTATGATCTCTGAAGCTTGTGTCATGAATCAAAACTAATGAATCAACACTAAGGTCCAAAATAGAAATATGCAACAAAACAAAATATGATAAATGCTCAAATCTTCAAGTTTGGCAAAATCCATCCAATGCAGTAACTATACCTATAGCTGCTAAGAAATTATACAAAATAATGTAAGACCAATGCATATATATGTATATAATATAAATAAATATATATTTATTTATATATATGCAAAATAAAATAAAATAATAATAAAAGACATAGAACAAGCAATATTTTAATTGACACTAAGTAAGGAAATAAGATAAGTATAATTCAAACTAATTACATAAAAAGAAATAAATAAGAAATATAATAACTAGAAATTTACAACTAGGTTAATATCGTAATGAAAACGAAGAATCAAAAGTTACTATAGTAAGATTGTCCAAGGAAACTATATTTAGTTTTTTATTATTTTCTCTATTATATTAAATGATTTTGTTCTTTAAAACTCAATACGAGCTTTTATTTTTATAAGAAACTCTTTAAAACTCAAAATTTTATTTAATTTATAAGTAGGATTGGAAATCCAATTAAAACAAAATAGAGAAATTACATATATTAAATTTTCCAAATCAATACTAATATTATTAAATAGATGTTGGTTTCTTTCAACCAAATATACCAACATGTTATTGTGTAAATATCTTCAAGTAAAAATTTACTGTGACTCTTATAATAAAATCTAAGATTATTTCAATATAATTCACAATTATTTTGTCTCCAATTTATATTAAAATCGAAAATATTGAGAATATTTACAAGAATAAATCTAGTTATATTACATTCAAAATATAAGTGTATACAATTTTCCATTTTATCATTACAAAAATAACATTTTTTGTCATTAAATATAATTTTCTTTTTTAAAAGTTCTATAGTATTCAATTTCCTATTAAAATTAACCACATATGCACTTAGCTTTAGGTGGAACACTAACTTTCCAAATGTATTTAAATAATTTCAATTTAACTCTCGAAAAATTTATAAAATTTAAAAATGAATGAGGTGTATATTTCTTACACTTATCCCAACACCATAATTTAATGTCTTTCTAATTATAAATATTGTAAACTTCAAGTTTAGCACACAATAATGCAAACTGTGTTCAAGTAGTTCCCTCTAGCATACGATTAAAACTAAATTCTCGTGGAAAAATTAAATTTGGTCTATAAATTTCTGAAATTAATACATTTTTGAAATTGCATATTTCATATAACTCTCGAAGTTTCACTTTAAGTGGAATAGCTGAAATCCAGCATTCATGCCAAATAGAAGTGTTGTTACCAGAATGAACAACATTATTAATACATAGATTATAAATATCAAAATTTAATATTATCGATTTCCAACAATGAAAAATATTATTAATATTATTGAAAGTAGTGTGATGTAAGTTAAAAGCACTACCATACCATTGGTTCGATATTAATTCTTTCGACAACAAATTTTCATTATTGTCATTAAATTTCCATAACTATTTTTCTAATAAAGATATATTTAAGTTATGTATGTTTATAATTCCTAATCCTCCCTCATTTTTGGACTTAGAAACCATTTTCCGTTTAACTAGACACTTAGAACTACAATTTGGATTATCTCCACTCCATAAAAAGTCTCTCCTAATTTTATCAATTATCCATTTTGGAAAAAAAATGACATCTAATAAATAGACAGTGTAGATAAAACTGAATTAATGAGAACTATCCTACCTGCTCTCGATAAGTATTTACTATTCTATTTGGCCAATCTTAAATTAATTTTATCTACTATAGTAATGCAATCATCATGTTTAAGTTTTTGTGGTCTAATTAAAACACCTAAATATTCTATATGGAATTTCATCGTTTTACATTTCAATGTACATGTAATTTGGTTTTCTATATTATCAATATTATTTAAAACTAGTATTGAGCTCTTGTCAAAATTAATCTTTAAACCAGATAGAAATTCAAAACTATATAAAATGAATTTAAGTGTAATTTAGGCAAATAGGATGTAAAAATCATAGTATCATTTGCAAACTGGAGAACTGAAAGACCATTACTCAAGATCTCATTTCCCATAATGTCTAATATCCTATTATTAGTGGCCAATTTAATAATTCTAGAAAAAATGGTAGCTACTAAATTAAACAATAGAGGTGACAATGGATCACCTTGTCTAAGTCCACTTTCGATTGAATTTTATTTTCTAGAATGTCATTAACCATAATATTGAATTACTTGTTTTAAGTAAGGACATAATCCATCCTACCCATCTAACACTAAAAACACCAACCATTAATAAATTCTTAAGAAAAATTCAATCAATTGAATCAAAATCTTTAGCAAAATCAAGTTTTAAAAGCGTACAAGTGGTATTAATTTTACAACAATAATCAATATTTTCTTGAACTACTGCTACACCATCTGTGATATTTCTTCCCTTTATAAATGTTGTTTGGGTATTATCTATTAACTCATTCATTTTATTATTTAATCAATTAGCTAAAACCTTAGATATAATTTTAAAGGAACAATTTAAGAACGAAATAGGTCTAAAATCTTTTGATTGTTTAGCACATATTTTCTAATGTAATAAGATTACATTTGTGAAATTAAACATATCTATCTATAAAGAACCATCATAAAATTCATTAAACATTTTTATATATCATCTTTCAAAATATTCCAAAAAGTTTCGTAGAATAATATAGGAAATCCTTCTAGACCAAGAGCTTTATCATTAGGCATATTCGTTATAGCCTTCAAATTTTCCTCTTCCGTAAATATAACATCTAATCCTACTAGATCAATCTTAGTATCTTCAGTGTAAAGCGTATCCCAATTAGGTCTAATACAATGTCTTTTTGTGGTCCCAAAAATTTCTCTATAATAATTGGTAAACTCAGTGTTAAGTTTTGTTTGGTCGAAAATCTCAATATTATTAGTAAAAATAGAATAAATAGTATTACTACGTTTCCTACCATTATCTACTTTATGAAAAAAATTAGAATTCATATCCCTCTCATCCATCAATTGGACACTAGATCTATGTTTCCACATTACTTCTTCTTGTAAGATAATTTTATTTAATTCATCTTTGAAATTTGAAAGTGCTTTTTTCTGAAATACTCAAATTCCTAGATTCTTCAATTTTATTTAAGTTTAAGATCTCATTCATTAATTTTTTCTTTTTAATTTTAATGTTACCAAAAACATCTTTACTCCATTTCTTAAGAAATAACCTTAAATCTCTAAATTTACTAACCAAGACTTTGGTGATGTTTCCTGGAAGTGGTTGCGCCAAAATTGATCACAAACCCCAAATATCGCGAAAGCACCAATGTATGAACACATATCAGCAGTATATGATCACAAATCGCAGATCTAGGTAATGTATAGCATAAAAATGAAGAATAACACACTTAAAACATAAAGAAATAGACAGAGACATAAGATTTATAGTGGTTCGGCTATCTCCGGCCTACGTCTACTTCAAAAGTTAATCTTTTATTGACTTTGCTCGCTGGTTACAACATATTACTGCAGTAATTCTCGAGTACAACAGTGAAGTTTTAGTGTAATGGCGATTCGGCAGAGTTCGAACGTTGGAGAATCCAAAAGTCCCTTTTCTGTAGGCTTTGGGATGCTAATTATAAAAAATCATAGAAAGCCATTTCCTTACAACTAAATCTTTAAAATTAGACAAGCACCATTGTCCCAGTGGTTAAGTGATTTGACTTTAGTGTGAAAGGTCACAAGTTCGAAACTTGCGTAGCGTGATTCGAACATTTATTGACACATGATTTGTGGTTTGTTGTCCCAGTGATGTTGTATCTAAGTACCATTTTCAATAAAAAATCTTTAAAATTATTCTCTAACAACCACATCTTTTCAAATCTAAAAATTCTATTCTCAATATTTAGGTTAGTACAAGATAGAATAATTGGGTAATCATCCGAATAAATATTCGAAAGACCCACAACCCTACAAGTAGAAAATTTGTCTTCTATTTTGTCGCTAATAAAAAATCTGTATATAAGTGCTATTGAAGGATCTTCTCTACCATTTGACCAAGTAAACTGTCTGTTACTTAATTATATCTCAATTAGGTTACAATTAATAATAAATTGGTCAAACCCTTCCAGGGCGACAAAATCCCCTTCCTAGGAGATCTCTCTCCTAATAACTTAGTATCATTAAAGTCTCCCCCCATAATCTATGGTCCTGGAGTGAGTGATCTAAATTCTAGACACTTATTTCATAAAACCCTACGGTATAACTTAGAGTTCGGCCCATAAACATTAGTAATATTAAGTATTGAGTCATCACTAATATCAATAAAAAAACAAATGCATCGAATGATCTTTAATAATAGTTTGCAAAAGTCTAGCACAATGACTTTCCAACACATCATAAGTCCCATTGCTCTGCCTATAGCAGGAAAATAGGACCTATGATTTATATAAAGACCCTTTAAACACCTATAAAATATATAATCAATGTGTTTTATTTTAGTTTCTTGTAATAAAACATTATCAATATTATTATCTTTAAAAAATAACCTAATTTTACTACATTTTACTAAATCATGCAAACCCCAACGTTCCAACTAATGTATCTCATGGTCCAAATGATCCAACCCGCTCTAATTCCTTACTACTAACATACTCAGTGTCTATTTGAATATCATCAAAAATAAAGCCGGAACTTCTAGCCAATTACTGCATATCGCTAGTGGATAAACTACTCAAAGCAAAAGGACTACAAGTACTATCCAAAAGAGAATCCATACCTGAGCTAGGGCATCGAAAGCTCTAGCCCGATGCAGACGAGCACTCCTCCTCACTGATCTAGTTGTACCGGATCTACATCCAGTCTCACTGCGCTAGACAAAACCGACATCTTTAACCAATGTAGAACCAACATCCATCATCTTTAAGTCACCATCCCCTCTGAATATTTTGCATAAGGTCGAAAACTTTAGACAAATCATCAGACTCGCTGCTCCCCAAAAACAAATCAATACAAGCCATATCTGAATAAACTTCTTCACTGCCATCAATATTACCCTCCACTTTACCTTTATCCAAAACAAATAAATCCAAACTTTGGAAATCCAACCTATTTATATTATTATTCAAAGCAACCGTACCACCTGACTTATCAGTACAACTTGCATTTAAGTTACACACATTGCAGGAACTATAACAGCTGGAACTCGACTCATCACATCTGACTTATCATGCAACTTAATTTCATCCATACACTGTCTTTTATAATATCATCACAAGAATCAACGACCTCAAAATTTTTCCAAAGCAGTTCACATTGGAATCTGCTTAAATTTGCGCCACTTGAACCAAGTGTCATATATATCAACAGCCAAACCTATGCATGTTTTTACATTGTAATCACAATAATTTACGATCTCTGGAATTTTCAAAAGCTTTGAAACTTGGTTTTCACATTTCGAAATATTTAAGCTTGCGTCAGTTGAACCAAAAGTATCAAAAGAAACAGCAGCCAAACTTATGCCTGCATTTGCACATATCAGCATATCAGGTAGGTATCATAATATTGTTATTACCACACCACATGTACACCCATTTCGCCAGTACGTCCTTTAACAAGCTACGAAACCCTGGATTATTCAACCAAACACTCATAACTATCATCAAACCCATAGTCCTCCCCTTCTATAGATAACACCTTGTCGGTACTAGTTGCTGATCTCAATATCTTAACTATCATACTCTCTATAACATGTTCATCCAACTTCTTTTCATTATACATTAGTACAATAGAACTCTCATCAATATCTGAATCTTTAAAATCAGGAAGCTTTAACATTTCACAAGCAACATTATCAACAACTCATAATCCTTCACATTAAAAGAAGTTAATATTTCAAATGAATTGCTCAAAACAATATCGTTAGATCTGCTAATCTTGCGCTTAACTACTTTTTTAGGCGTCTGCAAATCATTTTCGCCATTGCTAACAGCCCAACCCGGTTTGATATAAATAGATTTGTCTTCAATCCAAATAAAAGTCTGAACATTTAGACTATATTTCGATACTGCTGGATGCAAGAACATTATATTAGACTTAACAGTAATCGAGCATTCATTCCGCAACTGTTATCCCATATCAAAATTAAACTATCGTCTTCTATTTTCAAAGCACTTTCAGATCCAAGAAAAGCACCAGATTGTTGCTTCCTCATTGTCTCATTATTCATGTTAATACTTTCCAAACTAGAATTAATAAGATTTTTAGAATCGAAATTAATACCAGAATTCAAAGCATCAAAATACCAAAGAATTTTATCTAACAGATTTAATCCTTCTACCTTCTCTTTAGAAGAACTATGGAGAAATATATTCCTTAATTTTAAAAACTCTAGACAAAAATAATACCCGTGATCCTTCAAATTCAAATATTTCAGCAATGATGAAAATATCAGATTATTCTTCAAACCCGAAATCTTCTCTGAATCAAAATTTACAATAGAATCAGAGCATCAAAATGACAGAGGATTTGACAAACGGATATAATCCATCCTCCTTCTCTTTTGAGTAACTGGCAAGAAATATACTCTTTAGTTTCAAAAACTCCTGACAGAAGAAGTAGATATGTTTTTTCAGATTTATAGGTTCTGGCGAATATGGATTGTCAAGATCATTTACCTTCAAACATGAGATCTTCTTATTACCGAACAACCCACACCTAAAGCATCGAATATGTTTCCTGTACCCTCTTGCTCTATGTTTTTCCCCACCACATCTGAAACACAAAGATTTCAATTTTTTTCTTGTACTTTCATAACCTTTGACGAATCAGTTTTGATTTAAGATAGGGAGAAAGAAAAGAATCTTTAACTATACTAGCATAAGATCGATGTAAGGAATTAGGGATTGGATTGTATAGAGGATAATGATTCAAAGGGCGAAAGAGATTGGAGAAGGAGAACTGTTTTGCGAAAGCCATTCCAATTTCTACCATTAAAATTGAATTTTTTACTTTTACACGTTTCGTATGTAATATTTAAGTAAGATGTCCTTGCATATGATTTGGGACGTTACCAAAATCTTTTATGCTTACTGTAAAAGACATATTTACAAATCCAAACGTGGAGTATTAAAATAACTAAAGCTGATTTTAACACAAGTACGTCGTTAATAATCAACAGTGTATTGTTTACTTATGGTTTAGAAATATCTATGTACCTTTTTAATGTTCTTCCTTATGAACACACGTTTCTTCTGTATTTTGATTGAAAATCATGCTATTTGATATTTCTATCAAAACAATTTTTTAATTTTGATGTATTTGTCGAACGACACTTTAGTATCTATTCTTGGATCATATCCAAAAACTCACAACTCAATATCGCTCCCAGTGACTTCAAAATATTGTGATTATTATGTGTAAATAGTTTATCCAAAATCATTATTTAGAATTTTCTATTTCAACAAATACATACCAAACATAAAGTCATACCATGTGATAATTTTATGAGTAAAATTCGAACCAATTTGAGCACATCGAATGGTGAATCTATTACATTAATTTCAACAATTAAAATGTATGATTTTATTCTTATCAGTGTTGCTCATTATATTCCAACTGTATTTGTCTTTCTCTTAAAGACACATTTGCGATCAATGGATCATATTCCTTTGGGTACAACTTTCAACATCATATTGGATAGTGTACTTGGAATCTATTTCGGATTTGTGTATTGTACCCTATCATAGGGTCAATACTCTTAATGGTTTAATTAAACAATCGAGGATTATTTATTCTTTCCATTGACAAGAAACTCGCAGTTTCTCTTTAATGTACAAGAATACTCATGTGACGTTCTAATGTATTTGTGTTCATTTAGGTTCGGTCTGTTTCATTTCATTCCTTGTAACCAGTTTATCATTGGATCATATCCAAATTTATTTTATACCAATAATTTCTTAAAGAAACTTTTTCACTATGAAATTGGTATTTCTTGAAATAACAGTTGTTACTAACAGTTGTTTTTCAGTGCAACTGAACGGGCATTCATAAGCATTTTATGAATTGCCTTACATAAAATTGATTTTGTATTAGTTTACAGTATATTTATGTTCAGAACATAAATTAGTCATCTAGTGATTATCTTTCCTAAAATTCTCTTGGGACGATTCATACAATATCCTTTACGTATCATTATTACATGTAGTCTTTTGACTCGCACAACCTGCCAACTCCTTGGCCTAAGATATGTATGAGTTTCTTATAAACCCTTATCTTGTATGGTTTTGTAAACTATTCTTTGGATGATATTAATTTTAACCTCGTGTACTAGTCTCGGGTACACACCTTATAGAAAAATTTTAACTCAACTTTACTTATCGTCAATCGTGTTTTATCCAACAAAGTTCGATGACTCCTGATCAATACATGATTCTGTATTATAGGAATGAGTGACCTTTGAGATTGAATCTTTATTCATACTAGGTGTATATGAGAGTCTTTCTAATATACTCACATTCGATCAAATTGAATCATTTCCGTCGAATGTTGTATTATTTACTTCCGTTTTATATTCTACAAGCTTATCATACACTTATACATACGTATCAAGTACGCATGTCCATGTCTGTGATGACTCATTGATGAATATGACGAAGTACATGGAACTGTTTTGGTATTAATAGACTTATGGTTGCATACATATTTATGTATCAATCTAAAAAGTTCATCAACTTCTATGATGCTCCCACTAAATGAGGATATTGACCTTAATTGTTTGAGATATAATTAACTTGTATCATATGATTCATAATCATATAATAAAAATTATTTCTCAAAACTATAACTTAGTCTATGTTTCCAAAATAATTGTAAATAATTTTAGATACTTTATATTTCCCAATGCATCACTTTTGTTGTGAAAATTAATACACATTATAGTTTTATTTCATAACAAATATTCATAATATTCACATTGAAATATAACTTTGTCTATTTTTTAGTCGATACAGAGAAATAGTCATTATTTCATAAATAATGTTCGGTATGTTTTACGAAAATAATTTTCGTAATTTGATATAATCAATAAGTGTTGTATAGCATGCTCCTATAATTTTCGCCATTACTATAATAGAGTACTAAATTCGAAGGTCCATCATTCGCTTAAGACAGATTATTTATTGCATATACTACAACTACTTTACATCGAAGAGTTCTTTGATCAAATATTTTGAATTCAAAGAAATAAGTCTCATAGAAAATAATTTTCTATATGAAAATACATTTTGGAATAGAAATTGTTTTTCTCATTCCAATGTTAAGTATCAATTATCATTATTATAATTCTCATTTCTGATGTTTCTTTATGAAGTAGAAGTAACCATTCAGTTTCTTCATGCCAACCGTACCTTAAATCATATCTACTCATGTGCACTTGATTTTCTTTCTAAATGGTCGAACCATTCAAAAGAGAACCTTTACTACAACATCATAATGAACTCTTTATAAAAGTGCACTCGATCATCTTTAATATTTAAGTACATCAAATATGTTGCACTTTGTGGAAACTGAAGAAAATGATATTTTAGTGATCAAATTCTTAGATTTTTCTTGTAGTTTTGGTCTACTGTTACATTTCATAATACAATCCTTTTATAATCAATAAAATTGAATACTCAATCTCACAGTACTGTTTGCCGGCTTATTTCGAATGAACTAACTTCATCAAAGTTTTATACATTACGAACCTTGAACGTTCCCCATATAACATTTATATGTGATAGTATATGGATCAAATATCCATAGTCTTGTATTTCTTTTAGAGTTCAAAACTCATAGAATGCAATACACGGTCTCGACCAAATAACGCATAAAAGCGACCAAATTACGAATGTATTAGTAGTTGTAAAATCAAGCGCTTGCATGGGTATTGAAACATTAACATGCAAGAAGCATTTATTAGTAAGTATATGTTATATTTCTATTTGTCTATCTTCAGTTCAATTCATTTGTATATCTTAATCGACAAACATTTTATTAATCGTATTAAATGCACAAATTTATCAATGTAGATTATTATAACATTATATAACATATGTTATTACAATATTAAAAAGGTTAAAAGTTATCATTTCATTTTTCTAATAAGGCTCCCACTAGTCTTTTATGTTTCAGCAATCCCTAGGTCAAAACACAGAAGTCCTCTGTCTTCACAAGTGGGTGATATAACTCGTCTGTCTTGGAATTATGACCTTGAGTTTGCTCAATAAGTCATAGCTCCACGGATGATGGATAACTCATTATCGGTTGTATCATATATAACTCCTAGCCTATGGTACCTTATCCCAATTTCACTTCGACCTTGAGTTTGCTTAACAAATCGAAACGAAATTATTCACTCGTACCTACCATATCGCGACCGCCTAAGTATGGTATATATACCTTGAGTTTGCTCAACGAATACATATAATTATCGTACCTTGAATATTCAATACATTAATAATACTACACATAACATCCCTAACTTGATTTTGCTCAACAACTAAGGAATATGAAAGTAATTTATTAATATATATATATATAGTAGAGGACAACATTATATTGAAGATTCATAATCTTCAATATATTATAGTGAGTTATATCAACTATTGTATTTCTTATGAAATACCATCGTGGTTCAAGTGTCCGACACATCAAAAATCATGGTATATGTACACTTACGTATGTATTTATTCCTTAATTCTATTTGGGGTTTCTTAATGTTCCACCTCTGATTTATACATTCATATTATACAAGTTTTATTATTATATAACTTTTATATTTCATACTACTTATATAATAATCTTATGTGTAATATTATATTAATCAAATCTTATTCAATTAATTTTAATTAATTAAAATTTTAACTAATTTTATATTATGTTAATATAACATTTTATATTAAACATTTATTATATACTATAACGTTTACAGTATAACACATATATCATACATATGTGTGTATTATTTAAGTCATTAACCTTTTAACTAATTTAATTATACAATTTTAATTAAATTTTTATTAATTTCAGAATTCATTTATATACATACAGGTATACTTATGTTAATTTAACATTTTAAAACAACATAACATATATTATAATATATAATACCTGCATATATTGATTACTTAATTAACTTATTTAATTAGTATATTTTATTGACCTTATTATTAAATTTTCTAATTTCAAAATTAATTTATATTAACTTTCTAATGTTTTGAAATTTGTTATTATATTATAACATTTATAATACACACACACACACACACACACACACATATATATATATGTTTACACCAAAAATTGGCACAAACACCCAATAGAGATTTTTTAGAGGTATAAATCAAGAATAATAAATGTACACAGAGAGAAAATAACAATTAAGTAGTAAGAAATAAGCAAATAACAAAGACACGGTAAATTTATAGTGGTTCGGCGTTGCTTGCCTACATCCAATTTGAAGAGATAACTTTATTAATCACTTTTTAAACCGAGTACAAGAGGGATCAGATGAAAATCCTTAGTTACAAAAAAGTACAAAGCAACAAGAAGCATAATAGCCCTGAAAATGAACAATCAAGTCTGTATTTATAGAGGAAGACGGTGAAATATCTCCATAAAAATTTGGCAGAAGGATCTCCAAAACCATAGGGGCCCACAGGAGGGATCGCATGGCCATAATCCTAAGAAATAGGGATCGAGGTCGATCCTTAATTCGGAGGAGTTTAGGGGTGCGATCCATGTGAGAGTTTCTCCATGTTGTATTATGCTTGGGCTCCAAGTTTTATGCCAACTGGATTAGTAGAACTTGAGTTATTGATCAATCTTTGCTGTGACATGTTGTGTAGCCTAATTCTGCCCGATCCCTCTAGTGGGAAGAGGGCCGATCCCTCTTTCTTGCTCCTTTTGGGGTGTGATCCCTAAGGTGGACTCCTTAGGGTCCTCTCTTCTTGTTCCTAAAGTTTCTAGTGTATTGGACTTCTGGATTTTGAGATATCGATCGTTTTTCATTGAGTTGCTTTGTTGGGCTGGATATGATCTGATCCATTTGATATGATCCCTTTGATACGATCCCTTTTATACAATCCCTTCTATATGATTCCTTTTTTAGGTGAAGTAATTTGCCCATAACTTGAGCATACAAAGTACAAATGAATTGAGATTCGAAATATAGCCTCATGAGGCCTTCCTTGTCACATTATATCGATCTTACTTAGTTTGGGACAAAAATTGAAAATATGTAGCGATCCCCTACGGGAAGGGATAGGCACTGATCCCCTGCCTGGGGGAGGTACTAATCCATACTTAAAGTATTCTGTAGAGTCTATCTCTTGGTCTTGGTTGATCGTTGCTTCATATCATTGCATGTGCTTGATCTCTGAGCCCAATAATCATCTCTCTAGGCCGCCCTCCTCGATAATTGTCCAGTCTAACTTGTCCATTCAGTATGAATATAGCCAGGCCAAAAGGCCGGATAACATTTGCACCCTAAAGTACGCCTTGTTGCATACATGACGTGCTTTGAATTGATGTCAAGTTAGAGTATTCGCTGAGGATTCCACTCAGTGTCTCGAATGGTCGTTATCCTTCCATTGCCGTTAAGGTGCTTTATGCAGAGTCGAATCTCTCTCTCTATTCGTCATGACGCTTGGTCGATTTCCTACAGAATAAATTTAGGATCATATTCCATCAGTTGTTATCTGTGTCCGGTTCTACAACGCTAGTAAGCTTTGGCTATCTGATCCGGTCTCATTTTTGAAAGCTTCAGGTAAGAATTCAATTTCTATCAATTTCAAAATTTGAATTTTTAGAATATACATGTACACATTCAGGTACATATCTTTGTCATTGGCTCCCGGATGCGTTTCTATGCTCGCGAGTCGTTACCAATTCCTTATAGTTTAATTGCAACTGGATTGCAATTCCTTGTTTATTATTTTTCTATAATGAAATAGTGGTAGTAATAAGTCACTCGATGAGAAGGGACTTCAATTTCTACATGGAAGACGGCTTCGGAGCCGTAAGCAAAGGCGAATGGAGTATGGCAAGTCGCAGACTTGTGGGCGGTTGTGTATTCCCATAATGCTGATGGGAGTTTGTCAACCCGCTTGCTTCTAGCCTTTTCCAAATGCTTCCTAAGAATGGACTTTATGATTTTGTTAATGTCTTCGACTTGTCCATTAGCTTGAGGATGAGCAATTGCAACAAATTTGTTCTCAATATGATGCCAATGGCAGGAGTCTTTGAATTCAGCACTGTCGAATTGGGTCCCACTATCAGTTACAATTATTCCTGGAAGACCAAAATGAAAAATAATGTTTCAGACAACAAGGTTGGTTACTTTTTTTCGTTACAATCGCGGCTAAAGGTTTAGCTTCAACCCATTTAGTGAAGTAATCCACTGCTACGATGGCGTATTTCGCACCACCTTTAGAAATCGACAAGAAGCCGATGATGTCAATACCCCAAGTGGCAAACGGCTATGGGCTGACCATTTGAGTAGTTTCCATCGGTGGGGCTCTTAGAATTTTTGCAAACATCTGGCACTTGTCGCATCGTCTAGCATAATCAAATGTATCTCGATTGTCAGTTGGCCGGTAATAGCTGTAGCGGAGTATTTTCTTTGCCATGGTTTGCCTCTCAGTGTGATCGCCACATTCTCCTTCATGGACTTCTTTCAAGACTCATTTAATTTCATCATGGGCGATACACCGAAGCAAGGGAACGGAGAAACCCTTTCTATACATGACTCCTTCTTGGATAATACATTGTGAAGCTTTGAGGAGGATCTGTCGCTTTTCATTCCTCCATCCAGAAAGGATCCCTCGTTGTAGATAACCTTTGATAGGAGTCATCCACAACTCCCTTTCAGGCTTCGACTTCAGAACCCAATCAATCTTCATCTAGTCGATGCTCAAAGCATTTAGCACTTCAACCGGGACCAAGCCCATTTGCTGCGCATCCCCAGAATTGGCTAGCTTGGCCAGTGAGTTGGCTTTCTTATTTTGTTCTCTGGGGCTATGTGTAATGGTGTAGTACTTGAAGTCTACCAGTAGCTCTTGGACCCGGTCGAGATAAGGAGCAAGTTTCTACCCCCTAGCCTGATTATCTCCCCTGACTTGGCATACTACTAACTAGGAATCACAAAAGGTGTGTAAAGTTTTTGAAAGTCTGTAGGATCGTGTAATATGGATATATGATAATACAGAGTATAGTGATGATAGTAATACTGTAAATAGTGCGGAATATAAAAGCAGAATAGTAAAATGACACCAGATATTTTATACTGGTTCGGAGCACCATCCTATGTCCAGTCCCAGACTAACTTTTGGCTTTTACTAACAATACCCTCACTTAACCCGGAGGAATAGGTCTGACCAGCGGAACAGACACTTGAGCAGCAGAATAGGATTTTTGCCTCAGCAGCCGAAGAGGACTTTCCCTTGCCTGAGCAGCAGAATAAGACTTAACAGAATATAAAAGTAGTTGACTCAATGTGTTCTTGATAACACTGATTTGTCTTTAAGATTACAAACTTCCTATAATCAATTCCTCAAGTATATAAAGAGTATGTGAAGATTTGAAAGGAAGAATATTGCTAAGAATCAAAGTATATGAAATATGATTCAAAGATTCAAAGCAATGAAGAGTATGAATGCACTAGAATAATCACAAGAGAGAATAGAAAGAATTAAAATCAGAATTGGTGATTGTGAAGTGTAAGAGAACTCCTATATATAGTATTCAGAGAGATGCAACTCTTAGTGAAGAGTTTCAGCCAAGAGAGGCATCTTTTCCCGAAGTGCAACTCTTCATGGGAGAAGATGTCTTTTCAAAATTTGACAGTTGAAGCCCGGTCAGTCGACTGGTCGAATCCGGTCAGTCGACTGAATTGAAAAAAGTAAATTTTTTTATGCACAGCCAATCGACTGGGCATGCACAGCCGGTCGACTGGCTGTGCATATATTGCACAGTGAACTTTGTTTTAAAAGAATTTTTAGCACACTAAAACTTTGAGGATTGATTTTAACATATATCTAAGATTCAACATATATAATAAATATTTTAAGTATAGAGTTGAAGTCTTGATCCTCTGATGTCTTCTTTTTGTCATGTATGAGTGTATATTCTTCTTTAGCTTCTGAACCATTTTGTCATGAATCAAAACTAGTGATTCAACATTCTCCCCCTTTTTGATTGATGACAACCTGTATATATATTAGATAGAGAATTTTCTCCCCTGAAAGTATGACATCTTTTTCCTGCATCAAATATGTTAGTGCACACACTTTTTCTCCCCCTTTGTCATCGACAAAAAGGAGACAGATAATTAAAAATTTAGTGTATCACACAAATAGACACATAACAATACATATAGATAAACAAAGTATCATAGTACATGAGATAAAAACATAACCAAAAATAATGAGACTACTTACTACAAGTCTCATAAATTTTACCAGAGTATTTTGCAAGGAATAAAATTTTGAACAAAGAACAATATTTCATCAAATCTTACCAAAACGGCTTACTCATCTCGATCCCAGTCATATTCTTCGGTATGCTCCTTTCCGGGTCTTGATGTGTCTTGTCCACTACCACTCGGTCCGCTAGTATCGCTTCCGGTATGTTCTTCGGAAGTAGACCATGTGAATCTTGGTGCTGGTCGTTTACCACGTGCTACAGAAGAAGCAGTCGTGGATGAAGAGCAGGAAATCGCATCCCATAGTATAGAGAAGAACCCTTTGATCTTGTCTAATTTTTTATCAACTTTCTTCAAACGAGTTCCTAATATTTGTTGATTTCTCGATAGAATTTCTATGGACTCTCGAGTACTAGCAGATGTTGCAAGACGAATTTCTTCCTCTTCTTCGGGTTGGGGTGTGTGCTCTCGAATGATTGGTCCGCCCGATTTTCGTTGTTGATGTTGGCGACACCATTCTTCAAAATAGGTAAATGCCGGAGGAGCTGACGGTAGTTTCATGAGACTCAAGGTGCGAATGTTTATAACTCCAACGGAAGAAGTTTCGGATTCCGGTTGAGGGGCACCCACATTTAAAAGTAATCTCATTATATACTCCCCGAAGTAAATGGTTCTCATATTTCCATTGTTGAAGGATAGAAATTCGTCCAATATTCTCCATAGCCAATTTACTTGAATTCCTCCCCAAACCGCATATAATGCTTTGAAATTTTCCGGGTAGATAAGTTGATATGACCCGGTTCTTGGAAGAATACTTCTCATGAAAGCTTTGTGAAGAACTCTTGCTTTAGGTCGAAGAAGAATGGATTTTCGTTCCGTCATATTGTCACCCATGAACATATGACTGACTCGATCTCTTTGTTGAATATTGCAATCGATATTGTCTAGAGGAATACCTTGATTAGGTGATTGAAGTATGTGCGCCATCCGATCTAAGGAGAAGAAGACTTGATGTCCACAAGCTAAACTCCAAACACAATCATCCCTATTTGATGGACGTTGATGAGGAAGATTTAAGTTTGCATAAAAGAGCTTTACCATGAGATGATTGATTTTGTGAGAATTGAGATTCATGTCAAGAAGAGATTCCAATCCGGATCTTCGCATAAGATCTTGTAGACCGTAAGCCGCGAAATCATTGTAGACCATGAAAGAACCTTCAAAAATCCACGAATTTTCCATTTTATGCCATCTTGCAATTGCTACATCGTTATATAACCATTGCACAATTTGGCTATCGGTAGGTCCGGCGGAGGAGGAGCTTTGCCTATGTCGCTTTGTAGGAGCCATTTTAGGAAGGATTTGATGAAAGATTTGAATGGATTTGGAATTTTAGGGTTTTTCTCAAGAGGGATTTTGGGGAAAAAACTGAGAATGGGAAAGTGAATTTGGGTAAAAAGCAACTGTAAAAGGGAAGCAGTAAGAATTGCCTACAGCCAGTCGACTGGACGAATATAGTCAACCGACTGGTGCACTAAAAAAATATGAATTTCATACAGTCAGTCGACTGATCGTGATGGGTCAGTCGACTGAATGGTTTCCCGAGAGTTTGGATACCCTGCAGTCAGTCGACTGACCCTGAATTTCAGTCGACTGACTGGAAACAAAAAATATAGAATAATTATTTAGCACTGATTCAAGAATACACACAAGTTTATTTCATTAATACATCATAAAACAAGAACAATGAGCATACTTTGTGTAAAGAAAATTTAAAAATGAGAGTGTGAGTCTTCCGATTCTTCTCCCGGTTCAATTTTTGTATTTTCAGCAAATGGTTTTATAGGTGAATATTTTTTTTCGAATCGGTGAGTTACTCGTTCCTCCATGTTCCCATGAATTTGGTCCTTTACGTTCCCATGAATTTGGAGATACATGAGGACGTTGAGGTGAATGAATATGTGCGTTTGTGTTGATGGGGGATGAACCACATATTTTTACAGCACACCGTTCAAGAAAACTAAGTCTCCTACCATGACTCTTTTGCTCATAATACATTTCACGCTAAAGATTAAGTGTTTCCCTCTGATAGTGATGTAAGTCATCTATTTTTTCTTTAGTAGTTGGGGATGGAAATAAGTTTCTTCGCGTGCGTTTATTTTCTAGCATATATCCCGTATGATGACTTTGTGGTGGACATATCGGAATATAGGCAGGAGTTGGAAGTTCTGAAGATCCTGAACTTGGAGTTTCAAAATCAATTGAGGAATATCCAGATGAATAATGAGAGGAAGGCTCATCTGAGGATGAACCGGCCATGGTGTAGATAAACAGTGCAAGGTTGAAAAACATGATTGATCTTCCTTTTTTTTCAAAAAAAAAATTTGAATGAAAGTAATTATAGATAAACTGAAAGCTAAACAATGAATAGCTAAGATTAAATGTAGAATGATTTAATTTTAGCCAGAAGAAAATTTGAGGACAAAAACCAAGTTAATATGGACCTTTAAATAATAAAACTGAAATAAGCTGAAGTAAGTTATAAGCTTAAACAAGAAATATCAAATAGCCTACTGGCAAAGACATATGCATACTTACCAGAAGGTCCTGAGTTCAAATCCCAGCTTATGCAGAAAATAAACTTTATAAATTTTTGAATGAGATGATTCCAAGTTCTTGTCTCAATTTTACAAAAGTGTTTTCATTTAAAGGCTTAGTAAAAATATCGGCCAACTAATTTTCAGAGGATACAAAATCAAGATTTATTAAATCTTTTTCAATACAATCACGAAGAAAATGATGACGAATGTCAATATGTTTTGTTCGCGAATGATTGATTGGATTTTTAGAAAGATTGATAGTGCTTAAGTTATCACAAAAAATTGTTGACTTAGATAAATTAAAACCAAAGTCTTAAAGTGTTTGCTGCATATAGATTACTTGAGTACATGCCAAAGCTGCAGATATATATTCTGCTTCACGGGTTGAGAGTGAGATGCAATTTTGTTTCTTACTAAACCAAGATACAAGAGATCGTCCAATGAAGTGACAAGTTCCGCTTGTACTTTTTCTATCCGACCGACATCCTCCAAAATCAGCATCACTATATGAAACTAATTCGAAAGGACATTCTTTCGGATAAAATATTCCAAAGTCCTTGGTTTTATTTAGATATCATAATATACGTTTCACTACTCTAATGTGTGACTCTTTTGGATCTGCTTGAAATCATGCACACAGACAAACACTCATCATTATGTCAGGTCTACTTGTTGTTAAGTAGAGTAATGATCCAATCATGCTTCGATATAATTTTTGGTCTATACTTTTGCCGTTTTCATCTTTTTCAAGATGTATAGTTGTACTCATAGGAGTAGGTTTACCAGAAGTATTTTCCATACCAAAGCGTTTGATTAGATTGTTACAATATTTTTCTTGATTTATAAATATTCCATTTGAAAGTTGTTTAATTTGTAAACCAAGAAAATAATTCAATTCTCCCATGTGAGACATTTCAAATTCATTAGTCATTATTTTAGAAAATTCCTGACATAATTTTTCATTAGTAGAACCAAAGATAATATCATCAACATAAATTTGAATTATTAAAAAATCTTCTTTCTTTTCTTAATAAAAAGAGTTTGATCAACCTTCCCAATTACAAAACCAGAGTCTATTAAATAACTTTTTAGACGATCATACCAAGCACGAGGTGCTTGTTTTAGTCCATATAATGCCTTTTTAACTTTATAGACATGGTCTGAAAAATTTTCGTAAATGAATAAGGGAGGTTGTTCAACATAAACATTTTCTTTTATAAAACCATTTAGAAAAGCACTTTTAACATCCATTTGATATAGTTTAAAACTATGAAAACATGCATAGGCCAATAATATACGTATTGCTTCTAATCTCGCGACGGGAGCAAACGTTTCTTCGTAGTCAATTCCTTCTTCCTGATTATATCCTTGAGCAACTAATCTAGCTTTATTCCTAGTTATGTTTCCATGTTCATCAGCCTTATTTTTGAAAACCCATTTAGTATCAATAACTGATTGGTCAGTAGGCCTTGGAACTAAATCCCAAACGTCATTTCTTTCGAATTGGTTTAGTTCTTCTTGCATAGCTATAATCCAATAGTCATCAGTTGAGGCTTCCTTAATATTTGTAGGTTCTATATTAGAAAAAAATGCTACGTGGCCTATTTGATTTAATTGATTTCTAGTTCTAACATTTGAATTAATTTCTCCTATGACATTTTGAACTGGATGATCTTTTAATATCCTTGGTGGAGATCTTAATTCATTATTAGGAAAAATGTTTTCATTATTGTTAGACAAGGTAGATTCTATATTTGTGATATTTTCAGGAACTTCTTCGTCATCTCTACTATTTGAAATTTGTTTAAAATTTCATCAAAAGATACATGAAGTGTTTCTTCGATGATATTTGTTCTTTTATTAAAAATTCGATAAGCTTTGCTTCGGTCTAAATATCCTATAAAGATTCCTTCATCGGATTTTGGATCGAATTTGCCAAGCTGATCTTTTGTGTTTAAAATAAAACATTTTGAACCAAAAAATTTAAAGTAAGAAATATTTGGTTTTCGACCATTAAAAAGTTCATAAGAAGTGTTTTTAGTTAGAGGTCTTATAGAAACACGATTTAGTACATAACAGGCAGTTGCAATTGCTTCTGCCCAGAAATGTTTGGGTAATGTGCTTCCATTTAACAAGGTTCTTGCACATTCTTGTAAAGTTCTATTTTTCCGTTCTACTACTCCGTTTTGTTGTGGAGTACGAGGAAAAGAAAAATTATGGTTTATTCCTTTCTTTTTACAAAAATGTTCAAAAACATCGTTTTCGAATTCACCTCGATGATCACTTCTAATGTTCTTTATTTTTAAGTTTTTGAAATTTTGAATTCTTTTGGAAAAGACTTTGAAATTTTCAAAAGTATCACTTTTTTTCCATAAAAATAGTCCAAGTATATCTAGAAAAATCATCAACCATTACAAACACATATCTATTATGATTTATGGATTGCACTTGTGTTGGTCCAAATAAATCCATATGTAATAGTTCCAGTGGTTGTGTTGTTGAAATAATCTTTTTAGATTTAAAAGAAGACTTAGTTAGTTTTCCTAATTGACATGCATCACAAATATGATCTATCTTAAAGTTCATTTTAGGTAATCCTTTTACTAACTCATTTTTAGAAAGCTTAGTTAAAGTTTTGAAGTTAATGTGACAAAATCTTTTGTGCCATAACCAAGGATCATTTTCTTTGGCTAGTAGACACATATCTGAATTATGATCTATTTTCATATTTAAAATGTAAATATTTTTGTCTCTGTTTCCTTCAAAGAGTAAATTTTGATTTTGATCAGAAATGCTACACTTATTTTCAGAAAAGGTAATTTTGAATCCTTTGTCACACAGTTGGCTAATACTTAACAGATTATGTTTTAAATTCTTGACTGGTAAAACATTTGAAATAAGAGGTAAATTAGATGTACCGTTATTGCTCACATCGCCTTTGCCGATGATATATCCTTTTGAATTGTCTCCAAAGATGACAGAACCCCCATCTGAGTAGATAATGTTTGATAGCATATTTTTGTCTCCTGCCATATGTTTTGAGCAACCACTGTCTAATATCCATTTTCCTCTCTTTTTAAGTGGGTCCTGCAAAATAAAAAATAATATTGGTACCCACCTTTTTATAGGGTCCTAAGAGTTAGATCTTAGGAAACCAAACCCAAGAGGGTTCGATATTCCCTTTATAAACATAATTTATATTCTTGTGTACAGATTCAATAAAGGAGTTTATATATTTCTTCCTAATCAAACTATTGTTTGTTTTAGGAATCCATATTTTTATAGTTTTTAAATTTTTCCTTTTTGAATTTCCTTTAGTGATTGTGGGTTTAAAATCAATTCTCCTTTTATTTTCTATTCTAGATGGAGCTATTGACTTTTTAACATAACCTAACCCCTTTTTAATTACTTGATACTGATTGAGAATTCTCAATAATTTTAGACAAATTTTCTCTTCCTTTATTAAAGTTAGAAACATTTTTAGTAATACTCTCTAACTTACTTTTTAGCCCAGTATTGTCTAGTTCAAGTAATTTTACTTTTGTTTTTAACTCGTGATTTTCAGAGACATGAACATCATTCTTTTCTTTTTGAGTTTCAATTTCTTGACTCAATAAAGTAAGTTGAGAATTAGTATTAGAGACTGATTCTTAAAGTTTTTCAAGTTCTTCCTCTAGTATTTTCTTCTCATCTTTAAGCATATCTCTTTCGAATTCTGCTTTGTTCTGATTTTCGCAAGCTTCTTTATATTTTCTTTTGAAACCTTTTTGTGTTTTCAAAAGTTCTGAATTAATTTCTATTAGATCATCAAAAGTAAGATCACTAACCTCATTTTCTGTAGCCATGAAACAAACATTTGCATGTTCATTTTCACTATCACTGTCACTATCTGATGATGAGGAATCTGAGTCGTCCCATGTGACAGAGAATGCTTTCTTTTTGTACTTGTCTTTTCTGCCCTTATTGGAATAACTCTTCTTTAGTTCTGGACAATTTTTCTGAATATGTCCATTCTTGTGACAGTTGTAACATTCTAAAGCTGATGCAGATGGTTTGCTTGAGAGGTTCTTTTTATCATTGAATACGTTGTTCTTTCGATACTTTAAGAACTTCTTGAAATTCTTGGCAATGAATGCTAAATTCTCATCATTTGAATCTTGGTTCTCATCTTCTTCAGCTCGAAAAGCTATGTTCTTTTTGTCTTGTGCCTGTACTCTTTTAGCCTGTAAATTAACTTCATAAGACATTAGATTACCTATCAACTCCTCTAGTTTTATGGTAGAGATATCATTAGCTTCTTCGATAGCTAAAACATTTCTCTCCCATTCATCCATGAGTGAGTTGAGGAGTTTTGACACAGTATCAAAATCTGTATATTTCTCTCCTAGTGCTAATAATGAGTGATATATGTCTTGAAATCTAGAGTACATATCATTTATAGACTCATCTTGTTTCATTCTAAAGTTTTGAAACTAATTTTTAAGCATTGAAATCTTACTTTGCTTAACTTTATTTGTACCTTCATGAGTTATTTTTAGTTTTCTCCAGATTTCATAGGCTGTAGTGCACATGCTGACTCTATTAAACTCATTTTTGTCTAAAGCACAAAATAACATATTCATAGCTTTTGAATTATTTGTAGCATCTGTTTTCTGTGTGTGTGACCATTGTGCATATTCAGTATTTGGTATATGATGTTCAGTCTGAGTGATATTCCAGATTTCATAACTATTTGACTGCATAAATATTCTCATTCTAGTGGACCAATAACTGTAATTTAACCCATTGAATAGAGGTGGTCGTGCAGTAGATTGTCCTTCGTTGAAACTAGTGTTAGTGTTGTTTTCCATATTATCAAGATATTAAATAACTGTGCTATAGTTATTGGATGACCTTGCTCTGGTACCAAATGAAAGTCTGTAGGATCATGTAATATGGATATATGATAATACAGAGTATAGTGATGATAGTAATACTGTAAATAGTGTGGAATATAAAAGCAGAATAGTAAAATGACACCAGATATTTTATACTGGTTCGGAGCACCGTCCTACGTCCAGTCCTAGACTAACTTCTGGCTTTAACTAACAATACCCTCACTTAACCCGGAGGAATAGGTCTGAGCAGCGGAACAGACACCTGAGCAGCAAAACAGGATTTTTGCCTCAGTAGCCGAAGAGGACTTTCCCTTGCCTGAGCAGCAGAACAGGACTTAACAGAATATAAAAGTAGTTGACTCAATGTGTTCTTGATAACACTGATTTGTCTTTAAGATTACAAACTTCCTATAATCAATTCCTCAAGTATATAAAGAGTATGTGAAGATTTGAAAGGAAGAATATTGCTAAGAATCAAAGTATATGAAATATGATTCAAAGATTCAAAGCAATAAAGAGTATGAATGCACTAGAATAATCACAAGAGAGAATAGAAATAATTAAAATCAGAATTGGTGATTGTGAAGTGTAAGAGAACTCCTATATATAGTATTCAGAGAGATGCAACTCTTAGTGAAGAGTTTCAGCCAAGAGAGGCATCTTTTCCCGAAGTGCAACTCTTCATGGGAGAAGATGTCTTTTCAAAATTTGACAGTTGAAGCTAGGTCAATCGACTGGTCGAATCCGGTTAGTCGACTGAATTGAAAAAAGTAAAAGAAATTTATGCACCGCCAGTCGACTGGGCATGCACAGCCAGTCGACTGGCTGTGCATATATTGCACAGTGAACTTTGTTTTAAAAGAATTTTTAGCACACTAAAACTTTGAGGATTGATTTTAACATATATCTAAGACTCAACATATATAATAAATATTTTAAGTATAGAGTTGAAGTCATGATCCTCTGATGTCTTCTTTTTGTCATGTATGAGTGTATATTCTTCTTTAGCTTCTGAACCGTTTTGTCATGAATCAAAACTAGTGATTCAACGGTTTTAACTCCTAGTTCTCTGGCCAGTTTGAGTCTGGTGATCAAGACTTCATACTCAGCTTCGTTATTTGTTGCAAGGAAGTCGAGTTTCAAGGTGTAGTAGATCGATCGTTCCTCAGGAGTCACTTACACGACTTTTGCACTAGAACACCGATCATTGGATACTACATCCATGTACATTTTCCATCGGTTGGTCGGTTCTCTACTGCTTTCTGGAGAGTCGTCTGGTGTAGTGAATTCAGCTGCGAAGTTCGCCAATGTCTGTCCCTGGATAGCTCTCCGAGGGAGATAAGTGATATCGAATTGGCTTAGCTTGATATTACATTTGAGAAACTTTCCAAACATCTTGGGTTGTTGTAGGACTCGTCGTAACAGCTGGTCAGTGTAGACGTTAATGGGGTAAGCTAGAAGTAAGGGCGAGGCTTTCATGCCGCAATCAATAGGTAGTACGAAAGCTTTTCTAGCTTCAGGTAGTTTCTCTCAGCACTTGTCAATCGCTAGCTAACATAATATACTAGCCTCTGTATCCGATCCTCTTCCTGTAATAGTGCGGCACTTATGGCATGTACCGACACCGCTAAATAAATGTATAAGTCTTCACGATCCAGTGGCTTGGATAGGATAGGAGGTCTCTCTAAGTGATCTACCAAAGCTTGAAATGCATATATGCAATCCTACATCCATTCAAAGTTCCTCTTCCCTCTACTAATCAAATCAAAGAAGAGAATACACTTGTTGGTGGCCCTAGAGATGAATCTGCTTAAGGCGGCGACCTTGCCATTAAGGTTTTGTGCCTGCTTAATCGTTTTTGGCACTTGGATGTTTCAAATTGCTTGAATCTTCTCAGGATTTGCCTCGATTCTTCGATAATTAACAATGAAACCCAGAAATTTCCCTTATGCAACCCCGAAAGAGCACTTCAAGGGATTGAGTTTCATTCCATAATTTTAGATAACACTGAACATCTCCGCCAAGTCATTGATGCGGTCGTTTGATCGTCGTGACTTTACGGGCATATCATCCATATATACTTCAAGCGATTGCCCGATCCGATCTTTGAACATCCGGTTGACTAGTCTCTGGTAAATAGCTTCAGCATTATTTAGTTCAAACAGCATCACAACATAACAATATATCCCTAGGTTAGTAATGAAGTTGGTGTGCTCCTGGTTGGAGACATGCATTGGGATCTGGTTGTATCCGGAGGACGCATCCATAAATGAAAGCAGTTCATATCCAGTGGTTGATTCTACCAGCTGGTCGATCCTCAGAAGTGGAAAGCCGTCTTTTAGGCATGCCTTATTCAGGTTTGAGTAGTCGACGCATATCCATAACATTCCATTAGCTTTTCTCACAATAACTGGGTTGGATACCCATTTCGGGTAGAGGGCGTCGTGGACAAACCCATTGTTTTTGAGTTTATCCACCTCCTCTTTAGGTGCAACATATCTCTCCAGATCCATGTCGTGACACTTTTGTTTCACCAGGACATGCCTCAAGTGGACATTCAATGCATGGCTTATCATAGTTGGCGAGATCCCACACATGTCAGAATGGGCCCGGGCGAACATATCAAGAGTCGCTTAGACAAAGCCGGTTAATTCCTTCATCATCATTGCACTGAGCTTTGATCCGATCTTCTGCACCCATGATGGGTCATCGTGGCTGACTGTAATGTCAATCATTAGCTCAGTGGGTGAAGCCTTGGATTCTTTAGGCTCCTCTTCTTTATCTCTCGGATCTATATCTTTATAGAACCGACCGTGGTGTTGTTGGTTGATATTGGCCATATGTTGTGAGCTGAAAAATGCTTAAGTGGATTTGCCCAAGCAGTGGGATCGGTTCCAATCCCTTGTATTGGTAGGACTTAAGTAGTTTTTGGTTCAACATGAACATATTAAACCATATGAACTCGAAATAAAACAATGGGATATTCCATATATGATTTACATACTTGAACTAGCATAAGGCTTGAAGTAGATCTTTACCACTTTAGACTTGAAAGATTAACATATTTGTACTCATACAAATTATAACATATGCCCTGAATGAACTTGAATATGAACGTCAGATTCTTATACGCCGATAGCCGATCCATGAATTTGAATGTAACTGTTTTGCATAACCAACGACGTAAAATCCAGTTGGAACGGTAAGCGATGACAGTCGCTCCGGTCGAACTCCTGAGTTTCACTATAACTGCCATATAGTATTGAACGTCTAAATTGGGTTTGCAAGGTCGCATAGGTGATGGGATCAATGCCGGCCGCTTGCCTAGGCAAGCCTTGTAGCTTCAACACTTTGGTGGTGTACGTAGGCATGGAGAATGGCAGTTGGATTCGATGTTGATCCCTACATTCGAGCATTTCTCTAATGCATAGTTAATGACATGCTAGCCGTTTGGGATGACATGTTATGACGGTCGCTCCGGTTGAACTTTCGGACCTCTCATGAGTGGTGAGTCCGATAGTGATGGGTCCTAGATGCTTTAAGTGGTAATCTAAAATGGCTGAAGGTCAGGCTTAGAAGCACGTCAAATCAAATGTCAAGTACCGATCAGCCTCACGTTGTGCGCAGCTGCATAACTAGCTCTTGCTTTGAGTTTGAATCGGCTTGTGTATTCAAGTAACGTGCTTTCTATTCAATGTATTAATGATCTATTGCTTGTCGTTCGGGTTAGAATGATGGCCAGTCGCCTATGAGCCTGGGCATTGATCCGATGATTCTATCTCTAAGTATTCTTTCGGTCATAGCATTGAGTCGTAAAGAATCACCAAGCCAGAGCTATAGATAGCTATCGTATTCAGCTTACAGTAGTTTGTACTCCTGCCTCCAATCTTGGGTTAGCAGAGTTAGTTCATGGATGGTCGAACTCCATCCGCAGTAAGTTTATACTCCCCCTATCAAGTTCAGGTCCGAGGTTATGGAATAGTGAGTGGTCGAACCACATTCATCTATTTGTTTATACTCATATCTACATTATGGATATAAGATTTTGTTGGCGGGTGGTCGAATCATACCCATTTTGTGTTGCTACTCCAGTCTACACTCTAGGGACATAGAGTTATTTCGAAAAATGGTCGAACCACATTTCCTTAGTCATTTCTTCTGCCCCCAAGTCAGGGGCGGAAGTCGAAGAGTGGTCGGTCGTATCACGTTCACTCTTACTTGGAGTTCTTCACGTCGAATCGTGGGAATGAGCTGATTAGCGGATGGTCAAGTCACATCGTTCTATATTTTATACTTAGCCTATCGTTTTATAAGGGAGAGTTAATGGATGAATGGTCGAAACACGTCCATTTTCTACATATACTCTTATCTGCGCTACGAGGACCCGAGTTTGTTGATGGGCGGTCAGTCGCACCCATTTGGTATTTATACTTTGATCCACACTAGGGCACCTGAGTTATTCGATGGGTGGTCAGTCACACTATTTTTATGTTTATACTCCAGTCCGCTCTTTGGGGACCGGAGTTGGTCGATGGACGGTCGTATCACATCCATCTTTTTGTGTTTATACTCCAGTCTATGCTCTGGAGACAAGAGTTTTATGGTGTGTGGTCAATCACAACCGTTTTTTATTTATACTCCACCTGTCAGGTCAAGGTTAGGAGTTGTCGAATGAACATTCGAGTCACGTTCATTCGCGGTAAGGAATTTTGCCCCAGTGTCGAGGACAAAGGTTGGCGAGTGGATGGTCTATTCATATCCACATGGTGATTAAGTGATGGATGGTCGGATCACATCCATGCTTTGGTTGGATGGTCAGGTCTCATCCAATTTGCTTCGTACTCTTCCAAGCAAGTTGTGGTGGATAGTTGTTGGATGGACGGTCAAGCCGCATCCACCTTAATCTATAGTCGTGTCCTCATGTCGAGGGCGGTGGTTGATGAGTAGACAGTCAGTCACACTTACTTTTAGTCGAGCTCCCAAATTTAACCATGTGTTTAGGGCAGGAGTCGATGTTTGGATGGTCATGTCATACCTACTTCTAGTTGAATCCTATTCTAGCTGAGTTTTGGGAAAGGCATAAGTATTTCGACGAACTTTAAGGAGGATTTGGGGAGTGGATGGTCGGGTCACATCCATTCCAAGCCTTTCTTTGGTCTCCATGTTAAGTGCGGTGGTCGATGAGTCGATGGTCAGTCGTGTCCACTTTTTATCGAAGTTTGACCTTGTCGAGCTATGAGCAAGGCATATATGTTCTGTCATAATCAAAGAACAGAATAAGAAGTGGGTGGCCAAGTCACACCCACTTTCCATTTCGAGTTCTTTACCCTAAGTCAGGAGCATATGGTAGCTGATGAACGGTTCAATCACGCTCATCTTGATGATACTCCAAAGGTCTGATCATGGTTTGTGAAGGTTGGTTGATACCTAACTCTGGATAATTGGTCACCTACATCATTTGCAAGTAGTTAAATTCAAGTTAGTCGTAGTTCACAACATAATTGAAATTAAAATAAATCTTATTGATAAATGAAGCAGCGTCGTATGCTCACTATTCCACTTTGCCCCAGCCCTTCTCAACTGGAAGTCGACCTTGATGGCCCAATTGATATTCAAAGTTTTTTATTGATAGGGGTCAGACGTCTCCTGCCCATCATCTACGGGGCTTGCACATATTATTGAAACTTTTCTTTCCGGGTTAGCTTTCCGATCACATCTCTGAGGTGTTTGCAATTGTCAGTGTTATGACCGTGTGTAACTTGAAATATACAACATCTCCCAGATTTCTTCTGGGTTTCGGTGGACTCTCTCAAGGATGGTTTCTAGTACTGCTTTGAGTCATGAGTCTGCAAAGTAGATGTTTTGATTGAATCATTGAAAGGATTACATGAGTCGAATTCTAGGATTCTGGGTCATCTCCTAAAATCCGAGTCCTCATATAAGGCCTTAATGCTGCCCTTGCTTTGAATTCCTTCAGCCAACAGACCTGGATCATTCTTTCTCCTAGTCTGTTATACCTCCTCCTTGCTTAGGTTCTGGTTCACTTTGTAACAGAAACGATTCAAGGTCGTAGGAGGCCTCCAGCTTACTAATCGCCAAAGTCTGTCTTATGGTTGATTCCCCTTATCAATGCCATTAGTATGATATTCTCGTTGGGATTGCTCACTTTAGTGACGATGACGTTGAATCTCTACAGGAAGTCTTTGAGCGGCTTGCCTAGCGCTTGGAATAAATTGGATAATGACATCACATCCTTAGTGTGAGTTGCATGCATCCTGAATTGCTTAACAAACTTCTAAGCCGGTTGATCGGATTAGGAGATGGACCTGGGTGGTAATTGTGTAAACCACATTATCGTTATTCCTTCGAGGAATATGGGAAGACATCTACATTTGATAACATCAACCTCTCTAGCCGGATCCATGTGCTACTCGTACTTCACAAGATATCGTCGGGGGTCTATATTCATGGAATACACTGCCATGGTCAGCACATTGAATCTCCTTGGATATTCTGCACCTTGAATAGCTTCGATAAATAGGTTTCGACTGGGGGAGATGCTTCAAGCATCGTTAGTCTGGTCTATTTTCAAATTACGGCTGATTGTGAAGCTTGTGAATGTTGCATGCATGATTGTCCAACATTTGATGGCTGAGAATGCCGGTCGAATGGCGAATCCATTAGGATGGGGTCATGGATCGGTGATGATCCCCAAACTTTCACCCAACTAGGGTGCGATCCAGGTAGTAAGGAAGGCCTCTTGAGGTTGAACACCAACTTTTAAGTCATTTGGAGTCCATATGCCCGAGTTATGACCAAAACAAGTGGGACCAGTATTGATGGATTGGTGATAATTTAGTTGGAGTCTAACCCGAGAAAATTTACTATTTTCTTAGAGTCAACCCCTGGTTCGCTTAGAGTCACTGAATTTGAAGTGCTAGGTTGGTTTTACCCGAGTTTGACCTTGGGCCAAAATTTCCTGGGTTTGCTTCAGGTCGAATGGGTGATTACTTCGGTTCCGACTTCGGGTCAGCCTTGAAGGGAGTTTTTGGACAAGCGTTTCGACAATCTATGATGGTTTTTTACAAGTACCACTCGTGACTTGGTGATGGAGATTCCATAATGGTAAGTGATGACTTTGATGAAGGATAGATATACTTTGAGATGGCATAATAAGCGGTGTAGGGCGGTTGTCACACAAGCCATCATACCATTGCTGCCAAATCAGGCATTTGAAAGTTGGTCAGCTGAGAGCAGTCAAAATCAACCTTAAAAGCCTGATCCAGTAACCGATCCCAGTTCGTGTCATATTACCTTGGTTCTCCAGCCATTGAGAGTACCGTTTGAGTAGCAGTTCGTTATCCATTCCTTGGCTGCAACTCAGCAGCTGCCGCTTGATCCCCTATGCCCTGGTCAATCACAGGACGTAAAGGAAGGGGATAAAATGCACCGTCTTTAAGTTGAGTTCCAAATCTAGAATGCGTGGGTACTGTGCTGCGACAAAAAACTCTTTAGATCTTTTTTTTTAAATTAACCGATCCCTTCCTTCTACGCTTTTCTATTTAGTCATCGATCCCCTTTAACAAATTGGTATTGGCTTAGGGATTGGTCATTGAATGGGTATAGAGGTCGATTGTAGTGAGCGGAGGGTTCAGAGTGAACAAGGAACGAAAGGATTGGTCATTCATGGGATCGATGTTGATAGGTGTGGAGAGATCGGTCATGAAGGGGTCGGTTCTAGACCCCAAGAAGGAGGGTTTGGTCATGATGGAGCATGGAGAGATCGGTCATTTTGGAGTATGGAGGGATCAGTCATTTTGGTTTTGAGAGAGGGATCATATATGTTGTGATAAAGGGATCGGCTAGGGTTCGGTTGTAGGGGATCAATGGTATAGGGATCAACCGAATGATGCTGGTAGAGGGATCAGATCGGTTGACATGTGACAAAGTGATAGGATCCCCACAAGTGCAAATTGCCTTGGTGAGAGATCAGATGTGATCCCTCCATCTAGGCATACTTGGCCATTTTTGGCTCTGCTAACCTGATTGTGAACTTCAGCATTCGATCCTATGGACTTGCATATATAAGTGAACCCGATTCCTACCAAATGAACATGAACACATGAACAACTCCAAACAAGAACACTAGCATCATCATTTCCTTCAACAACACGGGAAGTGGACCTGGTTGCTCCAACCATGGCTGATAGTCTCCTTATAGATTTCTTTCAAATATGAGTAGAATAGGAAAGTTCTTGGTAGAAAGCTGGATCTATCTCGTGAATATGGGAATCCACAAGTAGATGATAAGATCCAATCAAGCTGAGAATTCAATTGTCAGTGAAAACACCCAAATGTTTGCACCAAAAATTGGCACAAACACCCAATAGAGGTTTTTTTAAGGAACAAATAAAGAATAATAAATGTAAATAGATGGAAAATAACAATTAAGCAGTAAGAAATAAGCAAATAACAGAGACACAACAATTTATAACGGTTCGACGTTGTTTGCCTACGTCCACTTTGAAGAGAAATCTTTATTAATCACTTTGTAAACGGAGTACAAGAGGGATCGGATGAAAATCCTTAGTTACAAAAGAGTAAAAAGCAACAAGCAGTGTTAAAGTCCCAAAAATGAACAACCAAGTCTGTATTTATAGAGGAAGACGGTGAAATATCTCCCTGAAAATTCGGCAGAAGAATCTACAAAACCATATGGGCCTACATGAGTGATAACATGGCCCAAATCCTAAGAAATAGAGATCGAGGCCTATCCTTATTTTGGAGGAGTTTGGGGGTGTGATCCCTATGGGAGCTTCCTCATGTTGTATTATGCTTGGCCTCCAAGTTTCATGCCAATTGGATTAGTAGAACATGAGCTATTGATCAATCTTTGTTGCAATATGTTGTGTAACCTGATTTTGGTCGATCCCTCTAAAGGGAAGAGGGCCGATCCTTCTTGCTTGCTCCTTTTGGAGTGCAATCCCTAGGGTGGACTCCCTAGGGTCCCTTCTTCTGTTTTCCAAAGTTTCAAGTGTATTGGACTTCTTGATTTTGAGATATCGATCATTTTCCGTTGAGTTGCATTGTTGGGTTGGATACGATCTGTCCCTTTGATACGATCCCTTTGATACGATCCCTTTGATACGATCCTTTTCTTGGCTGAAGTAATTTGCCCATAACTTGAGCACACAAACTCCAAACGACTTGAGATTTGAAATGTAGCCTCGTGGGATCTTCCTTGTCACTCTATATCGATCTCACTCAGTTTGGGACAAAAATTGAGGATATGTACCAATCCCTTAAGGGTAGGGATAGGCATCGATCCCCTGCTTGGGGGAGGTACTAATCCGTACTTAAAATATTGTGGAGAGTCTATCTCTTGGTCTCGGTTGATCGACGCTTCATGTCATTTCCTATGCTTGATCTCTGAGCCTAATAATCATCTCTCTGGGCTGCCTTCCTCGATGATCGTCAAATCTAACTTGTCCAGTCAGTCTGAATAAAGTCAGGCTAAAAGGCTTGATAAAAATATATATATTATTTTAAATTTAATTAAAATATTATATTTTTAATTTGTAAACAATGTTGAAAATTAGCCCAAGGCCCAATTCAAATTGAGTATTTTCTACTAGTGGCAACCTTTGCGCTCACAAATTTGTTTGGGCCGGGCCGGTAGCTAGTTAGGACAGAATAGGTACTTGATTACCTAAATCCATTCTTTGACACTTCCTTTCTATACACCCTACTACTTGTGATGTGAGCTTAATTAGTTAACACTAACATGACTAATGAAGACTGTATAGACTATCGAGCTTTGATACTATTGTTGGAACTAAGCCAGCCTACAGTGCAAGTAAATTTAAAAAAAGAATTCCATTTTGAATCTTTATTGGGCCTATAAAGTATAATTTATTTAGAACATTTCTAAATTTTCTTTTAATTAAAATCTTTATTTTATTTAAATTTATAAAATGATCTAACATTATTTGGTTAATGTTGTATTATGTATATACGTGTATCATATACACATATATATGTTTGTGCATGTGTAACATATCAATCTGTGTAAGGGATAACATGCACATGTATAGGTGCTAGGATTTACACCGCAATAGACACATTAGCTCATCCTATATACCAATATATTGTCCAAATGTATGTTTATATATATTTTTAATTCATATATATTTACAAAATATTATAAATGTATATGTATGTATGTATGTAAAAAATATTTTGTTTAAATAATTATATATACATGTATGTATATGTGTGTGTGTGTGTGTGTATATATATGTGTGTGTGTGTATGTGTATATATGTATAAATATATGCATGAAATTTAACTCTTTATAAATTACATAAAATATAATTTAAAAAATATATTTTTTTAAATTCGAAAAAACTATATGAATGTATATGTAAATATATATATATATATTATATATATTAAATGCTTATAAGTTTATGCATAAATAATATTATAATAAATTATATATAAGTATATATATTAACAGTTAAAATTTATATAGAAATATAAATTTTAAATATATATGATACCAGGTCATGCCATGATAATTTTTTTTAAAATTTTAAAATATATTTAAATAAATATATGTATGGATATTTATTAAAAATTAATAATAAATTGATTTACAAAATTAATTTTAAAATTAAATTTATATTAAAATTATGAAATATATTTTGTAATTTTATATATCAATAAATAATTTTATACTTTTAAAAACAATTTTAAATCTAGTTTTAAATTTCCGCCTATATTTAAATCAATTTAAAATATAATAAAAAACGTTTTTTTAATTTCTCCAAGATTAAATTAGGTAATAATTTTAGTTTATAAAATATAAAACATAATTTTATGACATATTTATTAATATAATTGATTTATGTATATATATTGATTTAAATAATATTTAAAAATAACACATACATATATATATAATTATTTTTATTTCTACAAAAATTATTATGCCTTCAAAACTTTATGTATAAAAATTATGCATGATATTTTATATAAGTATGATGTAATATCAAGTTATACAGTCTATATACATATTTAAATATTATATATATAAGTTATTTAAAATTAAAAAATTATCTTTTTATTAGTTATGCAACATATAGACATATATACATGTTATAAAAAAATAATGTACAATTATATGTAAACATAGAAACAATCCAATTGCGACAGTATATATGTTTATCAGAATCGTCGCCTAACTAACAATATATATATATATATATTATATCTAAACATTGATAACCATATATTAGTTGGAAATGTACCTTACTACAATGCTTGAAAGTTGTAACAACCCGCATATTTATCGATTTTATATTTAAATATTTCATCGTTCGTCGGATTGAAGTCCGAAAAGCTACTTTTTGCAAACAGTCGAATTAGGACTCGAGACCTCCTCCATTGAGTTCAAAACGTCGTTTGCGATCTTTTTGAGTGTAAGCTTCGATATGTTTGGAGCTAGTAAAAAATTTGACCATTTGCACTTTGGGTTTGGTTTTGGGTTCAGCCCCTTTGCCAACTTAAACCCCAAACTGAACCATCCCTCCCCATTCACTCTCACTTCCTCCTCTTGCTCAGTTCTAAAGCAAAAATGGTGGGAGAGATGGGAAATTAAAACTCCCAAACCCTAGTTTCATCTTCAAATCAAGTTCTAGCTCCAAATTCTAAGAGAACCCATTGGTAAGCATCTCCTTCATCTTCTCCAACCCGTTCTCCTTTCAATTTCAAAAATTTCCTAAACCTAAATTCGAGAAATGTTTCTCTTTTAGCTTAGATTCAAGCTTGTTAAGTTGGAATTGAAGAGTGATTGCTCTTGCCATTGCTTCCAAGCTTCTTCTTCATTTGTTTGGGTTCAAAGGTGAGATTTTTATCTCACATCTAAGTCTTTAATTATCTTCGATTATTAGGTATGAATTCCTAACACTTATTCTTGTGCAATTGATTTTGGTTTGGATTGATTTGGTGTATATTCCAATTTTTGGTGTTTTGAAATCAAAATCTATGAAAATCCTTTTATGGATATTTGGACATTGGTATTTGAGGCGTGTCGAAGAGCCATTAAGGCTGGGTTGTCGCTTGGCGTAAATCCTTAGTCGTTGTCGCTCGATCGGTCGCTTCCGGTATTCATTTGGCCATTTTTGGTCTAGGTTCAGGGAATGCCCTGAACCCAGTTTCAGACGTCTGAAACGTTAGATTCAGACGTCTGAATATCATATTGGGAAGATTTTTTTTCCCAGATTCAGACGGCTGAATCTTTGGCTCCAGACGTCTGAATTGGCTCGATTTCAAACAGAAAGAAAATAGGCTTAAATTGCCTATTTCAGACGTCTGAAATATTTCGTTCAGACGTCTGAATCTGTGTTCTGGAAAATATTTCATTTTCCAGATTCAGACGTCTGAACCAATTATTCCAGACGTCTGAATCTGCAGTCTTTTGCCTATTTCCCTATTGTGCCTGAATTTCCAACTCTAATCAATTCGTGTTGATTCCCTTTTTGTTGTTATCATTTATTACCGGCCACTTTGTTAAGTCGCCCACCTTTTTAAACTTAGGTCGAACCCCGTATTACTCTGCGTAGGCAATCTTATCTGAAAAACATTTATCAGAACTTCTTACTTTGATGGTTTTGGGAATTGATTTCTTTGGATTTTATTCACGTCTTCGAATGTGAACTTTTATAATTGATTGTTTCTACAATCACTTCTATGACTTGTCACTTTAAAAATATAAAGGTTTCAATACTAGTAGTAAATATCAAAACTCTTTCATCAAAACGATTTCAACTCTATTTCCAATATCAAACTCGTTTATAAAACTGTTTTCCAATCTACTAGTATATATACAAACCTTTACCTCATTCGTATGAGAAAATATAATTAAACGGCTTAGCAAAACAAGTGGTATGAAACGCTTGCGTTTACTTCGTCGGTTAATTTATGGACTTGTTCGATTGAATCTCTTGTGACAATTTTCTAGTGGAGATCTACAGTTTGTTCGTAAATATTTGAATTAAGCAAGTGGTTATGGGACATGAAGCTAAACTCTTATATTTACTAGCTTAGTGTAATCGACACTTCCTTATGATCATGATGATCATTCTTGTGATTTAGACTAGCGATTGAGCGATGTCTCTTTGTTTGCGAGGTTAGACTAGACACCATTTGTGTGATTTCGATTCACACATATCTCTTTATCTTCAAGGTTAGTCTATACCTCATTGGTGTGATTTCGACTCACACATATTGAAACTCTTGTGACAATTTCCTAGTGCAGATCTACAATCTGTTCGTAAATATTTGAGTTAAGCAAGTGGTTATGGGACATGAAGCTAAACTCTTATATTTACTAGCTTAGTGTAATCGACACTTCTTTATGATCGATGATGATCATTTTATGGTTTAGACTAGCAATGTGCGATGTCTCTTTGTCCATGTGAAGGACTGTACTTCATTTTATTGAGCTTCGACTCAATTAGGAGGAGCTTCGGCTCAAAGTCCGCAATGGGGGACTATACCCAGTCAGGAGGAGCTTCGGCTCATCAGGAGGAGCTTCGGCTCAAAGTCCGCAATGGGGGACTATACCCAGTCAGGAGGAGCTTCGGCTCATCAGGAGGAGCTTCGGCTCAAAGTCCGCAATGGGGGACTATACCCAGTCAGGAGGAGCTTCGGCTCAAAGTCCGCAATGGGGGACTATACCCAGTCAGGAGGAGCTTCGGCTCATCAGGAGGAGCTTCGGCTCAAAGTCCGCAATGGGGGACTATACCCAGTCAGGAGGAGCTTCGGCTCATCAGGAGGAGCTTCGGCTCAAAGTCCGCAATGGGGGACTATACCCAGTCAGGAGGAGCTTCGGCTCATCAGGAGGAGCTTCGGCTCAAAGTCCGCAATGGGGGACTATACCCAGTCAGGAGGAGCTCCGGCTCATTTTCATAGGATTGGCCATCCTCTTTTCTTATGATTTCTGGATTTCTCGTTGTGATTTCTGGAATTTTATGTTTCACCACCTTTTCAGTTGGCATTGATATGTATGTCATTTATTGTGGCTTGGTGAATTAAATAAAGAATATGACATTCTTTTTATGCTATGAGATTCTTGAGATTTTGTATGACTTTCGTGATTTTATAAT
This sequence comes from Allium fistulosum, assembly GCA_030737815.1. Lineage (NCBI taxonomy): Eukaryota > Viridiplantae > Streptophyta > Magnoliopsida > Asparagales > Amaryllidaceae > Allium > Allium fistulosum. The sequence continues at coordinate 796,088,030 of CM060908.1, forward strand.
GTATACTTATCACAGTATGACTTTATTATTATCATACGTTTTATTATCATATCTCATATTCTATCTCATTTTATCTGATAATTATAGCTAGACTGATCCGTTTATTATTTTCTTCTTAAATAATACTCGGGTCAGACTGAGATTTTACAGGTGCTTCCTCATGACTTCCTATCTGGAACCATCATCTGACTTTTGGCTAACTACTCTAGTTTAGTAGTTTTTGTTGTATGCATTTGAGATTAGACTCTATGTTGTGTACTTATTCTTTTGTGTAGCACGTGATGCTATTCTTTTGTATTATCGTGGATCTTTCTGACCACTACTCTGATGTACACTTTCATGTGTTGTATATTTATTCATATCTTCTTCCGCCTTTGTGATATGGATGTCTGTGACTGATTTATGTTATGTTTATTTCTATATTTGTTTCCGAAGATTATATATAGCCATCGTGTGATAGCTTTGTGTTTGTATCGGTATGTCGGATTTCCTCTTTAAAAGATATGCATTCTATTCTATCTGACATATCGATGCTCGCACAAAGAAGTTACACGGATGGTCGCTCCTCAACAGCCTTATTCTCCGTGCTAATTGACAGCACTACCTCGTAGTGTTCTTGGTTAGCGTGGGTATAGAGGTGGGGCGTCACAAAAGTACACCTTGAAATGATGAAAGTTTGTCCTTGGACTGATTTCCAATCTAGTAGATAGCTAGTCTCTGAATCGTTGACCGCCAGTTATCGAATAACACTTGATTTGATTTGAACTTATAAAACTGTAGAGATGGAGGGGGAGAGTTTGGACAGATATAGAGGGATATAGAGGCTAAAAAAAGATTTGAAACAAGTAAGGATAGAAATGCTTATATAGAGGAGAATACACACTTATATCTTAGCCCTCCATCTCAATGCCTCTTTAGCACAATCACATAGCCGACTATTACCCTTATTGTGGCCAAACAAACCAGCCACCTTTATGGGCTTTAAACCCATTTATGGCCCGAACAAATATTTTGCATATTAATCTAATTTAAATGCTTATCGATATCACATATCAATTAATATATTTATAACCATTATAAATACATTTAATATTTGTTTATCAAATCAAATTTATAACTAATATTTCACAAATATTAATTAATTTATAACAACTACAAATTAATTAAATCTTTTGGTCAAAAGAGTATTCATTATTTCTGTTGTGTGACTCATTAGGTGTAAATTTGATCATCGATTAATATCAAACTATTCAAATATTAACCCGTCACACATCATTTAGTAGGTTGTGTGGTATTTTGGCCAAATTTGTCGCTTACTTGGTTTCGGTAAAATCCATTTTACTTTGTTAAGTGTTACCTAATTGTGACTATTATTTACACCAATTCTCTACGTCAAAATTATATCAATTTGTACTTATGGAATTTGATAATGGTCAAAATTCCAATATCGTTCAAATTCAACTCTAAAGTCCAAACAAAAGTTCTTGGTTCAATAATAACAGTTATTATTAACCGAAGTGTTTTGACCAGAGACTTTGACTTTGAATTGACTTCAGTTGATCGTGATACTAACTTCATAAAACTAATGAGATTAATCCTCCCTTGAAAAGTGTTTCACTTCCAATGCTTCCACTTAACCCAACTATAGTCATTCGATGGAGGCCATATCACAATTTAACTATAATCAATGTGGAGCTTCCACATTGAAGATCAATAGTATTCTCAAGTCAAGAGAACTATGTAATCTTGTCACATCGATATTTTTTATTGGACCTTAGTTATATTAAGCAATGGAAAACTATCGAGGGAGTCATTCCAAGTTATCTAATAACTATTAGTATGTAACCCCTTGGTGTCCCCAACAACTACCAGTAATATACTGCCTAACATTTGAAGAGCTTATGTACTGTAGTCTCAACGGATATATCGATATCCAGTCCCAATACATCTTGACTAGGAATATTTAAGATGATATATTTATTTTCATTGTGATAAATTACTCATAGTTACAACACTTTGTAACTACTATCATAAAAACATACTTTATTGATTTTCTATTAAATATACTTTTAGTTAAATTAATTAATCAAGATAACACATTATATCAAGTATATAATAGAAAGAAAACACTTTATATTTGGAACAAGATTGGCTATTTAGTTATATATATGTAACAAATTACATAATTGCCCCTTGGTAATACCCCTAACTCTAGCAGGATATACATTAGTTTTGACAAAGCCAATTTTTTTTACAATAAATCCATGTGAATTTGTGATAATGCTTTTTAATTAAATCCAAAATTCCACATGGAAAAATTATATATATTTTTTAGATTTTTATATAAAAATATATTTATAAATATATGTATATTTATATTTATTTATATTTACATACATATACATAAACAAATAACAATTTAATATTTTAAATTAATAGACATTAAATTATATATAAGATTAATATATATGTAAATGTATATAATTTTTTTATTCATGTAAATTCGAAATATCATGCGTAAAATTTATTAATGTGTGTGTGTGTGTTTGTATGTATGTATATTAATTTTAAATTCTATTTTATTTAAAAATGCATTTTAAAATTAAAGTAAGATTCAAATTTTTTTTAACTAAGCCGAAAGTAAATGTACATATACACATTATAAAAGGTTTTTTTTTAATTTCATATAATAATTTTATATATAGATCGACAACAAATGCATATATGAATTCGTGATATAAATCTAACCTATTCAAGTATAAATGGCACAACTGATTACATATGTATATAAAATTGATATAAATAGAACATTACCTTAACTTTTTCCTAGTTATAAGACTTCGAACGTTGAACATGTAGAACTCCTAGAATCGGATTTGGTCTCTTCAAGAAAGTGCTAGCAATCGAAGAGATCTACACACCTTTTGGTATAATTTGATTTGAATTTGAATTTGGCTTGAAAAGAGATTGGGAATGGCTATGGTGCTTGTAGGCTATACAGAATAAGTGGAACTGGAAAAGTAAACTCAAAATAGAAGGAGGTGGTGGGTTTAAATAAGAAGAGATAAAGAGAGAAAAAAGGAGTTTAGATCTGATCCTTGACCACTTCTTTCTCCACCAATTCAAACCCAAACGTCTAAAATATCTCATCCCCTTGCCTCCTATCATATGGCCAGCCACTCTATTAGATAAATGGGCCTAGTTTTTCTTTCAAATCAAAATAGTAAATTATCATTTTAAATCAAATTCAAATGCACATTGATATTGTATATCGATACGTGTATGTATAAATTTTATCTACGCACTATTTTTTAATACCGATTCAAATAAATCAAATAAAATTTTATAATTAATATCTCACAAATATTAATTAATATATTAATTTATAAATAATGTAATTTAATTAAATCAAGTGGTATTCAGAGTATTCGACCTTGCGGTTGTCTGACTCTTAAGTGTAAATTCAGTCAGCGATTAATATCGAACAATTGAATACTAAAGTTCACACGTCGCTTTAGCAAGTGGTGTGATGGTTTGACCGAATTTATCGCTTACATAGTTTCGATAAATTTGATTTTACAATTTTCAACGGTCCCTGGTAGTGATAATTATTTACACCAATTCTCTTCATCAAAACTATTTCATATTAGGACTTACTGAATTTGGAATTGGTCAAAATTCCGACATCGTCCACATTAAACTTGTATAGTCCAAACACAAAGTCCTTGGTATAATAATAATTATTATTATTACTAACCGAATTGCTTAGCTAGAGACATTGACTTTGAATTAACTTTAGTTGACTATGATATTAACCTTATAAAACTAAGTAGATGAATTCTCTATTGAATAGTGTTTCACTTTCAATGCCTCAACTCAGACCCAACTATAGTCGTTCGATGGACGTAGTCCCACGATTTAACTATAATCAAAGTGGAATGTCCATATTGAAGTTCAACAGTATTCTCAAGTTGAGAGAACTGTATAATATTGCAACTTCGATATTTTTTGTTTGTCTTTAGTTATATTAATTAACAAAAAAAAGTAACAAGTGAGTCATTCCATAGTCATCAAATAACTATCAGTACATTAAACCTTGGTGCCCCCTAAAGCTATGAGTAATACACTGCCTAACATTTGGAGAGCATTAAGTACTCTTGTCTCAATGGATATATCGATATCCAGTCTCGATACATCTTGACTAGGAATATTTAAAACGATACATTTATTATATTGTGATAAATTGCTTAGGATTACAACTCATTATAACTACTATCACAAAAACATATCAATTATAGATTTTCTGTTAAATATACTTAAATTAAACAACTGATTAATATAACACATTATAACAAGTATATAATAGAAAGAAAAAACACCTTATTTCGAACGAGATTTTATTACAGAGTTAATAATTTACAATAAATTATTGAATTTCCACTAGGGCATACCCTTAACTCTATCAATCCCCACTTGCACTTTGGGTCAACTATAAAATCTCAAACACAACCCTTCAATTAGCTCAACGAAAACTGGTCAAGCTAGTCCCTTTGTGAATGGATCTGCTATATTGTTCTTCGTATCTACTCTTTGAATCATGATCTCTTTCTTCTCAACAAATTCTCTAATTACGTGGAACTTTCGAGGAATGAATCATGTGCTCTGGGTTCCTTTGAGATTCTACTTTGCCACGTTTTTGTCATAAAATAATACCATTGGATTCTCCATGTCGAGAACCACTCCTAGCTCACAAAAAAATTGTGCACCTAGACCACTTCCTTAGCTATTCATTATGATAGAGTTAGGGTTATGCCTTATGGGAAATACTGTAATTTATTGTGAATTATTATCTTTGTAATGAAATCTCATTTGAAATAAAAAGTGTTTTTTCTTTCTATCAAGTGTTATATTAATTATTTAATTTAAGTATATTAATAGAATACCCATAAAAAGTGTGTGTTGTTATAGTAATTACAATGTGTTGTGATCATGCGTAATTTATCACAATATAATAAACACATCGTTTCAAATATTCGCAGTTAAGATGTCTTGATAGATGTTAATACATCTATTGAGACTAGAGTACGTAAAGCTCTCCAAATGTTGAGCAGTATACTACGCATAGCTAGTGGGGGCACCAAGGGGTTATGTACTGATAGTTGTTGGAAAACTATGAAATGACACACTTAATATTTTTCTGTTGGTTAATATAACTAGGTCAAATAGAAAAATTGATGTGACAATATTACACACTTCTCTCAACTTGAGAATATCGTCGAGCTTTAACATGCAAACTTCGCTTTGATTATAGTTAAATCATAATACGACATCCATAGAATGACTGTAATTGGGTAGAGTTGAAGCATTGGAAGTGAAACACTGTTCAATAGAGAATTATTATCCTTAGTCATATGAGGTTAGTAGCACGGTCAACTAAAGTCTAGCCAAAGTCTCTGGCCAGAGCAGTTCAGTTAATAATAATTGTTATTATTAAACCAAGGACTTTGCGTTTGGACTGTACAAGTTGAATGTGGACGATGTTGGAATTTTGAACGTTACCATATTCCATAAGTCCAAATGTGATATAGTTTTGATGAAGAGAATATGCGTAAATAGTTATCACCAACGGGGACCGCTTAATATAAGTAAAATTGGATTTTACTGGAACTATGTAAGTGATAGATTTGTCCATAATGTCACACCACTGGCTAAGGTGACATGTGAACGTTAATATTCAAGTTATTCGATATTAAGCGCTAACAGAATTTACACTTAAGAGTCACACAACCGAAGTGTTGAATACTTCGATTACCACTTGATTTAATTAAATTATAATTATTATAAATTAGTTAAATTAATTAATATTTGTGAAATATTAATTATAAAATTTTATTTGATTTATGTTGATCAGTATAGTGCATATATAAAAGTTATACACACACATATTGATAAACAATATCGATGTATGTTTAAATTTGATTTAAATGTAAATTAATCGATCAGGCTTGAAGTGCCATAGGGGTCCATATAAGGTCCTTGTATGGCAGGCCAGAATAAGAGGGTAAATGGAGTTGGTTTTTAGTCTAGATCAGTAGAGAAAAGTGTGGATTCGAATCCACAATTAGCTCCTTCCTATCTCTTTTATTTAAGCTCCTTTAACCCTCACTTTTTGCACTCACTCTTTTGATCTTTCCTTAGCAACCTCTGGTCGAAAATACATCCTTGTAGAGAAAAGTGTGGATTTGAATCCACAATTAGCTCCTTCCTGTCTCTTTTATTTAAGCTCCTTTAACCCTCACTTTTTGCACTCACTCTTTTGATCTTTCCTTAGCAACCTCTGATCGAAAATACATCCCTCCTCCATCATATCTAGCTTCAAAAGCACATGTTCAAATCAAATATCACTAAGGTGCGTAGATCTTTTAATTGGGTAGCGCTTTCTGGAAGAGATTGGATACACATACAAAGGAGTTCGATAGATTCAGCATTCAAGGTATTACTGTTAGGTTATAGCCAAGGTAATATTCTAATTTTCATATGTATTTCTCATTTATTCATATTTATATATGGTTGGATTAGACAAATATATAACAAATCTTTATATATATGTGATGTTAGCCTAGGGTATAAATATATTAAAATATGTGGAAATTAGCCACAAGGGCCTCTTTAGCTAGTGCAATTAGTTTCTAGGACGCACAATTGAAATAATTACTTTTAAGGACAAAATACAAAATAATTAGCTTCTAAGGCCTAAAAACCTATGAAATTATGTCCTTGAAAGTAATTGGACTGCTGACTTTGTCCTTAAAAGTAATTATTCTACTGACTTTGGCATTGAAATTAATTTCTATGGATGTGTGTCCTAGAAACTAATTGGACTGCAAAGTTTGTCCTTCTAGTGAATTGCCCCTTAAAATATTATTAATAAAATACTATATATATATATATATATATATGTCTCTATGATTTTGGCCAAAAATAAAAATTCGAATTTAAAATAATTTAAAAGGGTTTTAAAACAAAAGGTTGATTTTTAATATATAAATATAAGTATATAATATATATATATGTAATTTTTGTTAAATCGTATGCATATTTTGAAAAGAAAATTATATATATACACTAATTTATAAATTTGATATGTATTATAAATTTTTGTCTTAAAAATATAATACATTAATTTAATTTTAATATAAATATATATATATATTATAAAATACATACATATTTTATATATTTACTTATTTAATATACACAAAATTATATATTGTGAAATTATTTTTTCAAAAAATAATTATATTATATTTTAAACAATTTGCTTATGAAAATTATTTTAAAAAACAAAACAAAACAAATTTAAAATCATATTGTTTTAATTAAAAAATTTGATTTTGTTAAAAATTATTTGGCCAAAAAATATAAATGGATATATATTTTTTATTTATTTATATTCTAAATATATAATATCATTTTATATTTGATTTCTAAATATTAATTTTAATATATATATACACATAAATATATTTTTGTTAATAAAAAAATTATTCCCGTAAGTATATGATTATTTTAATAAAAATATTATTTATTATTAAATTGATTTAAATTTGAAATTACAATGTGACACACACACACTATTATGGATATAATTTGTATGGCATTAACTTATATATATGACATGATATATGTATATGGAGGAGCTAACATGTCCATTGCGGTGCAAATCCGAGCATTTAGGTACGAGCATGTTAAACCATGCACACCGTATATATTGCACATGCTCGTACACATACATGTGTATATGATACGTGTATACACATTGTATAATACAAATATAATATCAAAATAAACCTTTATTTACAAACAAAATGAAATAATGTTTTTATTTGAAAATAATTTAATCTAAATCTATTTAGACTTCATATGCCCAGTAAGACCAAAAATAGCAAAAATTAAAATTTACCCATTTAACACACTACATACTGGCCCAGATCCAACAATATTATTAGAGTCCGATGGCATATACAATCTAAATTAGTCATGTTAGAGCCAACTAATTAAGCTTACCGATTTTGTAGGTTATCTAGAAAAGTAATGTCTAGGCTAGGTTCTGGGTAATCAAGTACTATATCATACTTGTCTACTGGCTTAGCAATAAAGGTGAAGTGAGCCAAAGGTTAACCCTAGTAGAAAAGTCTCAATTAGAATTTGGGCCTTGGGCTAATTTTCAATGTTGTGAAATTAAAAATAAAAATAAAAATTTAAAAGTCAAGTTTAAAATAAGAATTGTATATAAATGTTATAATATGATTTTCAAATTGTTTGAAAATATACATATAAATTTCAAATTTTAAATAATTATTAATGAGATTAATAAATTAAATACATTAATTAAATCGTTAATTAATTATTAATATTAATATAATGTTATACATAAGACTATTATATAAGTGAATTAAATTATAAAAGTTATATAATAATTAAAACTTATATAATATGAATGTATAATAAATGGTGGAGTAGTGAGAAACCATAAATAGATCTAAGGGATAAATACATATGTATAGTATGTAAACCGTGATTTCTAATATGTCCAACACTTGAATTACAAGGGCATTTCACAAGAAATACATTATCCATACGTCGATGTCACTCAATTAAAAAAATATTAAAGATTATGAATCTTTAATATAAAGTTGTCTTATACCATTTATATATTAATAAATCACTTCATACTCTCTAGTTATTGAGCAAACTCTAGCTAGAGGTGTTATGTGTCGTATTATTAATATGCATAATAGACGAGGTAAAATAACAATATGTATTTGTTGAGCAAACTCAATATACATACATTATATTTAGGCCTTCACGAAATCGTAGGTACGAGCGAATAATCTCATTCGATTTGTTGAGCAAACTCAAGGCCAAAATGAGATTAGGACAAAGACCACGAGTTATGAGTTGTATATGATACAATCGATAAAGTGTTATCCATTGTTTATGGGGCTATGACTTGTTGAGCAAACTCAAGGCCGGAGTCCTAAGATAGACGAGTCCTAACATCCACTGTTGAAGTCGAAAGACTTCTATGTTTCATCTTAGGGTTCTTAGAAACATAAAAGACTAGTGGGAGCTTATTAGTAAAGTGAAATGTAATGTTTGACCTTACTAATATTCTAAGAACACCCATTATGAAAAATTTCCTTACCTATTAAGTTAAAATTTGCAAAAAAATGTCTATACCCAAGTTGTTTTATGAAAATCAAAAGCTCAACTGACCTAACTACATTGACTAGCTAAGGGCAATGAAGATAGCATTAACTTACGAATGTCTTTGGTCATTGATAATTGAAACTCTGAGAGAAACACCCCTTGATAACGCGGACCATGAATTACACATTGCATATAAAAAATGAGTCGTTGACCCTGAAATCGCCCAAGTTTATATGCTTTCTACGTTAGACAGACTGCTGTAGAGACAACATGAAAACATGAATGTCCACCAAATATTTGATAGCCTGAAAGCTTTGTTTGGGGAACAATCTCGTCTCGTAAGGTACAAACTTATGAAGAAACTATTCGATAAGAAAATGACAAAGGAAAAAAGGCGGACAAGTATATTCTAATGATGAAAGGCTATATTGGTTGATTTTCTCAAATGAACGTAATAATAGGCGACGAAATGCAAGTAGATTTGATCCTAGGGTCTCTTACTCCCTAATTTGAGCCATTCGTATTGAATTATAATACGAACTAGTTGAACGTAAGTCTCATGGAGCTTCTTAGTATGTTGAGGTTAGCAAAGTTTTCATCTAAAGATCAAGGGGCTATACTTGATGTTAAAGGGAATGCATCATCTTCGAAAAGTTCAAAGAAGCAAAAAAGGTTAATACCAAGAATAAGAAGACTACTCAAGTTGGTAAGGGTGATGTAATCATTTTCAGAAGAAGGGTTACTAGAAACAAAACTGTTTGGAGTACTTAAAGATTATTAGAGAGAAGAAATAGAGTTGTTCTTCTGCTCCTACATGTATATTTGTGATTCAAAATGTTTTACAATTAATAAATTATCATGGGTTTTAGATACTGGATTTGGAACTCACATCTGCAATTCGTTACAGGGTCTTAGGAACAAGCATCACGTGACAAAGGGAGAGATGAGGCTTCAAATTGCCGATGGATCTCTAGTAGATGCAATGATGGTTGGAGATTTTCATTTAAATTTGCCTGATGGTTTTGTTTTGATATTAAATAACTGCTATTATGTAAAATGCTTTATTTGTAGTATTATTTCTATATCAAGATTTTCTGAGATGGTTATATATTTCACTATTCTAATAATGTTATGAACATTATGTAAGATGGTAATAAAGTTTGCGATGGTATTTTAGATAATGGCATTTATGTGATCAACACTAATTATGTCTGTGCTATGAGTAATTCTTCGAGTGATGTTATAAATAAAAATTACCTTTGGCATTGTATGTAATTAGGTCATATGAGTGAGAAACGACTACACAAATTGAAAACCAAAGGTTTTCTACTATTGTTTGATTCTGAATCATTTGATACGTATGAGTCATGTCTCGAAGGTAAATTGACCAAGCACCCCTTTAGCGAGAGCAATGAAAGAGTTAACGAACTATTGGGTCTCGTACATAGTGATGTATGTGGCCTGGCACCTGTAGTTACTAAAGGTAATTATTCTTATTCTGTAATCTTTATGGATTACTTCTCAAGACTATGAAATGTGTATCTTATGAAGGGAAAATCTGATGTCTGTGAGAAATTTATTGAATATAAAAATGAAGATGAAAATAAGAAGAATCATAAGATTAAAATTCTTTGATCTGATTGATCACGTGAGCATGTTGGGAAAAACTTAAAGAATACTTAAAAGATAATGGGACTATCTCTCATGTTACCTCACCGTATACTTCACAACGTAGTGCTTTGGAGCAAAGGAATCAAATCATATTGGATATGGTTTGTTCCACGATAAGTAAGGCTGAGTTACCTCTATCATATTGAGGATATGCATTAGAAATTGCAGCGCATATGCTGAGTTTGATGCCCATTTAATCTGTGCCTAAGACATCGTATGAGATGTGGTGTGTGAAGAAATCCCAACTCAAGTATTTGAAGGTGTGAGGTTGTTTAGCCTATGTTAAGAACGTTGGTCCTAATAAACTCGAGGCAAGACTTGTATTTTGGCCAACATGCAGTGAGTTAAATGGGTAAATTTCAAAAAAATTATTCCATTTTGGACCTTATTGGGCATATGAATCCAAATTTATTTAGATCTGATCTATTGTTTTTAAATAAAATCAATATTTTATTTAATTTACAAATAAAGTTTTATTTTAATATTATATTTGTATTATATAATATAACATGCGTATCATATGCACATGTGTGCGTACATATACGTGCAACATAGACAATGTACATGGTTTAACAAGCCCGTATATAACGCTGAGATTTATACCTTAGCTGACATATTATCCCTTCCATATACCTATATGACGTATATTATATATATGTATGTACGTACAGTTTAATATGATATTAAATTATATTTATAAAATGTAAAATATTTGTATAAACATATATATATATATACACATACATACATCTATATAACTTTGTATAATAATAATATTTGTAAATTTAAATATAAATAATTTGAAATTTAAATTTGAATTCAAAATTCATATTTTAAATATTATATCTAGATCTGGATTTTAAAATATGTTATAATTTCAAATTTGAAAACTATTTTATAATAAATTGTATTTAATATTTATACACACACAAGAATATAGATATATTAATACTTTGTTAAATGAAAATATGTATAATGTAAATATATATATATATATATATATATATTAACATTACAATTTATATATATTTATATTTAAGTGGCATCAAAATAGTTAATCAATCAACCCCTTCAACCATGGTGTCTAACCCCATCCCTCACATTCACCCAATCTTCTTTGTCCACTTTTCCACCTTTGCAGTCGTCGTGTCTTCCAAATTAACAACTTCTAACTTCATCTTCTACTATTCTGCCACTGCTACCCCTCCCTATTGCCTAAGAGGACCTTAGCTTAAACCCTAACCCTAATGTCTGCCTGACCCACTTTCTGCCACCTTCCCAAACCCAGTTCCTATTGACAACTTTCATGTCTTATCCTCATGCCCTAGTAAAGCCACTAATAGTCTCTCCTATGAGCAAGTTTTGACTATTGGGAAACTTCCTAGCAAGTCACCAAGTGCTACCTAGTCTTCTTTTTTCAAATCAAAGCCTTGAAATACTGGCATGTATAGGCCAAGGCACTTCATCATATCGTGGGATGATAAGCCCGAATCTTCACCTAAGTAGGTTCAAGATGAAGGTGTAGTTTATTGGCATGAACACCTTGTGCCTTTTTCCTTGGTGATACACTTTCTTACACTACCGTCACAACTTACTTAAGGAAGCCATGGAAATTAGATGGAGAGGTTAATATAAAGTCCAATACGACTAACTTTTATTTGTCCTTTTCCAATAGTCAAGATAGATTATGTATCCTCTATTCTGACTCTATTTTTATTAAAGGTGGAATGTTTATTATTATGGCTTGGAGTCCCTTATGGACATGCTCAAGCATAAGTTAGAAGTGTGCTGGTCTGGATTCGTTTCTATAAAATTCCAACTATAATTCGGACGTTGGTTGGAATCAATTGGCTAGCTTGCCACATTGGTTTCTTAGTCTGTTTTGATGACAATATTGATAAGTTAAAGCGATTTGAATATGCTATGACCCTTATAGAGATCTTGCTAGATCATATGCTACCTAGTTGTATTGAACTAGGTGGTTTGGATATTGAGTGTCAAAGCGTTGCTGTTGACTATGATTGGACATTCAAAATATATACAAGGTGTAAAAATTTTGGGCATGAAACTATAGCATCTGAGGAATTTCTGTCCATTGTTCACAACCAAGTTTTAATAGACAGTAAATAGAACAATGTTCCATGTGATGGAACAAACACACGTATCAATCCTGGTACCAATAGAAATTAAATAAAAGTGAGTTCATCCACCGATTTTCGTATGGTTAACCAAGCAAAAAAGTGGGTTATTAAAGACTATAATTTGCAATATCATCATCATTATATCCTATCTCCAAATAAGTCGCTCAAGTATTCCATTTGTCCCCCCTCAATCATATATCAATCATTAGATTAATGATAGCATTAATAAGTCCCAAGCACCATATACATTTATTGCTGCTACATTTGTCCAACCTTCTATAGCTTTTTCCTCTCTCTAATGTAAGCATTGCAACTACACCACCTGTTCCCCCTTATTTATTACCCAATCATTGCAACAATGTTTCCAATTTTATTAATCCAAGTGTTGTTGCTGATATAACACATGCCTGAATCTAACTCCTCGTGATCCCCAAAGCAACGAGGACATTATTATTTAGAAGCCAATTTCATCCAATACACTTGTTTCTTTTCCTAATTTTAATGAATCCATACTATGCCCCATCCCAACCTTATTAATATAAACCAAAATCTTCAAATGAACCTTTGCAATGCAGTAATTCCCATGTAGATTCCTACTCCATTTTCACAAATCCATGCAAGCTCATCTCTTTCAAATGGAACTCAATCTTCCTCATCAAACCTCACCTTAATAACTGAAACAATTCCATTATCCTTAAATCCATTTGATGTGCTTTAAGACCAGATTTCTAATGTGGAAAATGACAATACCTCCCTGCATATCACCCAAGACACTCCTATCCAAACAGATTCAATTGCTACTTCTCATACTAGCTTGACCACTCCCATTGTTTCTATTCCTACTTTAAATGATCCAAACCATTGCTGCAACCTTGCCGACTATATATCTCAAGCACAAGGTTCTACTGCACCTAAAAATACAAGGAATGACATGAATGTAAGCAACGTCACTCCCCTTGTCCAAACTTCACCCCTCTCCTCTCCTTCTCCCATAGTAATCCCCAATCCATATGCTCTCATCTGCCCACCTCCCCACTTGTTCCTGCCTTCCTCACCATCTCCTCCAACCTCAATCCCTCCATCCACTGACATTTCATCCCCACTGTTATTACATCAAATTCAAGCTAAAATTCCAAATATGGCCGTAAAGAGAAAGCTTCTTCCTCTCATGCTGTTAATGATGATTTTGATGTGGGCATGATTTATTCCACTAATCTTGTACATCCACTTGCCTCGTCAAAATCCCTCTCTTACAATCCCTCTTCTCTAAGGCACACAAGGCTCCATGCTCTCCCATTGATCCTCCTCATTATTCAAATGATACCATACAATATAGCTATATGGAAAATTAGAGGGGCTCATCTACCCTCTAAACTTAGCAAGACAAGGAATTTTATACTTGAAAATAATGTAGATGTCATGTGTGTTTGCGAGGCCAAGCTTAATGAAATACAGACTATCCAAGCAGGGTTAAATATAATGAAATCTTGGAAAATCGATCATAATATTGAGCTTGTGCCCTATAATAGGATATTTGTTATTTGGAATCCCTCCAGCTTCTCTCTTAGCAAGATCTCCTCTTCTGATCAATATATTCATTTCTTCTGCATTCACCACCCCTCATCATCATCCTTTAGTGTTAACTTTATATATGCACATAACCATCTCAACCAAAGACTGCTTTTCCATAGTTTGCATCATCTCAAATTTAGCAACCCCTGGATCTGTTCTAGAGATTTCAATTGCACGAGTCACTCTAAATGGAAAGTTGTTGCTAGGCTACTTACCCTAAGAGACATCATTCCATTAAACCAAGCTACTGCTAATGCTGAATTGATTCAAATGTTTACTGATGGTCCCTTATTCACATGGAATAACAAATCTAGAACAGGGTTCAGGACATATTATAAGCTAAATCATGCTTTTCACTACCCTTATTCTCTTGCTCTATTGCCAAATATCCAGTAGCTCTCCCTTACCCCTAACTTATCAAACCATAATCCTCTACTAATTTTTTGGGCTGATAATGCTATGGCTGTAGCAAAATTTCCCCTTTGAATTTTTTTAATACTTGGACCTATCACTCTACATATAAAAATATAGTTTTGCAAGTTTGGTCTAGTGCTATGTACGGTAACCTAGCTTTTTGGCTTCAAGTTAAACGGAAACTACTCAAGGAAAAACTAAGAAGCTGGTCAAAGGAGAAATATGGTGATTATTGTAACTTTATCTCATCTGAGAAAAGACCTAGCTACTACATAGGCTCAAATCTTTGCAAATCCCTTCAATTATGTTCTTATTGATCTGGAACTACTTTTTATTGGCCAGTTTAAATTTGCTTTAAATACCGAGGCATCTATGGCACAAAAAAAGTTATGGGACGCCTATGAAAAGATGGGTGATAAAAACTCTTCTTATTTTCACTCAAAACTCAAGGTAAAACATATAAACCAAATGATATTCTCTTTAACTAATATGAATGGTTGTATTCATATTACCAATGAATCCATTAATAATGCTTTTTTTGAGTACATCCAATCTATACTGGCTACCGCGCGCTAACCCCCACATTCCAAACCTGACAAGCCTATATTCTATGAAGCTTCCTACTTTAACTCCTTAACAAGCTGCTGGTCTTGTAGCCCAAGTTACTTTTGAAGAAGTTAAAACGGCTATCTTCTCTCTCAACTCAACGAGTATTGATTGTCCAGATGGTTACAAAACCTTATTTTTCAATAATTCTTGAGATATAGTGGCGAAAGATTTTGTTGAAGTGATGCAACATTTTTTGTCAGAAAACAAACATCAACTAGGCCTAAATGCAACTAATATTTCCCATGTTCCCAAACTAGATAACTCTAATAATGTTTCCTATTTTAGACCAATCTCTTGTGCTAATGTGGTACAAAAATGCAGCTCAAAAATTCTATCTTCTAGGCTTCAGGATGTTATTCACTCAGTAATGAGTCCTAATCAATCTACATTCATTGAAGGTCATTCTATCAGTGACAATGTATTATTAACTCAAGAGCTCCTAATGGTTATGGTAGAAGTGGTATTTCCCCTCGTTACATGCTAAAACGCGATATCCAAAAGGCATTTGATCCTATATCATGGCAGCCCATTATAGCCATATTATCTCGAAAGAACTTTTCTCTCCCATTCATGGTATGGATTTATACATGTATATCTATGCATACTTTTTCAATTATTAGGAATGGCTTCTCTAATGGATATTTCAAAGGCACTCAAGGAGTTCGTTAAGGTAACTCAATCTCTGTGCTGCTATTTGTGATAGTAGTGAAAGTTCTTAATGCACAGCTTTATGAAAAGGTTCCTCTGGCCAGCTACAGCTTCACCCAAATTTTAAGGACCCTTTAATAACCAACCTGCCATTTGCTGATTACCTGGTGTGCTTCACTAAGCCAACTCTTGAAAATATTGTCTACCTACTTCAATGTTTTTGTGAATTCAAGGACTTAACTGGCCTTTTAGCAAATTTTGATAAGTCTCAAAATTCTTATTACTGGCCTCTCTTAGCAATAGAAAGATGTAATTGCAAATGCTTCCTCTCTTCAGCAAATGTCTAATAATGCACACTACTTGGGTTTGCCTCTGATGAATAAGAGATTTACTACTGCTTGCTGCCTACCACTGTATTAGAAAATGACTAAAAACCTCAATACCAGCTGGCGCAATACCATGCTGTCTCGGGCAGGTAGACTAATTGTGATTCAATCTATTGTTGTAGCTATGACCTCATATTAGAATATACACTACCTTTTGTCTAAAAAACTAATCTCAATGGTCTCTAAAGCTCTAAATAAATTTCTATGGCATGGTGACCCTTTCTCCTAAAAAATGATCCTAATAGCCTTTAGCGAAGTTCAATTGCCAAAGAAAAATGGAGGGCTTTGAATCTTAAACTTAAAGCTTTGGAATACTGCTTCTATTTCAAAGTATTTCCACCTTATTCTATCTCAAAGTGACAATTTATGGGTGGCATGGGTGAGAAACAACCTTATTAAAGCAAAGAACTTCTGAGCAATGTTGTTTACCTCTATAGCTAGCTATGCTTGGTGTAATATTATCAAATTAAGGTCCATATTTCTTCCCATGATCCGGTGCAACACTGTAAATCTTCCATATGTTAAATTTTGAGATGATCCATAGGCCAGCTATGGTTTAATCCTAAGGGAAGTTATAGGTCCAAATCCTTAATTTCTTATTGGAATTCCTGCAACTGCCAATGCAAATGATTATATTACTAAAGAATTTCATAACCTACCTTACTCTGGCTTTGTTGAAGCCATTAATATTTGGTCATTGATCTCTACAAGTGAATTTTCTCCCTTGATGAATACACTTTTGTTTGGACTACTAAAAGCATAAAAGCATAGTAGCTCTAGTGTTTACGAAGTCTTATTAGGAAATGTTGAGGCTTTCCCTTGGTCGAAGCATATTTGGAACGCTGGTGATGTAATGAAAAACGATTTTCTCCTATGGAAGATTATGTCTAATGTAATAGAAACTAACGATAAGCTTTATAGATTTGGACTGATGGATAATTCCCAATGTTACCGTGTGATACTGATGTTGAATCAAACACATACTTACTTTTCTCCTACACCATGAACACCATATGGTCCTTTCTCCTTGCAAATGGCAAAATTCACTGTCCATCATCTTGTTTAAGGATAAAATGGATGAATATCTTTAGGGAAATGAGATGGAAATCACCAAAAATTCAGTATTGCTTATACTTCCCAAGAGATTTGTTGCTACTATTTGGGCTAAGTGTAATGCAAGAGTTTTTAGTAATACAAAAGGCTTGGAAGGTAATACACTACAGATAATACATCGTCAAGTCCTAAGAGATCTTAAGTGCATGTGTGCTAGTCTACATCTAATTTCTCGAGTTAGTATAAGATGATTATGTATAATTTTGTGTTACTTGGCCTTTTTTTATCTTTTGGCTATTTGGGTTTCACCATTACTTTCTTTTATTAGGTTCTCCTCTAAATTAATGTATACATGTTTAGTTATTTTTACTATTAATAATAATAATTCGATGAACTACATTCAACCGTGCCTTTTGGGATTTCCGATAATACCCTTTTGTTCTAATCTCATTTTCTACCGCATTTCATTTCGTCTCGCGCAAATTACTATTCTTGATAGGCTAGACTGGTACACACGAAGGCTAGGTAATACTGCATGCAAATGTGTTGTAAAAAAATATATACATGCCTATATTTTCACATGTAAATATATATATGCGAATGTGCAAAGCCAAACAATACTGACATGAAGGCAAGTATATAAATATTTTCACATGGACACACGTCACTGGCAATAAAGAAATGATCAAATACATGCGAAAATATATATACACACACCTATAGCAACACTCACGAAATGTATATAAAGGGACATATTACATATATATGATTACGTGAAAAAAAAATTATAGCCTTAATTAAATACGCAAAATATAACTAAGCGTGATTAACTGTACACGTGGCCATAAAATGAACACGAAGTATAACTGGACATGAAGGCTATAAAATGTATACAAGTTTTGCAGACGTGAAGGAAAATATGTACAAGCTTCACACCATGTTAAATTCGAAAGCTTGGAAGTGAAGGTTATAAAATGTACGTGAATAATATATATTTATATCTCCAGGCGACAGCTTTGCAAACGTGGGAATAAATTGGCATAATGGTTCCACGCTGAGACGACGTGACACATCTCTACTGTTAATAAAAAGAGTTCAATGAATAAGATTTTCATGGTGTCTTTTTGAAATTCTGAAAAAGCTCTACATCAATCAACGGAATTTCACCATCGGTCTGCAACCTCCATCGTCATTCCCTTATGAACCACCAATCAACGGAAATTCAGTGTCAATTTGCTTACAATAAAAGTGTTGTGACAAACAAAGGTTTTGCACTTATAAGCACACATCCGTTCATAAAAAAATTTATTAAATAAAAAATAAATATTTTTAACTATTAAATGCACGTATGTGCGATTTACACTAGTATTAATAAAAGGGCTAGGCTCCCTTAGCCTTTTCCATTCATAAAAAACTTTAAAAAAAATATAAAATGATATAGATTTAAATACTTACATACATACACACACATACATACACACACACACATACATACATACATACATATACATTGTTAAGTCTTCTTTTGGCAAGGCAGCATACATGCAGATTTAACCCAATCGATTGCACGGTTATCGAGGCTGGAATATTATGAGTTTGGTTCAAATAGGTGGGTGGATGATCAATTACGGATAATAAATATGAATATGAAGTCAAGATTCAGAACAGTTGATGGATAAACGATGCCAGTTACTTGAAATATGGATTTCGGGAAAGGTCGGGTTGCTTTTGGGTCAGCCAAGGGGTTGCTTCGAGTCACCATGTGGTTTGCTTCGGGTCAGGAAAGTGTTTACTTCGGGTCATAACAGGATGTACTTCGGTCAGGTCGGCATTGGTATTGCTTTGGGTTCAGCTTCGGTCAACATTGGTATTGCTTCGGGTTCTACTTCGGGTCGGCACAGGCTTGACTTTAGGCTTCACTTTGGATCAGCATTGGAGCTTCTTCAGGCCGGCATTAGCTCTGCTCCGGGTCGGTGTAGGCTTGGCTTCGGGTTGGCAAAGGGATTTGAGGTCAGGTCGGCATAGAATCAACCTCAGGTCGGCATGTGGATCTGCTTCGGGTCGGCGCTATCTCCACTTTGGGTCAGCATCGGGTTAGCAGGGAAGGAGCTACTTGGGGTCGGCATATGGAAGTGCTCCAGGTCGGCACTATCTTCACTTCGGGTCAACACTCGGGTCGACGTTATCTCCACTTCGAGTCGGCACTCGGGTCAGCAGGGAAGGAGCTACTTGGGGTCAGCACTCGGGTCGGCACTATCTTCACTTCGGGTCAGCACTCGGGTCGGCATATAGCTTGATTCGGGTCAGCATAGGATGGACAATTTAGGCTCGACGATCACTATGGTAGGCCCACGTAGGTGAGAAGGCCCTGTAGCCAGAGTTTTACCTATAAATACTTCAGGCTTGGCTTTAGAAAATGGATCTTCAGTTCTGTTTCTCTTCGTCTTCCACTTAGAGGCTATTATGCCATTTTTATTTCAGAAATTTGGATTATAACTGTAATCAAATTTCAGTATAATCAAAAGGATTGTTCTGGAGTGGACGTAGGTCGGAGTTAGCCAACCACTATAAATCTTGTCTCTCTTTTACTTGCTTTCATTTTAATTTTGATTATTCCTCATATTATAGTCTCTACATATACTCTATCTGTGATCTGTGACTGGATATTGGTGCTTTCACTTACAATTGGGTGGTGCTTTCACTGAGAAAGCTAGTACTTAGGGACTTGGAAGTTTGGATCTTGGATTTGAAAGCTTAGGAATTCAGATTTAGGATGCAATGGATAGGCAATCAACAAGGAGATAGAGAACAAAGAGGAGTCATCATGAAGGAAGTCAGGAGGCTTCCTCAAGAGCTAATCAGACCTCAATCTTCATCACCAGAGACGAAATGGAGATGATGATGGATGCTATGCAGGAAAGGATGCTAAAAAGGTAGGAGGAAATGATGCAGAACTTATTTCGACAGATTGGACAAGTTGGAATGCAAAACCAAGGGAATGGAGTAGCAGGAAATGCTGGAAATGTGGATCACGAAGCTGGAGCAGCAGGAATAGAGGAAGTCCAGAATCAGAACCAAGGAAAAGAAGCAAGCAGTATGAGGGATGGAGTGGAGTCGCCGGGAGCAACCCTTGACCAACCAGAGATCGTTCCTCACTCAAGGGCATGCCCCCGGGTCATGTTAACTTGATTCCTAGATGAATATTGGATGAAGCTATGTATTTTGGCATGGATCAGAACTTGGATGCACATTTGGAAGAGGATGATCAGGGATTCCCTTGTAGACTCTGGACAGGATGAAAATGATGATCGGATACCATTTACGGACGCTGGAATAGCTGGTTTGGAACCTAGGACTTGGAGCGGAAATTAACAGGCTTAGATATGGATTGGATCAGCCGGGGGCAAACCCAGACCAAGGAGAATGGATCAACATAACTCCCCATGGAACTGGGGGAATGGATTTGGATGGCTTTGTTTGGAAATGGATAGCGGTGATGGAACAGGAGCAGCCACCGTCCGCTACAAATCGGGGCTAGCCCGACTTATGGGCACAGGTCGTCATCTCTTGATGGTATGGAATAAGTAATAAACCCTGTAGTAATGCGACTAAGTGACTTACACATGTACGGGATCGAGGACGGTCCCTAGGCATGCTCTGAGATGACGATGAACCGTGGTGCTCGGGTTTATGAAATCTTGTTTTTTCTGTTTACTGCAAACTTTGGTTTTTCGGGTCACGGTTACGGTCCCGACCAGAAAGACGGGGCAATAACCGTGAGTTACGAGTTCCTTCGTCAGAGAGGGACATGATAGAATCAAACACGGATTAAGTCCCCGACTGAGGATCGAGGCCGGAGTAGGATCCCCACGAATCAAGTCCTCGATTGGGGATCGAGGTCGGAGTAGGATACCCCACAGATTAAGTCCTCGACTGAAGAGTCGAGGCCGGAGAAGGATATTCACGGATTAAGTCCTCGGTTGAGGATTAAGGTCGGAGTAGGATACCCCATGGATTAAGTCCTTGATCGGAGAGTCGAGACCGGAGAAGGAAAACCATGGATAAGCCCTTGCCCGGAGAGTCGAGGCCGGACTAGGATAAAATGACCCAGAGAGGTCTATGGATTTGGACCCGGAGTGGTCCCGGATTTGGATATGAACTCGGAGAGGTCCTAGATTGGGATATGGACCCGGAGAGGTCCTAGTTTTGGATATGGACCCGGAGAGGTCCCGGCTTTGGATATGGACCCGGAGAGGTCCCGAATATGGATCCAGCAAGGTCCCGGACTTGGATTATAGGACCCGGAGTGGTCCCAGACTTGGATAAAATGATCTGGAGAGATCATGGATTCGATTAATGGATTTGGAATGGATTGGGAATTGGACATCGACTCAGAATAGTCAAGGATTTCACTAATGATCCGGAGAGATCAAGGAATCAGATTGGCAATGGATTGGACTCAAGGTTGGATGATATGGCAACCAATGGATTATGGACTTTAGATTTTGGATTTATTGCAATACAAAACACGCCTTCCGATCGTAAGGCATGTTTTGGGGGGCAAAGTGTTAACCCGCCTTTTGGCAAGGTAGCATACAGGCGGATTTAACCTAATCGACTGCACGGTTATCGAGGCTGGAATATTATGGGTTTGGTTCGAATAGGTGGGTGGATAATCAATTACGGATAATAAATATGAATATGAAGTCAAGATTCAACACAGTCAATGGATAAACGATGTCGGGTACTTGGAATATGGATTTCGAGAAAGGTCGGGTTGCTTTGGGTCAGCTAAGGGGTTGCTTCGAGTCACCATGTAGTTTGCTTTGGGTCATAACAGGATGTACTTCGGTCAGGTTGGCATTGGTATTGCTTCGGGTTCAGCTTCGGGTCGGCATTGGTATTGCTTCGGGTTCTACTTCGGGTCATCACAGGCTTGACTTTAGGCTTGACTTTGGATCGGCATTGGAGCTTCTTCGGGTCAGCATTAGCTCTGCTCCGGGTCAGTGTAGGCATGCCTTTGGGTCGGCAAAGGGATTTGCGGTCCGGTCGGTATAGAATCAACCTCGGGTTGGCATGTGGATCTACTTCGGGTCGGCGCTCGAGTCAGCAAGGAAGGAGCTACTTGGGGTCGACATACGAAAGTGCTCTAGGTCGGCACTATCTTCACTTCGGGTCAACACTCGGGTCGTGCTATCTCCACTTCGGGTCGGCACTCGGGTCAGCAGGGAAGGAGCTACTTGGGGTCAGCACTCCGATCGGTACTACCTTCACTTCGGTTCAGCACTCGGGTCGGCATTTACCTTGATTTGGGTTGGTGTAGGATGGACAATTTGGGCTCGACGATCGCTATGGAGGGCCCACGTAGGTGAGAAGGCCCTGTAGCAGGAGTTTCACCTATAAATACAGCTGGCGTGGATTTAGAAAGGGGATCTTCATTCTGTTTCTCTTCATCTTCAACCTAGAGGCTACTCTACCATTTTTGTTTCAGAAATTTCGGATTGTAACTGTAATCAAATTTCAGTATAATAAAAAGGATTGTTCTGGAGTGGACGTAGGCCGGAGTTAGCCGAACCACTATAAATCTTGTCTCTCTTTTACTTGCTTTCATTTTAATTTTGATTACTCCTCATATTATATTCTCTACATATACTCTATCTATGATCTATGACTGGATATTGGTGCTTTCACTTGCAATTGGATGTTGGTGGTCAATTTTGACGCCAACATACATACATACATACATACATACATACATACATACATACATACATACATATATATATAAATTCATGGCTAAATAAAATCAATTTTTTAACTTATGGTTTTTTAATCTATTTAATATTGATTTTTTTATTATATACAATTTATGTATGGAAATTGTTTAAACTTATTTTTTTTCTTTCAAATGTTAGTTTTGTAATATTCAAAATTTATACTTATTAAACGTATTTTATATATATTATAAATATATATACATATTTGTTGAAAAAAGTAATACATCATATTTTCAAATATATATATATAAGGTTTTATTAATAAATATACATATTTTTTTAAAATTTAAAATAATAATATGTTTATAATATTGACAAAATTTTATATGTAATTTATATATTTATTTATACATTATAAATAATTTTGTTTTAATAACCATTTTAAAATTATTATTTAATTCAAAAATTAATATTTTTAAATTTTTTCCTCTTATAGCCGTGAGCTACACACAAATATATGAAAACTATTTAATACATGCATACATACATACATACATACATACATACATACATACATACATATATTCATCTAATGTTGACAGCACAAACATATGTAGATTCGTGATAATATACATACAATCTAATGGCAAAGGGATGACATAATAAATGAATATATGTATATACAATTGTAAATAAAGTTATTACCTTGACTATAGTTGTACGTTGAAATGTTTAATCAGCCGACTCCTTGAATCTGTATATAAAACTTCCATGGGGAGCTATTGACTGAAAGCACCAACCATCGATGTACTGATTTTATTTAAATTTATGTTTAAATTTTTTGGACCAATAAAGGATAGAGGGAAGAAGGACCGGCCAGAAATGGGAGAGGAGGCAAGAACAAGAGATTCAAAAGGGGGGGTTAAAGGCCTTTAAATAGCGGAGGGTTAGAGGAGTTAAAAGTGGATCCAGATCCATGATTTTCTCTTGCTATTTCAAACCATTTTGTATCCAATTCAACCTCAATATCCTACCCCCTTTGGCTAGCCATACCTGCCCATATTTTGGGCATCCAAACTTTTCAAGGCCGATCAAATAAAATACATTTAAATCTAATTTAATCGTACATCAATATCGTATATCAATGCGTGTGTATAAATTATATATGCACTAACTTTAATAATGATCAACACAAATCAATTAAAATTTTATAATTAGTATTTAATAAATATTAACAAATTTTATTAATTTTTAAAAATTGTAATTAATTAAATCAGGTGGTAGTCGGAGTATTCAACATTTTGGTTCTGTGACTCTTAGGCGTAAATTCGGTCAATGATTAATATCGAACAATTCGAATAAAACCTTCATACATCACCTTAGCTAATGGTGTGACATTATTGCTAAATTTATCGCTTACGAGGGTTCGATAAAATCAGTTTTACTTATTTTAAGCGTTATCCAATAGTGATAATTATTTACATGAATTCTCTTCGTCATAACTATAGCACATTAGGACTTATGAAATTTGGTAATGGTTAATATTCCAATATCATCCATATTCAATTTTATAGTCCAAACTCAAAGTCTTGGGATAATAACAGTTATTATTAACCAAACTGCTCTGGCTGTAGACTTTGATTTTGATTTGACTTCGGTTGACTATGACACCATCCTCGCACAAGTGAGATGAATTCTCTATTGAATAGTGTTTCACTTCCAGTGCTTCTACTCGATCCAACTATAGTTGTTCGATGGACATCACGCCATGATTTAACTATAATTAAAGCAGAGTTTCCATATTGAAGCTCGACGATATTCTTAAGTCGAGAGAACTATGTAATATTCTCACATCGATAATATTCTATTTATCCTTAGTCAAATTAACCAACAGAAAACTATCGAATGATTCATCCATGGTTACCCAATAACTATGTAATACCCTGAGAATTTAAGGAATATTTCTATTATATATTAACAATATGATAATGTGAAGAATAATTTGAATTTATGAATTAATTTAATATATAAGAAGGGGCAAAATGGTCGTTTTTAAGACTTTGGAATTTGATAATGAAACCAGTGTCATTGCAACCATCTTATTTTGCTAATTTGCACAATATCTTGGTTTGTCTCGTTTAGAGTCTATATGGAGGAGTTATGATCGAAAACATCGTTGAGTAGAGCGGGCACCAACTGGTTGAATTCCAATTTTAAATTTGAGCAGACATCTGGTTCCCTCCTACTACTTAAGAAAGAAATACGAAAAGTTATTTCATGAAACCAACTACCCCATATCATTTCCTTCTTCCTTCATCTCTTTTTAAAATAACTTCTAATCAAACTCAAATATCTCGGTCAAAACTCTACCGAATCGAACGAAAGTAAAAGCATCATGAAGCTAGCAAACATACCTACGGTGATTTTGTTGGTGGAAATCCTAAGATAGAAGATTCAGCATCCCAGATAACTAGAATCTAGATTGGAATAAGCAATTTGATGAGTGATCTATGCTCTCCTCCTTGTATAACACAAATTTGATGATATAAGATTATTTGCAGGCTATAGTTGCATAGATAATCATGTATAACAATTTTAATTTGGAATTAATGTGGTATTGGAAGGGATTTGAATGATAATAACACTTAGAACAAGGTTTAGTAATAAATTGGTAACTTGGTGATTATATATATGGTGAAATAAACGATTAAAGCTAACTTAGAAACCTATGGTTAGGGTGAGCGCACATTCTACGATGATCAAAAGCGAAGCTATGGTGGTAGGAGGTGTAAACATCGATGAAATGATGGAAATAACAAAACCTGAAACCCTTAGGAAAAACGTATGTCAGTGCACCGTTATGTGCCAACCGTTCCACCCGTGCACTAATTTCCTATCAGTACGACCCTAGACCCAAAAGATATACCCAAGTAATTAACGAACGATTCAACTATTATTTAATCTTGTGTTCTAGAAGGTGATTTGAGGTGCGACAAGATAAATGATAGTGCCACGGAACAAATGAATGTATGGAATGATTTAGTTGTTGTTTGAAGTGATATGTATATGTGTTGTGATATGGAAATGTGATATGATGATGGAAGTGGATGGGAACGAGATTGGGATGTTCGCAGACAGCCCAGAGTGTGT
Organism: Allium fistulosum; assembly: GCA_030737815.1. NCBI lineage: Eukaryota > Viridiplantae > Streptophyta > Magnoliopsida > Asparagales > Amaryllidaceae > Allium > Allium fistulosum. The sequence goes on from CM060908.1 coordinate 796,114,604, forward strand.
ATGTGAATACAAATGCGATCATGTGGCACTTAGGTAGGTGATCAGGCATGGCGATTTACTCCCATGTAGTGTTACAGCAGAACAATGGGAGGGAGTGGATGTTAAGCGACCCTATAGGGCATGAGGCTAGTCCAGAGCATGAGTCCTACATGTGATTGACGTGACAGCAAAAAATAATTGACCCATTAGTGCGTGTAGTGAGTCTAGGGAGTGATCCGCATAGATGTGATGCGATATAATTAAACGTATATGACAACTAGTTATGGCATGGTGACGAAACGCATGGTGGTTGGACAATTGTTGCATATCATGCTATAATATTATTTTCGTAGTATTATGTAGGGTATAGTACAACTCTCTCACCATACTTATGTTTGACCCACTCCTACTTCTACACACACACACACACACACATATATATATATATATATATATATATTGGTTGATGGAGTTAGAGATGAGACAGTATCAAAGATGGAGATTTATTGGTGTATTGTATATATAGTGTAAATTAGTATTGTACTTGGATTTAACTTTATGTGTGTGGGTTTGGATTGTACCTATATTTATTCAAACATGCGTACTTGACATTTCAAACATGTTACGGTGATGTGACTATGGTATTGACGATGTATTATATTTTATTTCTTTCTACTATGAGACAATAAAAGTATGTAGTGTTAGTTAGAATTGTATTTAATATCTGATATCTATTTTTGTTGGTCCATAGCTGTTTATATTATATCTCAACCTCAACGACACCTCCTTTCGATTCTCTGGTATCAATGTTGGTTTGGGCGTCGGATCTAGGGGCCAAGAGGGTGGGTTGTTACATTTGGTATCAGAGCTTAGGTTAGGAACAGGGATAAGAATTGGCAACGTATTGAGAGCACGTATTTGTATTTTCTATTATATATATAGGAATCCAAAGTACATATGCACACACCCAGTAATTGTTCTAGTTTTGTTTACTATCTATTGGGAAGTTGCTAATAAATCCCATTTTTACATATAGCTAAACTGAGTAATTCTATCGAAACTAGAACAGAAACCAACATAGCCAATGCCGGTGGGATAGAAACTAGGGCACCGACTAGTACTCGCATAAATGTAATAAAGTTAATATTCAAGTATGGTTTAAATGCTACCTTTAGGAGAGTAGCCAAGCTAGTACATACCTCATTGAACACGTAGCCACCAATACAACTACTAATTAAGAAGTGAATCCATCCTAAATCCACAAATAGTTGGGTTTCCTAAGTTGTGCAAGGATTTTCTCCAGCCTTGCGGGAAGCCATTTCTCGAGACGGAACCATATTCGGTGACTGGAGCAAGGCTTAATGATTGTGAAAAGATTTTCAACCTATTAGGACTTTGCGATGCTACAATAAGGTAGTTAGTTCATTGGCATTCGAAGGGTGAAACGACACGTTGGTTGGAGATAGTGACATCAGAAATAGAGGAGAATACCATTACTTAAAGAATGTTTAGGGCAAGATTCAAGAAGAAGTTTCTTTCTAGTGCCGAGAAGGATTTATTATCGACGAAGTTTATTCATCTGAAGCAGGGAGAAATGACAGTATAGGAGTACATCTGTCAGTTTAATGAGTTGGCTAGATTTGGATTTGGTTAGTGAATACTGTTGGAAGTGGACCAGCATGCAGTGGAGTAAATGGGTAAAATTCAAAATAATTATTCCATTTGGATTTTATTGGGCCTATGAGGTTTAATTTTATTTAGAACCTTCCTAAGTTTTCTTTTTAAATAAAATCATTTTTTTGTTTAATTTATAAATATAGTTATACTTAGTATAATTTGTATTATGTGTGTGTGTGTGTGTGTCATATACACATAAGTGAGTACGTGCACGTGCAACATAATAGGGTATGCATGGTTTAACATGCCCATGTATAGATGCTGGGATTTACATCGCAATATGTTAGTCCCTCTATATACAAATGTATAGTCTAAATATATATGTGTGTGTGTGCATCAAAATAATATAAATATATACATGTGTACAAATATAGTTATATATACATATATGTGTGTGTGTATTATGAAATACTAATTGTAAATAAACTTATATAAAATACTTATAAAATACATTTATATATATGTGTATGTATATATATTAAATTAAATTATAAAATTATTTTAAATATAATCTATAATTTTTTTAAATAAATACTTAATACATTATGTGTAATCCATAAAAAAACTTTTTTAAATTAAAGATAATATATATATATGTAATTTCTTATAAATAAATAAATATTTAAATATTAATAATAAAATAATAATTTTTTTGCAACATTTCTCTCAGCCCAGATTTTTTTCAATTATATATATACATTTAACAACAAACATTTATTATTTAATTTTAAAAACCGTACAGAAATGTTCAAATAAATAAAAAAACTAAAATTTTCTTTTTTTCCTTTCTGAAACAAAATGAACAATATTTTGTACTAAATTTTATACTAAAATTTTATATTATTTGTAGACAAATGTACAGGTATTTTATTTGTATAATTAATTTTAAATTAAATAAATAATTACTTTATAAATATAAAAAATATATATACAAAGTTTAAATTTTTTAAGCGCCGAAAGCATTGTGCATATAAATAAACATATATAAAATTTCAAACATACATTATATATTATTTTATTCTTTTAATTTAGATTTTAATTAAATTAAAATCATTTTTAATGTTATTTAATTTTTGAAAAATTAATTATTTTTTAAGTTTGGACATGAGCACTTACAAACATACAGATACAAAAATTTATTATATATGCACACATATATACAACCATCAATTTGTGATAATGAATCGATATACATATCCTTTATAATTTCTAACTAATTAGCATGTTATATGATAATTAAATAAGCATTTGTCTATGTTAATAAATAAGAAATGCACATTTCACCAAATCCTCGAATTCACACATTGAAATGACGAATTAAACTCCTTGAATCCAATTCCAAATCTAGAAGTTGCTAACTCCCGATCAGCTATACCATCGACGATTGTATTTGATTTGATTTGTATATAAAATGTTTGAAAATTCGAGGAGAGGGGGAGGTTGATTTCAACTAGAAAATGGAAGGTATGGAGGCTCCCAAAAGTTTATGAAATGTGCGGGTTGGAGATAATTAAATAAGGAGATCCTAAGGAGTGAAACAAGGATCTAGATCCTTATTTTTCTCACACCAATTCTCCTCTCTTTTTAACTCAAATTCCTACCCACATTAGCCATCAGTATTGTTAGCCTACCCTTGCCTATCCTAATCGAAAATAACAAGCTTCTTTGGTCCCTTAACGCCACTTCAAGCCCAAACAATATTTTTTGCATTTAAATCCAATTTAAATGCGTATCGATATGGTATATCGATTAGTCTTTATATAACTATTATATGCACTATTTAATATTGTTTAATATACATCAATTTTTTTTATAATTAATATTTCATAAATATTAACTAATTTGGTTAATTTATAACAATTATAAATTAATTAAATCTGGTGGTATTTAGGGGATTCAATGTTTCGGTTGTGTGACTCTTAGGTGTAAATTTGATCAACGATTAACATCGAATAGAGTATTAACATTCACACGTCACTTAGCAGGTGGTGTGACAATGTATCTAAACTTATCGCTTACTCGACATTGATAAAATCCAATTTTACTTTGTTAAGCATTACTTGGTAGTGACAATTATTTACACCAATTCTCTTCGTCAAAACTATATCACTTTGGACTTATGGAATTTCGTAATGGTCAAAACTCCAATATCTTTTATATTCAATTCTATAGTCCAACACAATGTTCTTGGTTCAATACTAATAATTATTGTTAACCGAACTGCTCTAACCAGAGACTTTAATTTTCAATTGACTTCGGTTAATCGTGATACTAACCATATATAACCAAGGATACGAATCTCTTGAATAGTGTTTCATTTCCAATGCTTCCACTCAACCCAACTATAATCATTCGATGGATGCCATGTCATGATTTGACTATAATCAAAGCGGAGCTTCCACACCGAAGATCAATTGTATTTTTAGGTCAAGAGAACTGTGCTATTTTGTGACATCGATATTTTCTATTGGACCTTAGTTATATTAACCAACTAAAAACAATCGAGTGAGGCATTCCATTCTAATCCAATAACTATCGGTACATAACCACTTGGTGCACCCAGCAGTCATGAGTAATACACTGTCCAATATTTGGAGAGCATTACGTACTCTAGTCTTAACGGATACATCGAATTCTAGTCTTGATACATCTTGAGTAGAAATATTTAAAACGGTATATTTAATTTCATTGTGATAAACTACTCATGGTTACAACATTTTGTAGCTACTGTCATAAAACATATCATTTATGGATTTTCTATTAAATATACTTTTAATTTAATTAATTAATTAATATAACAAATTGTATCAGGTGTATAATAGAAAGAAAACACCTTTTATTTCAAACAAGATTGGTTACAGACTTAGATATATATAACAAATTACATAATTGGCCCTAAGGAATACCCTTAACCCTATTCATCTCCTACTTGCAATCGGGGTCAATTATGGAATCGTTATCCATCCCTTAATCATTTTAATGAGAACTAATCGAGTTAGATCTTTCGTGAACAGATCTACTATGTCGGTTTAATTATCTACTCTATCAATCAACTCTTCCAGATGCTGATAGACTGCCTTTATCATTTAGAACTATGAAGAGCATGTTTCTTGACTTCTAGTGAACTCTTTTATTACATTGTTATCATATAACAATGATCTAGTATTCTTAATACTTGGAATCACTCCTAGCTAAGTTATAAGTTTATATATCTATATTTATATACATTGCGTTTATTTTGGCGTTATTCAAGACGATGTACTCAGTTTTTTCTTTTAATCAACCATAATCTTTTGTTTAGAACATTTCCCACTTAACGCTTTTTAGCTACGGTTTGAACGTAAATTTAATATTGATATATTATACTCAATAGGAATTACGAAGTTCAAGTCCGAACACTCCTTCATAAGGAGTTCGTTGTTTCTATAAACAATTCTCTAGTATTTCGTAAATACTCAAAAACACTCCAAACTACCATTTAGTGATCTTAATTTGTATTTGATTTTTGTTTCATGCGTCAAATAACATAAGAAAAATATGATATTGTAGACAATAACAACATGTATGATAATTCCTACTATCAATATATAAGAAATCCATCTTACATGTTCCATATTAAACATTTTAATAAAGTGTCTTTGTATATCGTTTGGGACATTCCCAACATCCTTTATACTTAATACAAAAGAAATAATTTACAAATCCAATATCGAGTATTAAACAACCAAATTATTACCGATATTAACATGAGTACATCGTTGTTAATCAACAGCATGTTGTTTATTTATAGTCTAGACATATCTATGTACCTTTTAGTGTTTCTTTCTTATAGACACATGCTTCCTCTGCATTTGATGGATAACCAATCTATTTGATATTTCTATCAAAATACTTACTTAATCTAATACTTACACTACAAGAAAAGATGAAAATAGCGGCATAACTTATCGACGGATTTTCGCTTGCTAATATTGTGACGTAATATCAAGTGATTTACAAGGGATAGTTTTATGTTTTTGTTATTTAATTGTTTTTATATTTTCATCGTCCACATAATATATTCGCCACTAAATCATTGCAAATCGCTTCATAACTTACCGACAGAATTTTTGTGATGTTAAATTTTATCGCTGATTATGGTGGATTACCGACATCCTCTTTACGAAGCTATTTTATAGTGGAATACCATGGAATTTGCAAGGGTCCCTTAAGTTACTTTTCAAAAGTATAAAGTTAAGAGGGGCTTTTCTGCCAATTTAACCCTAAATTTTTTGATTTGAAGGTAATATAGTCGAAACAAGTTTCCCATTTTAATACCGTCGAACCCAACAATTTTCCGGCTTCCCTTAAATTTTCTAGGGCAAAAAAATTGAGAAGCCCGATCCCTAAATCAAATCCGTGAAATTGTCGATCGACCTTTAAAGCCAGTTCATTCCCTTCTCTGCTCCCAACGGCATTGAAATCTTCGAACTCTCAGTTTTTCCTATGGTCTGTCGATAAGGTAAACATTTATTATAAAAATAATCGGTTTACTTATAATTTCTAATATTTAGTTTGTTCTTTTGGTTCAATAAGCACAAAATGGGACTAGGGGTTTTCTAGAGGAGCCTACTACTTCGCTTGCTTCTTACAGTGATGCATTCATTTTGGTGGAGGTTCAATTGGTAACAATTATTTGTGGTAGGTAAATAAATGTCTTTTTTAAGATTTAATTAAGAAATGTTAATTAAACTGTATATATTTGCTGAAAATTTATTCATAAAATTTGAGTTATTTAGGCTTTGCATTCCTACATGATTCAGTGATAACTTATAGAATTGAGATTTATAACGAGTTATCATCGAGCTTTATACTTTTAGTAAACAAAAATTTAACTCTTTTTAGCAACTGAAGTAGTCAAAAATGGCCTACTGATTTAGTGTTTGACTACAATCATTATTTATAGGTCATCGTCGATTTCTTGTATTGGAATTGACTTTGAGCTTTTATAGATTGAAAACATTCAAAAATGGCCTGCTGACTTAGTGTTTAATATGGTCATTGTTTAAAATTAGGGAAGACAAAAATTTGAATTCATAAACCTTCACCATGAATTTTGGAACTTGGTCTGTTAGCTACTCCATATATAGAAAACTCTTAGATCACTCCTACCTAAGACAATCATAACCTAAGTTATCTTTGATTATTACTTACGAGCAATATTCAAATACTTTTGGTTTTGCCATGTTTTAAATTCTCGTAATTCTCTCTTAAATAGGAAAACAGTTAACTTGCGTCAAGCTATTGCTAGTTTGAGTAATGACCACGTGTTACAAGAAATAATAATATCATACAACAATAATATTAAGCAATATAACCAATATTATATAATTGTACCATGTTTTACCTATATTGAGTTCAGAATATTAAAGAAAAATGTACCATAAACCACATTTAATAAATCATAAGTTTGCTATGCAATGTATATTAAATTCTGACATATAGATTCTTAGACAAAAATTCATAGATTCTTGGATAATTATACTATGAATGACATATAATAAATTTCAAAAAGTGGTCCACTATCGTTATATTAACTTTTTTAGTAACAGTAACATGAATCTAGCAAGCAGTCCAAACGTACATTAATTCTATTTTACAAATACTACGAAGAGCCCCATCTTTTAAATTTTACACTTTGGTATCAATATATTGAAATTACTCTTGCTTATCTTATATGATAGTTCGCTAAAAAGAATATAATTATCAAGGTTATTTAATATCTTGTTCATTAAATCCTATTACATGAAGTTTTCTATCTAATTATTTAGAATTACGTAGCAGGATTCTTATATTCTACTTTTGAGTAAGCATTAGTTTATTGACTCACATTAATTCAAGTAGAAATGAAATAGGGAGGTTGAATCAAATGCATATCCGCGGCCACTGAACAGAGTAGAACTACTATAACCGAACTGCTTATTGTGAGCTATAGTTGTATGCTATATATCGAATTGAACTAAAATATGATACAGAGAATTCTTTAGATGCAACTATTTGAGCAAAATTGGCCTGTTTGAGTAAAATTTGACTCAAACACCCAAGAGGAAAAAAGTTGTAGAAAGTTAATGCAAGAAAGTTTTATGCAGGGAGTAAATGCAAGAAAGTGAATGGAAAAGCAGGAAAAAGCAACTAAAGATCACTTAAAGAATTTTTATAGTGGTTCGGCAATCTAAGCCTACGTCCACTTGAAGGTTCTCTATTAGTTTCCACTAATTTGTGATTACAAGTGATTGGGTTTCATTTTGATCGTTGATTACATTGAATTTTAATTGCAGTCTAGGGAGGAGTTAGCCAAAAAAGGAAAGCTCTCTTCTAATTAAGGTTGCCCGGTGCATTTATAAGGGTGAACGATGAAATATCTTCCTCAAATATTGCCAACAGAATCTCGTTGCATAGAAGAAGTCCTCCAAAAAATCTGGACTCCAGAGTCCTTAGGGTTTGGGATAGGTATCGATCCCTATAGGGGGCCGTATAGAGGGAGCGATCCCTCTTGGTGGCTCACCTTGATATCTACTTAGTGATCCCAGAGTTGTTTTAAATAGTCGCCTAAGTGTTTTTTGGAGATATCGACAGATCTTTGATGAGTTTAACTACCAGTTTAAGCTGCCTATAGAAAAATGGATAGGTACCGATCCCCTGCTAAGGGAAGACACCAATCCATACTTAGTTAATTCCGAGAAGATGTTGCCTAGAGGGAAAGGGGTAGGTACCAATCCCCTGCCTAGGGGAGGTACCAATCCATACTTAGTCAGTTCTGGGATGTTGTTGCCTATATGGAAAGGGATATGTACCAATCCCTCGCCTTGGGGAGGTACCAATCCATACTTAGCCAATTCCAGGAGGTTGTTCGTTTGAGTCCGCTTGACTGTTATCTTATGTTATCTTCTGTTCTAGGTCTCTGGACCATAGGATGATTTTTCAGGTTGATTGCCTCGGTAATCGTAGAGTCTGACTTTTCCAGTCAGTATGAATATAAGCAGGATAAAAGGGCAGATAACAATTTCCCCCCAAAGTATACTGTGTGGCAAATACAATGCACTTTGAATCGAGACAAGTCAAGATCATCGTGAATGATTTTGCTCAGCGGCTCGGATGATTGTTGTGATGCATAGTCGATATCCGACATTGTAAATCAGGATGTCAGTCTGACTGTTATCTTTTTGTCTATGCCCGATTCTATTAAGCTAGTTGATAGGGTCAGTAGGCTTCGGTTATCTGAACTGGTTTCTTTTCTTCGAAATGTCTTAGGTGAGAATTTTATTTTTGTCGAGTTAGGAAATTGTATGTCGAGTATGTTGTTGGCTCCCAAGTATGTTCGTATGCCTATGGGTCCTTGCCAAGTTCTACTAGATTGTAATCACAAATTGTTTTTAAGCTAGTCCGATGAAAGGCTGCCTTTAGGGTGACTAATTCCGGTTGATGAATGAAGCAATTCCTGCTTGAGTTATCAATCTGATATCCTATTCTAGGATGTTTAGTTCTGATCATGCCCCTAGTCCTCAGTCAAGAGGTCGAGGTGGCTCAGGATGATGTTGATGAAGGTGAAATAGTAGATGTTGTGATGAAGCTGGCCATGACGTCATGAATTCAAGTCATCGGTTGGTGATCAAACGATTCTGATCGTTCCATTCTGAGGCATCATTTTGGTCGTAACCTTAAGTTGCATCAGACACTAGGCACGAGCCATAGTGCTGAGCTGTCGTATTCAGCTATCAGATGATGATATTTCTCTGCCCCTAGTCTAAGGTTAATGTAGTTAGTGCATGGACGGTCGAGTCTCGTTCTTATGAACTTATCCTTTTCCTGTCAAATTAAAGGTTTGAGTTGGCGAACATGCGGTCATGTTATACCCATTCTAAGTTTGTGCTTCCTTTGATGGATCAAAGGTAGGAGTAAGTGAATGAATGGTAAAGTCACATTCATTCTATGATTGTATTGTAGTGAAGACATGGGAAATAGAGTTGATGGATGAATGGTCGGATCACATTCATCCTAATCTCAAGCTTTCATTTCCATGTTAAAGATAAAAGGAGGTAAGTGGACGGTTAAGTGATATCCACTTTCGTTTGAACTCTCCCTGTCGTGTCAAGGGAGAGAGTTAAGTCGATGGATGGTCAATAACATTTATTTTGGTTTAAATTACTCCTGTCAGGTCAAGGAAAAGAGCTTGGAGATGGATGGGCAGTCACATCTGCTCTAGGGTTGACGAGGGTCGGTCGGATCATGTCTATCTCAAAATTTGTACTCCCCCTATCAAATAAAGGGAAGGAGTAGATCAAGGGAAAGAATAAGACGGTGGATGTTTGTGTCACATCCATCTCGAGTTGTGCCTTGGGCCTTGGATGGAGGGCATGAGGTAGTGCATGGATGGTCATGTCATGCCCACATTAGATTGGATTTTGAGCCTGTTGAGCCCCAGGTAAGGCGCGTGTGCTTTTGGAAAAGATTGTGGGTATGGGTTTGAGAGTGAATGGTTGAGTCACATCCACTTTGGATCATGGGCTTGCCTCCGAGTCAGGGGTAAGAGTTGGCTAATGAGCGATCAAATCATGCTTATCTCGGTTGAGCTCTAAAGGTCGGGCGATGGGCTGTGGATATTTGGTGGGCACTTGACTCTAGGTACCTGAACACCTGCATTATTTATATGAAGTCTCATTCGAGTTGATCGCGCTTCACGACTCATATAATACGCAATGACAAGGTTACGTGATTGAAAATCAAATCTATTGAAAATAAAGAAATAACAGAGTCTGACTTGTGAGAAAATTTAAAAGAAATAAGGAAAAGAGTTTACTCTTAGGTGAAATGACATCATGCTTGTCATTCCAAGCTAATCCAGCCCTTCTCAGCCGGGAGATGATTGTATGCTGTCTAGTTGGTGATCAATTTTCTTTTAGGCCGCTTAGATCTGTCAATACTAGGGGCAGTCTGTCCTTGTTGATGGTTGGATGTCTCCTGCCCGCCATCCTACGGGGATTTCACAAACCGTTGGAGCCTTTTATTCCAGATCAGCTCTTCGATCATATCTCAGAGGTGTTTGTATTCGTTTGTGTCATGGTCATGGGTCTCGTGAAATCCATAGAATTTTTCAGACTTGCTCTTGCTTTCAGTTAATTCTCTCGGGGCTGGTTTCTGGTGCATCTTTGAGTCACGAGTGGCTAAGTAGATGTTTTCAGTTGAATCATTCAAGGGAGTGTAGGTGTCAAATCTCGAGATTCTCAGTCATCTCCTAGAATTCGCTTCTCTTCAAAAGCCCTGCCTTAGCCCTTGTTATGATTTCCAGTCTTGTTCTGTACATTCACATCAATGTTTCCGGAACTCGCTTCGATCTATTTCACAGCAATGTTGTTCTGAACTCCATCGGCCTAGTGGTCTGTTCTATCTCCTCGTCTAATCCATTGAACCTCCTCCTTGCGCGAATATTGTGTCGCTTTATTATAAAAGAAATCTAGAGTGGAGGGAGGCTTTCTTGATAAACATTCTCTATAATTCGTGTCGGGGTGGATCCCCTAAACAAATCCATGAGTATGATATTTTCCCGAGGATTGCTTACCTCAGTCACAGCAGTGTTGAGTCTTTGTAGAAAGTCCTTCAACAGCTCCCCTGGTCCTTGGAATAAGTTAGATAGTGACATGACATCCTTAGGTCCAGTCGCATGCATCCTCAATTGCTCTATAAATGTCCTTGCGAGTTGGTCAAATGATGAGAGGCGTTTTAATGAAAGAGTTTTGATATTTACTACTAGTATAGAAAACCTTTATATTTTTAAAGTGACAAATCACAAAAACGATTGTAAAAACAATCAATCACCAAAAATGCACATTCGAAGATGTGAAGCAAATCCATAGAAATCGATATCGAATCCATCAAAGTGGATATTCCAAAAATCCCGAAGAAGAAGTCATCAAAGTCAATAAAAGTGATAACAACTAATCAGATCAACTAAAATCGATAAACAATGGAAATTCAATCAAGAAAAGCCTAAACAGGCAAAAATGCACGCTTCTAGACGTCTGATTTGGAATCCAGACGTCTGGATTTGTTTTCTGGAAATAGTTCAGAAAGTCACCCAGATGTCTGGAATAGCCAAAACAGACGTCTGAGCCATGGCCAGACGTCTGGTTTTGAATCCAGACGTCTAGTTTCATTCTCTGGAAATTCTCCAGAGAAATCCCAGACGTCTGAAACTTCAAGTCAGACGTCTGAGACTCATCTAGACGTCTGATCTTGAATTCCAGACGTCTGAAATTAGTCTCTGGCATATTTTTAATAAAATGCGTGCATACATTTTTCTCTCCAGGTCCAAACCAGACGTCTGGACTTGGTCACCAGACGTCTGGTCACCTGGTCTGGGCAACATTTTGCCTAGGCCAAAGTGGCCAAAACAATTCGGAAGCGATCAGATGAGCAATGGCGACCAAGGATTTATGCCCAGCGACAACCCAGCCTTAAAGGCTCTTCGATACACCCCGAATATCAATGTCCAAATGTCCATAGAAGGACTTTTATAAAATTGGACCAAAACACCAAAATTTGGAAAATTCACCAAATCAATTCAAATCAAAAGCAAATGAATATGCACAAGTATTAGGAATTCATACCTAACAACAATGATAGCTATAGACGTAGATGTGAGATAAAAATATCACCTTTTACACAAAAACAATGAAGAGAGAGCTATAGAGCAAGGCAAGGACAATTACTCTTCAATTCCAACTCAATAAGCTTGAATCTAAGCTTAAAAGAGAAAAATTTCCTAAATTAGGTTTAGGGAATTTCTGAAATTGAAATGAGAATGAGTTGGAGAAGATGAAGAGGATGCTTACCAAGAGCTTCTCTTTGAATTTGGAGGTAGAAGCTTGAATTTGCAATTGAACTAGGGCTTGGAGTTTTAATTTCCCATTCCACTCTCCATTTTTGATGAAGCTTAAGTGTTAGGAAATGAAAGTGAAGTAATGAAGAGGAGAGGGAGTGGAGCTTGAGTTAATGAAACAGAATTGGGCAAATGGGCTGAACCAAACTCAAAGTCCAAAGTGAAAAGGTAGCAAAATTCTACTAACTCCAAACATATTGAAGCTTATACTCAAAAAGGTCGCAAACAGCATTTTGAACTCAATGGAAGTGGTCTCGAGTCCTAATTCGACTGTTTGCAAAAAGTAGCTTTTCGTACTAAAATCCGACTAACGATGAAATATTTAAATATACAATCGATAAATATGCGGGTTGTTACAGTTACAGTTTTCTTTGTATAAAAGTCTGTTATTATATATATATTATATTTTGTTCCGCTGCGATTGTGAGATTCTATATTGTTGTTTCTGTTTCTTCTTCAATCGTTTTCTTCTTAAACCATAATGATCTGGTATTTCCGGCACTCGATTGATCGGCATTCTATACAGTCAATGTATTAGTGTCGATTTTCGAGGGTCGAAAGAACCGATCGTTACATGTGGTATCAGAGCGAGGTTAAGCGAGAACCTTAGCTTTGGTGGGGATTACTCAATAGAGATAGGATCAGTAGTACCCTAGAACGAGTCTGAGTGTATATACGTATAAGAGAGAGCATATTTGTTAGTGATATAAAAATATTTTGATATTAATAAATGAAATGATTTTAACTTGGATTTTATATAGAATATAAAAGAATGAACCCTATAAAGTGATAAAATCATTCGTGACTGTTGATGGTGAATTGGATGTTATCTCTTGTTGATTGATTGTTTGATTAATATGGATGTGCATATTATCGCTTATTGATTGATGAGTCGTGCTCGGCCAGTTTATGAGCATCGACTATTGACTATTGATTTGAGCATTTGACTATGGCTGGAAAATTTTGTTTTTTGAAAAATATTTAACCAATTGAGAAACTTCATGTTTAACATGGATTTTGAAGTGAATACATATTTGAATTTCCCCTGTATCATTTTAAAGAGTAATTAATACCATTTGAAAGTGATATATGAAATATGGTTTATCTAGACATGGTTAATAGATAAACAAAAAGTTATTCAAATTGGAAATTTGAGAGTTGGATTCTGGGAGTTTTTGAAATTTGTTTAAGATTCTAAAAATATAATAGTATAATTTGAAATTATTTTCCGAATAAGAAATTTCTTCAAAACGATTTTCAAAATGATTTCAAACAAAATAAAACTTTAGTAGCTTTGCTACTCGATTGTTTAATGAAATTGATTTGATTCAAATCCCTGAAGTATGATTTTATATTCGAAAGATATACGTATATATCTATTTGAAATGAACTCAGTGATCAATTCTTGAGTTTCAAATTGAATGATATTATGAACACTTGTACCCTATGCATTGGGATTGATTGATTGATTGTGCATCTTGTTGAGATGATTGATTGTCGATTCCAATTTTGAATTGGAATTTGATTTTTCTGACGATTCTGAATAGTTGAACACTTCCAAATTGAGAATTAATTTTCAAAGCTAAGAATTTTTTTGAAATCATATAAAGTTTAGTTTTGAAAATTTTAAAATAAAGGTAAATAGAATTAGACAAGTTTTAAAATGTTAAATATTTTGATAAGTAAAATAAATAAGATTATTTTGTACTATACAAAGAGGAAATTGGTTTTGGACTGCTTTAAATGAAATTGAGTTTTAAGAAATGCTTTGGACTTCATATATACTTATAAAACCTTATTTATTTGCAAAATGATTTTGAAGGCAAATTTTAATTATGTACAAATATGAAATCTAGTTTTGAAAAGTTTTATAATGAATTTGATTGAGAAATGTTTATGAATTTTTTTTATAATAATAATAAAATAAAATAACAAAATAAAATAAATTTTATAAGGTCACTTATGTATAAAGGATTTTTGTAAAGTATTTGATTTTGGAAAGAAATTGTAGTTTTGAACTTAGTTACTTACAAAGTGATTTTAGAAAGAAAGTTGATTTTATATGGATATGACTTTATGTAAATATGAAACTGAAATAAAATTTGAAAACTGATGATTGGAATTTTAAAATATATGAATATTGAATAGTATCCAATTTGAAAAATGATTATTGAAATGATATTTGAATTTGAAGCTGGACCGATGTTTGAAAGTGATTGATTTCGAGAACCTTTGATTATATAAAAATGTTGATTTGGAAGTTTTCGAACTTATATAAAATGAATTGTATAAGTATGAAGTTATTTCAAAAACTATTGATTTTGAAAGGTACTCGATTTGAAAAGCGATGATCTTATATATAACGGAATTATATAAGAATGATATATTCGAAATTGATGATTTGAAAAGGTACTATGTATAGTATGATATACATTTTGAAATTGAAGATATGGGAAGTACCTTCTGCTTGATTATCCACTTTGTGGCCACATTGTGGATACATTCTATTGATTGATTTAGGTCGTCCGAACACAAACTCATGAGTTCCTTCAAATTCCATAGCGTAACCTATGGTCTTATGACCTCGGTTGCATAGCAAAATTCGCAGGGCTGTGAAGGCTTACGGTTATGGATGTTTCTTGGGGGACCCAAGCGAAACCATTGTGTAACTACAATCTATTGTCGTTTTCGGCACAATCCTCCTAGGTAGAGCGATTGCCCTGAGGGACGGATGTTTCCTGTGGGAACCAAGCGAAACCATTGGGTATCTGTGGTCCACATAGTGTAATTCGAGGGGCAGATGATTGCCTTGAGTCTATGGGTGATAGCGATGTAACCACCAGTGTTACGATTAAGTAGACTACGATCCATGCGAGTGTTTGGCATAGTGTAATTCATAGGGCAGTGATTGCTCAAGGGTATGGATGTTACCTGGGGGATCCTGGCGAAACTATTGTGTATCTGCAATTTATGGTTGTTTTGGATGTCATGGCGTAAGACGTGGGGCAATGGCTGCCTAAAGTCACCCGAAGCCGCGTCGCTCTGTCCTCTCGACTTAGCGAGAGAGCGACCTTAGGGACTGTGTTCCATGTCGATCCCGTTCGTTTGATTTTGGTGATTGTATTGTACTTTCCATATCTATTTTGAAAAGTTTTTCAGGTATTTTCAATGGTTGTTGGAACGGGTCTACTAAGTACTTAGAGATTTCTAGCCTTACGTCTGATCAGCGTATTGCCAGATTCTGTAAGAACGAGGATAAACTTGTGGAAACATCGAGTTATCAAAAGTATTTTCGATATAAAAGAATTTTTAACAAAGAAATTTTTTCAAGCATTTAAAATTTGAATATATAAAAAAATTAAAAAAACCTACTCGAGTTATCTATTGGTGTAATTAAGAAACCAATGGAATAAATACGTAAGTTGTATATAGACCATTCTAATTGCATTTACGATTTTGATTCAAATTTGAATACACGATTTCAAGGTAATTCATACATGTCCGATTTAGGATTGTTCACTCAATTCTCGACGACGAACACTGATACGGATTTTTGATACGAATCTGTTGTTCTCTATCATAGTTTATTACTATGTAAGGAGGACGGAAGTTTCTAATCAAGAAGTCGGATTAGAGTCCGCACTAGAGTAGTCGGGTTACCAATACTAGTTCGGAAAATAAAATTGCGTATTCAAATAAGAGATCAAAATTGTTATATGTACGAATGGTATATATATATATATATATCGTACGGATTCTAATAAAATGATTGTATGATATGGTTGCTAGCAATGATTAATTCTTGCTTAGGATTGCTATGCTGTTTGGTTGCATGTAGTTTGACATCATCCCTATTAGTTACATTACATTTATGAGTTGCATATAGTTGTATGAATGATTCTTATGTTTTATAAGTTAATTATTTTTAAGTAAAATATATCATATGTTAAATTTCTTACTTCGTTCCTTTTCAAGGACGAAAAGTTTTGAGCGGGGGAGATTGTAACGACCCGTAATTTTAACTATTTTAAATTATTAAATTTAATATAAATTTTGAATTAAAATGGTTAAAAATAAAATTTAATGATTTATTAATGTAATTTATTGATATGAACTTAGATAAAATTTTAAATAACAAAATTCGATTTGAGAAAAAAATGATTAGCTAATTTTAAATATTGAAATATTAATTTTTATCAGTCAAATAATAAGTTTCTGACATATGAAATATCTGTTTATATATATTCCAGAGGCTTTGATTTAAAAGTTTAAAATCTAATTTCTGAAAATAATTAAATAAACTTCACATTTCAAATATAGGGTAAAATATCTATATATATGTATATACAAAACTTATGATATAGAATAAAATAAAATAATAATAAAAATAATCAAAAAAAAATAAATACTTGTAAATAGCTATATGTGTGCATGCTAAATATAGTCTAAGTAGGCAAACATGTACATATGGTCAAAAAAAGTTATAGGAAAAATCTATTTATATTTATATGAAAGAATACACACACACACACACACACATAAGGGGACACCATGATGAAAAATATCCACTCAAGCATAAAATAAATCAAATCACTCACAATTATTAAATCAACTTATAAAATTAAATCAAGCTATGAAATCAAATCAGCAAATGAAAAAAATGTAAAAGCCTGTAATATGAAAAGCACAACCACCTTTTTGCCTCATTATCTCTTTTACTTCTTCTATAACTATGTAGAGCTACACTAGTTGCTTGTTCTTGTATATAAAAAAAAGAAAAAAAAAAGAAAACCTGCCATTAAAACATAAATAAGCCAAGACATTCAAAAGCTTGAAGGAAGATGACTTAAATAAAGCAGCAGTTCAACACATCTTAGACAATGAGTAAACATTTTAAATTTTGTTTACTGGTTACTATGCATGTTCATATAGCTGTTGATTTCGGGATGAATCTTTGATATATGTAAGTGTATGTGTGTTTGTATGTAAACATGTGAATGTATGTATGGGTTCAACATGGTCAAGTCCACCTACACACAAAATACTATACATCTTCTCCAAAAGAACCGCTTTCATGTTTTAGTGTAAAATAGTTAAAACTTTTATCTTCGAAAATCCATATCTCATTATCCAATTTGTTTTAAAACACGATTCCAAAGCAAAAGTTATTTGTCTTTAAGTATAGATAATATTAAAATTTATTTCATACAATTTCATCAAGTGTAGAAGAAGAAAATTTCAAATTACAGTGAGTGGAAAGGTTTTGGTCAAAATTCAACCTTCATAATTTAATAAATGGTTTGCATAGTTGTGTTTGTTGTTGGAAATCATAATTTTTAAGAGTGGTATGAATATTTTTCGTGTGGCATGGAGGTAGCTAAGGGGAGATGAACGGAATTAGGGAAGATGCAAAATTCCGGCGACTGGGATGATTTCGTGACTTGCCGTTCGGCATGGAGGAGGGTTAGGAGATGCGGCACCTAGGAAAACTAACGAGGTAGTTTTTAGTGGAGTGGATGGGCTAGGCGAGGTCTTAGGATTTAGGGTTGTCTTTGTTTGGGTCTTTGTTTCGTAGCAATAGCGTTGACGTGAGGGAGGTAGAGGCACACGGTAGGTGTGGGAGGGGGGGAAGGAGGAGTAGGTCGTGACGAAGCTTTAGGTGAAATTTGATGATCGACAGTGGCATGCGTGGTCGTGGCGAGGTGTTTGTGGTGGGCACGGTGGTTCCAGGTTTGGGTTTGAAGTTCGAATTTTCTAACGATAGTCGAGTTTGTGTTTTTAGGTGGTGGAATACGTTGGGATCGAGGGCGTCGTGTGATGATGGACGGCGGCAAGGGTCGATGATTGGCGTTGGTGTGCAAGTGCACGGTGACGTGCACACTTGTCTTCGTGCAAAAGAATAAGCCTAGAGAGGGGGAGTGGGAAGAAGATGGAAGGGATTGGGCCGTGTTTTGTTTGTTGGGCTGGGTTGGAAATTAATGAAGTGGAGTTAATTAAATTTTTACATTTTAAAAATCTATGAAACTTAAAACCCTATTTCTCACTCATTTTAAATCCAAACGACGAGCCGATTTTTGTATCGAGACCCTTTTGCCAGGTACTTCCATATGAGCTAATGTCGTGGGGATTTTTGCAAATGTGAGATTTAATGATTTATATTGATTGAAAGTGATCAATTAAGAAATTTCATAATTTTTAATCATATGTTGATTTATTAATGAAGTATTAATGGAATATTTAATTTGAAATTAACTAAAAATAAATTATTTTATTTAACTTCTTTAATTTACAAATAATCCGAATTTAAAAATATGACTTGACTTAGTTAAGTTAAAACACAATTAAATTCTGAATTTGTAACGGAATTAATATCAACTATTAATCGTTGATTGAAGTTATATGCATTGACTTTTATCTCTGTTGGATATTGATTCCGATTTTCCAATTGTCGGTGCCATTAAGTAGCCAAATAAGTTAAAATAGATAGAATAAAATGTTGACGCGTTTTATTGGAAATAAATCGACTCGTACTGGTCACTATTCCATTTTCGAAAAAAAATGTAATGAGTACACTACACCAGAAAAGACCTTTACTAGCATTGAAAAAACGCTACCAAAACTTTTAATAGCGTTTTAAAGAACGCTACTACAGGTCGCGCAACTAAAAGTATGATTTTTTTGGTTGATTTTTAATAAACGGTACGATGTTTCCGTATAACTGCGTTTTTCAAACGCTACTAAAGGTTTTCTGCAGCGTTTACAAAACCCTACCAAAACTAACATTTTTAGTTGCGTTTGTACTTGGATCATTCTTTGATTTTCTGCAGTGTTTATTTTGTGCGACTAAAAACTTTTCGTTGCATTTAATTTATGCAACTATAAATTCAGGTGGTATTTTACATTTGTTTATGTAGCATTTTTAAAATGCTACTAAAAGGTATTGATTGATTTGTAGCATATTTTAAATGCTACTATATACTGTTAATGGCTTATATTATTTCCAGCAACCAGTTATATAATAGTCATATTAAAATAAGCAACAATCGTATAATTACCATATTCAAACCAACAATTAATCAATCATATAATCATCATATTCAAATAATTGAGAACAAATCAATCACATAAGTATAATATCCATAACCATTTAGATAATAGTTATTTGACAAAATGAGCAAATTCACATACCATAAGCATTCACAAACAAGTTTACACAACCAGTACTAACAAATATCATAATACATATAACAATTGAAGTCATGTCAATTGTTGCTGATGGTCTTCACTTCGGAAAAGCTAATTACCTGTAAACAAGGTTGGTAATCAATTACCTGTAAACCAGTTAATTTGCATAAATTTATTCCGTTTTTATAAAACTTAGTTAAATTATATAAAACTTAGTTAACATATTATTATTATTTTAAACTTAGTTAATTTTTATCAAACTATAATTTATTATTATTATTATATTTTTTTGAAATAAATTATCATTATTATTATAAAATTAGTTATTTTTTTTATCAAACTTAGCTTATTATTATTATTATAAATTTTTTTAATTTTATAATACTTAGTTAATTTTTATAAACATGTTTCATTTTTATAAAACTTAGTTAATGTATTCAAACTATTGTTTAATAATAATATATTATTATTAAACTTATAAATTACCTTAATTGCTAAAACATAAAATGTCATAACTTATATTTTAGTTAACTTAAACTTATAAAATATCTCAAACTTAAACTCTATTAATTTAGTTAATTTTTATAAATTATCTCAAACTTAATGATTTTCATAAGCTTGGTTAATTTATTATTATTATTATTATTATTATAAACTTAGTTACTTTTTATAAACTTAATTTTTTGATATTATTTTTATTATTAGTAATATTAATTATAAAACATACTTGGCTTGGTTAATTTATTATTATTATAAACTTAGCTAATTTTTTTATAAAACTATAGTTTATTGTTATTGTTACTGTTGTTGTTATTATTATCATTATAAACTTAGTTAATGTTTTTACCAAACTTAGTTTATTATTATTATTATTCCTAGTATTATTATTATTATTATAACCTTGTTAATTTTTATAATACTTGGTTAATTTTTATAAACGTATTTAATTTTTATAAAACTTAGTTGATTTATTCAAAGCATTTTTTATTGTTATTATTATTGAAATATAACAAAATTGAAGAGATCAAAGTTAAAGAACTCGTATGCATACAAGTGTAATTTGTGTTTATTCAGCAAACGACGTATAAAGAAGACAAAACTCAACACTCAAACTCCAAAATCCGATGGTACTTTAATTTGCAACTCCAAAATCTGGTGATACAAGGCAATTTGAATAATTAGGTTCCTGAAAATTTCTAACCTGAACTGAATTTGTACTAAGAAGAAGAAACTCAGCAGCATCAGCACCAGTTTCTACACCCTCAATCCTAGAATGTGATGTATCTCTATAGACAAAATCTTCTTTGATCATCCTTGCATTGTTCTTCTAGGGCCTGATATATTTAAAAAACCATAGTTTTTAGACAATTCTTAAAAGGAAGAAAACAAGTAATGTATAAAACTCATAACAACCGGTAAAAAAAAACCTTACAACTCATCATCGTTTTTAAACACACAATGCAATCATATATTTATAATAACACATGTGTTAATATGGTTTCATTTCCATAAAAAAGCACTAATAGCAAAGCTGCTCTTGTAAACAATGTCACTAGTAACATACCTTGATCAAGCATTGTGCAGGTTAGCCATCAGCTTGCAATTTAGTCCCCTTCAGCTAACTCAAGGCAATATGTGAAAAATCTCCAAGGCGGTAGGGTAATAAATGAGTGCATAACCATATTTTCAATACAACAGGCACATGAAGGATGAAATAAAACTCAAAGCACTGGATGGGGGCATGTAAATATGCTACATGCAAAACAATGAAATAGAAAAAAAGAAGAAGAAAAAGTGCAAGCTTGTGTTCAATTGCGCCAGGCATTGGGTATTACTACTCATCAATACAAGGCAGCAGAGCAAGGACACACTAAAATATAGCAACATGCATTGTGTGACAAGAATTTCAAAGCATCAGGACAATGAAGGATGAACAGTAGTAATAACAAGAATTTCAAAGCATCAAGGCACTAAAATAAACACACTAATATAGTACACAACAAGTAACAGGAGTCTTAATGTAATTATAACTAGTGCTAAATTTGTATAAATTCATGTGAGAAATGATGTGTAGAATAAGAAATTTATGAAGTTCGATCTGTGTGCAGAAACTTGTGAAATTCTGTCATTTATGTCTCATGTATCTATTAAGATGGACTGTCCTTCCATGTTCCATTGAAACCGTTCAGTTAGGAAATAGAGATTTTTGCAGTACAAGTATCTTTCAAACATAAACAATTACCTGTTCTACTTGAAAGTTTTGCAGACAACTTCTGGTTATTGTATTCTGGCACCAGTAGACTTTTATCTCTCTTCTGCCCCTCGGGTACTATTTTTATAAAATCATAAAGTCTCGGACTAAAAGGTGAAGCTTCCATTGTACAAATTGTAGTAGCACCATCTCGATCAGAACTAAACCCAATAGAGGTAGTAGCATTAGTGCTAGAACTCATCATGTTACTGCTTAAATTTGGGCTTGTTTTGTTTTACCACTTTGATTTTTTGGTTGAAAGGAACTGATGCTTATAGATTCTTCTCCGCCTTCTTCCATTTTAGATCATTTACCTATCGTAGGGTTTTCGGTATGGGAAATGTCCACCATGACTATGTTGCAGTTTAGTTGTCTGGTGTAGTATTCACTCTCCTTCCTTAAACACATGTACTTTTTTTCATTTCATTTAACCTATAGAAATTGTAGTAACACCAGTACACCTGTCGCCATGCCATAAAATCCTGATCCAGCAACGCATTGCTCCTACCATTTCTTCTCATTGCCACAAAATTTCAGTTCAGTCATGCCACTCCTCATTGCCAGTTTTGTTCATTGCCATAATTCACACAATGTTTTAGTCACTTCAGAGCCACTTCATTATGAATCGAAGCCAATTTAGGGCCTAATTATTCTTCGATCATTCATATTCAGCCTGTCAATTATTTCAGCCTAAAAGTGTAGATTAATATCATTTGCCGTAGTGTATACTCATATTAAAGGAAAAACATATGAAATGGTTCTTATTCTATGTTGATATGATCAAGAGAATAAAAATATGTTTGGGTAATGCAAGACTATGAGTAGATCAAACTATAGGAATAACAAAAAGGTTAGAAGAGGTAGCATAAAGTGGTAAGTAAACTTATAACATGTTCATCACCATGGTCACTATCTAACATAGTTTTTCCGCCTTCACTTGAGCTCAAAGAAGAAGTTGATTTGAATCATAAAGAAAAATGGTAATCAACAAATTTTATTTTTATTTTTTTTAGTAATAAAGAAAACTAGATGTTGGTGCTAGCCTAGCGGTATAGCTAACCTAGTTCAACTATAGCAGCAAAGAGAAGTAACAAAAGTATCCTATCTCACTAAAACAGTTGGTTCTGGCCTAGCAGTATAGCTAGTGGAACTATATATAGATTCTTTGTTAGAGCATTTTGCTCTAATGTGCATAATTTAATTTACTATCTTTAATTAATTTTGGTGCTACAGAAATTCCCAGCTGATATAGATTCGGTATTATATTATTAACCAGTTGTGGTAGGAGATTAAAGTACCTATAGATTTGGTATTATTTTAAAAACAACTATGGCATGTTGGAG
Source organism: Allium fistulosum (assembly GCA_030737815.1). Taxonomy (NCBI): domain Eukaryota; kingdom Viridiplantae; phylum Streptophyta; class Magnoliopsida; order Asparagales; family Amaryllidaceae; genus Allium; species Allium fistulosum. The sequence continues at coordinate 796,137,954 of CM060908.1, forward strand.
ATTAAGGTATACTACAACATGCATCAAAAGAGCAACTAGTAAAAGTATGTTTTGTTTAATCTAAAGAAAAAAAAGCCACAAACTGAAAGTGCATTTCTGCAGAAAACCATCCATGGATCCAAACAAAATTGTCAGCATAAACAACAATATTTTCAACCGTGGACCTTAAATTCATTGCGCTTTAGATAGATATTTGACATGATAATATTTTCCATATTTAGTACTTGGTTAAATAAGCAGGGTAGTGTAAAATCTAGCTAGATGTGTAAACTATAAGAACTAAATTTATGAAACCAGTAACACATAATTATACAACAAACATTTCATTTCTAAGCATATTTACATGCAGTGCTGAAAGTTAACTGATAACCAAGGCAATGCATGTTAACTTTTTTAGTGTGTAGTTTTTTGGATCTGCTTCATTAGAAAGTTTTTTATAAAGAATCCAACAAAAATGATATTTATCATAGAAGTGATCTTGTATAGAAGCTAAAACAAGTCCTGTAACGACCCGTAAATTTTAACTGTTTTAATAACGTAATTAGTTGAAATTTTGTGAAATTTTAAACGATAAAATTTTGAAATATAAATTTGATATTTGGAATGCGTCTATTTAAACATAGCAACTGGTAAATTTTCATCCAAAAATTTGAAAGTTATTTTCGTGTGTAATTTTATTTCAATTTAATCAGTTAGGAATTGATGAAAATAAAATGTTTTCGAAACTTAAATATTTTTACATAGAAAAATTCTAAACCATCTTTTGAGCAAGACGCATTTTTCGTTTTTCCAAATTTGGGCTTTTTTAGCTCCGTCGATCTTATTCTTCTGCGTTTTTGCTGCATTTTCCGCTAGTAGAAAATTCTAATTTTTTTTATAATTCAATCGTACCACTAATATCGGTATACCGTTCTGGTCGTCTCTTCGGGCCGATCACCACAACATATTCATTTGTGTGTTTTGAGGTTTGATGCTCGACGAAATCGATAAGACGGTAAATCATACCGGTGTCAAAATTTTAAATTTTTGGTTCCATTGTGCCTGTTTGTTTTCAACCATACAAAACTATCGGTCACTAGTATTTATTATCTGCCAAATAAATGGTCAGCTGTTCTATTCCATCATTTCAACGCAGTAATGGGTTGTTCCAGGCTATCGATTGGAAGTATAAGATTTTATAATAGGTACATTGCATTTATGGGCTGCTCACGGCTTACCTAATTTTCTCTATTTTCAGCTTCCACCTTTTTGCTGTTCCCAATTTTTAAATTTATTGCTCTTGATCTTTTAGTTGTGACCATTCATTCTTGCATCTGGTCTTCTTCATTCGAGCAAGAAAACAAAAGTGGTCTTTGGTGTTATTAGTTTATAGGTTTTTTAATTCTATTGTTTTTGTCATGTTTAGTCTTATTTAGGTTTTATTTCCTACCTCATCTTTACATATATATGTATAATTCTTAGTTTTTCCTTAGTCATCCTTCATATACAAGTATGGGTGATAGGGTGTCAGGCTCTTTTTGTAGGTTCTCATGTCTTCAGATTGCAGGATTTAGGATTGTAGAGAGGCCATTAGAGTAGAGTTTTCCACTCAGGATTATTTGCAGTTCCACCACTGATGCAGGATACTTTCATCTCCATTGTGGCATATTATCTTCAGGAGGATCCATTCTTCTGCTTGGCGCTTCTTCCTTTGTACAGAGTCTCCAGAGCAGATTTTCCATTCAGCATCATATTCAGTTCCACTTCAGAGTAGATGCTTCTTCATTCCTTCTGATCCAGATGCATGGAGCTTCCTTCTTAGATTGTGATGCATAGAGCTCCTGATTCAGATGCATGGAGTATCATATTCTTTGGTTTCTAGGTACTTCTAACACCTTAGTATCGGGTGGTGGCCATGCCGGAACTCGATATCGGGGTGTGATGGGTGGTGGCCTTGTCGGAACTCATCTTAGGGGTACCTGATTTTCTTTGATACTTGTACTTAGTTTTGTTACCTGTCAGGCATGTTGGCAGCACCTTATTATTGTGATATATATAGTTGCATGTGTGCTCTCCTCTATTTATAGAGGATCGCACATTTTTCTCAAAAAGTTTTTAAACGTTGAATTTTTAAAGCTTTGAAATATATTGAAATAGAAATGGCTTATTTTATGGTTCAAATATATATTTGAAATCGATAATTTGAAATGGTTTACTGAGAAACTGAATCGAATTGAAATTGATGATTTGAGATTTCATTAAATTTGAATTTTGGAATTCGAGTAAATTTTGAATCGATTTGTGAAATTTGAGGAAACTATTTTATTATATAAAGTATTTTAAATCATATTTAAAACTATTTTATATTATTTTATAAACTATTTTTAATATAAACTATTTTTAATATAACTATTTTTAATATAACTATTTTTAATATAAACTATTTTTAATATAATTATTTTTAATAGAAAGTATTTTAAATATACTAATCATTTTAATATAAATTGTTTTAACTTATAATTATTTTTTATAAATTATTTTATTTTATAACCTATTTTATTTTACATACTATTATTAATATCTAAACTGTTTGATGGAAAGTGTTATGATTTCAAAGTGTTATGATTTCAAAGTGTTATGATTTCCAAAGTTATGAATTTCAAAGTATTATGATTTCCAAAGTATTATTATTTCAAATTATTTTGGTTTCAAAAGTATTATATCTTTGAAAGTACTATGATTTTGGAAGTGAATATTCTTGAAATGGAAATGATATCGTATTGATATATTTTGAAATGGAAATGATATTTTGGTTTTGAAGTATAAACTATTTTTAAATGACCACGGTGTTATAATAACGATTGGTTGTTAAAGAGACCGGGATCGGATATGGGCATACTCTCTGTCGATACCAAAAACCACTTTAACAACTGTGTACGCGGTGGAGATTCCAGAATGAAGTAGGATGGTGGCGACAATCCTATATGAGGTATATACGTGGACCCAACTCCCGTGAGTTGGCACAAGGTGGCTAAAATAGGAGCAATGGACGGGCTAATGAGGTAGCACCTTTGATCAGACACACTCCATCGTATGCCATTCTATTACTTTGTGATTGATTTGGTGCGCACCTTCGGATTTTCGGGAGTGTGGCTCGAGGTGGGCGGTAGTGGCTGCTATGCGTTACCATCGGCCCGGAGGTGTAATTGGTATATCTACCCTGGCATTGCCTAGTTGTGCCATGTCACCTACCCTAGCGAGCCTTACTACGAGTTTGGTTTTGTGCCATATCCTGTGGAGTATTTAGGGTAGCCTCCCGATCTAGAGGTACGCTGGTACTGGACAGACTACTGGGACTATTTATGTGTTAAGGGGAATATTGGGTCACTCCTTAACGCTATTTCAGAGTAAGTTTATTTTACTATTAGACATTATTATAATAGCGTATATTACTACATAGTAGATAGTTTAACGGTTCCTTAAAGGATGGTTATCCCAAACATCCTTTAAGTTACTTTTATTTCAGTTAATATTTTCACTTGAGTTGGATTTATTGATATAAGAATGTTAATCCTGACTCGAGTGTTTTGTGTTTTGCTTTACGCTCGGGTCAGACTGAGTGATACAGCATTTGAGACTCACCTTTGGAGTTGGAGCTTTGCTTGGAGATCCAGCTATCTATCCAGCTTGTTGTTATTCAGTTGATTCCAGTGATGTATTCTGATCTTGTATTTGACTATTGTATTGAGACATCTATGTATTCAAGACTTCTGTTGTATCTTATTTTTAACTCTGTTATATATATATATATATAGTAGCTTCATGAACTACTATTCTTCCGTTTCCGCTGCATTATTTTATATTACTCTGTGTCTGTGATTCTGTGATTATTTATTTACTGTATATACTGAGTTTTGCCAAATTTAAATTAACAATCTGATATTTTGAGCAATTCAAATCCGACATGTATGGATGCGAATGGTTGAAAATTTCAGGTCGTTATAAAAAATGAAACATCGAACTTTCACTAAGTGGGTTTTAATAAGTTAATGGGTTTGGAACGTTTTTCCTGCCTTAGCAATTTCGGAGATGAAATTCTTTTAAGGGGGAAGGAATGTAACGACCCAGATTTTTCGACGTTTGATTTGGAATATTTAAATTGTTTTAAATATTGAATTTGAATTATAGATTGATTTTGAATAGTGAAAATTTGGGTTTTTATTTATAAAGTAAATTCAAAATTTAATATAGCGAATTATTGAATAATTTAATTATTGAATTTTATAATTGAATATTTGTTAAATTATTGTATCTTGAGTTTTAAGCTCAATAAAAATAATTTCAAGGCTGGTAAAATTTATATTAATAATAATGAGGATAATAAAAGTTTTAAAATTGAATTTAAAAGTGATCTGTTCAATTTTAAACATAGTTTGTTCAAATTGACATTTAAAATAGCCATCCGGGACACTATCTCGGAATTCGACGAAACTAGTTCCATTGGATCCGTAATATTATATTATCATCAGATTTCAAATTTCATAGCATTTGGAGTTATCGTTTGGCCGTACGGAATAGAAACGCGTTGAAATTAATATCGAAATTTAATATAATAATTGGGCCCAAAAAGCTATCTTCTCCATACGATCGAACTAGGACTCGAAACCTTTTCCATTACGTTCGGAATAGGAGTATAATATTATAAACGCCTAGCGGCACGCCTCCATAGGGGTTCAAAATTACTTGGTATATTTAAAACGAGATATTTGAAAATTATATAATATATTCATATCAATTTCAACATCAGCCTACAAAACACCATATCGGGTCACCTTACCCTTGAAAACACGCTACCTACTCCTGTACGAAGCCGCTCCCTTTTCATTTTAAATCACGAATGTCCCCTTCCCTTCCTTTCAAACGAAAAAAAGGAAAGATTCAGTTCGTTCATTAATATAAAAAATGATGATGAATGGAGATCAAACAACAAAATCATGATCGAATCAGAGTCGCAGGCACAAGAGGCTGAAGCATGACCAAAGGCAAGGAGGAGCACGACATTGTGTAGCTAGGATGTTCGCATTCGGAGTTTTAGGGTTTTGCTCGCGCGAGTGAACTGAGTAAAGGGGAGGCCGCGTTCAATTTTGTGGTCGTGTGGCTGCTATAGGCGCACATTTCGGCCTGGGTAGCCTAGTGGTTGGAGGTGGAGCGATGATGGTTGTGGTGCATGTAGAAGGTTCGAAATGATGGCTTGGGATTATGTGCGGCGGTCGTGGTTGTTCGTTTGGCAGAGAAGAGGAGTCGCGACTTCAATTTTGGGCATGCGGCAGTGGAGACGCGAGCAATTCTTCAGCTAGGGTTTGGGGCAGCAGCCTGGAGTTGTTTGATTAAGGCAGTGTAGGTATAAGATGTTTTTTTAATTAAATTAATAAAGGTATATATATAAGTCAAGAAAAATTTAAATGATAAATTAGTTATTAAATTCAAATGTTTAAAATCGAATGACTTTTTGAATGCGAGGTCCAAAATCATGGAATATGTAACGATGGATTCGTTTGCTAAATCTACACGATAGAATTAAAAATTGGAATAGATCGCAATTAAATATCAAGGCGAGAAAAATTCTCACTCATTTGGATTACCAAAATTAAAAAATTAAATAATTGAAATTAAATTTTGGATGCCTGTTGAATTTATAAATTATTGTCTGTTGAATGATATAATATATATATATATAGTAGTAATATATATATATTAGTATTTGGAGTGATACTCCCACATTATAGCGGATGAGACCCTATGCACTCGCATAATAGCGTATAACCCTATAAACCGTGATATCCCGCCTTGAAGCGGGATTGGTATTTTTATGTTGTATTTACATCTGTGGATGCAGGGAAACAAGTTGGAGGGATCCAACTGATTCCTCAAAAATGTTGATTTTAACTTCATATATAGTGATATGTGATTTGGGTAAATAGTCTGTAATAGATTATTACTGTGATTTAAATTATTGGATGTTATAGTAGCACTGGTCGAATTTTAGTATTTTAAATACCATAGATATTATTTTTGAATTCTAAGGAATAAAAAAAGAATTTAAACATAAAAATATTTTATTGGAGCATGGATTATTTTAAAGGAAGTGGAGTTGGATAAAATAGTAAATTGATTCTGGAATTTTACTTAGCTAATTGTAAATATCTAAATTGAGATTTTTAAATAAATTATACAAAGGTATTTATAAAATATAATTTTATAAATATGATTTGTTTTTATAAACAAGTAGAGTGAGAGGAGTTATAAATTTATAAACGATGTTTATAAATAAAGGAATTCGATATCAGATGATAATTGGGAATATAAATTCTTAGGGTGAATTTATATTAGAATATGAGAACAGGGTTGAGAAAAAAGTAGATTCTTTTTTTGAAATGAGAATGGTTAGGGAATCGATAATGAATCGATATTGTGTGAAATCGAGAGGAAGTTATAAATTAAATTGGTTATTGAGATTTTAAAATATATTTTTTATTTTTAAGAAGTTCAGTTCATTTTTTTCAAAGGGAAAACTTTATTATTTAAACTATGAAATTTAAACTAGTTAGTTTTGGAATGCTTCGAAAAATGGATTTTCAAATATTTAATATTTATTGGAATAAAATTTTAATTTCTATAAATCATCTTTGTAAATTGATTTGTTTTATTTTAAATGAGTTATTGATGGTTTATTAAAAGTGTTTAATATTTTAAATAATAACTTAACCATATTTTAAAAATAATATAAATTACTATTCTTTAAAAATGCTCATTATATATATATATAGTTTGAAATGATTGAAAATTTATTTATAAATTTCTCTCGAGATGTGTAAACAGGTTTTAATTTAAGGATGAGATTTTATAAGATAAATCTTATAAATGGAATTCTAGAGATTTAAGAAAATTTCCAATGTTTAGATGCGATAACTTCGAAAAGAATTTGAATTCATTTAAAGAAGTTATAAATGGTTGGTTGGAATTATAAATTAAGTATAATCGGTTTGGAAATCGTAGGAAGGATTTATTAAAAATTCCGGAGACTTAGGAGAAAAATTATGTATTATTTCCAAGTTTAACATTAAGATGGTTTTGGAAATTATACGTATAAATATTTTCCTAAGTATTGAAAGGAAGATTTTTGGAAAAATAATTTTAGTGGGAAATGGTTTGGGATAGAAATATTTTCTAAGTGTTATAAAAATGGAAGTTGGAAATATTTCTAAGTATTGAAAATGGTGAAATATCCTGTTATGGATACAAGTGTTGAAATTGTTCCAAATAGAAATATTGAAGAGATTGAGTATATATATCTCGGTAAAGCTGTTTTGGAATAAATATTTTGGAGATTTATAAAATTGGGCCTAGTGACTGCTTATGGATGTTTTATTGATAGTCAAATAACCGACTATCAATATTGGTCAATTTCGTTAATCGTTTCGAAGGGAGCGGGATCAGATTTAATTATCCGAAAACCACTTCGATCCGGTTTGAACGTAACGAATGAATGCCATGAAGATGATGAAGACGATGATTTGGTTTGTCCAGACCTAGGGCAACTTGTATGGACGAATCCTATCAGAACATCGTCATTGGAGGACGATGAGCATTTTAAGAAGAATTGTTTCTTGAAAGGTAACGCTTAGCCTCAAGCCTCATTAACCGGGAACGACTAAAACATGGGAGATGCAGCAAGGCTAAGTGGGTCGCACCCAATTAGGGTATGTTATTACTTTTCTAGATGTCCTCGGAAACCTATTTATTATGGATATGGTTGTGCATGAAAGAAGGAGCGCTCGAGTGTAAGGGTAGGAACACCCCGGGTGATAACATATTCGGTCTATCCAGGCTAGGGGTAGGCCGGTCTTGTGTAGCAGGGGATCCCGGTGAGGTCCTCAGTACATTGTTCTAGAGGTGTACTGTGATGGGCGATACCCCAGTGGCCCAGTCATTCGATGGAATCCATTCTCCAATAAGCGTCGTATGGTTTTGATTGTGCCCAACTATGCTAAAACGTGAGATGCAAGCATTTCAGCTATTTTCTATTTACTTTCTATAGACACTATTATAATATCAGATGATTTTGATAAAAATCATTTTGGTTATCGTAAGGTAAAAACCCATCATGTTTATGTGTGACGTGGTCTTACGAGATACCTTTGTTTTCAAAGGATTTTGAGAAAAGTTAATAATTCAAATTGAGTGTGTTTTCTCACACTGGTTTTCCAAACTGATTCGGGTATTATTTTATTATAATGCTCAGGTCAGACGGAGTATTACAGATTCAGGATAGGATGCTATGGAGCTCAGGAGATGAGCTGGATGACAAGACCTATTTCCGTAGATTTGTATTTCCGCTGTGTAAGGACAAGTTATTGAACTGTCAAGATCGATTGTTGTCTATTGTACTCTGATAATGGTATGTATAGTAACAGTTACAGATTCTTTTGTATAAAACCTTGTTGTTATATATTATATTTTGTTCCGCTACAATTGTGAGATTCTGTAGTTGTTGTTCTATTTTTTTCTTCTACCTTTTTTTTTCTTCACCCTGAAGATTCGTATTTTCCATTCAACTTGAGTCAAACTGATGTGAATTATGGTCGATTCAAGGGGTACGGATTTATGGGTCGCTACATAACCTGACCATACTTTGTCACCGAAAGTTAATACTATGGATGAATGCAGCATATGTATTGCTTAACTTCAGGCCTCAACATTGGGGGTATTAGAACTTGGTATTAGAGCATAGGTTTATGAAAAACTTAAAAGGAATTTTAAACTTAAAATGATTTTTGAAAACATAATCCTAAGGAATTAGAGAAAAGACTGGGGTATGCGATAACGCTATAGTAACATACTTGTATTTGTTATATATAAGTATACACTATATCTCTATTCTCCCATCTCTCTTAGGCTATTCTTCCGTATCTTACCAAGACTCGAATGCAGATTTTTACGGACGTAACATATGGATGCTAGAAGAGTTAACCTGGGTGGAGGAAGCACCATAACCAATGGAAATGCAAGACCAAACACCAGAGAAGGAATCCAGGTCAGACACAAGTTGTTATGTGGGTGCTGGAATGCCGCAAGTTGATATGGGAGCTATGTATCAGTTCTTCGTTAACATTATGCAAGCAGGAGCTGCTGTAGGATTAGTTGGAGGAAATCAGGAAGCTCCAGTGGTAAACAATTATGTTGTGCTGGGTAGGGATTATGCCAGACTGGAAGGAAAACCCTTTATCGGGACTGAATATGCAATTGAAGTGGAGAATTGGTCACTTCATTGCGAGAGAATATTTACTGATTTGGGGCTCAATGACGAGCAGAAGAGGAGGCTTGCTTCTTGGCAGTTACCAGGAGCGGCACTGTACTAGTGGAACAGTGTTACGGTCGGAGTCAGTGAGGAGACTATGACATGGGCTGAGTTCAGGAGGAGGTTTAGAGAAAGATTCAGGTCGGAGATTGCTAAGTCTATGCTGCTAAGGAAGTTTGCTGAATTGGAGCAGGGAGATATGACAGTGCTTGAGTATGCAACCAGATTTGAAGAGCTATCAAGGTATGGGTATGCTATGGTAGATACTGTTATTAAGAGGAATAAGAAGTTCATTTGTGGGTTGAAGCCTGAGCTTTCTAAGGCCACGTTATCGCATATTAGAGATCCATGCGATGTAGTTGTTGAGATGGCTCTGAGGAAAGAAGAGATGCTTTCTTTTCTTGAAGGTAACAAGATATGTGGAGTTTGAGGAGGACAAAACCAGAAGAGGAATTTTTTCCATAAGAAGGGAGCTTAGAAGAGTGGAGCTGCTAAGAAGGGAAATGCGGAGGTTATCTGCTATAAATGTGACAAGAAAGGGCATTTTGCAAATGAATGTCGCTCCAGAGATGGAAAGAAGGTGATCGGAAAGAAGAATATCAAATGCTTCAATTGCGATCAGATAGGACACTATAAGAACCAGTGCAAGGAGCCAACTAAAGATGGAAAAGGCAAAGTGTTTGCATTGGAACCAGTTACCTCGAGACCAACAACAGAAGAGAAAGGAAAATCTGTGTTGAGAGGTACGTTTTCGATTCATGGTATGTCAGTTAGAGTTCTATTTGGTACTGGTGCATCGCATTCTTTTATATCTCATTGTTTGGTAGATAAGCTTAACCTAGAACCCTAATACCTAGTTACTTCCTTAAGGGTTGCAAATCCGATAGGAGCTTATGCGACTCTTGGGATGAAATGTGACCGGTTAGAGTTTGAATTGTTAGGTCATACATATGTTTGCAGTTTTCATGTGTTTGATTTCGTAGGGTTCGAAATTATTTTGGGTATGGATTGGTTATGTAAATACGATGCTAGGATATTTTCCCGTTATAGGAAAATATCACTTAGACACCCTGACTGTAGTGATCGGATAGTATACTCCGTAGAAAACTCGAGTTGTGAGATTAATTCTTTGCTAGGTACTGTGGAGGTAAAAGATGAGTTGAATCGAGTTTTCGTTGTTAGAGAATTCACATATGTCTTTGAACCTGTAGTTGGACTACCATCGAAACGAGCCATTGAGTTTCGGATAGATTTAGTACGCGGAGGAGAACTGGTGAGTAGACCGCCAAGTAGAATGACACCTGCCGAGATAAAGGAGTTGAAGGTGCAGTTGGTGGATTCGGAAGGAGAGAGTTTTATCAGACCAAGCAGTTCGCCTTGGGGAGCAGCCGAAGTGTTTGCAAAGAAACCGGATGGATCAGTAAGGTTTTGTATCGATTATCGTAAGTTGAATGAGAAGACGATAAAGAATCGATATCTGTTGCCTAGAATTGACGTTTTGTTCAACCAATTGAGTGGAGCCAAAGTATTTTCCCAGTTGGATTTGGCGATAGGATTCCATCAGCATAGAGTGGCAGAGGATAGTTTTCCTTTGACCACGTTTAGGACCAGATATGGATCGTACGAATGGTTAGTAATGCCATTCGGACTAACTAATGCGCCAACATTCTTTGTAGATTTGATGAACCGAATTTTCTGAGAGCACTTGGATAGGTTCGTGTTGGTATTAATAGATGATATTTTGATATACTCTAAAGATGAAAGAGAGCATGGGGTTCATCTTAGAGTGGTGCTTGAGACGTTGAGGCAGCACCAACAAAAGGCCAAATTTTCGAAGTTTCATTTCTGGAAGAAGGAAGTAAAGTTTCTTGGTTATGTGGTCACAGAAAAGGGTTGTTCGTAGATCCGACCAAGATCAGGGCGGTGAATAATTGGAAGAGACCAGAGACGGTGATTGAGATAAAAGGTTTTCTTGGATTAGCTGGGTATTATCGGAGATTCATTAAAGACTTTTCGCGGATAGCGGCACCGATGACTAAGTTAACATGGAAAGATGTGAAGTTTGTCTAGACTGATAAGTGTGAGGAAGCATTCCAGAAGCTAAAATACTTATTGACTAATGCACCTATGTTAGTTGTTCCAAAAGGGAATTAGGATTTAGTAGTGTATACAGGTGCATGTGGAACAGGATTAGGAGCTGTGTTAATGCAAAGAGGTAAAGTGATTGCCTATGCATCTCGATAGCATAGACCGCATGAGGTTAGATATCCAACTCATGATTTGGATTTAGCTGCAGTTATTGTTGCATTAAAGGTGTGGATACATTACCTGTTAGGAGAAAAATTCGAGTTGTATACGGATCATAAGTCTCGGAGGTATTTATTCTCTTAGAAGGAGTTTAATATAAGACAGTAGAGGTGGTTAGAGTTTTTATCCGCTTATGACTTTGGTATTGAGTACACGCCAGGAAAAGGAAACAAAGCTGCAGATGCACTTAGCAGAAAACATCAGAATATAGTATTGGCAATGATAGCTGAGTGGAAAGATTTAGAGGTGTTGAGCACATGTAGAGTAAAGTGGAGATCTAAGAGTAGTTCTAGTACAGAAACTGCTATGTTGTCATGTTTAGAAGTTCGATCGGTGATGATAACAATGATTTCTTCTAAGCAAGGGAGAATTCATTGTTAGTTGAGTGGTCGGAAAGTTAAGGGACGGAACGGAGAGCGATGACTTGAAAGATTTCATTCTGGTGACTTGAAAGATTTCAGTCTTGACCAGAATGGGTGGTTGAGGAAGATAGGATGACTATGTGTTCCGAATATGGGAAACATTCAGAAGGAAGTTCTAGAAGAATTCCATCGTTCGATGTTCACTATTCATCTGGGGGAACAAAGATGAATCAGGATATGAAAAGAAGTTTCTTCTAGGAAGGTATGAAGAGAGATGTAGGCTTACGGGTGAAACAGTGATAGAACTGTCAACATGTAAAAACCGAACATCAGAAACTAAGTGGGTTACTTCAGCCTTTAGATGTTCCAACTTGGAAATGGGATTCTATCTCAATGGATTTTATAGACGGGTTGCCAAGGTCAAATCGAGGGAATGAAAGTATTTGGGTTGTAGTGGACAGATTGACCAAGAGCACCCATTTCATTCACGGACGACACCTGTTTTAGCTAAGTTATTCATGAAGAATATAGTTAGACTTCATGGAATTCCTAGTAGTATAGTAAGTGATAGATATTCCTTTTTTACTAGCGAGTTCTGGAAGATTTTACAAGAGACTTTGCATACCAAGCCCAAGATGAGTACCGCTTACCATCCGTAGACAGATGGACAAACGAAAAGAGTCAACAAAGTCTTGGAGGATTTGTTAAGAGCTTGTGTGCTATATTTTTGGGGATCATGGGAAGACCATCTATACTTAGTCGATTTTCCGTATAACAATAGTTATCAGACTAGTATAGGGATGACACCGTTTGAAGCTCTGTATGGAAGGCCATGCAAATCTCCAGTTTGTTGGTTAGAGACCGGGGATAGGTTTGTTCTTGGTCTAGATTTGGTTAGGGAAGTTGTAGAAAAGGTTGAGTTAATTCGAGCCAAAATGAAGGAACCTCGGTCTAGGCAGAAGAGCTATGCTGATAAGCGACGAAAAGACTTAGAGTTCTTAGTCGGGGATCATGTTTTTGTCAAGGTATCACCAATGAAAGGTGTTATCAAATTTGGGAAATCGGGAAAGTTGGCACCAAGATTCGTTGGACCATTTCCTATTATAGAAAGGATTGGGAAACTCGCATATAGAGTAGAGTTACCGAACAGTTTGGCAGGAGTTCACGATGTTTTTCAGATTTCTCATCTAAAGAAATGAATCCGAGATCCAGAGACTATTATAGCACCGACTGTGTTAGATGACTTAGTAGTGAAGCCGAATTTGACTATAGTTAAGAAGCCAGTTTGTATAGTCGCAAGAGATGAGAAGAGGCTAAGGAATAAGACAGTCAGATTAGTTAAAGTCCAGTGGAGTGACAACGAGAGAGACTGTACTTGGGAAACTGAGAGCAGCATTAGAGACGCTTATCCTGGTTTGTTTCATGGTATGTTTTACCTTTATGGTTGATTCGTATGACTACCTTATCGTAATTTTGAGAATGAAATTCTTTAAGGAGGGATGTCTATAACACCCCTAATTTTAAATAACATTATTCAGGGGATTTAATTAGATATACTAAATAGAATAATGTAAAGGTTAAGTGGTTAAGAGATTGAGATTTGTAAAGTCATAAGGTAGCCGTGCCTCAATGAATAAGCAAATGAAAATTAAAGATAATAAGATAAGGGCAAAATAGGAATAGGTTATATTCTTATACCCTAAACCCTTAACCCACTCTCATTTGCAACATTCACGAATTAAAACTAAACCAAAGCAAGGCTGGCCACCATTAGAAGATACAAGGAGAAGATAAGAAAGATTTCAAGAAGGAAGCTTAGTCAAATTAGTTCTAGAGCAAATCTCAACCTCTTTAACACAAGCTAAAGGTGAATAATAGATTACATCTCATTTTTATAGTTTTTGGTTTCTAGATAAGACCCGTGTTATTTTGCAAATGATTTTGCCATGTTTTGATTGTTTAAATGGACAGATATGCTTGTTGATGATTTAGGCTATTTCATACAGATTTTATGATAAGAATTGATTTGGAAAACCTATTAGATGACACTCAAATGACTTGCGTTTTTGAGGTAAGGTCAGAAATATTATTTTAGAGACGGGTTTCAAGTTTCATAATTTTCTGAATTATTTTGGATTTATTATGAATTTTCTAGCAAAGAAAATGGTATATTGGGTTTAAAATTAATTATGACTATTATATATTAGATTTGGGTCAGAAATTTAAATATGTTAGAAAACATATTAAAAGTGATTTATGGGAATTTTTGGAGAATTTTCCTAAATTTTTTATTAAGTATATAAAATTATTTAAGGTATGTGACTTAAATGTTTTATATGTTTAAAATAGGAGAAGAGGCAATTTGCTTAATGTTTTAAATTATAAAATGTTGAATTCGGCAACAATTTTAGAAAAGATTTTTGGAAAAGAAATTGGCAACCAATTATATGATGACAAATAAGCAAGTTAGTTAGAAAGATATTACTTTAAAAAGAAAGAAAACAGTTTCTGTTAACTTTGGTTGTTTCGCCACTATCGGCATCTACCTTTCGACTTCATACTACTGCCTCCATCATAGTCGAAACCAATACACATAGTATCAAAGCCTTGGTACGTAGTTGATTGGAGTTAGGCGAAAGGTATAAGGTCGAAACGTGCTTTCGAAGGGGTCAAGACCTTGTTTTCCTTTCAAAAGAAAAGCCGCTTACATTGCTTTCCGAAGATTGGTTTCAAAGGGTTTTAATATGGCTCTCGACAGGGGTTGTCTCCTTTTGTTTTAAACAAGCTTTTGACAGGGTCGAAACACTCGTTGCCGCATTCTACCTTTCGACCCAGTTGAGGCCGCTTTGCCTTTAAACATTGGTTTCAAAAGGGTGCTTTCACTTTTAAACAAGAAGCAGCTTCTCCATGCTTTCGAAAGGGTTGGTGTCGAAACCACCTACTTTCTATTACTTAGGAAATCTCTTTCGACCTAGTTATTTTAATACCCTTTGTTCTATTGAAAGATAAACCCATAGGTTTCGAATGGAATGGTTTTAAATGGTTTTGAAGCTATGTTCCACAAGCTTTTACTTGAACCCAATGCTTTCAAAAGGCTCGTTTTAAGTAAAGGAACTTATTGATTTCGAAAGGTATAATAAAGATTTCGAAAGGGAGGTTCCCCAATGGTTTCGAAAGGTACTTAAAGTATTTTAAATGGAAGGTTTCCAAATGCTTTCGAAAGGCACGTTTAAAGTGTTTTGAAAAGAGGATGTTTAAGGTTTATAAAGCTTTCGAAGGGATACTTTCAATGATTTCAAAAGGTTGTTATAAAGGTTTCGAAAGGGACGAAAAGTTTTGAGTGGGGGAGAGTGTAACGACCCGTAAATTTTGGCAATAATAAATTGGTTAATTTAATTAAGATTTTTTTTATTTAACATTTAGAAAGAAATAAAAATCTTATAATTTATATTGGAGCGAATTTAGAAATCAGATGTAGCGACTGTAATTTAAAAGTTACAATTTAAATTTTCTGTGGCAATTTATTTGAACTAACGTAAATTGTCATACTTGGTTATAAGTTTAATATAGGAAACAAAGGGGAATGTTGAATGAGTGAATTATCAAAAAAAACATATATATATATATATATATATATATATATATTTTAACTAGAATGGAGTTCAAATTTATATAATCATGGAAGTTGTAAATTGTCGCATTTGGGTATAAAGCGGATTCATTTGGAATTAAATGAAATTTGATAAGAATTGAGATGAAATTTGGAAATATTAGTGCATCAGGATATAACGAATGCTAATTTAAAGTTAAAAATTTGTGGATTGAATGAAATGGGATTAGTGTAAATGTTAAGAGTAGGCTATAAATCAAATGTAAGAAAACAAAACGTAAAGATTGAATTAATTAATAAATTAATATATTTTGAATAGTGATTGAATGTAAATTTATGTAATAAGGTTGATACAAGTGGATAAGTAACCTAATTTATGCAATGCCTATTACTTGGAAACAAATTGTAAAGTGTAATTGATTGAAATCTGTAAAATGAGAATGAATTCAAAAGTTACAGTTAATTAATGCAATAACTAAATTAGTGCACACCCTATTAATTGAAACAGATTATAAAGTTCGGATTGATTGAAATTATTAAATGGATTCAAAGTTATGTTAACTGATGAAGAAATACGTAATAAATTGGAAATTTATACAATCAATGTCCGTTAAGAAATTATTATGTTGTGTTGATAATAGACGTTACTTTAATGTAATGAATAAAACAAAAGAAGTGTGAATGGATAAATTACATAGAAACTAAGATATGTATAAGTAATAAATTGGTATAATAATAGAATTAAGATAAATTCATTAATTATCTTTAACCCTTAATTTATGTGTACAATTGATAGAAGTACACATTTAGAAATGTAATATTTATTCTAATTAAGATGTAAATAGGCGTATATTAGTGCAATGGGAAATAAATTTCATTTAAAGGCAATTTAATAATATTTGAAATTAACGGTAATTCCATTCATAATATAACTATTATTGTAAATTACCTAATTTATTGGTAAATGAATTTATATTAAATGAAATTTAATTTATTACGCTAATTGAATTGAAGATGGAATTTGAGAATAATGATGGAATAAACAATGAACCAGTGCTAATTTCATCTATTGGATAATAATGAATTGAATAATAAGAATGAAAAGTAAATTAGATAGAATTATTGGAAATTTAATTTATAACTTTGAATATAATGGAATTGAAAATTTAACACTGCAATTGATAGATTAATCAACTTTAAATTGACATCTAAACTTGTTTAAATTTTTGTAGATGATTGAAAAATATAAAAGTGATAAAATTAATCAATTTTAGTATTGAAATAAAAAAATTGGATTTAATTAATTAATTATTAATTTATTTAAAAAGTGTAAAAATAGCCATTTTGGCCACTGACTCGGATTTCGACGAAACTAGTTTCATCGGATCCGTAACGGTGAATTATTGTAGGACTTCAAGTTTCGTAGCGATCGGACTTGTCGTTTGATCGTACGGACTCGAAACGCCTTGAAATAAATGCAATTGAAATCAATTTGGAAATATTGTTGTTAGCATAACTTCTTCATACGATGGAATTTGGACTTGAAACATTTTCCATTGCGTTTAAAATATTTTAAAACACCTATTTTGATATATGGGTTTACCCAATTTTGTTCCGGAGACAGAACGGGCTTTTTGAGCCACTTTGGCGTTAGCGCGTAAATCTATCTTATCCATCCATTCAAATGTCAACCCTGCCTATATATATCCTGTTAAAAACCCTAGCCTCCCTAATCTTCATTTGTCTGTACGTACAATTCATCTTCTCCTCCTCAATGACAGACAACAAAATTCCAGATCCAATTCCAATTCAAAATCAAAGTCAAATTCAAACTCCTCAGAAAAATTCGAAATAAATATATGTTGAAGCTCTCGAACTGCGTAGTTCATTGGTGGTGTTCGTTTTTCGTTTCAGTTTGTCGTTTGACTGTTAAAAATCAGAGAAGTTTCGGCCATTCATCATCGCCGAAATCAAAGTCGTCGGATCGGGAAACGGTTTCTGGGTTTTGGAGAGTGAACGATAGGGAGTGCATCGGTGAAATTCGTTCGTCGAATCAACGGTCAGATCGGCGAGAAAATTCACCTAGGGATTGTATTTTTCGGCGGCTGTTCCAAATTTTGGGGGAACGGTGGGTGTTCGGGGGGGGGGGTCGTCGCGAGTATGGTGGAGCGCCTCTTGGCCAAGCGCGATGGCCAATGATTGGCGGCGGCGTTTTGGTTCGCGTGCTAGGGTTCAAAAGTGCAGTGTTCGGTCGGAGGCGGAAGGCGCGTGCGTGCTACCTGGGAAGAAATATGTTCGGTGACGTGGCGAGTTGTGTTGGGTGAGTGAATTGTGTTCTCTTTTTATTTTTTTTTAAATTTAAAATTCAATCACAATTGTCGCTATATCTTTCACATACGAACTCCGTTTCACGCGCGGTTTTTTTTGTTAGGATTGTATTGAAATTCCGGACTTAATGACGCTGGTTTGGACGAATTCTGAGACGGTCAAATTTTTGGGTTTAAATTGAATTTAAATTCAATTTTAAATTCAAAAGGTGAGTGTTTTAACCCACTCACAACTTCTAAGATTTCCTATGTTTGTTAAATTCATATATGATGTGTTTAGAAATTTATTTATAGCTGTTTGGCATATATTTCATCATTATCTCAGTTAATTGCATTCATCGTAATTAAGTGTTAATTTATTTATTCATTGCATTTAAAACTGCCAATTAATTGTTAATTAATTTATTCGTTGCATATAAACTGCCAGTTGAAAGTTATTAAAATTTTATTGAATATAAACTATTTGTTGATGCCTGTTATACTTTATATGCTTTATGTTGATGTTTTGTTTAAATTGGATGATGATTGTAATAAATGGTTGTTCATTGATATTTGGATGAATGGATGCTATATTTGATATAAACTGCAAGTTATTATGCATTTTTCATTCCATTTGGGATTGCGGTTTGAAATGATATATAACCGTAGACCTTTATTTTTAAAATTACGGATTGAAATGATAAATATCTGTATCACTTGACCATAGGATAGAAAATTTTATACAGGCACCGTGGTCTATATATATAAAATATTTTAAAGTGATTTTCTATGGGTTTTGGAAAATAAGGGTTTATATATATACTAATTTTGATATTATATAAATATTATTTTATGTATGGTTAAATTTTAAAAATTTAAGCTATGTATAACTTGATGATGTTTTAAGTTTGATTTACAAATATTTCAAGTTTGAGCTTTATTTAAGTGATATTGAATTTATTAAATAAATATTTCTAAACTAAATAATAGTAAATTGAATTAAGGTATATATAAGATTATCAGATTTGGTTGGGAATTTTGGAAATATTTAAAGTCTTGAAATATATCAAATTGAAATGTTTTATTGAAATTAAGGTATTATTGTTTTCAAAGTATTGGTTTTCGAAATTGTTATAACTTTGAAAGTAATATGGTTTGAAAAATGAATTTATTTGAAATAGAACTTATTTAAGAATTATCTGTGAATATATGGATTTGAAACCTATTGAAATTGAAAATTTAGAAATACAACTTCAAAATGTGGTTTGGGTTTAAGATGATTTAAAAGAATATTTCAAGTTATCTAAATTTAAGAAAGATTAGTGATTGGAAATTTGGTTTTATTTAAATAAGATATTATTGAATTGTTTTGGAAATGGAAATGATATATTATTGAATTTGGTTTTGAAATGGAAATAATACATTGATAATTTGGGTTTGAAATAGTAAAAATATTTTGGTATTAAAATATATACTATTTTGAAATAAAGAATATGTTTTGAAAGGGCAATGATTGTGTTTTAAAAGTATATATATTTGTAAATGACCACGGTGTTATAATAACGATTGGTTGTTAAAGAGACCGGGATCGGATATGGACATACTCTCTGTCGATACCGAAAACCACTTTGACAACTGTGTACGCGGTGGAGTTTCCAGAATGAAGTAGGATGGTGGCGACGATCCTAAGGTATATACGTGGACCCAACTCCCATGAGTTGGCATAAGGTGGCTAAAACAGGAGCGATCTCGGACCAGTGAGGTAGCACCTCTTCTCGGACACATTTCTTCGATATTATACTCTTACTTGTGATTTGACTAGATGGCCATCCTCCGATTTGGGAATGTTGTTCGAGGTGGAACGGTAGTGGCTGCTATGCGTATCCATCAGTCCGTGTGCGTAATTGGTATATCTACCCTGGCATTGCCTAGTTGTGCCGTGTCACCTACCATATCGAGCTTTACTACGATTATGATTTTAAGATCCGACCGCGTTAAGGTTCTCCATCCCCTTAACGCTATTTTCTATATGATTATACTTTACTGATTAGACACTACTGTATATAGCGAATATTACTACATAGTAGATAGTTTAACGGATCCTTAAGAGATGTGAATCCCGAACATTTCTTAAGTTACTGCACTCACGTTAGACACTGGATAGGAGATGTCAAACCCCGTAAACATCTCTGACGCCGTTTACACTCATATTTATTTCATTGATTTAACTTACATAAGATCTTTTAGTTCTGACTCGAGTGTTTTGTCTTTTCAATTCGCTCGGGTCAGCCTGAGCATTTCAGGATTTGAAGGCTCTATTTCTGGAGGACGAAGACGAAGATTTTATTACTACTATTTATTATATTCCACTACACCCTTGTGTTCCGCTGCATTAATTATCATTCTCTGGTATGTGTAACTCTGATATGTATTGTATAAGTATAATCAAATGTTTTGTAAAACAACTTCATGAACTGTTATTTGATTATTATATTTTATCGTTCTGCTGCAAGATTCTATTTTGTTTCTTTTATTTCTCCACTTTTTCTTATTTACCCCATAACAATCCACCCTTCTGTATGGTTTAAGTTGGCACGTGTGTCTGCTTAAACATACAAAAAGGTGGGATGTTGCCTCTGGTATCAGAGCTTTGGTTTAGCGATAAACCTTAGCCTTGTGGGGTTTGACTCTTTACTAATAGGGTAGTAATACCCTATGGGAGTCACTGAGTGTATATATGAGAAAGCGTATTTGTTAGTATTATAAAAAGGTTTTAATATTGTGTTAATCTATTCCGTTTTGTATTTATAAATTCTGGTTGGTGCATGGGACGCTATGACATCAATAGGGATTTCTAAACACTTAATAGGACAGACCGACATAATATTTGTTTTTAATATAGGTGAATGAAATAATTTTGCCTATTATATTTTCTATATATAAAATAAATTTTATAAATAAGATATATATTTGGTTTCTATATATTGGTTGTTAGGTAATGAAAATATAATTAATAGCTGAAATAAAGTTGAAAATAAAATAAATGAAAATTGGAAATTTAGAACTTAAGTTTAAAGATTTTGAAAATTTCTTTCAATTGATTTTGGAATATAGTAATAATATTTTTAGAAGTATTTTCTAATATAAATATTCAATTTAATTTGAAAGAATTGTTTTAAAAGAAACTTTGAAAAAAAAGTTATGCACTCCCCTCTCTGTCGCTGGAAAATAATTTTGGTGATGAGTGCACGCATCATCGACCTTCATTTTTGAGTTTCGGAGTGGGAAGGCCACTGTAGTAGTTTACTGCAGATTTGTTTTGATAAACCAAATAATTTTTTTTAAATTGTTTTAATTATAATTGGATATATAAATTATAAGTATGTATTTATCTATTATTTTAAAATGATTTAAAACTTAACCCGGTATTTAATTCTTAAGTTTCCATTAATTAATAGTTTCAATTGCTTTAGTGAAATGAAATTTAACTAGTAAATTGAAACCTCTAAATGAAATAAGAAATGTAATGCTAAGTTATAAATGAGATTAATAGAAAGTTGAAATCATAACTTATAGGACAAAGGATAAAAATTTTGAACATTTAAATTAAATTAAAGGAAATAAGATAAACTTGTATGACTTTCAATTACATTCTTAAAGGCATATATATAACTTACCGAATATTATAAGTTGAAATGTTTAATATGAATTTGTAATGGAAATTGTACAAGTAAAAGTAGGTAATGAAAGTGTTCAATGAATCAGCTTAATAAATAAGAATTTGATGTTGTAGTGTTATAAACTTAAGTGTAATTGGAAGGACTACTAATTGAAATAGAAGGGTAAGTATTATAAATGGAATTTAGTAATAAATGAAAGTAAATAAACGAAATTAAGTAGTATAAATGAATGATAATAAATTTAAGACAATGGTTGAAGCTAATTATAAATAAAATAAGCAGAAAAAAATACTGTAAATAAGTGAAATTAAGTAATGAATGAAAGAATGTAATGCACTAAAAAGAAACTATTGATATGAATAAATAAAAATGAAAATTTGCAAGCAATAAATGTGAATTATAAGATAAAATCATTATATGAATAAAAGGAAATCAAACAACAAATAGTATGAAATGAAATTAATGAATTTAATTATTGGTTGGTTTTGTTGTTTGTTTTGGTTGTGGTTGTTTGGGTAAGGATACTGTAAATTTGTTGGGATGTATGAATAATCCATTTTGTTTCATCTAAGTCTGTTGAGTAAATGATGCACTTGATAGTTTATTTTTTTCATTCCGTACAATTTAAAGTTTTGAACCCGAACAACTATTTGTTTGTTTGCTTGAATGGTTGATTTTTATTTGATGTGTATGCTGTTTGTTGCAATTGATTGCTGTTGTATTGATTAGTTGGTTAGTGGTTGAAACAACTTTAAATATTTCATTTTATATAATTATTAACTCTTTTTAGATTTTATAAGTGAAATACAGGTTATGAAAGCAATTGCTACTGCTTTTGGTTTCATAATTAAGCGTTGTTTGCCCGACAAATAGGTACGTTCTCGGATTACAGTTTTATAGCGTTATTATATTATTTTTCTCGTGTTGGGATATATTATTTTGGAAAATATATGTTATATATTGATATATTTGATATTATATTTTCTCCCGAGCCTCCCTGTACAAAGGAGACTCTGCCGAAATTTTCTGTAAATTTCGGACTTAGAAATTTTTTTTGAAAAGTGTTTTCCAAACTTTATTACTTTAAGTATAAAAAGATTTAATGTTTATAAATTGGTAATTTTATCTACATTGATTAATTTTGTAAATTTATTTCTTTATAAATTTAATATTTTAAGTAAGATACATTGTCTATTTAATTCCTTCTTTTTTCCTTCTTTTCCTTTTCGGGGACGAAAAGTTTTGAGTGGGGGAGAGTGTAACGACCCGTAAATTTTGGCAATAATAAATTGGTTAATTTAATTAAGATTTTTTTTATTTAACATTTAGAAAGAAATAAAAATCTTATAATTTATATTGGAGCGAATTTAGAAATCAGATGTAGCGACTGTAATTTAAAAGTTACAATTTAAATTTTCTGTGGCAATTTATTTGAACTAACGTAAATTGTCATACTTGGTTATAAGTTTAATATAGGAAACAAAGGGGAATGTTGAATGAGTGAATTATCAAAAAAAACATATATATATATATATATATATATATATTTTAACTAGAATGGAGTTCAAATTTATATAATCATGGAAGTTGTAAATTGTCGCATTTGGGTATAAAGCAGATTCATTTGGAATTAAATGAAATTTGATAAGAATTGAGATGAAATTTGGAAATATTAGTGCATCAGGATATAACGAATGCTAATTTAAAGTTAAAAATTTGTGGATTGAATGAAATGGGATTAGTGTAAATGTTAAGAGTAGGCTATAAATCAAATGTAAGAAAACAAAACGTAAAGATTGAATTAATTAATAAATTAATATATTTTGAATAGTGATTGAATGTAAATTTATGTAATAAGGTTGATACAAGTGGATAAGTAACCTAATTTATGCAATGCCTATTACTTGGAAACAAATTGTAAAGTGTAATTGATTGAAATCTGTAAAATGAGAATGAATTCAAAAGTTACAGTTAATTAATGCAATAACTAAATTAGTGCACACCCTATTAATTGAAACAGATTATAAAGTTCGGATTGATTGAAATTATTAAATGGATTCAAAGTTATGTTAACTGATGAAGAAATACGTAATAAATTGGAAATTTATACAATCAATGTCCGTTAAGAAATTATTATGTTGTGTTGATAATAGACGTTACTTTAATGTAATGAATAAAACAAAAGAAGTGTGAATGGATAAATTACATAGAAACTAAGATATGTATAAGTAATAAATTGGTATAATAATAGAATTAAGATAAATTCATTAATTATCTTTAACCCTTAATTTATGTGTACAATTGATAGAAGTACACATTTAGAAATGTAATATTTATTCTAATTAAGATGTAAATAGGCGTATATTAGTGCAATGGGAAATAAATTTCATTTAAAGGCAATTTAATAATATTTGAAATTAACGGTAATTCCATTCATAATATAACTATTATTGTAAATTACCTAATTTATTGGTAAATGAATTTATATTAAATGAAATTTAATTTATTACGCTAATTGAATTGAAGATGGAATTTGAGAATAATGATGGAATAAACAATGAACCAGTGCTAATTTCATCTATTGGATAATAATGAATTGAATAATAAGAATGAAAAGTAAATTAGATAGAATTATTGGAAATTTAATTTATAACTTTGAATATAATGGAATTGAAAATTTAACACTGCAATTGATAGATTAATCAACTTTAAATTGACATCTAAACTTGTTTAAATTTTTGTAGATGATTGAAAAATATAAAAGTGATAAAATTAATCAATTTTAGTATTGAAATAAAAAAATTGGATTTAATTAATTAATTATTAATTTATTTAAAAAGTGTAAAAATAGCCATTTTGGCCACTGACTCGGATTTCGACGAAACTAGTTTCATCGGATCCGTAACGGTGAATTATTGTAGGACTTCAAGTTTCGTAGCGATCGGACTTGTCGTTTGATCGTACGGACTCGAAACGCCTTGAAATAAATGCAATTGAAATCAATTTGGAAATATTGTTGTTAGCATAACTTCTTCATACGATGGAATTTGGACTTGAAACATTTTCCATTGCGTTTAAAATATTTTAAAACACCTATTTTGATATATGGGTTTACCCAATTTTGTTCCGGAGACAGAACGGGCTTTTTGAGCCACTTTGGCGTTAGCGCGTAAATCTATCTTATCCATCCATTCAAATGTCAACCCTGCCTATATATATCCTGTTAAAAACCCTAGCCTCCCTAATCTTCATTTGTCTGTACGTACAATTCATCTTCTCCTCCTCAATGACAGACAACAAAATTCCAGATCCAATTCCAATTCAAAATCAAAGTCAAATTCAAACTCCTCAGAAAAATTCGAAATAAATATATGTTGAAGCTCTCGAACTGCGTAGTTCATTGGTGGTGTTCGTTTTTCGTTTCAGTTTGTCGTTTGACTGTTAAAAATCAGAGAAGTTTCGGCCATTCATCATCGCCGAAATCAAAGTCGTCGGATCGGGAAACGGTTTCTGGGTTTTGGAGAGTGAACGATAGGGAGTGCATCGGTGAAATTCGTTCGTCGAATCAACGGTCAGATCGGCGAGAAAATTCACCTAGGGATTGTATTTTTCGGCGGCTGTTCCAAATTTTGGGGGAACGGTGGTGTTCGGGGGGGGGGGGGGGTCGTCGCGAGTATGGTGGAGCGCCTCTTGGCCAAGCGCGATGGCCAATGATTGGCGGCGGCGTTTTGGTTCGCGTGCTAGGGTTCAAAAGTGCAGTGTTCGGTCGGAGGCGGAAGGCGCGTGCGTGCTACCTGGGAAGAAATATGTTCGGTGACGTGGCGAGTTGTGTTGGGTGAGTGAATTGTGTTCTCTTTTTATTTTATTTTAAATTTAAAATTCAATCACAATTGTCGCTATATCTTTCACATACGAACTCCGTTTCACGCGCGGTTTTTTTTTGTTAGGATCGTATTGAAATTCCGGACTTGATGACGCTGGTTTGGACGAATTCTGAGACGGTCAAATTTTTTGGTTTAAATTGAATTTAAATTCAATTTTAAATTCAAAAGGTGAGTGTTTTAACCCACTCACAACTTCTAAGATTTCCTATGTTTGTTAAATTCATGTATGATGTGTTTAGAAATTTATTTATAGCTGTTTGGCATATATTTCATCATTATCTCAGTTAATTGCATTCATCGTAATTAAGTGTTAATTTATTTATTCATTGCATTTAAAACTGCCAATTAATTTATTCGTTGCATATAAACTGCCAGTTGAAAGTTATTAAAATTTTATTGAATATAAACTATTTGTTGATGCCTGTTATACTTTATATGCTTTATGTTGATGTTTTGTTTAAATTGGATGATGATTGTAATAAATGGTTGTTCATTGATATTTGGATGAATGGATGCTATATTTGATATAAACTGCAAGTTATTATGCATTTTTCATTCCATTTGGGATTGCGGTTTGAAATGATATATAACCGTAGACCTTTATTTTTAAAATTACGGATTGAAATGATAAATATCTGTATCACTTGACCATAGGATAGAAAATTTTATACAGGCACCGTGGTCTATATATATAAAATATTTTAAAGTGATTTTCTATGGGTTTTGGAAAATAAGGGGTTATATATATACTAATTTTGATATTATATAAATATTATTTTATGTATGGTTAAATTTTAAAAATTTAAGCTATGTATAACTTGATGATGTTTTAAGTTTGATTTACAAATATTTCAAGTTTGAGCTTTATTTAAGTGATATTGAATTTATTAAATAAATATTTCTAAACTAAATAATAGTAAATTGAATTAAGGTATATATAAGATTATCAGATTTGGTTGGGAATTTTGGAAATATTTAAAGTCTTGAAATATATCAAATTGAAATGTTTTATTGAAATTAAGGTATTATTGTTTTCAAAGTATTGGTTTTCGAAATTGTTATAACTTTGAAAGTAATATGGTTTGAAAAATGAATTTATTTGAAATAGAACTTATTTAAGAATTATCTGTGAATATATGGATTTGAAACCTATTGAAATTGAAAATTTAGAAATACAACTTCAAAATGTGGTTTGGGTTTAAGATGATTTAAAAGAATATTTCAAGTTATCTAAATTTAAG
Source organism: Allium fistulosum (assembly GCA_030737815.1). Classification (NCBI taxonomy): domain Eukaryota; kingdom Viridiplantae; phylum Streptophyta; class Magnoliopsida; order Asparagales; family Amaryllidaceae; genus Allium; species Allium fistulosum. The sequence goes on from CM060908.1 coordinate 796,164,681, forward strand.
AAAGATTAGTGATTGGAAATTTGGTTTTATTTAAATAAGATATTATTGAATTGTTTTGGAAATGGAAATGATATATTATTGAATTGGGTTTTGAAATGGAAATAATACATTGATAATTTGGGTTTGAAATAGTAAAAATATTTTGGTTTTAAAATATATACTATTTTGAAATAAAGAATATGTTTTGAAAGGGCAATGATTGTGTTTTAAAAGTATATATATTTGTAAATGACCACGGTGTTATAATAACGATTGGTTGTTAAAGAGACCGGGATCGGATATGGACATACTCTCTGTCGATACCGAAAACCACTTTGACAACTGTGTACGCGGTGGAGTTTCCAGAATGAAGTAGGATGGTGGCGACGATCCTAAGGTATATACGTGGACCCAACTCCCATGAGTTGGCATAAGGTGGCTAAAACAGGAGCGATCTCGGACCAGTGAGGTAGCACCTCTTCTCAGACACATTTCTTCGATATTATACTCTTACTTGTGATTTGACTAGATGGCCATCCTCCGATTTGGGAATGTTGTTCGAGGTGGAACGGTAGTGGCTGCTATGCGTATCCATCAGTCCGTGTGCGTAATTGGTATATCTACCCTGGCATTGCCTAGTTGTGCCGTGTCACCTACCATATCGAGCTTTACTACGATTATGATTTTAAGATCCGACCGCGTTAAGGTTCTCCATCCCCTTAACGCTATTTTCTATATGATTATACTTTACTGATTAGACACTACTGTATATAGCGAATATTACTACATAGTAGATAGTTTAACGGATCCTTAAGAGATGTGAATCCCGAACATTTCTTAAGTTACTGCACTCACGTTAGACACTGGATAGGAGATGTCAAACCCCGTAAACATCTCTGACGCCGTTTACACTCATATTTATTTCATTGATTTAACTTACATAAGATCTTTTAGTTCTGACTCGAGTGTTTTGTCTTTTCAATTCGCTCGGGTCAGCCTGAGCATTTCAGGATTTGAAGGCTCTATTTCTGGAGGACGAAGACGAAGATTTTATTACTACTATTTATTATATTCCACTACACCCTTGTATTCCGCTGCATTAATTATCATTCTCTGGTATGTGTAACTCTGATATGTATTGTATAAGTATAATCAAATGTTTTGTAAAACAACTTCATGAACTGTTATTTGATTATTATATTTTATCGTTCCGCTGCAAGATTCTATTTTGTTTCTTTTATTTCTCCACTTTTTCTTATTTACCCCATAACAATCCACCCTTCTGTATGGTTTAAGTTGGCACGTGTGTCTGCTTAAACATACAAAAAGGTGGGATGTTGCACATTAAGGCACCACCATTAGCGCAGGAGAAAGGAAAGTAGATCGTGAAGAAAGGTATGTTGATCTTATCTAATTTCCCTATTTGTACTTTGTTTGATATTTGTTTATCTCATTCCACTACAACAAAAAAGACTTTTCACAGCGTTTGAAAAACGCTGTTAAAAGTTTTCACAGCGTTTTTAAAAACGCTGTATAACGACATGCGGTCGTTGACCCTAAATTTTTAACTGCAAAATATAAACGCTGTCAAAAACCCACTTTCTACAGCGTTTTTTAAACGCTGTTAATAATTTTTCTACTGCAAGGTATAAACGCTGTTAATAGTTTTCTACTGCAAGGTATAAACGTTGTCGTAGGGATATGCATTTTTTTCCCAATGAATTAACAGCAATGTATAAACGCTGTCGTAGGGATATGCATTTTTTTCCAATGAATTAACAGCAATGTATAAACGCTGTCGTAGGGATATGCATTTTTTTTCCAAAGAATTGACAGCAATGTTGTGCCATTGCAATATTCACACATATCATTAATATAAACTACATTTAATTATATTTTAATCAGTTAATGTACATAACATAAACAAATCAAACTAAAAATTGTAAAATAAAAGCATAACTATTAATCACTTCCATAAAATAAGTTGAACACAATATCCATGAACAAAGTTTACATAAACCCGTAAAGAGAGATAAAATTTATAAACCAACTGCATACAAAATTAGACAAATGCACAATATCTAGAAAGCAAGTTTGCATCTAATATTATCGACAAAACGTGCATAAAAGTAATTCAAATACAGGCTGAAAATGAAAAGTGGCAGTACGAAGATAGTTAGACATTGGTTTACTGAATTGTTGCCAACAGAGTAGTCTGAACTCGGCAAGATTCCTCCTTCCGTCTTTTTTTCTTGACTTTTTGTTGTTGAGCTATCACTAACCATGGCTTTGTCAACATCCTGTGAGTAGTAATTACAGTAAGCTTTAGACGTATAACTGTTAGTTAAATATAAAGAGTACAATTTCCAGTTGAAAAAAAATGTGTTTTTCAATAAACATGTAACTAGAAGTTCTATGCAATATTTGCACGGTGATATATTTAATGCATATTTTTCAAGTTGCAGTAATTTTATCAGCAAGAAAAATTTAATGACACTTGGCTATTACCGAGACAATACACGATTTATGTAATATATTCTATAATAAGCAAAGCTCAATCCATCAAATCCATTTCATTTTCTCAAAATCTGTACTTTATGCTTTTATAGATTAGCAGTAGTGGCAAGTATAGTTCATGTGCTTGCAATATTATTTGAAATGTTAGTAGGAAGCATGTTCACATAATTCAATATTATTTGAAATAAAAGTCTCAGCTGATTCATAAATTATTATACCTCATTATTCAATGGTGCTCATATGGATCAACTACTCTAGTAAAACATTTGATTTTTCCAGCCCGAGCAATCTTGTACAAGCACTTTTGAATCAATTGATCTCCAAATTTCTACTGGAAAAAAATTGAAATTTTACTTTATTTAGCTCATAATATTTACAGAGTATTTAAAAATTTAACATTTCAAGTCTTCATGATAGATGAGTTATGGAGATATTCATATTTTATATATCAATTTGAAGTTTTTTTTGTGGTTCCATCTCAGAAATCTTTATTGATGTGCATAAGAGTTATCCTATTTAACTTGGGTATTTTTGTGAAAGCGGTGGCAAAAACTATACATGTATCAGAATAAAACTGCTACATCTTGAAATCCCTCATCATAAGATGATCTTTATAGAAAAAATTACCCAAATGATTTATGATTTAGATAGAGAACTATATCAACCTATAAACCATTGCCAATACAAAAAATATCATATATTAACTGTAAAATTTCTAATGGAAATAATGAATAGCAGTATTACCTAACAACACCAAAATGAATCGAACTGTGTTCCCCATCCATGCTTACTGCGAGCCTTGGACATTCCAGGTCCTTGTGGAAGCATGTAGATCATAATACCAGGCTCAGCTCCTCTTTGAATGCTTAAAATACTGTTAATAACGGATCGCTCATAATGATCAGCATAACCCATTCCTTTACTCCATTTAAACAAGTTACGAGGAACCTATGTAAATTAACATGGACACTAGTTAATCAAACAAGGATTTGTATTTCCAAGTTAGTACCAAATGAATGTGGAAGCTTGCTTTGTTATATGTTTGGGTTGCAAGTTTTTTTGAACTAATTTAACAAGGTTAAGAATGAATGTCTCTTAATACTGTGATGCAGTTCCTATATATACTTCAGATTGACAAGAGGTTTGCCAAATATATGTTGAACCATGAACGCCTTAACATGAACAAAGCCCAATTGGTTCACTGTTGGATCATAAAATAAAAGTTAATTACCTTAAGCATAAAGAAGGAAGCTTGATAAATCAGTGAAAATAAGAAGGCTGAGATAGTTTCTACACTGAGAATGAAGCAAGCTATAAGAAATATGAGAAGCTGGAGCTACAAAGGATGCAGTAGAAGTGGAGACAAGGCAACTGAAAACTGATTTAGGGATGAAGTCCAGTGTGTCATGACATGCTGTCATAGGTTACAGATTTAGTACATCATACTAAAACTATTTACTACACTTTCTACTTCTACTATTGTCCATAAAGCAATATCATACAAGGAAACAATGTAATAACAAGAACAAGCTTGTTTCTTTATGGATGAAAATTAGCGAATAAAAAAATTAATATACTAACAATGCAAAAATATCGATAAAAAAATGAAAAAAGAGTTCGTAAAAATATGCAGGTATATGATCAAAGAGGATGAAGTAGTTTGATTCTTGATGACTCAGTTAATTAACGTGCAACACATCGAGAAGTAAATGCAGGTACTATATTCAGTTTAATAATATGAAGGTATTATATTCAATTATAACCAAGAATAATTTTTTTTTGTCTTTAAGAGAGTCTGGTAACATTATTAATCGAGGCACTTCAGTTCAATATAATAATCATGGCACTTTAGTTATAAAGGGCATGATGTCTTGATGGCCTTACATGCATGAGAAGAAGAAGGAATGAAAAAGGAAAATATATATTATATACACTCACTTGTCATATTTCAAGGAGTATTGAATAGAAGCACGATTAAAAAATCAGTGCCAAAGACTTTAATATAGGAAAACCCCAGCTATGAAAAAAAGCTACACCAGTATCGGCCTATTTTCTTCAAACTTTCCATCCATTTCATACATGCTATTATGTCTCTTGTACTGGTAAGAGCTTTAATTGCGCATGTTTTCAATAATGATGTCTGCACAAGATAATAGATTGATAAACTCTAAGTAATCAGGAAATGTTACAGAATGTAAAAATTCATCATGAATCATGAATCATGATCAAATATTAAGGTTCGTAATTAACACAACTCCAAATACTTGGTTATGACAAAAAAATCATTTCTTATTTGATCATTTCTCTTACTTTATATAAAATTGATGAAGATTGATACTCTTATTTTGCAATATATGAGTATATTCTTAATTCTTAGTTATTGGTTAATAGAGTCAATAAATAACTCCATGAACATAAAATTTGTAGGCAGTTGTTTTTAATAAATTAAAAAAGCACCAGCTTAAAACAATAATGACTTTTAACGATAAGCTAATAGCTACGTTCTCTGTGAAAGTCTACTTAATAGATTAGTTTATTCTTAATGATGTACTTCAGGACTAATTACTTGATTAGAAATATAATGTTATAGAAAAACTTAAGTGTAGATCACTTTGTGGGCAGTCTCTGGCCTGCATAAATGCTTGCAAAATACCAAGTAATTGATTGTATACAGTATATTTTCTAAAAGTTTACTTAAAATTTTATATTGTTGTGTTTACCAGTTACATGTTTCTATCATTCTCTATCTCCAAGCCAACGCATCGTGGATTCAAATTTCTACTCAATTTTATTGGCTTAGCCATTGCATGGTTTTCTTTGTTTGATATTTTACTTTATTTTTGCTTTAGATAAAAGCAACAACCCTTTTCGGAAATTCTATTTACTTATAATAATATTTCTAATTGTTAGCTGCACAAGAAATATAATAATTGTTTCTTCCAAGCAATTAATTTTGTGAGAATTGAATACATTTGTAGTTTTATTGATTATTAGAATATTTTAAACTGAACATTTAAATATGATATTATGAAACAGTTTTATTGTATCCAACTCTTACTAGTTGGATTATTCAGCTCAACAAAAGCTTATCCCACATTAAATAATATCTTTTTCACATAAATATATAAATTGATATTAAATCTGAGTTTACAACTAAATACTAACTAACTTCAAAATAGAAAAAAGAAAAGGTTTGTAACCTTCAAGATTCATATTGGTTTAGTATGTGGGTAAAAGATCTTACTATACTCTTGTATTAGGCCTAAAAGATCCCTTATGATTCTTTTATTTTAGAGGTTGTCTTATAGCCTTAACATGCTTTTTTTGATAAATTGCTGAATTGATCTGGATGATTCTTAGTAATTCTACTCCTAGGCAGAGAGGTTGTCTTACAGCCTTAAAGACTTAGTGTCCAAATACGCTTTAGTAATAATTATAGTTAATCAACAACACTAATTTATATTATAATAATTAAAATCCAACATACGCTTTAGTAATGAGCCAAAAAAGAAAATAGCAACAGTTTAAAAATATGAAAATAAACATTACCTTCTTTTACTTTGAGAAGAGCTTTATATAGAGGTTAACAACTAATTAAAACACAAAATTGAAAAAGCAACTTTAACAGCAATATCTTACCAATATCAAAACACAACACCATATTAAAAATAAAAAGAATAGAGAATAAAGAAAAGGTTCCTGCTTTCCAAGAATATGAAGCCGTGTTTCAACAGTGAAAGAGATAAACACGAATGACAGAGCAAACAAGAGCAACTAATTTTCCTTTTTTCGTTGACAACTAGTTAAGTCAATAAATATATAAATTTAACTCAACCTATAACCATTCTAATATTAGTTTTAAAGAAATGCAAAAAGTAAATGATATGAAATTAAAATATGTTTAACGACGAATCTATGTCTAAATACACATATTTTATGGAAGGAGAGATGCATCAAGTAATCAACTTCCCAATGATACTTCAAAAAAATAAATGAAAAAAAACTTACCGACGTAGAATGAGGGAGACTATTTGGAGCCGAACTCAACTGCGCAATCAACTAATATGATGATAGAATAAACCTAAAAAGAAAAAAAAAGAAATTAGGACAATTTAATCAACCGCGATATACTGTTTTTGAGCAATTTAGGAGTAAGTTATCTGATGAAGCACGAATGAGGGTTTTGTCGAGATCTTGAAGGAATCTAGATTAAGAGAGGAGGTGGTTTTTGAAGTTGAAATAAAATGTGATTTTAGGGACGAAGGTAAAGGAGAGGCGGCAACGAAGAAAATTTATCTAATGACCCGCGTCTCTAAACCTAAATATTTGTCAGCGTTTATACGGGAATTTTTTACTTTTAAAACACATTTGACTGTAATAGGTAATGGAACAGTGAGAAATTATGTTGTTATAAGTTAATTTTGTTATAGTGTATAAATTTACATTGGGCCTGTGTGGCTATGTCCATTTCATATGTACATATTAATCAAAATAAATTTTGATGGAAAATGATACAAAAGTGACTAATATCATTAATCTTAATTCATATGAGCAACTAGTACCAGCATAACAAAATAAATTATTTTTAGTAGGCCATGGAAGAAGCAGCTTTTCAAGTTCTTGCTTTAAAAATGTATGGGGTACAGCAGAGATTGAACTAACTGATTTTGTTTATAAGACATGAAGTGGACAATGTTTAACAACACATAGTTACAGTAAAATGATAAGCCACAAGTTTTACAGTAACTTAATCAAGGCAAGCTAGGTGGGGAGGAGTATACTCATCGGTGATGGATACAAAAAGAATTAAGGTAATATAATGAATGCATGTTAGAGGAATCAAAATATGGTAATGAAGGAGAGAAGAGTATACTTACTGTGAATATTTGTTCATTTCGTTAGATCTGATTTTCTAAATCACATTATCCAATCACCATGACACATATGCTTCCTAAAAAAAGTAGATACAAAAATTAGAAATAAAAATACCTATTGTTCACTGCTATCTCAACGTTATCCAACTTCGGTTAAAGTGACAATTACATATGAATCTTTCAGAAAGCACAAGAATAGTTTCTTTATACTGGGGTTTTAGTTATCATCTCATCATAATTCAATTGATCAAATTGCAAAGCATTGTTCACCTTCTCTTTTTTTCTCTCCATTTCTACACTTTTACAGCTAAAAAGCTTCAAGAAACATATCACAAATTTTCTCTAAATTTAGTAATTGTATACGATTTTTATAGGACATTATTTTATACAAAATTTAAACTATAAGTACCCATCAAGAGATATCATGAATAAGAAGTCATACCACCGCCTAAGTTACTATCTACTGCAATCGTATGTACTCAATAAAAAATGGGATAATACCTTTGCAATTTAGGAAACATTACGTCATTACATAAATGATTATGTTAGAAATTGGATATTCAATTCTAATTAAAAAAGTATAAAATAATAATACCTTTGCTAACGCCTAATAAAATCTTCTCACTACTTAGAAAATCAGACGAGCGGAGATTTGGAGTTGATGCTCGTACCAGAGTGATGGCATGGCGATTGATGGTGATGACATTGGCAATTTTGCTCCCATGCTCGAAGCCAGGTGGATACTGGAATGTAGAGACGGATGAGAAATTTTTTTTCTAGGGTTTTCTAATCTGTTGGAGTTATAAGAGAGAACTTAAAGCAATTCAGGAGGGACTAGGCTGCTTTCGGAGATGAAGAGAACTAAGATTTTTGGGGAGGAATTACAAGAGGATAAAGAAAAGGCGGCTAGAATGAAATTGACCCGCCTTAAAATTTAAGATTAAATCTGAAATATATCTCAGCATTTGCACGGAAGTATTGTTTCGAATAGAATAAATTATGGCATTTGGCGCAGAAACGCTGAGAAGCACTGCCGTTAAATTAGAGTTTTGTTGTAGTGTGATTTTGGTTTGGGAAACAAGATCCCTTGGAACATCTCCAAGATTGTATAAAAAGTAAAAATTACAAGTAGTAATATTACAACAGAAAACTGAAGTATGTGCATCAGAAAAGCACAAGGGTCTAAACATATGTGTAGCAGATGCCTAGAGTCAAGACGCAGAAGTAGTGCATGTTAAACAGACATCTAGATTTTGTGTGCCTTTTAATGGCGCCAGTTAAAAGAATAGTATCTCGAACAATTCAATTGAACATTGAAGATGCTTAAGTTATGTAATTAATTGCTGAAGGTGGTATGGGGTTAAAAATTCAATAAACTGTAATATGTGCACCCGCCGTTAAAGATACATTCCCCAGTATGTGACTTATTATCTGAATCAACATTTTTTTTCATTTTAGTGATGCATTTAAAGTAGGCTTTACAACAGCAGAAGTGAATGTTCCTTGTGTTACAAATTAGCATGTTTCTCTGGTAAATTACTGAAGATGAAGCTAGTCATTACTATTATGCATCCTATATTTCATATACTACACAAACCGTAAAATCTTTGAACCATGTGACTGCTTAATGGAAGAGCATGGATGGTATTCAATTGTAATTCACCATTTATGATCAGAAATACAGAAACCCTCAACTAATTGCAATTGTGATAGTATCCATAAACAGGAATCATATTGGCATATTCTACCAGTGTGACATAGAGGTATGACATATGTCGTTTAAGGGAAACCAATAATGTTGATTATTGGATTACAGTTATTATTCCAGGGTATGATTCGATAGTTTATCTTTAAAGAGCGTTTACATTTTTTCATAGATCATGCAGAGTTACAGCAATTTAATAGAGAAAATTAATGCAATTTTTTATTTTTTTCACATATTGAAAGAAAACTAGAAACCGCAATAATGATATTTTATTTTATCTGAATTTGAAAATTAAATGTATATATTTCTGCAGAAATACTATCGTAAATATAGAAAGAGAGATAAGTATATTGCACCTAGTTGCCTAGCCTTTCATTTGTTTGCCACTACAATGTGAGTTGTCAATTTCCCATTAGATATTAAACTTGCAGTATTTTTTACTGCCTTAACTTTGTAAAAACTCACAGTGTGCGTAGAAGATTTTGCTCCATAGGTAATGGTTCACTTTGTGACCAGAACTAAAAATTTGATGAACTGAGTCAAGTGGGCAATTTTTTGTATGTAACTGTTTTTAAAGGCTTGATGCAACATGATCACATTCACATGTTTACAATCTAGGCATTCCCAGAGCATCACATATAAGCCAAATTATAAAAGCGTTTACAGCTTAGCTTCACTATTAGGCTACAAAACATAGATACCTATTTTTAATGTATAGACTGCTCATAGGAAACATGACCACTCAAAGTTGCACTTGCAGTTAAGAACATATAGGATTCAATCAAGAATATTTCAAATTCAAATCCTTATGTCAATCATTGATTTAATCCCAATCGGTTTACCACACAACAAATGTTTTCCTTTTCAGTGTGTTATTTACTAGTATATTCCCCAGACTTTACCCATAAAAAAATTACTATATTTTACATAAGATAATCAAATTACTTTTTCGATCCAATTATCAATAATTCGTTATCAAATATGCCTGTGTACCTTTTATTGATGGAAGAATAATACTAATTAGTATTGATGAAGATGTGTTGCAGCTCTTTTTTCTCTTTAACATGGACACTAACTTATACTGCCAAAACAATGTTAAATATTTACTCAAAATTTATAAATTACTAAAGAAAATGTTTTATTTTTTGAAATCTAAAGGCATAATCAGTAGATTTCTGAAATATAAGATCATCATCTGACTGTAAATTTTTGCATTAAAAAAAAAGTTAAGTGAATTGTGAAAAAAATAGGGTAATCTTTGAACTTGATCTAATAATAAGTAATGATTTGAAATCGAACTGAAAACTAGGGTAAAAAACGCTCACCGAATTTTCTTTCTCCGCCAAATGCAGGGCAACCGCAGGTAGGTCGAAGTGGAAAGGGAATCCGCTGGGTTTAGGGCAACCATGGGTAGGGAAATTGAAGAGGAAAGGAAACTGCCGAACTTAGCTAGCGGTAGAGAAATCCACGCTGAGGATGAAGGATTGAAATCGAAATCGACGTTGGGGAAAACTGAAATCGAGGAAGAGGAAATGAATACCGTGCGATGGGGTGAAAAGAAAAATGGAACTTTTTTTCTATTGACGAGGGAAATGAAAAATGCCTTAAGGCGGCAATCCAAAATCTTTTTGTCAGCGTTAAACCCTAAAAGCAATACCGTCAAATACATTTTCTACAGCCTTCAAAACTAGAACGCTGAGAATATATGCGGTCGAAACTTAGTTTTGTTGTAGTGTTCATTCATAGCAAGTATATTAGTTGATAATTTAGCTCTTAAACTCGATGTCTCGTAGGAATCCTTGATGGTGTCGAATCATATTATGGGATCGACCTATTTATCGATGTCATATGAAAATCTAAAGTTGGTCATCCGTGGTGTAGAGTTCCTTTATGACACGTCTATACTAATCTTTTCGGGATGTGATTGATTTTGGGAATGGATTGTATGTCTTGTTATGGTGTAGTGTTGGATTATGACAGGAGGATAGTTCGATTGAGGTAGGGTGATGGACATGATTTGATTATATGTCGTGAGCCCGATATTTTTGTTGTAGGGACGTATCTATATTCACTCGGCCTATCATAGGAAAAGCTATCGTGCATACCCGTAGTGAAGGACTATCCCAATGTAGTCTAAGAACTTTCTAGTCTTCCTCCTTGAAGAGAAATTGAATTTTATATTGATCTTGAGAAAGACGCAAGGCCAGTTGTGATGCCTCTTTGGCATATAGCGCCGAAGAAAAGACAATGGTTATTTATGCCATCTGCTATCCAGGGGAGATTGAAATCCAAAAAATAATTAAATAACAAAAATCCTTTTACTTTGCAATCACATAACGATGATTTATTCTGCTTGATATATGTCTAAATAATCTTTTCAATTTTATTATAGCAGAATGGGGTATTATTCTGCTAAATAGATGTCTCAAACGAAGTATAACTAATTTAACTATGTTTAGCATAATTAAATTTAATCACTATACTTTTATCACTAATTTATACTTTATTAAAATTATCAACTATCCTTCATGCACTCAATGATAATCTATAGTAACGCATATATTATATAGTTTATTTAAAGGTGAGTTAACTCACCGAAATTCAAGTGGATGCTTTCACGTTACGGTTTTGGTTACCCTAAAATTCCACTTGCTCCAAATTCGAAAAATCCAGTTCCAACATGTAGCTAACATTCCTATGAGTCTGATGCAACTAACCGCATATGAATCCAACCTCGTATAAGCAAGATATTAATTTTATAAGATTTTGATTATAGAAAAATATATTAATTACTTGATTAACCATGAATTAATAACCTTTAATTACCTAATTCCATCTTGCCCACTTAACAAAACGTGCACATGCATAAGAATGCAAATAACCCATCAATGGCCTGACATCTCGTCCACCAAGCTCCCTCCACACACCACGAGACCAAGATCCGACTTCACCACCATTCGACTCTATGTGCGAGCTTCGATCTGCGCCCAACCACTACCGCTCCGCTCGTCCCCATCAAAATGTGACTTATAGGTCACCACTGTTGACTATACAAAGACGCACCACCTTACCTTCGATCGCGACCCACCAAATCGATGGCGTCCGAGCTCCTCCACAAGAGAAAAACAATGCAACCAACCTTATGACCCAATGCCGCCTAAAATCACATAAACCCGAAACCCTAGCTCTGACTACCCTATCGATCAACCCTAAACAAGATCGCACGTATCAAACGCATACCAAAACAAAGATCTCATATCTACAAGTTCAATGAAGCTTATTTTTGCGATTTTTAGTGGAATGTTGGATTTGATTTCGATTTTCAGAGGGGGCTGCCATGTTTTTGCCTCACTGTTAATAAAGAACAAAAAGAGGGAGGAGAAAAATGGAAAAATCAAAAAGGGGAAAAGTGAATTTACAAAATTTATACACACAAGTCAATATTCCTTTCTTCCTATTCAAGCAAGCTAAAATCTCTAAGTTAAACAAAAATTTTAAGTTAGCCAATAATTACAAGCCATCATCACATCACAAGAGTTGACCAAATATTTAAATTTTTATATGACTTGAAATGTTTGAATATGGGGTTGTTGCGCTACTCCGCTATACAGTATACCGTCCGCGTACGTACCACGAAAGATAGAAATAAAAATACGATCGTGTACCAAAATGCTACATGATCACAAATCCACAATAAAGTACACAAATTATTTTATTCTTTGAAATTTTCAAAAATACCATCGTTTGCAATATAATACGTCAAACAAAAATATAATTATTTTCCAAATTAAAAATTATGGGAAATCAAATAAATTGAAATAAAAGTACATCATTAAAAACCGAATTGTTTCATTAATGATTGATTTTCTTATTATTTATTCAAACTATTTATAATTGTAAATAAATTAACAAAACAATTTCATAACTATTATTTATTAATTAAAAGGAGTTAATTAAACATATTAAATCCATTTAATTGTATTCAATTCACAATTCAAATATTTAAATAATCACTAAATTTTAATTCAAGTTATTAACCTTTAAAAACCAATTATTTAAATATTTAAAATTAATTCAATATTCAAAATCAAGATGATAAAATTCCAAGATATTACATTCTCTCCCTTAAAAGAATTTCGTCCTCGAAATTCCTAAAGGGAGAAAATGTCTCAAACTCTTAAGGTTTAAAAACTATTAATTAAAATGAGTTGTTAAACTTTTAAAGTTTCTTATGTTATGGAAAATTTCGATAGCACCTCCTTTGTGCGGCTGATCTGGGAAAACTTGCCACAAGTGGCCCAAATCAACCAAAGAAAAACAAAAGCCAAGTGGCCTCCCACATCTGGGGCATAAAATCATCAACCAATTACCATTATCTAAATCTACTACGTACCTTTTTTGCGTTTGATTTTTATTTTTGCAAGCAACTTACTATCTCAATGCAAATGCAGGTGCACAAGAAATCCAATAGCAATTCCTTGCATCTCTATACCTATCTTGTACGTACATAATTCAAAGGAGAAACATGCTGGCAAAAGAGCAATGCACTAGCAACATAAACAATATCACAACTATATGCAAAAAAGGTGGAGAGGATACTCTGTAATAGAATACTATGCAACTAATCCATTTTAAGAGATAAAATTTTGAACTAAATGCCCAGAATTTATATTCAAAAATATATTATTATTATTTTCAAATTCCTCCAAAATGGAAAATATTAATACCTAAATCAATTTCGATATGGAGGGACCCCTCTTATCGAGGCATGATATAACTCTAGAATCAAAACAACATGGAGCATCCGGTAGTATTCCGCTTCCTCCTAAAAACAACAACTAGAGTAAACAAATATACATGTCGAGTCTTCCAAATTGAAAAACTCCAAATCGCCTAATTTTAGTCATACCAAAAAATATTTGTAAAACCACTTTACAAAACCTTTTTCAAATATTCTACAATATTAATACTTCGCCAATGTTTTCAAAATATTATTATTATTATTTTCACAAATTCTTTCAAAATCACTTTTTCAAAAACAATGGGATTTAGGTCCTAACAAACAACTTTATAAACAATAATTTATAAAATTACACTATCAATCAAATCAGATTCCATAAAGGAATAAAATAATACTTAACATCATTTAAAATTTTAAATGACCATTGCTTAGGTTCACAATTTTCTTAAGTCACACTATAAGGATATAGATTATTTTCTAAGCAACCAAACGTAATATATAAATATACTCAAGTCCGTATGATATACGTAAATCATCTGTATTCTATATCTGATCCAACCACTTTCTAAGATTCATAGAATTTACTTTTGAACTGGTATCGCTCATTCAACCTCCCTAGTGCGGACTTCGATCATGTTCCTTGATTAAAAACTTCCATTCTCCTTGCATAACCATAAAGTATGATAGAACACCTTAGTATAATATCAAGAATCCGGATTAAGTGTTCACTGAATAGAATCAAGTGAGAAATCCTTTTTCAAACTGATGGGAATCACCCCGAAGTTATGTATTCAGACCCTAGATCAAGGACCATGCAAATAAAATGATCTACCTATAACTTATGTACTTAATTTGATTGATTTCATAATTACACCAATCTCTTTCTAAATCACTTTCATTTTTATTTATAGTATTTCGTTCAATACTAAAGTTATTTATGAATTATTTCACAAATTTCCACTTAAGTTTATTAACATTTTATAAAGACACATCTTTATAAAACATTAGATTAAACTTACTCTACTTTTATTTACTTGTATAATACTCCTCTATATCCTAAGAGTACGTACAAAATGTTAATTTTATTTTTTTTTTCAAAATTCAAAAGGCTCAAACAAAATATGGGTTTTCAAAATTGAGTCAACCCTTCGACCTTTTTACCTTCGAGTGTTCTAAGGAAAGATGTTCACGGGTTGGTCCATTAACATCAAATTGTTTATAAGACTTATAAATCTAAACAAAACCATGGTTTTGATAAAATAATGCTGATTAAAACATTTTTATCCAATTTAACCCATTTAAAACTTGTCGTTTCTATCTAAGAGTTTAAAATTTTTCATTTTTCAAATTATTTATCAAAATATTTTTTTATTTTAAATTAGTTTCCTTTAAGGAAACTTAAGACTAAATACCCGGTTTTTATTTCAAGAACCCTTTTTGAAATCATACTACGTAACCTTAACAATTTATTCACTAACTCTCGCTTTAGGTTCGTTCGGATTCGAACTCATCTCGATCGCACAATGATAAAGATAATAATTTACTAAGTGCACTATAACATTTGCCTAAGCAAACATCCAATTATCACTTAGAAGATTATTCAAATTACCACAAAACTAATCGAGATGTTTTCCGCCAAACTATCTAAAGAAAGTGTGTTTTTCTTAAAAATTCACTTTGAAATTATTTATACTCATCAATATTTTCAAGTAATACCACTATTACTCTTCTCAAAAATCATTTTGAAATCAATTCAAGCAATATCAGGATTTAAATTCTCAAAACCTCTTTTTAAACACATTTTATAACCGAAAATTATATAAAATTTCCTTTGTTATAATAAAATTTCCTCAAATATTTATCCTATAAATGTCTTATCTTCCCATTTAGATTATTTAAACAACTTTTATTAAAAAAATACTTTTTACTCAATATTATTAAAAGATGACATTTAACTAAAAAATTCGTCGAATACCAGATAGTCAAACTTTGAAACTTAATTCACAAGGTTCATTTTAATGTACTTACAATTATCAAAACAATAAATGCCCATAAATTGGTTAAGCATAGATTAGCAACCAATAAACAATAATCAATGCTCCTAAATTATCTGAGCATGAGAAATCAAACAATAATGATGACAAATAAGTGTTACCATTTTCAAATAAACAAACACAACATAAATAACTATATCAATTTGAAAATTATTCCTTTATATATATAAAATACATATCCCTAGGTAAAATATTTCATTTACCAAATTTTCAAAATCAATATCATGTCCGTTTACCGTGTTCAAGTGTTTAAAAATCTTATCGACACTTGTTCCATGTCTCGGCCAGAATTCATAAACAACTCAATAGACTAATTAACACAATACTTTTTTATAGAAATAACAAATACGCTCTCGTATATGTAATACTCTCAACACTACAACAAAAATACCCTATTACGACTGCCAAAAACAGTTGTAATAGGTCTATTACAACGATCAACTGCCCGTCTATATATCCAGAATTGTAATAGAGCCCTAATTTTTTACAACTGCTTCCGACAGTTGTAAAATATTTTTCTACAACTGTCTAAAATAGTTGTAAAAGACTTTTGTACAACTGCTTTTGGCATATGTTGAAGATTTTTTTTACAATTACCATTGACAGTTGTAGAAGACTTTTTTATGACTGCTCTTGGCAGTTGTAAAAGTCTTTTCTACGACTACGATTGGCAGTTGTGGCAAAAAAATGCAAAACAAAACGAACCTACATATTTTGCACGTGTAGAAAGAAATAGATAAGCATAAATAATAGAATAAAAATAACAATTCACTATAAGCAATTCAAACATTACATTATTATTGCATTCTAGTTCCAAAACCACATAACCTTCCGCACAACGCTGCAACCACTCCTTCGACTTCTTGCATTCCGACACTTTCATAACAAGACAATCATAAAAGCTCATTGCAGAGCTATGAAAATGTATGACTGGGACACATTCATTTTACATACGAAAATGCTACTTTGCCCGAAAATCTGTTTGTTATTTTCTACGAAAACAATCTGAACCCTCATTTTTTACCAGGCCCCCTGATTTCCACCTTTAATTTTGAGATCCGCATATCCGTAAGTCTTGTTTTCGGTTACTGTAGCATAGTTCTTTTACATATAACAGATATAACTAAAAATTACACATTCATTCAGTGTGCTGAAACTAGGGCCAATGGCCAATCTGATGTGGCCCTCAATTGTTCAATTATTCATTCTCCACCACCTACTGATAATTAATACATGGTTCAGCCAGTCGGGTACTCATCAAATTAATATGGATGCTTCTCCCTCTCTATATGTTTTTGATTCGTGTATTTATTCTGATGCACACTTGCCTGATAATGCACATGTTGTTGTGCAAAACATTAATCATTTGATCTGTTTCAGTAACGCTATTATTATTTCTTTCTTTACATTCATTGCATTGCTAACTCAAAATCTTTGTTAATTACAACAGTTTGTTGTCTTATTGATCTACCATTGTAAATATATTCTAAATGAAATATCATTCATTCTATTTTTGTATCCTAAACTATTTCTTGGCATAACTAAGATGACTACTAAAGTACCCATCCTAGAATCGAAGTTATAAATGATGTACTTTATTGACTATAAGCAGTTAACAGTCAATAGTCAACAATCAACACTTCAATCTTTGGTGCTTTACATTTCATGCCTGTGCATGAAGACCAAAATAAAATGGTTGATTAATCTCATTAACCAAAAAATCTCTAATGGGCATAAATCAAACAAGTATGGATAATTAAATATATCTTAAAAGTCTGAAATTTTGTAAAGATTCTAAAACTCTGGCAGACTTATGCTAGAGTTCATAATAATTATCTTCTGTTTACAAAATATAGAAAGGATTATGAATTGCAAAATACACTTAAGCAATTTCTACAAAATATAGAAAGGATTATGACTTATGCTAGAGTTCATGATATTTTTTTAACAGACATAATTGCTTCCATTCTACTAAGTGGGTAGAATAAAATTTCAACTGAATCCAAGTTGTTTGAATCAAAATTCAAACTAATTTCAACTTAAAATACAATGAAAAAAAGCTAGATTCAAACCAACATTCAAACTGTATTTATTTCCACAAACGGACTCGTAAACAAATTTTTATATATTCAGTATATCATCTATTAGTTTTAGCTTTTCATTTCATAATCATGCTCATAAAGGAATGAAATGTAATATGCCACTAATGACTAGGACGGCATTTTTCCAGTTCAATGCCAACATCTTTAAATTAGTAAATTAGATGTCTATCATCAGCTTTGTTTGAAAAACACAACCATAAGATGACATAGGAGTAAAACTTTGATAGTTCGTTGCAGAGTTATGAAATTCAAGCACTGTTTTAATCAAGAACAAAACTTACAAACTCATTTCTAGCCTTCAAATGCCTACTGTGCTCATCTGATTTTAGCAATCAAAAACATCTTGTACCTAGAAGAAAGTGAATAACATACTGTAGTTTCATAAAATCCATAATCCATACCGCAAATAGGCGATTACTCTATGAATCATGATTAAGCATTGGGGCATGAAAGAGAGTTTCCCTTTCTTCGTTTGATAGGAAAGAAGAAGATGATAAAGTATGTTGCTATATATCCTTATAGCTTGAAATAGAACTAAGACAAAACATCTGTGTTCAGGAAACTGAAGATAACCGTATCACTGCTCTTTCCCTTTATAAAACCATACTTCCTCAAAACACCTTCCTTTACATACCTAACCTTCTCCAATACCCTCTGACTTGCTAAATTTTCCACATCGACCAAAGCTTCAACCTTTTCTCATTTAGGAATTTCGTCAAACACTTCTTTTAGTACCAACCTAATCGCATCAAAAGCGATGCCTTTACACCAATACTCTTTGGTGAGCATGTACCCGAGGTCACCCATGTATATGTCAGCCATTCTGGAAATGGAGATGCTGCCGATTGGGTTGGAGTCGTAGTAGATGGCTTTAAAGAAGGGATGGGGTAGCACTAGGCCTGTCAAATTTCAGATTGACCCTTTAACCCAACCCGAATAACCCTGTTTAAACAAGGCTGGGTCAAACCCATTTTCTACTATTTCTTAATTGGGTCAAGACCCAATCAGTCCGACATCAAACACATACCGACCCATATTACCCATTAACCCTTCAAAACCCTAAATCCTCTTCTTCTCAGAATTTCACGACAACTTTTTCGACCAATTTTTTCAAAATATACACTGGCTTTAGATCTATTTTCTCGATGGTGAATTTTCTTCTCTGAAATTCGTTAGATCTTAAAGTAGCTGCAGGGAAAATCTGTCGACAATCAAAATGGTATGAATCTTTATTTGTAAATTTCTGGATTTAAAAGATGGTTTTCTAATTTGAGTTGGGTTTGTTTCATTTCTTAGGATCTGGTTAAGTTCGCCGATTGATAGATTCCTAGACATTTTGAGTCAACTGCTGTTTGTTTCATCAGATTAACCTATTTCGGGTATTTGGATTCTTCATTTTGATATTTTACTTTCTTTTGGTCTATGGCGATCAGATAGTTGGCTGGAAGGTTTAATTTTTACTGAATTTACTGTTAAGTGTTGATATTAGTTTTGACTGAAAGTTTGTTTACAACATTGGATCCGAATGTTTACAACAAAAGTATAACCAACAGTACAATAAACTCAGCAGTATTTTTGAATAATTTAAGAAATTACAGAAAAGGAAGTGTCTTCTCTTTTGCAAAGCAATATAATTATTAAAGTTTATTTTTAGGCAAACTAGCTAGGTAGTTGACAAGCTGTGCAAGTTACCAATGTCGTTGTGAAGCAAAGCAATATCTCTTTTGCAACTTGGTGAATGGTTCAAAATCACCAACACAGTACGAGCGAGCAACTTGCAAAGTCAAGTTGCGTTTAAATGATCTCCATTAGTACAATGATTACATTCTAGTTTGCATTATTAAACTCCAGCTGGAAATTAATAAACTGTTAAACTTTTATCATCAATTTTGTTTGTATGTTTAGTGCAAGTTGATTAATAAAGAATACGCAGAAATAACTTTAAATCAAACTGCTAGTATTTTGATACACATAAATGTCGCTGCTAGTATTTTGATACTAAGCAAATTTACCTCTGGTAGCTTTATGTAGGTTAGACTAATTTGAGAACCCATAGTTTTTCCAATCTCATAGTACCAAAATATACAGCTTTATGTTCTTCCAGTTTTATGGTTGCTTTTATTGATTGTGTTTCTATCTCTACTGCTTATGTATGGCATTTTGTGCAAAAGATATTTTATACTGCCTGTACTGTTTTAAGGCAGATTACCTTCATTCCATCGTTAGTCTCTGTTGGTTATGTTTGAAAGTTACTTGATATAGGTAATACCAACCATAAGTATAAGATATAAATGTAGCCTTAAGAAAGTCCATATTCATAATATAGTCATGTCTAGATCACGTAATATATTTTCAAGACAGTTAAAAGAGGTTAGAATAAGGTAATTGTTTATTAAGTGCATCTCATGTTCATTATGAATCATATAGATACATGTATGATACAGTTTTCTGCTGACAAACATATTATATGTCATGACGATAAAGTCTTGATGAATTCTACATATTTTTTGTAGAATATGAATATCGGTGAACATGATAGTCAAACAAGAGATATGGTAGAATTGGAAGTTGATCTTAATTCATATTTAAATGATGGGTTGGTCGATCGCAAAATAGAGTTTGATGTACTTTCATTTTGGAAATCACAACAATATCAATATCCTATTTTATCCCTTATGGCAAAAGATATATTGGCCGTACCGGTAACTACCGTGGCTTCAGAAAGTGCTTTTAGCATTAGTGGTAGAGTACTTGACGAGTACCGTAGTTCACTAAAAGAAGATGTTGTCGAAGCATTGTTATGTACAAGAGATTGGTTGTATGGCGGTACGGTTGTGCAAACAATCGAGGATCTTACCGAAGATATTACAAAGTTCCATTCTCAAGAAGAAGAGACATTAATGCATAGTGTCAGGTATGATTTTTAGATTATTATGCTCAGATATGTATATTCTGAATTCTACTAATATGTTATTGGAATGTGAACAATTTTTTGTGGTTTCTGAGTTTAGCTTTTAGGAAAAAACTTAATTGCGTAAGGTTCGAAGAATGGACAGCAGTTGTTCTTGATGACGTTGAAACAATAGTTGGTATATAAACAATAGTTTGCAACTGTGTTCTCTGGTGAATAAAATCTGATATGGACAATGCACTGGAATTATTTGTGCTGCTTCCTTCGTGTATATCTCTGTATAACATAAGTGTAAATTTTAACTGAAGTCGATCATGTTTAAACAAAACCAGATGACTCCGGTTCACTTTAATTAGTAATCCATCTGAGTCTTACATTTTAATGATATGTTAAATAACCAAAGTTTGATGGAGTGATTGAACAATAGGAAAATAACTAAAGTTAGAAGAAATGATAACTTTGATTAGTAAATATATAAAGATGCAGCGTTGTTTCATTAATCTCACGTGTAGCTATAATTCAGACATTTACAGTATAATATACCCATTTAATTTTCTATTTCTCTTTTCAGAGCCAACACAGTTCCTACAATGGAACAGTAATACATCCATAGCTTTTCCAGGTGCGACTTCTTATTCAAGAAACTTTACATTTTTTTTTCTGTCGTTTAATTTTGTAGCACATATATCTTTTAGCTTAATTCTAGTATAAAAAACATGCTTATGTTTTTATTTCTGAGATACTGCATGAAAGTTTGACCTGCAAATAACTATAAGCTCATAATTGTAAGCTTTTCAAATAACCATAAAACTAACATATTAAATAGCCGATTCTGGGCAGTTTTTATTACTGTTTCTGTTTTTCTTTTAGACAATCCTAAATATAGATAGTTATAGTTGGCAGTTGACAAGTAATTCAAATTTGGTTTTATACACAATATACAAATATAAGTGTTGTCTCACTTATTTTATTTTTTTTGATTCAACATTCTTTTGACCGTTATATTTCCAGTTAAAATGTATATAAAGCAAGTGAACATTCAAGTGTAGAACAGCAAAACGGTCGATGCTTCCATTTTTGAGTTTGACCTCATTAATCATTTAAATTAGTTGTTGGTTCTGTAACTTCTGCTGTGGATATCGGATAAAAATTGAAACGTGCTGAACTGTTTAAAGCAAAACTTTAATTGAATGCTTGTTATAAATATAAGTTGGGTTTTAACTTTTAAGGCGTCAGTTTTTGTAAAAGGCAACAAAATTTTCACTCGTATTCTTTCTAGTCTTTCTCATTGTTGTGGCACGGTTTAGCAAAAAAATACATATTGCATATACATTTATCACACTTGAATTTATGAGCGATGAAGATACAAGGATAACAACTGTACATCTACATGTATTTTATTTAAATTTCCATGCATCTATGTTGGTTATAATTTGTAATATGCATCGTTTTGGGCTCAATCCAGTCATTCAGATATTGCAGTAGTATTTCCATGTAATTTCAAATATAAGTGTTGTCTCACTTGTTCTACTATTTTACAATGCAGGTTTGATTGAAATTAGGCTGAAGAAAGTGTCGAGATCAACTTGTTTTGTTGCAGTCTCTGTTATTTGGTGTTGTTTTATGATATTTAGTGCAAATTTCATGTTATGCAACAGTGTTTTGGGTTAAACAAACATCAATGTATCAGTTAGTTCATGTAGTTTATGTGCAATTTTATGTTTTATGTATGCGATTTTTATTATATATTGGATGTTTTTTATTTTTTATTTTTTACTTTTTGATGTTTGTTAAACGGGTTAAACGGGTTGACCCATATATGAAGCGGGTTGGGTCATATTGACCCTTTTAGTAAATGTATTAAAAGGGTTGGGTCTTAAAATGGGTCGGGTCAATTTTGACCCAACCCATCTTGACCCGACCCGACCCGTTTGACGGGTCTAGGTAGCACTGTGTTGGTTATAAAGGTAAGGAGGTTGGATTTGGAGATATAGAGGTCGAATCTGTAGAAGTTGGTTACAGTTGGGTCGAATGCCCAGATCATGTAGTCGTTGACACCGGAGGGCTGGGGTTTTGGAGTTATTTTAGGGATGGGTGTACAAGCTGGAGGTCGAATTATTTTGTCATGGGGGTTGAGGGGAAAAAATTTAATCGGAGGGAACCAAAAATTTAAAGTGGAGCAAGAATTTTTCATTGGAGCCAATTTTTCTTCTTTCGAGTTATATATGTCAAAATAGATGGTTACAAACGAAAACATCCAGGAGCAAATGGAACTAATAGTGTGTTGTAGCATAATGTTAATATGTGAAATTTAAATTCTATGAATAATTTTAAATTTATTTTTAAAAATTTCAAAATTTTTAAATTTTAGAAATATTAAATATATTTACCAATATTAAATACTAAATAATAAATATTACTTCTTAATTGATAAATATCACTTATTGATCATTAATTGCTATAAATTAAATAGTAAATTAATTATTAAGTAGTAAAAATTACTAAATAGTAAATTAATTATTATTATTAATTATTAAATACTAAATTTTTAATTATTAAATATTAAACTATAATAAATTTTTAAATATTATTTATTAAAGTAATAAACAAACTAAATACTAAATATTAATTATAAATATTAAAAATATTAATTATATTTATTAAGTATTAAATGTAATTAATAATTATTAACTTTAATTTACTAACTATGATAATTAACTATAATAATTATTAAATACAAAATATAATTATTGATTATAGATATTACTTATTAATTATTAAATACAAGATATAATTATTAAATATTACTTATTAAGTATTTATTATTAAATAGTAAATAAAACTCTTAATTAATAATTATTAAGTCAGAATTACTATTATTAATGATCAAAATTAAGTACTAAACATTAATAGTAATTATTCAATATTAAATACTAATAGTAATTATTATAAAATATAATTGTTAATAATTTAATATCAATTATTAATTATATTTATTACTTATTAAATGTAATTAATAA
This sequence comes from Allium fistulosum, assembly GCA_030737815.1. NCBI lineage: Eukaryota > Viridiplantae > Streptophyta > Magnoliopsida > Asparagales > Amaryllidaceae > Allium > Allium fistulosum. The sequence continues at coordinate 796,188,584 of CM060908.1, forward strand.
ATATTAACTGTTTGCGCCAAAAATGGTCACAAACACTCAATTGTAGATGAAAGCACCAAATCACAGTCACATATCGCAGGTAGATTGTATGTAATAGAATTAACTATGAAGAACACTCAAAAAATTAAAAGGAAAGCAGTAGAAAGACAAGATTTATAGTGGTTCGGCGTTGTAGCCTACGTCCACTTTGAAGGATTTTCTATTTTATTGATGATTCTCGTTGGTTACAATTGATTACAACAGTACACTCCAGATACAATGAAGATTTTGACAGAGTATAGGTGTAGAGGGGCCAAAAGATCCCTTTTCTGTAGGTCCTGGGCTGCTATTTATAGGCATAGGCTGCAAATATCCCGCTTATATCTCAGAGGACCTCTTCTCTCGCGTTGGTGGGCCCACGCGATCGATCCCTGGTAGTTTGGACTCGATCCGTGATCGATATTAACGAAATTCGTATCGATCAAGATTTGACCCAATCGAGTCGAGATTGGGCATGAACATTCTTTTGGTTGTACGTAAGCTTCTGTGAAAATTTGGTAGCATTTGGACTTGTAGATTTTGAGTTATGATCGATGCAAGTTCGTGTTTGTAAGTTGGCTGTCACGTTCATATCGATCCAAAGCTCAATATTCATCGTTATTCGTATCCATGCAATTTGTATCGATGACGTGACTCGAGAATCCAGGGGAGATCCACTTTTCATGCCGAGTGACCAAGTCGTCCATCTTTGTGAGTCTCCTTCGTATCGCTCCTACGCTTCACTTCGTATCGCTTCCCTCGTACAATGTTTCCTATCGCTTCTTTTGTCCACTGCTTTGTATCCATAGGTATGGCTCTATTCGTATCGATCACGAGGTGTTAATTCGTTTCGATAGTTTGAAGGTGTTTCGTATCGATCACCTTGGGTGTTGTTCTTCGTATCGGTTATTTTAGCCAACCGATACAAAAGATGGCAGGATGGAGATCGATACGAAACATAGCTAGTTGATGGATATGAAATAATTAGATGGATACGAACTGTAGCACATATGATGGATACGAAGCAACATACTCGATGGATACGAACTAGTACTCACCTGATTGATACAAAGTCATGAGCATTCGATGGATTCGGACAAGATCGATACGAAGGAGGATGCTCTTTGATGGGTACGAAGTGGAGGATGGATACGAAATGATGAGGGCTTGATGGATGCGAACGAGATTATCGCTTGATTTGCATCGATCATATCTTGAGCATACTAACTCCAATTGACTTGAAACTTTGAACGTTGGCTTTCATAGCTTTGTTTGTCATGCCATATCGATTATAGCTCGATCCGGACTCGGACAAGATTTACCAGTATCCATAGCGAACCGGCGTATAACCGATCTTCGGGATGGAATGTCTTTGGTTCTCAGTCAATTTCTTGGTGTCACGACCTTGCCAAAAGACGGGATAAAATTTGCCCCCCAAAACATGCCTTGCAATAGGAAGGTGTGTTTTGTAGTTCGATAAGCTGGATGTTCGTATCCTGTTAATGACCCGTAAAGAGAATGTTAGTCTTACTTGACTGTGAATAGCGACCGTTTGAGATCTTACTGTTGTTCTAGGAGAATTGTGACCGTTCTAGGTCGGATGCCGTTCGAGGCAAGTTGTGACCGTTCGCGGTCAAGGTGCCGTTCATGGTGAATGGCGACCGTTCGTGGTCGGGGTGTCGTTCGAGGAGAGTTGTGACCGTTCGCGGTCAGGGTGCCGTTCGTGGCGAATGGTGACCGTTCGCGGTCGGGTGCCGTTTGAGGCGAGTTGTGACCGTTCGCAGTCGGAGTGCCATTCGTGGCGAGTTGTGTGTGCCCTGGGCGGACTTAGTATCATTAATGTCGGATTTCACGTTCGAGTGAGTTTCTGAATTGTTTGTTATGGCGGTTTATCGCCATCTCAGAGCATGATGGAGGACCGTTCGCGATCCCGTACATGTGTAAGTGACTTATTCGTTATGAAATTACAAATACCAGATTTACATTCAAAAGAGTCTTACAACCAAAATGTTCAACCAAATCAAGTCCAGATTCAAAGAATAGAAACAAAAGCAAAGCAGAGACATCAAAGTGCAGACACCTACACTAACACAGTTGATAGTCGTCTCAGAGCAAGCCTAAGGACCGTTCGTGATCCTGTACATGTGTAAGCGACTTAACCGCACTAGTGTGGAGTTTGCGACTTATTCGTCATTATTTCAATCATTTGATGACAAGCTGATGCCTCGACCCTGAGCCGTCCCCAGTTGATGCAGATGGTGGTCGTTCTTGCTCCACCGTTACTGCCTGTCTTCTCACGTAGTGTGATAACATGTCGTTCCTGATATGCCCTTTTATCTCATCCCTCAAGTGCCTACAATCATTTGTACTATGGCCGCTTAGCTCGTGAAATAAGCAATACTTGTCTGATTTCCTCTCATTGTTGGTCGGATCCCTCCTCATTGGCCTCCGGTAGGGAACCTGCCCCTTAGTGTCTTGGTAGATTCGCTCTAATTTCTCGCTCAGCTCTGAATAAGAGGTGAATCTTGGCTCCTTTCGCACCCACTTTGGCTCATCACAATTGTCTTCTGCTTTACGTTTCCCTTTCTCTTTGCCTGAATACTTTCCGGGCGTATCTCCGCTTTTCACTGCATAAACATCAACTCCCTCTCCTTCCTCTCTCTTAGCATTTGCATCCTCTTGTCACAAAAATCTTTCTGCCTCATGGTAAAACTCTCCTAGATCCATGGGTGGATCCCTCGTTGGCAAATTCTTGAATTCTGAGCCATCGGCTATGCCAGATACAGCTGCCATCAGAACCATGGATGGATCTGGCTGATCCACTGATGTCGTTGTTGCATTGAATCGTGTTAAGAAGTTCCTCAAAGACTCTCTGGTCTTCTTCTTCAGTGTCTTCAGACTCATCACATTCTTGGGCCTCGAGATGTGAACCTTGAACTGCCTTATAAACTTTTCAGTCAACTCGGTCCACGTTCCAATCGAACTGCTCTCCATAAACTATAATGCTGCTATGTCCGTCAAATACAAAGGAAAACATCGGGCCATGATCTCCTCCGATGCCCCCAGTACTTCCATATGCCGCATATACCTCGTCAGATGAACAGCAGGGTCTGTCCTTCCATCAAACATCTCCAATGTCGGTAGCTTGAATTCTAGTGGATTCCTGGCCTGCCTAATTGCGGAGCGAAGGGGCTCCTGTTAACATCCTCCAGACCTCTATTCACTAAGCCGCCTCTCATGGCTCGTCTTACCATCTCCACCAATCTATCACTGTCGTCAAACTGTAGTCCTTGTCTGTTGCCTCTGATCTGTCCTTCGAGTTCGCAAGGGAATCCTAGAATCTGCTCTCCTGGATGGGCATCCATTCCTCTATCAATGCTGTATTGAACAGCTCCGCCTGGTATCCTGTCTGAGGTTGGGTCAACATGCTCCTAGGGAGTGCCCCCCAGCTCATGGGCTGCTTCTGATGGTCCTGCTCTATTCTGAATCCTGGTTGTTCCATGCTCTTGATCCCTATCTCCAACACCCCTTGTAGTGGTGTTCTCTTGATTCTGCACTCTAGCTTGTCCAATTTGCTGGCGTAGGTTCTGCATTATCTCTTCTTGCCTTTTCAGCATTCCCTTCTGCATAGCTTCCATCATCATTTCCATCTCGTCTCGGGTGATGAAGACTGAGGCCTGATTCGCTCCTGAGGAAGCCTCCTGACTTCCTTCATGCTGGCTTCTTTTTGCTCTTGGTCTCCTTGCTGATTGCTTCACCATTTCTTTCCAGATCTAAGTCCTTAAGCCTTCAGATCCAAAATCCAAGCTGTATAATTCCTGAGTTCAATTCTCAGTGAAAGCACCAAAATGTTTGCGCCAAAAATGGTTACGAACACCCAATTGCAGATGAAAGCACCAAATCACAGTCACAGATCGCAGGTAGATTGTATGTAACAGAATTAACTATGAAGAACACTCAAAAAATTAAAAGGAAAGTAGTAGAAAGACAAGATTTATAGTGGTTCGGCGTTGTAGCCTACGTCCACTTTGAAGGATTTTCTATTTTATTGATGATTCTCGCTGGTTACAATTGATCACAACAGTACACTCCAGATACAATGAATATTTTGACAGATTATAGGTGTAGTAGGGTCAAAAGGTCCCTTTTATGTAGGTCCTGGGCTGCTATTTATAGGCGTAGGCTGCAAATATCCCGCTTAGATCTCGGAGGACCTCTTCTCTCGCGTTGGTGGGCCCACGCGATCGATTCCTGGTAGTTTGGACTCGATCCGTGATCGATACGAATGAAATTCGTATCGATAAAGATTTGACCCAATCGAGTCGAGGTTGGGCATGAACATTCTTTAGGTTGTACGTAAGCTTTTGTGAAAATTTGGTAGCATTTGGACTTGTAGATTTTGAGTTATGATCGATGCAAGTTCGTGTTTGTAAGTTGGTTGTCACGTTCGTATCGATCCAAAGCTCAATATTCATCGTTATTCGTATCCATGCAATTTGTATCGATGACGTGGCTCGAGAATCCAGGGGAGATCCACTTTTCATGCTGAGTAACCGAGTCGTCCATCATTGTGAGTCTCCTTCGTATCGCTCCTACGCTTCACTTCGTATCGCTTCCCTCGTACATTGTTTCCTATCGCTTCTTTTGTCCACTGCTTCGTATCCATAGGTATGGCTCTATTCGTATCGATCACAAGGTGTTAATTCGTTTCGATGGTTTGAAGGTGTTTCGTATCGATCACCTTGGGTGTTGTTCTTCGTATCGATTATTTTAGCCAACCGATACGAAAGATGGCAGGATGGAGATCGATACGAAACACAGCTAGTTGATGGATACAAAATAATTAGATGGATACGAACTGTAGCACATATGATGGATACAAAGCAACATACTCGATGTATACGAACTAGTACTCTGTTAACGTGAAAAATGTACGCTAACACCCCGGCGTAAGTTGTGAAAAAGTGAAAGCACCACACGTTGGTACGGGTACTAAAAGTAAGTAGAAGATAGCAGAAAACAGTAAAAAGACAATAGTTTTATAGTGGTTCGGCTCAAAGTCAAGCCTACGTCCACTTAATCTCTTCTATGACTGATCCGATTACAGACTTTACAATAACTCTTTGATTACAACACAATCAAGACAAGCAATCAAAACTTTGATGCAGAAAAGCTCTTTCGATTCATGTTGAATGAGCTTGATTCTTTTCGAAGATTCTTTGAAGTATCCTTTGCCTTTGAAGTGTTGAGGTCAGTAGAGAAATCAGCAGAGTCTTGGCATTTCCAAAAATTCGTCCCCCTTCAAATGCGGAGTAGGCGGAGTATTTATAGGAGAAAACTGGGCTTAGGTCGTTAGGTTTTAGGTCGTGAGCGACCTAAGGGTCATCCCGAGTTAGCATAAGTTGCTGGCGACTTAATGGAATCATTCTGGGTGAGATACAGGCTGTGAGCGACCTGACATATGAAATACAAAAGTTATCTCGGTATGATTAGGTCGTGAGTGACCTAATAAAAGAGGAAGGTTGTGCGGCTTAACTCTGGAACATGTTAGGTCGTTGCCTTTCCTGAGTTGCTAGGTCGCTAGGTCGCTAACTCGTTAGGTCGCTCTTTCTTTATCTCGCTAGGTCGTAGGAGACTTTCAGGAGTTAGGTCGCAGGAGACTTTGAGGAGTTAGGTCGTAGGAGACTTTCAGGAGTTAGGTCGCAGGAGACTTTCGGGAGTTAGGTCGCAGCCTTCTTATCTCGTTAAGTCATACCGTATTGAGCTGTTTTGTGCTATAGGTCGCTAGCTTGTTATAGATCGTTAAGTCGTGAGCCTTAGGTCGCTAGGTTGTTAAGTCGTTAGGTCGCTGAATAAAAGAGGGTTAACACTTGCCCCTTGAAGTAGACACCTAGGAGTTAGGTCGTGTGCTTCGATATCTCTTAACTCGTGCTATCTTTGGATCGTTATGTCGTGAGCGACTTATGAGGGAGTTAGGTCGTTCGTGCCGATTCGTGTTCCTCTGCCCTTGTATATAAGTCGCTAAAATCACTTCTTACTTTCTTTACCTGCTCTAACACTCTAACCCACCTTCAAAGGATTTTCAAGCTCTCAAAGAAGAATTTAAATCAACCAGTCGCCGATCATCTCTACAATCACACTACGTAAATGAATTCCGATCATCATCCAACCACGACCACCGTTGAATTGTGAATTCCCCGTTTCTTCGACCCTAACCCAATTTCACATGCCATATTTCGCTACGAATCATATTACGATCGATTTTTGATCGTTATTGGACATGTTGTCGCTGTAATTCATGAGAGCACAGCAGTGCATCGGGTTTATGATGGATCTGAGGTGTTTTGAATTAGTTTTGGATGATCTGGTGGTGTGGAGAGACGGCGGATTTTATTGTAGAGAGGCTAGCGGGTTATTGGGTTAACGGGTTAGTGGGTTAGGCGATTTGTTGAAAGAAGAGGAGTTAGCGAGTTAAGGAGAGTTAGGTCGTGCTCGATCTAAGAGCCTTGAACGACCTAGGGCTTTAGCAGTGTGGACATGAATCGCGTGACTTAACTCTGTGAACGACTTAGCGACTTAATCATAAAAGTCCGAATGACATAAGGGACTGCGACTTAACTTGCCAGGATAGCATACGACTTAAAGCTGAACGACTTAAAGAACCAGCGACCTAAATTACCAGAATAACACACGACTTAAAGCTGAACGACTTAAAGAACCAGCGACCTAACTTAACTCGTAGCGTAGCTTTAACCCGTAGGAAGATAATTGATGAACTTCATAACTTGAGCAGAGCGACTTAGGGAAGCCCGACCTATGTTAGGTTGTTTGGACATGAACTGGACGACCTAAAGGAGTCTCGAGCTAACTTAAGTCGTTCCTGCGACTTAAGGAATGAACTGCATTTGAACACTTGCAGATTTATCCAGAACTTGATTGGACCTTCAATCTGAACTGCCAGAACTGTTGCACTCTTTCACAGATTATATTGACTTTTAAGCTAACAACCTGTTAAGTACAACATTTGTAGAAAACTAGGACGAATATACTCATCATCGACTGCCCACATCGAGTGATGGATTAAGTCAAAGAGAAAATAATATGAATCTAATTAAAAGTGAAATGCTGTGAATCAACTATCTTAAGTGGAACATCAACGCAAAATTCATACAGTTATAGCTGCTTATTGCTAAATATTATCCGCATTGATACTACACTTAATTTTGATATAATAACAAGTCTTGAATCTTCCTGAATTGACGCGCGCCAACCAGTATTATTTCAAGTTTTACTTTATTTACTTGTTATTTTCAATAGCTTTGCACAACACTTCACACACTTTTTAGGAAACGTGCACCTTCATATTTGAATATCCAGTTCCTTGTGCAGAATGACTTCTCAACAAGTACAAGAAGAGACAGTAGACCAGACCAATGAAGTTTTTCCGATTGATGCTCCTTTGAATGATCCTTCGGAAAAAGTTCCAACTGCACTGAACCAACGAACCTTCAACCAGTTATGCATGCAATTTGGTATTGCTGAAGCGGATGCTCTGCTTCCTGGAGTGAACGACACTGCCGACAGGCCACCACATGGCTTCGTTGCAGTTAATCGTCACATGTGTCTGAACGGAGCTATCCCCCCTTCAATGATTTCCTCAGAACTCGTCTCCTTCGATTAACCATCTCTCCGTTCCAGTTGCACCCCAATGGCTATGCCATTCTGATGGGGTTATGCGTGCTTTTCAGGAGGACGCTTGACCGTCTCCCAAGCTTTGAGGAGATCTGTTATCTGTGTACATTTGCGAGGAGCAAAGATCATCCTTCTATTATTCTGGTAAGAAGCGCCAGGAACCGTAAGTTAATTACGGATCTGCCCGAGAGCGCCCACGGGTTTCTAAATCAATTCTTCTATCTCCGTTGCCCCCTGGGATTCTACGGCATCTGGAGAGTAGGAAGTAAGACTGCTTATCTCCGTTTACTTCATTTCTGAGCTTTTCAAAACTCGAGTTGTCAAGTGCTAACTTCATTCTTTACTTTTGCAGCAATTCCTCCTCTCTCTAAAGATTCTGCCTACAAACCAACTTTTGAAAGATTAAGTGCCATTGCTGCTAACGAGAGAAGTATTAAATTTCTTCAGAGGAATGAATTTCTGCATCAATTCGGACTCTTGCATTCCTCTCGATCTATTCAGTCTCGTGATGCCCTTAGCTCTCAAGCAGAAGCATCAAATGCTCCAGCTTCCGCAGAGGAATCCGCATCGAAGGAACCCATTATAGAGACTTCACTAGTGAAATGTTCTGGTTCCGGTGCGAGGTTATCTGACAAGTCTAAACTTCCCCCCGTCATTGAAGAAGAGGAACTCCCTCAATATTCTGGGAAGATTACTAAAGAAGCTGATGAGGAGGCTGAGAAAGACAGCTCCGCTACGGAGAGCGTGGAACACGCTAAAGAGGGCACTGCTGATATAACCCCTTCCGTTGGGCATAATGGTGATGACATCTATGGGGGATTGAGCGATTTTATGGTGACTTCCCAAGAGCTTTTTAAAGACGATATCACCGCTTCTAAGCTTGTCTCTCCATCGGTTGAAGCAACATCCGTCTTGCGACCACTCCCGTCAACCCCAAGAGTTGACTCATATTGCAAAAGCCGACATCACTCCTAAGCTGAAGAGTGGTTTGTAGCTTGACGCGCGTAGTTCGCACGCCACACACACACTTAGGATTTTTTATCAATTATGCACACTTAGCTTCTTTATTTCGAAGATTTCTAAATTTTGTTTCTTCTTCACTTTCAGGTTCTCCCATGGGACGCAGCGGCTCTTATTACGATGACTTTCAACGCTACGCAAGGCGAGACTCCTATGATCCCCGACACTATCTCTCTGCCCCTAGGGAAACTGATAAGGAACGAGCAGCTAGGAAAGCTCGTGAGAGGCAGGCTTACGAGGAGCGGTATGGAAGAAGAGATGACCGCCACGACACTTACCAAAGGGATGACGACTCCCACAAAAGAAAGTCTTACGATGATAAAGGGAAGAGACATATAACTGAAGATCCAAGCAAGCGGGCCAAACTCGATGACAAGTCTTCATCTGAAATTTCTAAAGTGCCCACTACTTCTATCCCTTTAGACATCCCTTCCATCTCTCCTGTCCTGAAAAAAGCTGACATTCAATCAATCATTAACAAGCCTCCTTATCAAGTTGAGAAGCCTCCAACTGCACTCCAAAGTCGATTTCCACATTGGTGCTTGAAAGGAGTGCGCTTCGATCTGGACTTAGTTCCAATTGATAAACAAGCCATGCTGAGAAATCTTGATGCGGTCAAGCTCGATATCGAAAGAATGTCCGGCTGGCAAAAACTAATCGATGAGCTTTAGAGAATAAATCGCTTAAATCTTGAGGCTATGCTGACCATGGAGAGCGACAAGTCTGAGTAGCAAAAAGTTCTTGATCAGCATGATACGGAGATGACGAACATCGCTGTTGATAACGAGAGACTTGAGGCTGAAGTTAAGAAACTTAAAGATGAGCTCGCCACCTCTTCCACTTCTTATACACAAAAGGAAGAGGTTCTCCAGAAGCAAGTAAGAGATGCCCACGCTGCTCAACGTGATGTTGAGGCCAAACTCGAGGCAGAGCAAAAAATTGTTGAAAAGTACCGCAAAGATGCTGCTCAGCTGCGGGAAAAAACTAGCTCTCAAGACGCGGAGATTGCGGTGTTGAAGATCCAGCTTGCTAAAGCTGAAAAAGAACGTGACGATGCCATTTCTGGAAAAGAGGCAGCTGAACATTCACACGAGGCGATTAAAGCCAACATCAGCTCCACTCTATTTGAGTTTTATGTTCTCAGTGTCTTGGGGAAAGGCAGTCTTTCTTTCTTAGGCCCGAAGTATGAGATTACATTGGCTGAAGTGTGTGAAGCAGCAGTTGAAGTGCTCAAAGATGCTGGCTACACCGAAGAGGATTTTGAGGCTAATTATTTGGACGACGAGGGTCGTGCCGCCCTTGAGAGAGGGAAAGAACAACTTGCTAATCAGCAAGCCGAAGTAGCGAAAGAAGAGCGTCCAGGGAAGGCACTTTTGACCGACCCAACCCGTCCTTCGTCTTCGGTCGACGTTGATATTATTGGCTCAAGTTCTTATTCTCCGCCTCCTGCTAAAACCAAAATCGAAGCTAAAACTGCTCACACCGAAGAAGAGGCCCAAGAAAGCACTGAAGCCCAAGATTATGAAATCGACGTGATCAAGCCAAGCTCTCCAGGTAACTTCAATTCTGATCCAGCTCATGTGGACTGCTCGTTTGCTTCACATGAGCTCGATGAACTTTTTGCCTATTACTTAAGCCTTGATGTGCCACTATCTCCTCTCTTTGCAGGGAATACTGATGTTTTTAACTTTTCTTCTTCTGTAGCGAAAACAACAAGTGCTGCACAGGCTTCGCCTCCCCCAGCTGTTGCTCCTTCACCTCTTCAAGTTACTCCTCCTTCTGCTTCTCAACCGGGATCACAAGAAGAACAAATAGAAGCTCTTCAAGGTTTAGATGACCCGGTGGCTTCACAAGAGCAGAAGGCTGAAGAACTTGAGGAGGGTGAGAAGACCCCGGAGAAGTTTACTGCCAATGACATAAAGCTGAGTGATCTTATCTCTCTAGGTAGTGAATCTTCTTCAAAGAAGAGGGGAAAATGTGTAACTTCAAAGAAGAAGAAGGACGCTTCTGCTAGTAATGAGAAAGTGGAAGAAGACCCAATTGCACCTCTTTCTCCTTCTTCCGCGACTCATCCAGGTCGGCTTGCGAAGTTAGCCATTAAGCCAGGTGAGGGCTCCAAAGGCGGTGGGAGGAAGAAGAAATGAGTTTGGTTCTATCTTTCTTGTTTTGCTATTTTGGGTTTTTGCCTATGTATACAGGCTTGTATCGACCGGAGATTGTGCGGGTACCGGCCCCCGCTTTTTGAAATCAGCATATGTATAAAAACTTTTTATGGTATGGAATAAAATGACTCTTTTTACTTATAGAATCTTTTGTCTGTATTTGTGAGTGCATTTATTCCCTATTTTAGCACAAGTTTCTTTATTTTCTTTGCATGATATTGCAGTGAGCCCGTGGTATGCTGTTTGAGCGTTGTCTTTGTTAATGTAGCTATATTGCCCCCATACCACGGCTTATTGCATTATTCTCCATTTTGAAAAGACTTGTACTCTTATTCTAGAGAATAATTCTTCCCTTTTGAGGAAATATCATTCTGCTTTAGTAGAGTGTGCTTTGTATTGGAGAAATTTTCTTTCTTTTTTTAAAAAAAACACTTCAACTTTCGGAGATGGTCACTTTTTATTTTTGAAAAGTGGATTACCCTACGTGGTGAAGCAGGCCTCCATAGAGGGCTTTGATTTGTCATTTCAACTTGTAGAAGTGTGCCTCTGGAGAGGGCTTTATTTGGAATTTCAACTTATGGAAGTGTGCCTCTGGAGAGGGCTTCATTTGCTTGCCTGAAAGTCATTTCTCACAGTTAAATGGTTCCACGGGGCGGACGCAAGCAACCTAATTAGATGTTTTTTTTGCACAAATGATCGCAATTAACTAGCAAGGGCTCGGTGCCTTCCTTTGGGAAGGTGCCCCTTCGGTGGTACCACCAACCTTGTTATTTGAGAAAAACATTTCATTTTACGGCGTGCCTCGTTAGAGGGCTTTATTTGGCGCTTCAACTTTTTTGGGGAAGAACCGTTCCCATGAGAGTAGAAGTGTGCCTACGAAGAGGGCTTCATTTGTTTGCCTGAAAGTCATTTCTCACAGTTAAATGTTTCCACGGGACGGACGCAAGCAACCTAATTGGATGTTTGTTTGCACAAACGATCGCAATTAACTAGCAAGGGCCCTGTGCCTTCCTTTGGGAAGGTGCCCCTTCGGTAGTACCACCAACCTTGTTATTTGAGAAAAACATTTCATTTTACAGCGTGCCTCGTTAGAGGGCTTTGTATGGCACTTCAACTTTTTTGGGGAAGACCGTTCCCATGAGAGTGAAGTGTGCCTCCGAAGAGGGCTTCATTTGTTTGCCTGAAAGTCATTTCTCATAGTCAAATGGTTCCACGGGGCGGATGCAAGCAACCTAATTGGATGTTTGTTTGCACAAACGATCGCAATTAACTAGCAAGGGCCCGGTGCCTTCACTTTGGGAAGGTGCCCCTTCGGTGGTACCACCAACCTTGTTATTTGAGAATAACATTCATTTTACAACGTACCTCGTTGGAGGGCTTTCAGTTGTGCCTCCGAAGAGGGCTTTGAATTATGCCTCCGGAAAGGGCTTTACTTGTTCCGTTTGCCAGGAAGGTTGTATCTCACAGTTAAGTGGATCCACGGAGCAGACGCAAACTACCTAACTGGATGTTTGTTTGCACAAACGATCGTAATTAACTAGTAAGGGCCTGGAACCTGCACTTTGGGAAGGTGCCCCTTCGGTGGTTCCACCAACCTTTTTGTTGAGAGACAAGATACCGTTTTGGTTGTTTTTGACTGCTTGCCCATGTCTTTTCATCATCTGTTTTTTAGCGATTCCTCGTTATCACTCTTAAGTTCATGTTCCTTTCTTTTGCAGGTTGTTTGATTCTTCCAGAGAAGTGTACTTCATTGTTAAGTGAATTCACGGGGCAGACGCAAGCTACTTAACTGGATGTCTGTTTGTACAAACAATCGCAATCAGTTAGCAAGGGCCTGGAACCTTCGCTTTGGGAAGGTGCCCCTTCGGTGGAATCACCAACTGTTTGTGAGAAGCACTTCTTATGTAGGAATTGAATCTGGAATTTTTGTGGCTTGACATTTGTTTGTTGAGTGATTTGTAGGAATCGCTTGGCCTCACGATGTATTGAATAGGTAAGCTTTGCTTTTATAGCCTGCAATATTAAATCAACATTTTAGCAACATATTTAAGATGTTTGCATATTGAAATGAAACAGGCATTGTATAGTAGTAGAAGACACAAGATTTATAGTGGTTCGGCCAAGAATTGGGCCTACATCCACTTTATAGTTCTTATTGCTGAGTCACACTGATTTTACAATGGCTTACAATACAAGAATGATACATCCATAACCATTTTACAAATTTAAGCATAGCTGCTAAGTAAAATATGGACGCAAGTGATTGCTGTTCCAGGCTCTTGGAATTGGATCTCCTTCGACAGTTGTAAGCTTGAAAGTGCCATCGAGAAGTTTTTTGCCTATGACATATGGCCCTTCCCAGTTTGGCCCAAACACTCCTGTTGCTGTCATGATCCTTTTCAAGACTAGATCCCCAATTTCAAAGCTGCGTTGGTGAATTTTAGAATTGAAGTGCCTGGCTATTCTTTGCTGATGAGCTGCAACTCTGAGCTCAGCCTCGTTTCTTCTTTCATCAAGCAAGTCAAGTGCTTCAAGTTGCAGCTTTTCATTTTCAGTTTGGTTGAAATGAATTCTCCTATGTGAGGGGACCTCTATTTCCACGGGAATCATTGCTTCTGATCCATATGCTAATGAGAATGGAGTGTGCCCAGTCGCAGTTTTGTGGGTAGTTCTATATGCCCATAGTGCTAGTGGCATCTTATCGACCCAACCACCCTTTGCTTTTTCCAGCTGTTTTTTGATGGTTGATTTGATAATTTTTTTCACTACTTCCACTTGCCCGTTTGCCTGCGGATGAGCCACTGCTGAGAAGCTTTTTCAGATCTTGAATCGCTTGCAAAAGTTCTGGAATTCCTCGCTTTCGAATTGGGTACCATTGTCTGTGATTATTTTCTGAGGCACACCATACCTGCAAATGATATTTTTAGTCACAAAGTTTATCATCTTTTTGGAGGTAATGGTAGTCAATGGTTCAGCTTCATCCCATTTAGTGAAATAATCAACAGCAACAATAGCATATTTGATTCTGGACTTGGCAATCGGCAAAGGTCCAATGAGATCTATCCCCCAAATGGCGAATGGCCATGTACTGACCATCTGTGTTAGCATGGTGGAAGGTGCTCTTGGGATTTTTGCAAATCTCTGGCATCTATCACACTTTCGGGAATAGCTAGCAGCATCTCGATTAATATCTGGCCAAAAATACCCATAGTGGAGAATTTTCTTTGCAAGAGTTTGGCCACCTGAATGATCTCCACACTCTCCTCCGTTCACCTCAGCTAAAATTGTCTTAGCCTCTTCTTTGGTTACACATCGGAGTAATGGCATCGAGAATCCTCGTCTGTACAAATGGCCGTCTTGAATTACATATCTCGGGGCTTTTCTTAACAATTTCTGGCACTCTTTTGAGCTTTCTGGCAAGGTGTCGTTGAGTAGATATTCCTTGATAGGGGTCATCCACGATTCCTGTTCTTGAGATACAGTCATGATCTAGTCAAATATCCATCTCATCAGTACTTGGAGCTGACAAGACTTTCACAGGGCCCAATCCTAATAACTGAGCTTCGCCAGAGCTTGAATATTTTGCGAGAGAATCTGCCTTCATGTTCTCTTCCCGGGGTATATGGCTGATTGTATAATGATCAAAATCATTGAGAAGCTCCAAGGCCTTTGACAAGTAAGCAGGCAGATTTCCTCCTTTAGTTTGAAACTCTCTCTTGACTTAGCATACGATAAGCTGGGAATCACTGAAGATCTGCAATACTTTGATGTTTAGTTGTTTAGCAATCTTCAAACCGGCAATAAGAGCTTCATATTCTGCTTCATTATTTGTCGAAGGAAATTCTAATCTCAATGCATAGCACAATGATCGTCCTTCGGGGGTTTCAAGCACAACCCCAGCTCCAGAGCAATAATCATTTCTTGCACCATCAACATATAATTTCCATCGGATCGGGATGTCATTAGTCACTTCTTCCTCACCTCCACCTTTATCTGTGTATTCTGCAATGAAATCTGCTAAAGCTTGTCCATTGATTGCTCTTCGGGAACGGTAAGTGATATCGTATTGACTGAGTTCAATATTCCATTTCAGAAGACGATCCGAAGTTTCAGGGCGAAATAGGACTTGCTTTAGAGGTTGATCAGTGAGGACTTTGATGGGATGATCCTAGAAATATGGCCCCAACTTTCTGGATGCAATTAACAAACAATAGGCGAGCTTTTCCAGCTTTGAATAGTTCATCTCTGCCCTAGTGAATCTTTTGCTGATGTAATAAACCGGGTGCTGAACTTTTGCGTCTTCTCGTACCAATGCTGCACTGAGAGCATGAGATGAAACTGCTAAGTATATGAAAAGATCTTCGCCGTTGCTAGGCTGAGAAAGTATTGGAGGCTTTTCCATGTGACGAATCAGTTCTTCAAAAGCTTTCTGACATTCGGGAGTCCATTCAAAGTTTTTCTTTCCTTTCTTCAGAGCGTCAAAGAGGGGAATACATTTATCAGTGACCCTGGAAATAAACTGACTTAAAGCAGCGACTTTCCCGTTGAGGCTTTGCAATTCCTTCTTTGTTCTAGGGGCTTTGACTTCTCTTAAGGCAGTAATCTGAGAAGGATTAGCTTCGATGCCCCTAGCACTCACAATGAAACCCAAGAATTTTCCGGACTCTACCCCGAATGAACATTTCAAAGGATTTAGCTTCATCCCATACTTTCGGAGGACTGCGAACATTTCTGCCAAGTGCTCCATGTGGTCTTCTGCCTTCTTTGATTTCACCAACATATCATCAACATATACTTCTATAGTTTTCCCAATCTGGGGTTTGAACATGGCATTAACAAGTCTTTGATAAGTTGCCCCTGCATTCTTTAGTCCGAAGGGCATGACCTTATAGCAGTAAAGACCAACATCAGTGATGAAGCTCGTGTCCTCCTGATCTGGCTCATGCATCATGATTTGATTATATCCTGAGTAAGCATCCATAAAAGACATTAATTCATGCCCGGATGTTCCATCCACCAACTGATCAATTCTGGGCAATGGGAAACAGTCTTTGGGGCATGCTTTGTTCAGGTCTGAAAAGTCGATGCACACTCTCCACTTCCCATTTGCTTTTTTAACCAACACCGGATTAGAGACCCAATTTGGATAAGTGGATTCTTTGATGAAGCCATTTTCCATGAGCCGATCTACTTCTTCTTTTAATGCTTTCGACCTTTCAGGACCTTGGGTTCTTCTTTTCTGCTTTACGGGTGTGAATTTCGGATCAATATTCAAAGCATGCACTGCGATTTCTGGAGATATTCCACACATGTCGGCATGACTCCAAGCGAATACATCCATATTTTCTTTTAAGAATGATATCAGCATATTCTGAACCGTCATACCAAGTTGTGAACCCACATTCAGCACTTTGTTTGGGTCATTCAGGTCAACAGATATCGGCATCGTTACTTCCACCGGTACCACTCTACTTTCCCCTGCACTGGTTTTTCTGGGATCAATCTCTTTTCGTGCACCACTGTGCTCACCAGTGCAGGGTCCACCCCGTAATTGCTACAAGGTGGGTTCTTTGATGTGGAGCGGAGCTGTCGCACCTACCCATTTCTCTTTTTCTCCTTTCTCACAACTCTGTGAAATAGCACTCTCGCCCGACATTTTGGTCCCCCTTCACAACACCGACGCCATTATCAGTGGGGAACTTCATAGTCAGGCACCATGGGGCGAGAATGGCCTTAAATGTAGCAAGAGTTGGTCGACCCAAGAAGGCATTATAAGCGGAGAATTCATCAACAATAACAAAAGTTTGCTTTCGGACCACCTTCTTTTCTCCTTCTCCGAGTTCTACGAACAAGTCGATAGTCCCAATTGGTTGTTTTGGTTCTCCAGTGAACCCAACAATCTTTTGCGAGGAAGCTTGGACATCAGCCAAGGGAATTTTCATTTGATCAAATGTCTTCTTGAAGAGGATATTGCAAGAGGCGCCGCAGTCAACAAGAACCCTTCTCACAATGGCTGATCTGATGCCAGCAGATATTACCAAAGGATCCATGGTGGGAGCTTCAATGCCAACAGAGTCTCTAGTCTGGAATATGATGTCTTCGTTAAAAGTCCTTTGCTGTTTCAAAGGCGTAGCATCTTCCAAGACAAAAACATTTTCTTCCGTCGGAGCATATTTCAAAGCGTGATCATATCTCTCCATCTCACCCCAACTTCTGCCCGTTGGGTGAGGACCCCCTGTGATAACATTGATGATGGGCCTCTCAGATTCCTGCGCTGCAGCCCTCTCACCTGAGTTGGTTTGACGAGCAGGAACTTGTTGCCCCTGAGTAGATGAAGTTGGGTCACTTCTGTTTCTCTTCACATATTGTTGTAGTTTATTCTGTCTCAGAAGCTCTTCAATCAAACTCTTTAAATGGCGACATTCATTAGTGTCGTGGCCAGGCTGATTGTGAAATCAACAGAATCTTCCATTATGCAAAGCATTTTTCCCAAGCTTCATCTCAGGTGGTTTGGGGTATTCGACAGCGTCTTTGGTTGCGAAAAAGATATTTTCTGGAGTATTAGTTAAGGGAGTAAAATCTGAAGGTTTAAAGAAGCGAAGTTTCTTCATATCTTTCTGCCCTTTCCTACTATCATTCTCCCTCTTCTGACCACCAGATTCCTTTTTGTTGGTGGCAACATTGTTATTCTTGACTTCAACCATGTCTACCTTTGCTTGTACATGAAGACTTTCTAGGTGCATGAATTCATCAGCTTTCTTATAGAACTTCTCAAGTGAGTTTGGCTCTTTCATCTTTAGCCATTTTCCGAATTCACTCGATTTATCAATGGCTCGCATCAAGTAGGTCAGAATCATTCGAGGCTCTGCATTATCAATCTCGGCCAAAGCTATATTGAAGCGGTTTAAGAAAGATTTGATAGATTCTCCGGGATTCTGTTCGAGGCTGGATAGTGACATTATATCCTTGGCCTTCGAAGCATATAACCGGAATTGATCTTTGAATTTTCGAGTTAGATCGGAGAATTGATCCACGGATCGAACCGGCAGCTTCGCGGACCAAAGCAGGGCCACTCCCTCCAAGTATACAGGAAAGTATCTACATTTGATCTCATCTGTTGCCCTGGCACCTGTCATATGCCAGTCATACTTGTATAAGAATTGGTTAGGATCGCTTGTCCCCCTATAAGCTAGAATGGTGGGAGGGACAAACTTCCTTGGAAATTCAGCCTTCAAAATCCTTTCAGTAAAAGGAGTTTTGCTTGGAGCAAATCCCCGGTCATTTTCATCTTCCTTGCTTTTCATGCTTTCCTTCATAATCTGTCGAATCATTCCCGAGAGGTATTCCTCATCGTTTAGAGGCTCCGCGGGGCAGACGTCAGCTACTTTTTCGGAAGTTTGCCTGGGCAAATGTTCTCGAAGAGTTGGCTGCGGCCTTGAACCTCCAGCTTGGGAAGGTGCCCCTTCGGCGGTGCCAGCTGCCCTTTGAGGAATACTTTTCCCTTTGGGATCATGAACATCCTCAGCAAAGGTTTCTTCGTTGTTTTCTGGTGGCTGGTTAACTCCAAGTAAAGCATTCAATTTGTCCAACATCAAAGCGTTCTGGGCTTCCATTTATTGATACAACCCAGAAACTACGGCATCTAATTCCGCCCTTGTGACTCCAACACTAGGAGTCGCTTGATTTGATGCGGGAAAAGTGGTGTTGTCGTCATGAGCAACTCCAGATCTAGTAGATTTACCTTTTCTTCTAGGAGCCATGACTTCAGATAGACTTTTGGCTTTTAGGGAGAGTCTTTCCTCAAATCTTTGTGAAGCAATGATGAAAGCACTCCTGAGTTAGGTTCTTAGTGGAAGCACCAAAAATGTTAACGTGAAAAATGTACGCTAACACCCCGGCGTAAGTTGTGAAAAAGTGAAAGCACCACCCATTGGTACGGGAACTAAAAGTAAGCAGAAGATAGCAGAAAATAGTAAAAAGACAACAGTATTATAGTGGTTCGGCTCAAAGTCAAGCCTACGTCCACTTAATCTCTTTTATGACTGATCAGATTACAGACTTTACAATAACTCTTTGATTACAACACAATCAAGACAAGCAATCAAAACTTTGATGCAGAAAAGCTCTTTCGATTCATGTTGAATGAGCTTGATTCTTTTCGAAGATTCTTTGAAGTATCCTTTGCCTTTGAAGTGTTGAGGTCAGTAGAGAAATCAGTAGAGTCTTGGCGTTTCCAAAAATTCGTCCCCCTTCAAATGCGGAGTAGGCGGGGTATTTATAGGAGAAAACTGGGCTTAGGTCATTAGGTTTTAGGTCGTGAGCGACCTAAGGGTCATCCCGAGTTAGCATAAGTCACTGGCGACTTAATGGAATCATTCTGGGTGAGATACAGGCTGTGAGCGACCTGACATATGAAATACAGAAGTTATCTCGGTAAGATTAGGTCGTGAGCGACCTAATAGAAGAGGCAGGTCGTGCGGCTTAACTCTGGAACATGTTAGGTCGTTGCCTTTCCTGAGTTGCTAGGTCGCTAGGTCGCTAACTCGTTAGGTCGCTCTTTCTTTATCTTGCTAGGTCGTAGGAGACTTTCAGGAGTTAGGTCGCAGGAGACTTTCAGGAGTTAGGTCGCAGCCTTCTTATCTCGTTAGGTCGTACCGTATTGAGCTATTTTGTGCTATAGGTCGCTAGCTTGTTATAGATCGTTAAGTCGTGAGCCTTAGGTCGCTAGGCTGTTAAGTCGTTAGGTCGCTAGGTCGCTGAATAAAAGAGGGTTAACATACTCACCTGATTGATACGAAGTCATGAGCATTTGATGGATTCAGACAAGATCGATATGAAGGAGGTTGCTCTTTGATGGGTATGAAGTGGAGGATGGATACGAAATGATGATGGCTTGATGGATGCGAACGAGATTATCGCTTGATTTGCATCGATCATATCTTGAGCATACTAACTCCAATTGACTTGAAACTTGGAACGTTGGCTTTCATAGCTTTGTTTGTCGTGTCATATCAATTGTAGCTCGATCCAGACTCAGAACAGATTTACCAGTATCCATAGCGAACCCGCGTATAACCGATCTTCAAGACGGACTGTCTTTGGTTCTCAATCAATTTCTTGGTGTCACGGCCTTGCCAAAAGGCGGGATAACATTAACTATAATTTACTGATTATTAAAAATTACTTATTCTATGTTATCAAATTCGAAAACAAATTATTGATTATAGATTATTAGTTACTGTTACGTAGTAATGATCATTTATAAATTATTAATTAATTAAATTTTTTTATTTTTTATTTATTTATTGATTATTGGTTAAGATTATCGATTATTTATTAATTATTAATTACTAATTATCAGTAGCAATTATTCAACATTTTAATTATTATTATTTAATTGTAATTACCGCATATCATATATTAATATTTAATTATTATTTTTAAATTATTAAATTATTATTTATTATTAATTTTTGCAATAATTATAATTTTGTAACTTTAATTATTAATTATCATTATTATTTAATATTAATTTTTAATTTATATTATTAATACTTAATTATTATTTAATTAATTATTATTTTATTATTAATTCTTTGTTATTACTAATTAATAAATTATTATTTATAAATTATTAATTTAACATTAATTATTTATTATTGATTATTAATTTATTAATTATTAATAATAATTATATCATATTTCAAATTAATTATTAATTAATTATTAATTAATTATTAAACATTAATTATTACTAATATTTAATATGCCTCTATTACAACTAGTAAAAAAAGTGTTATTGGTAATAAGTTTATACAACTTTCTAAAAAAACTTTGTAATTGTTAATTATTAATTATCAGAAATTAATTACTAAATATTAAATATTACTTCTTAATTATTATTATTAAGTATTACTCTTTAATCATTAATTATTAATTAATATTAATTATTAATTATTAGAAAATAATTCTTATTTATTAATTATAAATTACTTAATTATATTTATTATTTATTAATTATTATATTAATTGTTGATTATTATTGAATAGTAATTATTCATATTAATTATTAATAGTAAGTATTTCATATTTTATACAAATTATTGATTATTATAACTTAATGGTAATTATTATTTTTTATTAATTTTTTATTAATTATTAAGTTTTATTATCTAATTATAATTATTAATTTATTATTACAATGCGCAAACAAAAAATGTTGCAACATGCATCTATTGCAACTAGCAAAAAGAAGAGTTGTTAAAAATAGGCATCTGTTGCAACTAACCAAAAAGAAAGGTTGTAATAGGCTTCTATTACAACTGCCTAAATAAAATAATTATTGAAAATAGACATCTATTACAACTGACAAAAAACAAAGCTTGTAATAGGCATCTATTACAACTAGCAAAATAAAAGAGTTGTTGAAAATAAGTTTATTACAACTGGCCAAATAAAAGAGTTGTTAAAACCTCTATTACAACTGGCATTTTGTGACAGTTGTAAAATTGCATTTGTAATAGAGTAATTTTATTGCAGTGCAAACTCATTTTAGGGTGTCACTTACCCTATCTCTAATGAGCCATACCATACCAAAGCCAAGGTTCTCGCTTAATCACCAGCTCTGATACCAAATGCAACAACCCACCATTTTGACCATCGAAAGTCGACACCAAATACATCTATGGTTTTCCAATGCCGAACGTCCAATCGTAGGAAAGGAAGATTGTTAGGGTAAAATAAAAGGAACAAACAAAGGAGACAGAATCTCATAATGGAAACGACAACATATAATGTAATAAAGATGGTATAAACTGTCACTCTAAGATACAAGTACATCAGAGTTAAAAACAAACCTCATCACTGGACAGTTATGAATTTCCGTCATTACAATTGATGATAGGTATATATAATAATATAATGGAAAATAAAATTATTACAGCAGGTGAACATCCACCTCTACTCCATGAGCTCCATGTACCACCAACAACAACCTAGAAAAATACTCGGTCTGACTCGAGTATTATAAAAAAATAACACCCAGATCAATCTAGAAAACCAACATGAGAAAATTCAAGTAATATGACAAACATTTAATAATTCTGTGAAACCATGCCGCTAAAACGCAGAACAGGTTGTTACCTTATATGAACAACTTCCAAACTTAATGAAGTGGAAAACAAATCAAAACAACAATACAAACAAGAAAGGATGAACCCAAACAAGATCAAAACCCAAACTTAAAGAATGAACAAAAAAATTTAAACATCGACAAGAGCTCCGGACGCTTCTCGATGCAATTAAGAAAATAATTCAAACATTTGAATCAAATAAGAAAAGGGATATTTTCCAGCAAGGACTAAGAGGGTGCGCCCCTTACCAAAAGTGCACCTCTAGAAATATACTTGAGAACTACGATGGCTCTTGGACAGGTCTAAGCCTATGGAGAATCCGAGTAATTCACATCTTCGAAAGCATACCGCTGAATCCAATCTTGAGTAGATGTGAAGATACCCTAATGGGAGTAACCCCGCATAGCTTGGCTTCCATCGCTCTTTGGTTTAAGTGATCTCCGACAAAGAATATCAATGTTTAAAATGAGCAAAAAATCATCTTAGATTGATGAAACTCAAAAGAAGAAAAGATAAATTCCAAGGTTCGAATCAAAACAAGGAGAATAAATTTATCAAACATTACTAGGAATGTGCCCCCTACACCAAAAGAATGCCTCTAGATAAAATATACATGAGAGTCCAAGCCAAACACGCACACTCTAGGAAACTCCCAAGTTGTACCCCACCTCAAACAAGCATCTTAATATACTCACATCAATGCATGCATCCACCAACAACTTTGTAGATAAATGTGAATATATCCTAATGGGTGCGACCCACATGGCTTGGCTCCCACTCGCTCTTTTGTTTTAGTTATCTGCACTGTTGGATGCCAACACTCAAAATGAGTGACAATTTGTCTTTGATTGATGAAGTACAAACAATGATATCAAAATTGATAGTTAAGAACTCAACTACTGAAAGTAAACAAATGATTGTATATGGGAATTAGATCGGATACACTTTCCACAAATAAACGAATCAGGATTTAAACATTTGATTCTTACTTATGCTCGATTTTCACATCATAAATATTTATTAACCACTTTAAAAACACTCTTTAAAAATATTCTCTAAAAGGGAAAAATTATATTTCTAAGTGATCAAAAAAGGGCCAAAATCCATTGTCATTAAAACATTATTTACTCTAAACCCAATAACATTTTACCCTTGGTATTATTTTCAACCATCCCTTTTTAAAGGATTTTCTCTTTTGTAAACAATGTTAATTATCTCAAAGGAAATAAATCACATTCGTAATCTTTTATACATTTAAAACAACATTAATTATCCCGAAGGGAAATAAATCAAATTTATTATCTTTTATAAATTTAAATAACATTAATTTCTCCCAAAGAAAAGGAATCAAATTTATAGTCTTTTATTAGTTTAAATAAAATTAATTATCCCAAGGGAAAGGAAATCAAATTTATAATCTTTTATAAATTTAAACCATTTTTAATTATCCCAAACTATAATTAATCTAATATATAACCTCTTTTACCAATTTTAAATTAATACTTAACCTTTATTTTCAAAATTCTCAAAATATTTGAAATTATAGTTTAAACAACTTTTAAAGTGCAAAATGCGGCCAAACATTTATTTTGTAAAAATACAAGTACAAGTTCAACACACATAAGGATTCAAGGAGTTGATATCTCATAAGTGATGATACAACGAAAATCGCTATAACGATAATTACACAATTCCAACAGTATGTTACAAATATTTCAACCAAACATACTATAATCAGCATAATAATATAAGTAAAATGCATATAATAGTAAACTAATAATGGCGAGTGTTTGCACCAAAAGTTGGCGAAAATGCCTAATCGAGGTTTTAAAGAAAAATAAATGAAGAATGTAAAATTAAAACAAAGGAAAATAGTAAGGAAACAGCAGTCAATCAAAGAGTAATAGAAACACATGGATTTATAGTGGTTCGGCATTGTTTTCCTATGTCCATTTAGAATAGATTGCTTTATTAATCACTTGGTAAACTATGTACAATGAATTGTTGGTAATTGCACTTGATTACAATGGAGTCTGGAGCATTAAGCAGCCTAAAGATCCTTTAAATGAAGAAAGAAGTCTGTATTTATAGGTGAAGATGGCGAAATATCTCGATGGAAATTCGGCAGAAGACTCTCCAGAACCATAGGCGCCCACCAAAACGATCGTTGGTCCCATCCCAATCATTGGAATGATTGATACCGATCGTTCATTTGTGCTCCAATGTACATGCGATCATTTCTTTGAGCTCCTCCATGCCTCTTGTCCATGCTCCCAAAGCTCGTTGTTGTTCTGAGTTATGGTAGGTGAGACATCAAGCAATCTACATTGATTTGGATAGTTCATGTTGAAATAGTACGATTGTTTAACAGCAAATTTCTAATCGAATTAGAAAATCGCCGATAAAATTTTAATTAAAAATAACCGCAAGCGCTCGGCGTACAATTTTAGTACGTGGCGAGTGTGGGTCGATCCACAGGAAATTGAATTGATTTTAAAATTTCTACTCAATTAAATTAAACCAAGAATTTGAGATGTTTTTCTAAGCTAAAATTTTTAAATGAACTAGCAAAAGAAAATGGATAAAAATATGAGAGTTTGAAGGACATTTAGAGCCAAATCCCTTCTCATGATTACATAGATCAACATATATAAATTTATGATCACTTTTTTTGGTCATTAGTGAATTTAGTTGATGTGTTTATCATAAGTATGGCCTATTTGTGATATTAATTAGCTCAACATAAACCTTCAAACTATAACACAACCACTAAACCACTTTTTAACTCTCATGAAGAATGACAATGAAGTTAAAAATAAATCTATTCTAAGCATGATCTATTTACTATTGATTAGTAATATAGATCATCAAATTTTGATTCTAAAATCACTTCATTACCATAATCATATGTTTTTGAAGACGTAATTTGTGTTTATGTTTGCTTAAGCATAGCATATTTGGTGTCAACAACATAGGCTATCAAATTCAAAGCATAAACAACAAAATTTATCTACATCAAACATTTCCATTAAGCACAAAAGAGATCAAAAATTAGCAAAATGTTGAATCTACATGATTAAGAGAGCTTCATTACCCCTAAATTGAAGGGGTTTAGCTTCTCATATTTGTTATCATATCAACAAATGTAGATTGCAACATGAAACAAAATTAAGAGGAAAAATGCAAGATAATGAAGATAAAAAGAGAATTAAACTACTTGCATAAAAATAAAACTAAGCTACTAACATAAAAGAAAAGAATACGAGAAAAGCTTAAATTAAAAGTGCATGAATTAAAATTGCATATAAGAAAATTACATAAAAGAAGGCTAAGAAGTCATTAAAAAGAAACGAGAGTTTTTATTTTATTTTTGAGCCTCAAACTAAACTAACTAAAGAGGAGGCTAAGAGCTCATTACATGAAACATATGGGGTATTTATACAAGCCTAAAACCCAAATGTATATTTTTGGGGACTACCCAAAATACCCTTGAGGAAGTGTGGTCACCAAGTTATCATTAGCATGAATTAATCCTCCATTAAGTGTGCATGTAACTTTAATGGCCATTTAGCATGTGCATTAGCTCCTAATTGTACGTCATGGTATGTGGGTAGGTGGGGACCTCCATGATTTCATGAATTGATTTATTTTCATCTTCATTTGCCTTATAACTCTTGTGCATGCATATTTCCATGAAGCCCTCTTCCATTTGAATCCAAATTCCTACAAAACAACCTTAAAATATCCAAGTAAATTTTCTAAAATTAAATCATACACAAAAATGATCATTTTGCCTCTATATGAAGATGAATAAATGATGATTTGAAAATAATTTAAATTTTGATTTAAACATGTTAAAATACCCTATATGCTTATTTATTTAGTTAAATTAGATTAAATATGGAAGTAAATATATGCACATTTACATTCACATCAAATACCCCACACTTATCTTTTTATTCATCCTCGAATAAAAAAACTAACTGTTTTCGTAGGAAGCACGATTGCATTGAGCATATACAACAAGCTGTTAAACCTCTAGGTGTCCCTAGTAGGATGAGTGTTGTCTCGTGAGGGTTTTTAGAGGATACTACCCACGAAATTCAAATGCGAAATGAAAAATTCCTAAATGCAATATTTATTTACAGAGAAATGGATGCAAGTTTTTGAAAATATTTACAAATGAAGAATTTACTTTCAAATTGACACTGATAAGTTAAATATAAGTTATGGTCATTATCATGAAATTTTAGTCTTTTTACTCGTCAAAATTTCCAACAAAAATTAAGTTATCATCACAATTAGACTCTAGTTTAGCTAGTTGTTCAGTTGATAACATAGTGCAAATATGAAATGGATCCTTAGTTGATTTTCAAAGTTTATCAAAGTGGTGTTTTCATTTATTTTGAATAACAAGTTAAACCAAATAAGTGAAAATAGTGCTTGGATTTCAATTGCTTACTCTCTCTTATTTGAAATTATTTTTAATATCAACAATATTTACATATGCCTAACTCAGAAAACAGAGGTCAGATATATGACCCATGCACTGCCTGGCGGGCTTATGCAATGGGAATACAGAGCGTGGCGAGTGAACACACGAGTGTTCACACCTATCGACTGTAGGCATTATTAAAAAGAATTTTTATATACATACACCTAATTAGATAAACTGAGGCCAGATATACCGATCATGCACTGCCTTTCAGGCTTATGTGAGAAGGGTACAGAGCATGGCGAGTGTACATACTTACATGTGAACACATGACTCTAGGTATTTATAAAATATATACATATATACAAATATATATTTTTATATATTTTTTTTGTTTTCTGAAAAGAGTGTTTTCTAAAATCATCTTAGCACCATTTAACTTAGAAGATAAAAAATGTTATATCATTTTCTTTAAATCCACCACTTTTTTAAACAAAGATTTTCAATTAGAATATACTTTATAATTATCACCATGATCCTTCCTATATACTAGTTAAACCATAGTTACTTGTAATCAAACTTTATTCTTATTTTTGTTGAGATAAATAAATTTTCAAAATTTTCAATTTAATAACCAAAATCCTATACTTATCCTATAGTATTTTTTCAAAAATAAATCAAAATTCTAAAAAGAAAATATTTTTGGGATTTTTTTGTTTTTGTTTTTTGTTTTAATTTTTTTTGAGTTTTGGAAAGAAAATGCAAAAAATAAATCATGAAAAATAAAAAATGAAGATGAGATTCCCTCCACACTTGATTTTGACTGTGTCCCCACAGTCAACCCAAGTGAAATGAGAAAAACAAAAATAAAATATATGACCTATATTTACATGAAAATGAAACGACTATTATTTAGACGACATCAGAAAATACACTGTTAAAGAGTAAATGAAACGGTCTTCCAAAGACCAATTCATTTGTCTCGTCAAGTATGAGAGACACAGCTTAAGCCTGGAAATCCAAACCATAAAGGATTTCGTAGTTGAATGTTGATTTGAAAAAAAATGCTGTTTTATTAAGAATCGTGGAGTTGTTTTACTTTCGATGTTTTTAGAGTAGATAGAACGATTTGTTGAAGTTCAAGTTTATTTTCACCAAATTGAAATTCAAACATATCATTGAAAAATTCTTTAGAATTATTGATTTCAAAATCAAAATGGTGATTTAAATCTTCCCCTTCAGAATTCAACGGCTCATTTTCGAAAAGTCCGAAGAAAACGTGTTCACTCAATTCGTCTTCCTTTGTTGAATTATTCACAACTTCATTGCATATATCAAGTTCAAAATCCAAAGTTGATGTACTCAATTTTTCAAATCAGAAAATGGAAGATCGAATTTTAAATTTGGTTTCACACTTTCAAAAGAATTGAAATCCAACTCAATCACCATATTTTCAACAACTTCATTAAGATTGTCATTTTCAATTTCAAAAGTTGTTATTTGAAACTCGTAAATTTTGGTAAAAGGTGGATTATTATTTGACTCGTCGCACGTTGGGATTTGATTTTCTTTCTCACGTTGTTTCATATATGTTTCAACCAACAAATCCATGTGATCTTTGTGAATTTCTTCCACTTGCTCAACAAAATCAAAAATATAATTATTAATTTGATGATTTTCAATTTGAAATTGTTGAAAACAAAAATTGTCAATTTCACCATATTCGAGAATATTCTAATTGCCAAAATTATTTAAAAAGTGGTTCACGTTTCCATTTTGACTTTGAAATTCATTTTGGAGTTCGAAGTTGTATAAGCATGAGTTATAATCGAAATCATTTGAATTGGGAAGCGAATTCAAATTTTGATTATTTTGAAATCCTTGACTTGAGTTATTGCAAAAATATGAATCACACAAATTATTTATCATTTGATTTTTGTGTGTAAAGAGTTCAAGTAAAGACGAAATTGTTTTGATGCTATTTTCAAGATTTGAGGGTTGGCCATCTTTTTGAAAACTTGGTGCAAAATCCAAATTGTTTATACAATAGTTGTTACTAAAATATCCATAAGAATTTGATACGAAATTATATGGATTATATTGATTTTCACAACTATCGTAAAATTCATGTGAGTAGGGAAATTCATACATTTTCAAAAGTTTTTTTTCTCTATTTTTTTGAATTTTTTATAAAGAAAAACTATTTACCAAAAGGAATTTATTTTTCAAAAGGGAAATTTGTTTTTTTATTTTTATATATTTTTTTGTTTTTAAAAAGATTTTATATTTTTTTGGATTTTTGTTTTTTAAAGAAATCTAACTTAAAAATTTTTATTTTGGATTTATTATTTTGATTGAAAATTTTCAAAGGATTTAAAAACTAAGCTAAGAAATATTTAAATTTTTTTAGTTTTGGCTTATGATTTTTTTTTTTAAATATGTATGAACTAATGCAACTAAATGATTGCAAATGACTTAATTACAATTTTTCTGTCCTTAATAGCTCCTAACCCAAAATTGTATATTCACACTTTGTCTTAGTCCAACAAGATAGTTCTTAGCCAAGTAACAGACATGATTTATCAGTGCACCACGAATCACCGTAGCAATGCAACCGAAGGTTTAAGTACCTTTGGAGAAACAATCAGTATAATATTTACGAATCACCGTAATATTTATAACTAATTTTTGCTTTGCCATATCATATACACCAAGAATATAAATTATTCAAAGAAGACAATTTGTCAATATACAATTAAGCCCTAATTGAGCTCGTGACACCCTTAAGTCTGATGTCTAACCGTTATTATTAATCAAATTCTAAAATGAAATGTGATTTGTAGGCCAAGGAAGGGGTGACGAAATCCCCCACCTTATGTGGATTGGGGTGTTGCCCTTAGAAAAAGAAAATGAAATGAATCCAAAATAGAATTAAACGTGATTTAACGATGCAACTACAAATGATTTTTTTTTTGAATTTTTTTATATATAAATGCAAATGTAAGCAACCAACAATACAAAGCAAATAAAAAACAAGAGATGAAAGCATGATACCAGAGCGTGCAGAATTATTAGCAATTTTATGTTAAAGCTGCAATTTTTTATATATATAACCAAGAAAGCAGAGTAGAGCTAACTAGCAAGCGATTCCTCCTTTTGAATTTCTATTTTTCCAACCTGAACTAAAAACAAGACACACAAAACTTTTTTTTTATATATCAAAGAGAAAACTAAAACAATGAAAAACAAAACAATTAAACAAAAACAATTGAAAATAACCCCTTTTTTGTTTTTTTTAAATATAAAATAAAATATAGAATGCAACACAGCACAATTTAACTAATATGAATAGAAAATCAACATTCACAAACCAAAATGAAAATAGAGTTGTTATTATTATTTTTAAATAAATAAGAACTTAACTCTAACTTAAAATAAGAGGAAAAAAATTATTAACACACAACATACACATAACTGGCCCAAAAAGAAACCAAGACCCCCAAAACTTTCACAAATTCTTTGTTTCTTTGCTTTAATAAAAAATATGAATCCCCTTTCTTTCTTCTTCAATTAAAAATACCATACGCAAGTCCCAGAAATTTACGCAATTTGCAAAATCAAACAAATGGATTTAGAAGTCGCAGATTTGAATTTGAGGTGGGTGGAGAGGTTCATGGTGGTTCTAGTTGGCGGATTTGCAGAGATAAATGGTTTGTCTATAGGGTTTATGTAGATGTGGAGGAAATGTTTGTTGGTGTTGCTCTGCTGATAGAGTGGGGTAACTAGAGCTGAGGCAAGGTGAAGTATGGTTGTTTTGTATGTACTGGGATGTATGAAGTGAGAGTGGGAGTATGATAGAAAATTGGGCATTGGTTTGATGGTGTGTGGAAGATTGTAGGTGGAGGAACCAGAAGTTTGAAGGCAGCTTGCAATTGTCATTTGTGTAGATGGAGTTGTAATTGGTTGAAGTAGTGTGAGCAATGGAGTATGTAGTATTGAAGAGTGTGGTGGAAGGTTTTGAAGCTGTGGTTGGTTGATGATACGAGGAGATGTTGAGGTAGTTTATTGTGGTGTGGAAGTTGATGGTTTGCAATAAATGTTTGACAGTTGATGTTTGTGGTTGTTTGGCAGTGGATATTGGGTTGGTGGGGTGACTGCACTGTTATGCAAATAAATTTGTTGAACTGTTATGGTGACTCTACGACAGTGAGGAGTTTGTAGTGACTGCACTGATATGCAAAAGGGGTTATAAGTTGTTCGGTAGAGGAAAATATTGATGTCTGCTGTTGGAAGGTGTTTGACAGTATGTTTGTGGTGAATGTGAAGAAAGGTGGTTGTTTCTAGTGTGATTGTGTTACAGTGCAGTTTTTTTATTGAATGGTTGTTGAAGTGAGATGTTGTGATGAAATGGTAGTCGCTGTTGTGTGATCTGGGCAGAGACAGGTAGGAGTTGTGATAGGGATATGGTTGTTTGTATTGATGAGGATGGTTGTGGCTTTGTCTGGTTGTGAGTATGAGCAGTAGGGGTTGTTGGAGCAGAGGGAGATGGTTTATTTGTAGGATAGTGAATGGTGGGGGGTTTTTTTCTGGGTGATGGGGTGAAGTGATGAGGGATGCAGGAGAGGGGAAGTGATATGACACAGTGGATGTGTGCAGGTGACTCGGCAGGTAGAATATACAGTTGATGGTGGTTTATTTAGGGGATGATGTTGTTTGGATGAAGTGTAAGGTTTTGATCAATGGATATGCACAGAGGTGCACAGTCAACAGTGAAGAGTGGTTGTATATATGCAGGCGCAGTGAAAGGAATGTTGATGAACTGAATGGCAAAATGATGAACTGAATTGCACTGTGAATGTTGATGAGGTGGTTGTATGACACGATGGAATGAAGTGAATGTTAGAGGATGGTAATGTAGCAGTAGCAGTTTTATGGTAATGTGGTTGGAACTGGTGATGCAGGGGATGTTAGGGAGGTGTGTAATCAGAGGGAAGGGAGGTGACCGGAGAAGGGTATGTATGCGAACTGGCAGAATGGTGCAGGGAGGATTGATATGTTTTGTGGTTAGCAGTGTGGTAGGTAAAGTGATGAAGTCTCAGCAGCAGTGTATTGTATGTGCAGTGAAAAGATGCACAGTTTTTGGGGTGTGCAGCAATGTATATGCATAGGGTAGTGACAGTTTTTTTACTTTTGTAAATGTAGAAAAAAAGAAGAAAAAGAAAAATGTAAATGTAATAATGTAGATGCAAAATGAAAATGCAAATATAAGTTAATAAAAAAATTTAGAAATTGCGTATGTTTTTTATATATAGAAATGCAAATGCAAAGGAAAATGAACAAGCACACATAAAAATGAAAGCAAAGATCACACAA
This sequence comes from Allium fistulosum, assembly GCA_030737815.1. Lineage (NCBI taxonomy): Eukaryota > Viridiplantae > Streptophyta > Magnoliopsida > Asparagales > Amaryllidaceae > Allium > Allium fistulosum. The sequence goes on from CM060908.1 coordinate 796,220,416, forward strand.
ACACACAATATACACACACACACACACACTTAAATGCAAATTAACACACAAAACAAACGCACAATAAAAATCAAACGAAAATAATTCGAAGAATAAAAATTCAAATCAAATTAATTTCCTGGCAACGGCGCCAAAAACTTGTTTAATGGCTAGTTTCCTATCGAATTATAAAATCGCCGATAAAATTTTAATTAAAAATAACTGCAAGCGCACGGCGAACAATTTTATTACGTGGCGAGTACGGGTCGATCCGCAGGGAATTGAATTGATTTTAAAATTTCTACTCAATCAAATTAAACCAAGAATTTAAGAAGTTTTTTTAAGCTAAAAAATGTAAATAAACTAGCAAAAGAAAATGGATAAAAATATGACAGTTTGAAGGCAATTTAGAGGCAAATCCCTTCTCATGATCACAAAAATCAACATATATGAAATTATGATCTCTCATTTTTGGTCATTAGTGAATTTAGTTGATGTGTTTCTCATAAGTATGGCTTATTTGTGCTATTAATTAGCCCAACATAGACCATCAAACTATAACACAACCACTGAACCACATTTTAACTCCCATGGAAAGTGACAATGAAGTTTAAAATAAAATCTATTCTAAGCATGATCTATTTACTATTTATTAGTAATATAGACCATCAAATTTTAATTCTAAAATCACTTCATTACCATAATCATATGTAGATGAAGAGGTAATTTGTGTTTATGTTTGTTTAAGCATAGCCTATTTGGGGTCAACAACATAGGCTATCAAATTCAAAGCTTAAATAATAAAATTTATCCACATCAAACATTTCCATTAAGCACAAAAGAAATCAAAAATCCACAAAATGTTGAATCTACATGATTAAGTGAGCTTCATTACCCCTAAATTGAAGGGGTTTAGCTTCTCATATTTGTTATCATATCAACAAATGTAGATTGCAACATAAAACAAAAATAAGAGGAAAAATGCAAGCTAATGAAATTAAAAAGAGAATTAAACTACTTGCATAAAAATAAAGCTAAGCTACTAACATAAAAGAAAAGAATACGAGAAGAACTTGAATTAAAAGTGCATGAATTAAAATTGCATATAAGAAAATTACATAAAAGAAGGCTAAGAAGCCATTAAAAAAACAAGTGTTTTTGTTTATTTTTGAGCCTCAAATTAAACTAACTAAAGAGGAGGCTAAGAGCTTATTAAATGAAACATATAGGGTATTTATACAAGCCTAAAACCCTAATGCATATTTTTGGGGACTACCCAAAATACCTTTGAGGAAGTGTGGTCATCAAGTTATCATTAACATGAATTAATCCTCCATTAAGTGTGCATGTAACTTTAGTGGCCATTTAGCATGTGCATTAGCTCCTAATTGTACACCATGTTAAGTGGGTAGGTGGGGTCCTCCATGATTTCATGAATTAATTTATTTTCCTTTTCATTTGCCTTATAACTCTTGTGCATGTATATTTCCATGAAGCCCTCTTCCATTTGAATCCAAATTCCTACAAAACAACCTTAAAATATCCAAGTAAATTTTCTAAAATTAAATCATACACAAAAATGACCATTTTGCCCCTATATGAAGATGAATAAATGATGATTTGAAAATAATTTGACTTTTGGTTTGAACATGTTAAAATACCCTATATGCTCATTTGTTTAATTAAATTAGATTAAATATGGAAGTAAAAATATGCACATTTACGTGCACATCAAATACCCCCACACTTATCTTTTTATTCGTCCTCGAATAAAGAAAAACTAAGATAAATCTATTTTCATAGGAAGCACGATTACATTGGGTGTATGCAACAAGCTGTTAAACCCTAGGTGTCCCTAGTAGGACAAGTTTTGTATCGTGAGGGTTTTAAGAGAATACTACCCATAAAAACCAAATGCGAAATAAAAATTCCTAAATGCAATATTTATTTACAAAGAAATGGATGCAAGTTTTTGAAATTTTTTACAAATGAAGATTTCAAATTGACACTGATAAGTTAAATATAAGTTCTTGTCATTATCATGAAATTTTAGTCTTTTTACTCGTCAAAATTTCAAACAAAAATTAAGTTATCATCACAATTAGACTCTAGTTTGGCTAGTTGTTTTGGTTGATAACATAGTGCAACTATGAAATGGATCCTTAGTTGATTTTCAAAGTTTATCAAACTGGTGTTTTCATATCTTTTGAATAACAAGTTAAACCAAATAAGTGAAAATAGTGCTTGGATTTAATTGCTTACTCTCTCTTATTTGGAAATTTTATTAATATTAGCAATATTTACATATGCCTAACTCAGAAAACTGAGGCTAGATATATGACCCATGCACTACCTTGCGGGCTTATGTGAGGGGAATACAGAGCGTGGCGAGTGAACACACAAGTGTGTACACCTATCGATTGTAGGCATTATTAAAAAGAATTTTTATATACATACACCTAACTCGGATAAACTGAGGCCAGATATACCAATCATGCACTGCCTTTCGGTCTTACGTGAGAAGGGTACAGAGAATTGCGAGTGTACACACTTGCGTTTGAACACATGACTCTAAGTGTTTATAAAATATATACATATATACAAACATTTTTTTATATTTTTTTTTGTTTTTTGAAAAGAGAGTTTTGCAAAATCATCTTAGCACCATTTAACTTAGAAGATAAAAAATGTCATATCCTTTTCTTTAAATCCACCACTTTTTTAAACAAAGATTTTAAATTAGGATATACTTAATATTTATCACCATGAACCTTCCTATACAATAGTTAAACCATAGTTACTTGTAATCAAACTTTATTTTTATTTTTGTTGAGACAAATAAATTTTCAAAAATTTCAATTTAATAACCAAAATCCTATACGTATCCTACAGTGTTTTTTAAAAAATAAATCAAAATTCTAAAAAGAAAATTTGTTTTGGGATTTTTTTTTTGTTTTTTTTTGAGTTTTGGAAAGAAAATGCAAAAACTAAACCATGAAAAAAAATGAAGATGAGACTCCCTCCACACTTGATTTTGACTGTGTCCCCATAGTCAACCCAAGTGAAAGGAGAAAAATAAAATATGTAACTTATATTTACATGAAAATGAAACGACTATTAGTTAGACGACATCATAAAATACACTGTTAAAGAGTAAATGAAACTGTCTTCCAAAGACCAATTCATTTGTCTCGTCAATTATGAGAGACACAGCTTAAGCTCGGAAAACCAAACCATAAAATATTTCAAAGTTGAATGTTGATTTGGAAAAATGAATGTCATTTTATTAAGAATCGTCTGAGTTGTTTTACTTTCGATGGTTTTTGGAGTAGAGAACGATTTATTGAAGTTCAAGTTTATTTTCACCAAATTGAAATTCAAACTTAGCATTGAAAACTTCTTCAAAATTTATTGATTTCAAAATCAAAATGGTGATTTAAATCTTCCCCTTCAGAATTCAACGACTCATTTTCGAAAAGTCCAAAGAAAACGTGTTCACTAAATTCATCTTCCTTTGTTGAATTATTCACAACTTCATTGCATATATCAAGTTCAAAATTCAAAGTTGTTGTACTCAATTTTTCAAAATCGTAAAAAGGAAGATCGAATTTTAAATTTGGTTCCACACTTTCAAAAGAAATGAAATCCAACTCAATTACCATATTTTCAACAACTACATTAAGATTGTCATTTTCAATTTCAAAAGTTGTTATTTGAAAATCGTCGATTTTGATAAAAGGTGGATTATTATTTGACTCGTCATACGTTGGGATTTGATTTTGTTTCTCACGTTGTTTCATATATGTTTCAAACAACAAATCCGTGTGATCTTTGTGGATTCCTTCAATTTGCTCAACAAAATCAAAATTATAATTATTAATTTGAGGATTTTCAACTTGAAATTGTTGAAAACGAAAATTGTCAATTTCTCCATATTCAAGATTATTCTCATTGCCAAAATTATTTAAAAAGTTGTCCACGTTTCCATTTTGACTTTGAAATTCATTTTGGAGTTCGAAGTTGTATTGGCATGAGTTATAATTGAAATTATTTGAATTGTGAAGAGAATTCAAATTTTGATTATTTTGAAATCCTTGACTTGAGTTATTGCACAAATATGAATTACACAAATCATTTATCATTTAATTTTTGTGTGTAGAGAGTTCAAGTAAAGACAAAATCATTTCGATGCTATTTTCAAGATTTGAGGATTGGTCATCATTTTGAAAACTTGGTGCAAAATCCAAAATGTTTATACAATAGTTGTTACTAAAATATCCTTAAGAATTTGATATGAATTTATATGGATTATATTGATTTTCACAACTATCGTAAAATTCATGTGAGTAGGGAAATTCAGACATTTTCAAAAGTTTTTTTTCTTTTTTGTGTATTTTTTATAAAGGAAAACTATTCACCAAAAGGAATTTCTTTTTCAAAAGAGAAATTTGATTTTTTTTCCTTTTTATATGTTTTTGAAAATATTTTATATTTTTTTGGATTTTTGTTTTTCTAAAAAAACTAACTTAATTTTTTTTTATTTTGATTGAAAAATTTCAAAGGATATAAAAACTAAGTTAAGAAATATTTACGGTTTTTTTAGTTTTGGCTTTTGAATTTTTTTTTCTTTTTTTTAAAAATATGTATGAAATAATGCAACTAAATGACTACAAAGGACTTAATTACAATTTTGTTGTCCTTAACAGCTCCTAACCTAAAATTGTATAATCACACTTTGTCTTAATCTAACAAAATAGTTCTTAGCCAGGTAACGGACAGGATTTATCGGTGTACCTCGAATCACCGTACCAATGCAAGCGAAGGTTTAAGTACCTTCAAAGAAACAATCAGTATAATATTTATGAATCACTATAATATTTATAATTGATTGTTGCTCTGCCTTAGCCTAGACTCGAAGAATATAAATTGTTCAAAGAAGAAAACTTGTCAATATATAATTAAGCCATAAGTGAGCTTCTAACACATCGTTATTATTAATAAAATTCTAAGATGAAATGTGATTTGTAAGCCAAGGAAGGGGTGATGAAATCCCCCACCTTATGTGGATTGGGGTGTTGCCTTTAGAAAAAGAAAATGAAATGAATGCAAAACAGGATTAAATGTGATTTAACGATGCAACTACAAATGAATTTTGTTTATGTTTTCGAATTTTTTGAAAATTTTCTTATATATAAATGCAAATGCAAGCGACCAACAATGCAAAGAAAATAAAAGACAAGAGATGAAAGCACGATACCAGAGCATGCAGAATTATTAGCAATTTTATTTTAAAGCGACAAATTTTTTTTATATATAACCAAGCAAGCAGAGTAGAGCAACCTAGCAAGCGATTCCTCCTTTTGAATTTCTGCTTTTGCAACCTAAACTAAAAATAAGATATACACAAAACCTATTTTTATATGTCAAAGAAAAAACTAAAACAAATTAAACCAAAACAATCGAAAACAACCCCTTTTTTGTTTTTCTTAAATATAAAATAAAATATAGAATGCAACACAACACAATTTAACTAAAAAGAACAGAAAATCAACATTCACAAACCAAAATGAAAATAGAATTATTATTATTATTTTTAAAATAAATAAGAACTTAACTCAAACTTAAAAGAAGAGAAAAAAAATATTAACACACAACATACACATAACTGGCCCAAAAGGAAACCAATACCCACAAAACTTTCATAGATTCTTTGTTTCTCTATTCTAATAAAAAAACAAATCCCCTTTCTTTCTTCTTTAATTAAAAATACCAGACACAAGTCCCAGAAATTTACGCAATTTGCAAAATCAAGCAAACGGATTTAGGGGTCGTGGATTTGAATTTGAGGTGGGAGGAGAGGTTCGTGGTGGTTCTGGTTGGCGGATTTGCAGAGGTAAATGGTTTGTTTGTAGGGTTTATATAGATGTAGAGGAAATGTTTGTTGGTGTTGCTCTGCTGATAGAGTGAGGTAACTGGAGCTGAGGCAAGGTGAAGTATGGTTGTTTTTTATGTAGTGGGATGTATGAAATGAGAGTGGGAGGATGATAGAAAATTAGGCAGTGGTTTGATGGTGTATGGCAGATTGCAAGTGGAGGAACCAGAAGTTTGAAGGCAGCTTGCAATTGTTATCTGTGCAAATGGAGTTGTAATTGGTTGACGTAGTGTAAGCAATGGAGTATGTAGTATTGAAGAGTGTGGTGGAAGGGTTTGAAGCTGTGGTTGGTTGATGATATGAGGAGATGTTGAGGCAGTTTATTGTGATGTGGAAGTTGATGGTTTGCAATGAATGTTTGACAATTGATGTTTGTGGTTGTTTGGCAGTGGATATTGGGTTGGTGCAGTGACTGCACAGTTATTCCAAAAAACTTGTTGAACTTTTATGGTGACTGTACGATAGTGAGGAGTATGTAGTGACTGCACTGATATGCAAGAGGAGTTGTATGGTGTTCGACAGAGGCAAGTATTGATGTCTGCTGTTGGAAGGTGTTTGATAGTATGTTGCTGATGAATGTGAAGAAAGGTGGTTGTTTCTGGTGTGATTGTGTTACAGTGCAGTTTGTTTATTGAATGGTTGTTGAAGTGAGATGTTATGATGAAATGGTAGTCGTTGTTGTGTGATCGGGGCAGAGACAGGTAGGAGTTGTGGTAGGGATATGGTTGTTTGAATTGATGAGGCTGGTTGTGGATTTTCCTGGTTGTGAGTATGTGCAGCGGGGGTTGTTGGAGCAGAGGAAGATGGTTGGTTTATAGGGAAGTGAATGGTGGGGGGTTGTTTTCTGGGTGATGGGGTGAAGTGATGATGGATGTAGGAGAGTGGAAGTGATATGGCACAGTGGATGTGTGCAGGTGACTGGGCAGGTTGAATATACAGTTGATGGTAGTTTGGGTAGGGGATGATGTTGTTTGGATGAAATGTATGGTTTTGGTCAATGAATATGCATAGAGGTGCACAGTCAATAGTGAAGAGTGGTTGTATGTATGCAGGCATAGTGAAGAAGTGTTGATGAAGTGAATGGAAGAATGATGAACTAAATTGCACTGTGAATGTTGATGGGGTGGTTTCTTGACACAGTTAAATGAAGTGAATGTTAGAGGATGGTAATGTAGCAGCAGCAGTTTTATCGTAATGTGGTTGGAACTGGTGATGCATAGGATGTTAGGGAGGTGTGTAATCAGAGGGAAGGGAGGTGACCAGAGGAGGGTATGTATGTGAACTGGAAGAAGGGTGCAGGGAGGATGGTGATGTTTTGTGGTCAGCAGTGTGGTGGGTAAAGTGATGAAGCCTCGGCAGCAATGCACAGAGGTATGTGCAGTAAAGAGATGCACAGTTTTTGGGGTGTGCAGCAATGTTTATGCACAGGGCAGTGATAGTTTTTTTTCTTTTATAAATGTGGAAAGAAAAAAAATGTAAATGTAAAAATGTAGATGCATAATGCAAATGTAAATTAATAAAATATTTTTTTGTAGAAATTGTGTATGTCTTTTTATATATATGGAAATGCAAATGCAAAGGAAAAACAACAAGCACATAACAAAATGAAAGCAAAGATCACACAAACACACAATATATATATATATATATATTAAATGCAAATTAACACACAAAACAAACACACAATAAATATCAAACAAAAATAATTCGAAGAATAGAAATTCAATTCAAATTAATACCTGGCAATGGCGCCAAAAACTTATTTAACGGCTAATTTCTTATCGGATTAGAAAATTGCCGAAAAATTTAATTAAAAATAACCACAAGCGCACGACATACAATTTTAGTACGTGGCAAGTACGGGTCAATCCGCAGGAAACTGAATTGATTTTAAAATTCTACTCAATCAAATTAAACCAAGAATTTGAGATATTTTTTTAAGCTAAAAAATCTAAATAAACTACCAAAAGAAAATGGATAAAAATATGAGAGTTTGAAGGCAATTTAGAGGCAAATCCCTTCTCATGATCACATAAATCAACATATATGAAATTATGATCTCTCTTTTTTGGTCATTAGTGAATTTAGTTGATGTGTTTATCATAAGTATGGCCTATTTGTGCTATTAATTAGCCCAACATAAACCATCAAATTATAACACAACCACTAAACCACTTTTTAACTCTCATGAAAAATGACAATGATGTTAAAAATAAAATCAATTCTAAGCCTGATCTATTTACTATTGATTAGTAATATCGACCATCAAATTTTGATTCTAAAATCACTTCATTACCATAATCATATGTAGATGAAGTGGTAATTTGTATTTATGATATGAGAGTTTGAAGGAAATTTAGAGGCAAATCCCTTCTCATGATCACATAAATCAACATATATGAAATTATGATCTCTCTTTTTTGGTCATTAGTGAATTTTGTTGATGTGTTTATCATAAGTATGGCCTATTTGTGCTATTAATTAGCCCAACATAAACCATCAAACTATAGCACAACCACTAAACCACTTTTTAACTCTCATTAAAAATGACAATGATGTTAAAAATAAAATCAATTCGAAGCATGATCTATTTACTATTGATTAGTAATATAGACCATCAAATTTTTATTCTAAAATCACTTCATTACCATAATCATATGTAGATGAAGAGGTAGTTTGCGTTTATGTTTGTTTAAGCATAGCCTATTTGGTGTCAACAATATTGGCTATCAAATTCAAAGCTTAAACAACAAAATTTATCCACATTAAATGTTTCCATTAAGCACAAAAAGTGATCAAAAATTAGTAAAATGTTGAATCTACATGATTAAGAGAGCTTCATTACCCCTAAATTGAAGGGGTTTAGCTTCTCATATTTGTTATCATATCAACAAATGTAGATTGTAACATGAAACAAAAATAAGAGGAAAATGCAAGCTAATGAATATAAAAAGAGACTTAAACTACTTGCATAAAAATAAAACTAAGCTACTAACATAAAAGAAAAGAACAAGGGAAGAACTTGAATTAAAAGTGCATGAATTAAAATTGCATATAAGAAAATTACATGAAAGAAGGCTAAGAAGCCATAAAAAAGAAAACAGAGTTTTTGTTTATTTTTGAGCCTCAAACTAAATTAACTAAAGAGGAGGCTAAGAGCTCATTACATGAAACATAAGGGGTATTTATACATGTTTAAAATCCTAATGTATATTTTTGGGGACTACCCAAAATACCCTCTTAGGAAATGTAATCTCTAAGTAATCATTAGCATGAGCATAATCCTCCATTTAAATGTGCATGTAGCTTTAATCATGTGCATTAGCTCTTACTATGGGATCATGGTAAGTAGGTAAGTGGGGTCCACCATGTTGCATGAAATGATTTATTTCCATCTTCATTTTGTCTTCTTCGCTTGTGCATGCATATTTTCATGTAGACCTCTTCCATTTGAATTCAAATTCCTACGACACAACATGAAATGTCCAAGTAAATTTTCTAAAATTAATATATGCACAAAAATGACCATTTTGTCCCTATGTGAAGATGAATAAATGATGATTTAAAAATAGTTTAAATTTTGGTTTAAACATGTTAAAATACCCTATATGCTCATTTATTTAATTAAATTAGATTAAATATGGAAGTAAAAATATGCACATTTACGTGCACATCAACGATCGTTCGTGAACAATGTATACCGATCATTCAAACTTGCTCATTTTGAAAAGCAATCTTTTGTGGGGACTCCTCTCTCCAATATATTGTAACATCCCCTATCTGTAGGCCCGAAGCTAAGCGCTACAAATGCTGCAGTCATCCGCAGTTTTAACTTCCGGTGACCGAATATGGTAATGCTAATGGTATCCATAATATCAGAAGCACTTGAATAGGAAATAAAATCATCACAAATTAAAAAAAAATTGTGATTAGATTTCAAAACAACATTTCATATCCAAGTTACATAATCCCAAACATTTCCCAGCTTCAGATCAAATATAATTATTACAAAATACGCCAAGAGCGACATATGAAGATGCCCTCTTGGTTGACCAGAGTACTAAATAGTCATAACTTACTTAATACAACACAAAGTAAATAAAACATAACAACTCCTAAGTATAACTAGCACCAACCTCCTGCCCGTCTTCGAAAGATTTATTCGTCCACATACTAAAACCTGAAAATCCTCAATCCTCAGCCTACTCAAATAGATTTTGAGGACCCGAGAGTTTAAGGGCAAAAACAAAAACTTCGAGTCAGACATAAAGCCTAGTGTGAATAATACTATACATCTCGGTTATTTAATATTAAGTGAGACCACGCCGCTTAACGGAATAGGTTCTCCCTCACTAATATCCTTTTAAAACATATCTTTCGCAAATCTTAATCCTGCAACCAAAATTAGTCAAAACAATAAAATCAATATCATGAAAGCATGTAAATCAGGTAATATATGAACTATCTGTCCGAACACTATAGTTTTGTTTTGCTAACTACCAACCTTTGGCTGACTCGGAACTACCAGGCAAAATAAACAAATAATCTAACTTATGTTAGATACTCCTCTTCTGGATGGTCTGTCCCTAACTTAGTACTCCCAGGGTCAACTGATCCTAATGGTTTTGCGGGTTCACCAATAACCTATTCTCTCTCTGTATATTCCTTTCCGTATGTAACATCATCTTAGTCTTACCTGTGATAAAGCCTTACACACTAGAATTTTGGACTAAATTAGCTAGGGGCTAATAACTAATGTATATAGTGCGACCCTATACCAGTCCTATCTGGTATTCTAATATCTGAGTCATTTTGTTTAGGGTCATCTAAAATTTTCCATGGAAACATTTTCTCTCAAATTGATTTAAACCTTTAAATCATACTTTAAACAAGGAAAATATACTATATGCTTTACTCAAATCACCTTGCCATGTTACATTTACTTTACACGAAACTTTGTTGACATATAAACCTTTGAAAGTGCCCCTTTTCGAATCCATTGAAAGTACCCCTTTCAATACAAATAAAACCTTAGGCCGAAAATTCAAAACATACCTTTCGAAACCATTCTGAATAAAACTTTTGAAGACCTTGAAAAACCTTTCTTTTGAAAGCTATAAAACCTTAGACATCCTCTTAACAAAATGCTATAAACATACCTTTTGAAACCTTTGGAAACCATCCACTTAAAACTTTTCGAAAACATTGAAGAACCGCCTCTTCGAAACCTTTCAAAAGCATTCAAATTCTTTTCTATAAACGAACCTTTCGAAAGCATTAAGTTCAAGTAAAACATGTGGAACAAACTTTCAAAATGGGTTAAAACCTTTCCTTTCGAAACTTTTGGGTTTTACCTTCAACGGAACAAAGGGCCGCAAAACAACTAAGTCGAAAGCACTCTTCCGAAAGCTATTTCCTAGGTAAAGAAGTGATGGTGTCAAAACAAACCTTTCGAAAGCATTGGAGAAGCGGCTTGGGTTTTAAAACAAAGGAACCCTTTGGAAGGCATTGTTTCGAAAGGTAAAATGCGGCAACAAGGGGTTTTGGCCCCTTCGAAAGCATTTACTTAAAAAAAGGCGAACCTCTTTTGAAACCATTCCTTTAAAACATATTGACCTCGTTGGAAGCTAATTACTAAGTCGAAAGCAAAAGCAAAGCAAGCGCATTTTACATTTAAAAACAAAGTAAAGCTTCGACCCCTTCGGAACCCCATGTTTCGGCTACAAACCTTTCGCCTATGTCCAATTCACTGCGTACCAAGTCTTTGATACCATGTACATTGGTTTCGATGGTGATGGAGGCGAAAGTACTTGGTCGAAAGCAAGGTGCCGAAAGTGGCGAAACATGTAAAAAACATGTTTAAGCTGATTTTAACTTTTTAAAGTAATTCTTTTCAACTAACCTGCCTTGTTTGTCAAAACATGATTGGTTGCTAATTTCTTATATAAAAGTACTACTGAAATTTCAGAAATACACAAATTAGATTATTTACAAAATAGCCCTTCTCCTTTTATAAATATATAAAACATTTAAGTCCCATAACTTAAATAATTTTATACATCTCTTAAACACTTAGAAAAAATCTATAAAAATTCCCATAAATAATTTTTAATATGTTTTCTAACATATATTAATTGCTGACCCAAAATCATCATAAAATAGCTGTAATTAATTTAAACTTTACTAGAAAATTCGTAATAAATCCACATTAATTCAAAAAATTATGAAAATTAAAACGCATCACTAAAATATCGTTTCTGATCATATACTAAAATCGCAAGGCATCTGGATGTCATTCAGTAGGATTTTCACATTAAAACATATCATAAAATCTATATGAATTAGCATAAATCGTCAACAAGCATATATATCCATTTTAACATTCAAAACATAGCAAAACATTTGCAAATTAGCTCGGATTTAATCTAAAACCGAAACCAACTAAAAACATGAGATGTAGTTATTATTCACCTTAGCTTTGTGATTAAGGAGTTGAGATTGATCTTGATTAAGTTGCTTAAGCTTCTTCCCCTTGATTTTAGCTTTATCTTCTTCTTGCTTTCCTAATGGTTGTTTATGAGAATGAACATGTAAAATGAATGCATTTGAGGGTTTAGTGTATAAGGATGTTGCTTATTCCTATATTTCCCTTGTCTACTTACCTTAACTCAATTCATTTTAATTTTCTTAGTTTATTAGTTCAAATAGGCACGGCTACCCTTATATTAATCACAAATCTCAATCCCCTAATCATTATATTACTTTATTTAATTTAAATAATTAAATATTCTAAATAATGTTACTCAAAATTAGGGTCGTTAAAAACTCTCCTCCTTAAGGAATTTCGTCATTGAAATTATGATAAGGTACTTAACAAATCAATCAGAAGGTAAAACATACAATTAAACAAATCAGGATAAGCGTCTCTAGTCCTACTCTCCATTTCCCAAGTACAGACTCTCTCATCGTCGCTCTACTGGACTTTAACTAATTTGAATGTCTTGTTCCTTAGCCTCTTCTCATCTCTCGCAACTATACGAACTGGCTTTCTAACTATAGGAAAATTCGGCTCTACTACTAAGTCCTCTAACACAGTCGGTGCTATAGTAGTCTCTGGATCTCGGACACACTTTCTTAGATGAGAAATATGAAAAACATCGTGGACACCTGACAAACTCGGTAACTCTACTCTATACGCGAGTTTCGCGATCCTTTCTATAATAGGAAATGGTCCTACAAATCTTGGTGCTAATTTCCCTGATTTCTCGAATCTAATTACACCTTCCATTGGTGATGTCTTAATGAAAACATGATCTTTAGTAAAGAACTCTAAGTCTTTCCATCTTTTATCTGCATAATTCTTCTGCCTAGACTGAGCCTCCTTCATCCTAGCCCGAATCAACTCATCTTCTCCACTGCTTCTCTAACAAAATCCGGACCAAGAACTAACCTATCCCCGGTCTCTAACCAACAAACTGGAGATTTGCATGGCCTTCCATACAAAGCTTCAAACGGTGCCATCCCTATAATAGCCTGATAACAGCTGTTATACAAAAACTTGACTAAGTGTAGATGGTCTTCCCATGATCCCTCAAAATCTAGCACACATGCTCGTAACAAATCTTCCAAGACTTTGTTTACCCTTTCCGTTTGCCCATCGGTCTATGGATGGTAAGCGGTACTCATCTTGAGCTTGGTTCCGAAAATTTCCAGTAGACTCTTCCAGATCTCGCTAGCGAATAAGGAATCTCTATCACTTACTATACTACTAGGAATTTCATGAAGTCTAACTATATTCTTCATAAATAACTTAGCCAAAACAGGTGCCGTCCTAATTGACTTAATGGGAATGAAATGGGCACTCTTGGTTAACCTATCCACTATGACCCGTATACTTTCATTTCTTCTATTAGATCTTGGTAACCCGTCTATAAAATCCATAGAAATAGAATCCCACTTCCATACTAGAATATCTAATGGTTGAAGCAACCCACTTGGCTTCTGATGTTCGTCTTTTACCTATTGACAGTTCAAACATAGATTCACCCATAAGCCTACATCCCTCTTCATACCTTCCCAGAAGAAACTCCTCTTCCTGTCCTAATACATCTTAGTCCCTTCTAGATGAATAGTGAACTTCGAACGATGACATTCCTCCAAAACTTCCTTCCTAATGTCTCCTACATTCGGAATACACAATCTTCCTTTCTTTCTCAACCACCCATTCTGGTCAAGACTAAAATCCTTCAAGTCATCGCTCTTGGTTCCATCCTTTAACTTCCTGATCTGTTCAACTAATATTGGTGTTAGAATGCGGATTAAGGATCTTAAGGCTAGAATTAACACTAGAGGGGGGGTGAATAGTGTTTTAAGAAATTTGTTAATCTTTTTGAATTTATCTTAATTTGTTAACAATGTATACACTAATCAGACACAGATATGAACACAGAATCAAACACAGATGCAAATATAAAGTAAAAGCAGTAAAGGAAAGAACACACCAGATTTTATACTGGTTCGGAGTTACCCTACATCCAGTCCCGCAACACAAGTACGGATTTCCTTTCAAAAATAATTCTTACAAATACAACCCTCAGTTTCAAGGCTACGAGGTACACCCTCTAGAATCACAATCCTTTGGGTAGAGATACTTGATTTACCGGGCAACAAGTTCACCCAATTGATTTCCAGGGCTACAATCACACCTTTTCCTTTTGATTGATTTCCAAGGCTACAATCACACCTTTTCTCGCTAATATATTACAAAGAAGTCTATAACTCTGAATAGCACTGAGAACCTTGTAGAGATAGTGATGGAGAATCACACTAGAAGTAATCGAGTATGATTCGATGTTGATTTCGGCAGACTAATGGTATGATTTTGTATTAAGAAATGTGGGAGAAGAAGAGAAGTGAAAAACCAGAAAATATGTATAAAAATTCGTTGAAACTGACCCCTATTTATAGAAGAACAACAACCATGACCATTCATGAAGAGTTATGGCGAATAGACACTTCTTTTGAAATTTGAATTTTGAATTAAACTGTCACCATGTCGACATGGTGCCTATGGGCATGTCGACATCCCTCAGCCAAATTTGATGTTTTGAATTTTTATAAAAATAATATTTATCTTATATAAAAACTATTTAAAACTTTATAAATATACTTGAATATAGTTGAAATTCATAAGTAAATATAAAGAACGATATATATATATATTATTTTAATTTTAAATCAAAGTAAATAATTTAAAAGTTAAATATATTATTTGAAAAGACAGTTTAAAATCAGGAGTAATTTTGACTCTGAAAATAAAGATGTTTTAAGGCTAAAATTATTTAAAATCGGAATCGAGGGTTTTGAATCTTTTTAAAAGGAAAGATTTGAAATCATTTCGAAAACAAGATAATTTTGAAAAATCATTTGAATTAAGATTAGTGGATACAAAACAATGTCCCACTAGATTTTCGTAGGTTCCATCCTACTTAGGGTTCCATCCCTTTAACGGGCTCAAAGTGGATTCCATTCCACGAATAAATTGGATATTAAGATGCCAGTGCTTTTCTACGAGTTTTAACAAATATTCCTAATAAAACAAACTTAACCTTGAAATCTTGAACTCTTGATCTTGATACTCATGAGTCTTCTATCTCTATATCTTGAATCTCTATACTGTTCAGTCTTCATTCTTGATACCTGCATGGTTAGATCCTACATATACATATATATCTAAACTTGTAATGTTAGTATTTATATTTTATAATCTATACTAAGGTTTTTGTCATCAAAACCATCATCTCATGGACTAACAATCTCCCCCTTTTTGATGATGACAACCTTTGTTTATAAAATATTACTTCTATCCTAATAACTCCCCCTTAATCTATGCCTAACTACCCTATTTTATATTTCTCCCCTTTGTCATCAACAAAAACCATCCTAAAACCATAAAACTCCCCCTTAAACTAATACTATGTGATTATAACGATAGTGTTATCATAAATAATCAACACTTAACTCTAAAAAATAGAACTTAATCCTAAATTACTAACTATCCTAACTAAGAATCTATGATAATGCTTATAATAGTTAGAAATCAAATATAAGAACATAAATTATTTATTAAGTATATTTCAACACACTCATCTAAACCAATCATGTCAGACAAGTCAAACAAATCAATCAAGTCAAACAAGTCAATCAAGTCAAACAAGTCAATCAAGTCAAACAAAACATCAAAAATTAATAATCCTATATTGTAAGACAATACTACAAACTCCTCCTAAATAAAATACACTTGTTATGTATACATGTATGCAATATGTAGTTTGTAATGCAGTATGAAATGTATGACATATGCAATGTAGCATGAGATGATATGTAGAATGAAGTGCAGCTTGTGATGCAAATGATTATGATATTTCATGCATTGTAATTTATGATGTAATATGCAATGAAATGTGATATGAAATAGGATGCATAATGATATGTAATATGAAACAAAATGATAATGAAGTAAAAATAATAATAATATGCAGAATGATCATATATACTACAGTAAGTGACATTCAGATTATAAGATAAACATGAGTGATAAGTAATATCTAATTGACAAGCATATATATATATATGTGTGTGTGTGTGTGTGTGTGTCTATGTATGTATACATATATCAAACTATTTATTATAAAACACTTCAACCAAACAAAGGTAAAACACACCAATTACTAGACTTAAGTTAAGGAAACTAATGAATGGGACTGAAAGAGTTGTAAAGAAAGAGTTTAAAGGTAATAAATGATATTAAAACTATAACATATTCATGAAAGGTAGTAATCACACTCAATATCAAAATCAAATTGATAAGAAATATGGATTTTAAACTACATATATGATCAAATATGTTTTTTTTAAAAATTAATACCCTAATTTTTTAATTTATTTAAAATGATTTTTTATTAACTTGGTTGATTTTTATTTATTTATTTTAAGAATCCAAACTTCCATGTTCTTAACTTACTAATTAAAACCTTTATATCAAACTATTATTGATTTAAATATTTAGAAACATGTTTAAACATCTTTTAAATTTAAAAAATATCATAATAAAATATTAAATAAAAAGATTGAAAAACTAAAATAAATAAGATCTTAGTCTATCATACCAGGCTCTAGGAGCTTGTTTTAGACCATATAAAGCTTTCTTAAGTTTGTACACATGGTTTGGTAATTTTTCATCTTCAAAAAGTGGTGGTTGTTCAACATATACTTCTTCTTTTACAAAGCATTTAAAAATGCACTTTTAACATCCATTTGAAATAATTTGAAATTATTATGATTTGCGAAAGCAAGTAGAATCCTAATGGCTTCTAATCTTGCTACAGGAGCAAAGGTTTTGTCACAATCTATACCTTCTTCTTGACAATAACCTTGGGCGACTAATCGTGCTTTATTTCTAACGACCTCACCTTGTTCATTCATTTTATTTTTATAGACCCATTTAGTTCCAATTATAGTTTTATCTTTAGGTTTAGGAACAAGTTCCCAAACTTCATTTCTAGTGAATTGATTTAATTCTTCTTGCATAGCCAAAATCCATGAATCCTCAGTAGATGTTTCTTTAGGATTTTTGGGTTTAATAGATCATATAAATGCTACATTACTCATTTTACTTAGTTGATTTCTAGTTGTAACAATAGATTGCATATCGCCTATTATATTTTCAATAGGATGATCTTTTAAAAGTTTAATCCTTTTATTAGGATGATTAATTTCATTATTAATTTCGGTTGATTCCTGATTTTGAGTAATAAAATCTTCTTCATCATTTGTAATTTCAAAATCTTTTAAATTTTCATCAAACGAAACATGCATTGTTTCTTCGATGGTGTTAGATCTTAAATTAAAAACTCTATAAGCTTTACTTATATTAGAATATCCGATAAAGATTCCTTTGTCGGATTTAGGATCAAATTTATCCAAATTATCTTTTGTATTTAAAATAAAGCATTTACTTCCAAAAATTCTGAAGTATGATACCTTAGGTTTCTTTCCATGAAGAAGTTCATAAGGTGTCTTATTAGTTAAAGGTCTAATTAAAATTCTATTCAAAACATAACAGGCGATAGCAACAGCTTCTACCCAAAAGTGTTTTGGTAAATTACTATCTGAAAGCATAGTTCTCGCACACTCTTGTATCGTTCTATTTTTACGTTCAACTACTCCGTTTTGTTGTGGAGTTTTTAGAAATGAGAAATTGTGAGTTATTCTCTTTTTACTGCAGAATTCCTCAAACTTTTCATTTTCAAATTCACCACCGTGATCACTACGAATAGTTATAATTTTTAAAGATAATTGATTTTGAATCCTTTTTGTAAAGTTCTTAAAACATTCAAAAGTATCACTTTTATGTTTCAAAAATATTGTCCATGTAAATCTAGAATAATCATCTACAATTACAAAAACATATTTACTATGATTTATTGACTGAATTTGAGATGGACCAAATAAATCAAGATGAAGTAACTCAAGGGGTTTTGAAGTTGAAATCATGAATGAATGTATGCTTTTCTACTTAGTATAGTTGTAATAAATTAGTTGTAGATTTTATTTGAAAGAAAACACATTTTAAAAGACTTTTAAAAAATTTAGACTTGTATTATGATATTTATACTATGGTGTGTCGATATATGGACCAAAATATCAAAACTTATAAAAGAGATAAATTTCTATACCTAACTAAATGCATAGATATATATTTCTAAATGCAACAATAAAGATGAAATAATAGTAAAGCGTACCAATTTTTGCATTCCATCTTTCTAACTTTGTTGTTCCTCTATTGTTGTGAACCACACATTTATATCTTTCTGAATTTGACGACGAGATATGTTCTATTACGACGGGCTCGTTTTTCTGATCAGCATAGTATATTCATTTGCTGAATTTGAAGACCGTATGAGAAAGATACAGATGATTTAGTAAATTGACCAACTTGACGCCAAAACTTTAAATTCGAATTTTGAATGAATGGACACTTCAACCACTATAAATAGGCCCAACGGTCACCACTTTTCATAAGAATTCCTCCTCTTCACCCTCTTCCCGTTTTTCTATATACTATCAAACTTCTAGAAGGCATATCTCCTTCGTTTCTTAACGGAATTGGATGAAACCAGCGGCAGGTCGAAGAGGAAGGCAAGGGTTACGATCTAGTAATAGTTTGGTGTCGAATTTGGATGGTATTGTGATGCAACAGGCCGAACAGTAGAAGAAATGTAGAAGATCCCGTACATAGTTTTTCATTTTTGGATAGCCAACTTCAAACTATCATATCTCACTCAATTTTGATCGAAATTTGATGATCCACCCATCAAAACGACCGCGAGAACAAGAACTACAATCTGAAAAGGAGTGGGAACAAAATACTCAAATCTCTAGATGCATTTTGAAGAATACCTTTGACAGTTTTTCCTTCTTTTTTTCTCTTTGTTCACCAAAACTTCATTTGGCCATAACTTGGTCATTTCTTGACGGATTCACACGAAACCAGTGACATTGCGAAGCAGATGGGGAGAAGTATAGTATCAAATCAAGTTGTAGATGAGAACCCAAAGTTTTGAATTGATCTGGTATCCATTTCTTTGTCGATTTCCATTATATATCCATTTGTTCTTCTTGATCGATGAATGATTATCTGCTATCTTTTAACCAACAGTCATTAGACATAACTCTTCTCCTGCAAAACAAGATAGCTTTTTAAAGAATCAAGTGACTTTTCAAAATAACTAAATATAATTTTAAACAACAATATCATGATGATTCTGTGACATATTCATATGAAAACAGTGTTAATAATTTTATAAAAAAATTTGCCATTTTCAAAATTCATATTATGAATGTTTGAAAACCATGCTCTGATACCAATTGTTAGAATGCGGATTAAGGATGTTAAGGCTAGAATTAACACTAGAGGGGGGTGAATAGTGTTTTAAGAAATTTGTTAATCTTTTTGAATTTATCTTAATTTGTTAACAATGTATACACTAATCAAACATAAATATAAAAACAGAATCAAACACAGATGCAAATATAAACTAAAAGCAGTAAAGGAAAGAACACACCGGATTTTATACTGGTTCGGAGTTACCCTACATCCAGTCCCGCAACACAAGTACGGATTTCCTTTCAAAAACAATTCTTACAAATACAACCCTCGGTTCCAAGGCTACGAGGTACACCCTCCAGAATCACAATCCTCTGGGTAGAGATACTTGATTTACCGGGCAACAAGTTCACCCAATTGATTTCCAGGGCTACAATCACACCTTTTCCTTTTGATTGATTTCCAAGGCTACAATCACACCTTTTCTCGCTAATATATTACAAAGAAGTCTATAACTCTGAATAGCA
Organism: Allium fistulosum; assembly: GCA_030737815.1. NCBI lineage: Eukaryota > Viridiplantae > Streptophyta > Magnoliopsida > Asparagales > Amaryllidaceae > Allium > Allium fistulosum. The sequence goes on from CM060908.1 coordinate 796,240,742, forward strand.
CTGAGAACCTTGTAGAGATAGTGATGGAGAATCACACTAGAAGTAATCGAGTATGATTCGATGTTGATTTCGACAGAGTAATGGTATGATTTTGTATTAAGAAATGTGGAAGAAGAAGAGAAGTGAAAAACCAGAAAATATGTATAAAAATTCATTGAAACTGACCCCTATTTATAGAAGAACAATAGCCATGACCATTCATGAAGAGTTATGGCGAATATACACTTCTTTTGAAATTTGAATTTTGAATTAAACTGTCACCATGTCGACATTGTGCCTATGGGCATGTCGACATCCCTCAGCCAAATTTGATGTTTTGAATTTTTATAAAAATAATATTTATCTTATATAAAAACTATTTAAAACTTTATAAATATACTTGAATATAGTTGAAATTCATAAGTAAATATAAAGAACAATATATATATATATATATATATATATATATTATTTTAATTTTAAATCAAAGTAAATAATTTAAAAGTTAAATATATTATTTGAAAAGACAGTTTAAAATCAGGAGTAATTTTGACTCTGAAAATAAAGATGTTTTGAGGCTAAATTTATTTAAAATCGGAATCGAGGGTTTTGAATCTTTTTAAAAGGAAAGTTTTGAAATCATTTCGAAAACAAGATAATTTTGAAATATCATTTGAATTAAGATTAGTGGATACAAAACAATGTCCCACTAGATTTTCGTAGGTTCCATCCTACTTAGGGTTCCATCCCTTTAACGGGCTCGAAGTGGATTCCATTCCATGAATAAATTGGATATTAAGATGCCAGTGATTTTCTACGAGTTTTAACAAATATTCCTAATAAAACAAACTTAACCTTGAAATCTTGAACTCTTGATAATCTTGATACTCATGAGTCTTCTATCTCTATATCTTGAATCTCTATACTGTTCAGTCTTCATTCTTGATACCTGCATGGTTAGATCCTGCATATACATATATATCAAAACTTGTAATGTTAGTATTTATATTTTATAATCTATTCTAAGGTTGTTGTCATCAAAACCATCATCTCATGGACTAACAATTGGATCCTCCATCTGTTTAGAAGCAATCTTTTCAATTATCACTGGTCGAACTTCTAGACATGACAACATAACAGTTCCCTTACTAGATCTAGCTTCAGATCTCCACTATACTCTACAGGTCATCAACGCTTCCAAATCTTTCAACTCAACTATCATTGCTAACACTGAATTCTGATGTTTTATGCTAAGTACATCAGCAACCTTATTTCCCTTTCCTGTTGTGTACTCAATATCGAAATCATAAGCAGCTAAAAACTCTAACCACCTCTGTTGTCTCATTTTCAACTCCTTCTGAGAGAATAAATACGTTAGCGACTTATGATCCGTATACAGCTCAAATCTTTCTTTTAAAAGGTAATGTCTCCACACCTTCAACGTAAAAATCAACGCAGCTAATTCCAAATCGTGTGTCGGGTACCTAACCTCATGCGATCTAAGTTGTCGAGAAGCATAGGCAATTACTTTACCTCTTTGCATTAACACAGCTCCTAACCCAATTCCACAAGCATCTGTATATACTACTAATTCCTGATTCCCTTTCGAAACAACTAACACAAGTGCATTAGTCAATAAGTGTTTCAAGCTCTGAAATGCTTCCTCACACTTATCGGTCCAAACAAACTTCACATCTTCTCGCGTTAGCTTGGTCATCGGTGCTGCTATCCACGAAAAATCTTTAATTAATCTTCAATAATACCCAGATAATCCAAGAAAACTCTTTATCTCAGTCACTATCTCGGGTCTCTTCCAATTATTCAACGCTTTAATCTTAGTCAGATCTACACACAACACTTTCTCTGAGATTACATGACCAAGAAACTTCACTTCCTTCTTTTAGAAATGGACAGTTCGAAAACTTCGCCTTCAGCTGATGCTCCCTCAGTGTCTCAAGCACCACCCTAAGATGAAATTCATGCTCTCTTTCATCCTTAGAGTATATCAAAATATCATCTATAAATACCAACACGAACCTATCCAAGTGCTCTCGGAAAATTTGATTAATCAAATCCACAAAGAATGTTGGCGCATTAGTTAGTCCGAACGACATCAGTAACCATTTGTATGGTCCATATCTAGTTCTAAACGCCATCAAAGGAATACTATCCTCTGCTACTCTAAGCTGATGGGAACATGTTACTAAATTCTACTGAGAAAATACCTTAGCTCCACTCAACTGATCGAACAAATCGTCAACTCTAGGCAAAGGATATCGATTCTTTATCTTCTTCTCATTCAACTTACAATAATCGATACATAACCTTAACGATCCGTCCGGCTTCTTGGCAAACACTGCGGCTGCTCCCCAAGGTGAACTACTTGGCCTAGTAAAATTCTTACCTTCCAAATCCACCAACTGCACCTTTAGCTCCCTAATCTCGGTAAGTGTCATCCTGCTTGGCGGTCTAATTACTGGTTCTGCTCCAAGTTAAATCTATTCGAAACCCAATGGCTCGTTTCAGTGGCAATCCTACTACAGGTTCAAAAACATATGCGAATTCTCTAACAACGAAAACGCGATTCAACTCGTCTTCTACCTCCACAACATCCAACAAAGAATTTACCTCACAGCTAGGGTTTTCTACTGTACATACAATCTGATTACTACAACCAAGGTGTCTAAGTTATATTTTCCTATCATGGCAAAATATCCTAGCATCGTATTTACTTAACCAATCCATTCCCAAAATATTCCGAACCTTACGAAATCAAACAAATGCAAACTGCAAACAAAGGTATGACCTAACAAATCAAACTCTAGGTGGTCACACTTCATTCCAAGTGTCACATATCCTCCTATCGGATTTGCAACCCTTAAGAAAGTAACTAAATATGAGAGTTCTAGGTTAAGCTTATCTACCAAACAATGAGATATAAAAGGATACGATGCACCAGTATAAAACAAAATGCTAACTGACATACCATGAATCAAAAGCGTACCTCCCAACACAGCCTTTTCTTTTTCCTCTACTGTTCGCCTCGAGGTAGCTGGTTCTAATGCAAACACTTTGCCTTTCCCATCCTTAGTTGGCTCTTTGCACTGGTTCTTGTGATGTCCAATTTGATCGTAGTTGAAGCACATGATGTTCTTCTTCCCGATCACCTTCTTTCCATCTCCCGAGCGACATTCATTTGCAAAATGCCCTTTCTTATCACACTTAAAACAGACAACCTCTGACTTCCTCTTCTTTGCAGCTCCACCCTCCTGATCTCCTTTCTTATGGAAAAACTTCCTTTTCTGACTCTGCCCTACCTGGACTTCCTTTGCCTTATTTCCCTCCAAAAAAGCAAGCATCGCTTCATGTCTCAATGCCATCTCAACAACAACATCATATGGATCCCTAATATGCGATAACATAGCCCTAGCAAGCGCAGGCTTTAACCCCCAGATGAACTTCTTATTCCTCTTAATATTAGTATCAACCATAGCATAACCATATCTTGCTAGCTCCTCAAATCTACTCGCATACTCAAGTACAGTCATATCCCCTTGCTCCAACTCAGCGAACTTCCTGAGTAGAGTGGACTTCGCAATCTCGGATATAAACCTTTCCTCAAATCTCCTTTTGAACTCAGCCCAAGTCATTGTCTCCTCATTAACTCCAATCGTAACGTTGTTCCACCAGTACAGTGCTGCTCCTTGTAACTGCCTAGAAGTAGGCCTTCTCTTCTACTCATCATTGAGCCCTAGATCAGCAAAAATCCTCTCGCGATGAAGCATCCAATTCTCTACTTCAATTGCGTCCTCAGTTCCGATAAATGGCTTTCCTCCCAACCGAGTATAATCCCTACTCAGAATTGCATAGTTATTCACCACCGGAGCTTCCTAAACTCCTCCTCCAACTACTCCAGCAGCAACGCTCGCTTGCATCATGTTGACAAAGAACTGATACATTGCTCCCATGTCAACTTGCGGGACACCAACACCCACATTTCTAGCTTGTGCCTGACCTGGGTTTCTCCTGGTATTTGGTCTGGTATTTCCATTTTTTGTGGTGTTTCCCCCTCCAAGTTTAACTCTCCCACTTCTAGCATCCATATCTGTATTCTAGCCTCGTAAGATACAGAAGAATAACCTAATAGAGATGGGAGAATAGAGATAAAGCGTATACTTATATATAGCAAATGTATAGGGCTAATAGCTAATGTATAGGGCGCAATCCTATACCAGTCCCATCTGGTATTCTAATATCTGAGTCATTTTATTTAGGGTCATCTACCCATAAAATTTCCTTGAAAACATTTTCTCTCAAATTGATTTAAACCTTTAAATCATACTTTTAACAAGGAAAATATACTCTATACTTTACTCAAATCACCTTGCCATCTTACATTTACTTTACACAAAACTTTGTTGATGAAAACATTTAAACCTTTAGAGGTACCCCTTGTCTACTTACCTTAACTTAATTCATTTTAATTTTCTTAGTTCATTAGTTCAAATAGGCATGGCTATCCTTCTATTAATCACAAATCTCAATCCCCTAATCATTACACTATTTAATTTAATTTAACTAATTAAATATCCTAAATAATATTACTCAAAATTAAGGTTGTTACATATATTGATACTCTGAAAGTCTTAAGTGTGTTGGACTTGTAGATTTTGAGATATCGATCGATCATCGTTTAATTTAGCTATGTAATCGATACGGTACGATCCATAGTATTGAATATGGATTGTACCTAATCTAACTTTAAGGAGTAGTGAACTTCCATGCTCTAAGTGTTTTATTGAGTTCGCCTTCGGCTTCAGCTCTTCTAGTGCTTTATATTATCATTTAAGCCTGATCTCTAAGCTTCGTGATCGTTAATCAGATACATCGATCCTAATGACAATTAAGTCTGTCTCGTCCGATTGGTCCAGATATAGCTAGGTCAAATGGTCAAATAACATTTGCCCCGCAAAGCACGTCTTGTTTGAACATGATATGCTTTGAATCATTGCAAATTTCTATTGTCGGAAAGGATTCCATCCAGTTTATTGAATAGTCACCGTCCTTTCGTTAAGTCCCTTTTTATTGAGAGTCACATCTCCTTCTGTTTTTGTCATAACCATTAGTTGATTTCCAATAGTATAAATACTTGATTACGGCTTGTCGATGATTATCTTGTTTTGTTTCCAATGATTATTAGGCTTCAGCAATTTGGCTTAGACTCTTCTCCAATTGATTTCTGGTGAGAATTCAATTTTTGTCAATTTCAGAAATTGAATTTTTCTAGTATGTACATTAGAACATATACATATTCATACCTGACCCCCGATCACGATTACATGTTCACAGGTCGTTGTCAAGTCCTTTTTTCCATGAATGATCATATCCGATCACTAGTAGGTGTGAGAGAATAATGGATCGTTCAGTATGAACGATCATTATACAATGATATAGAGCGATCGTTATAAAACGATCGGTATGGAATGATCGTATAGACTAGCTTCAAGGGTTTTAAAGGTTTGGCCCATCCTCATATAAATACTTTTCACTTAGCCGCTCCATCCTCTCTATTCACTTTCGCATCATTTTAACTCGAACCGAAAAAAGATAAATTGCTCTTCTTTCATCTTCATCGTTCCAAATCATGACCCAAAACTCCAGATCAAAGATCGTTCCTCCTCCACTTAATTTCCAATCAAGCATCCTTCTCTCTATATCAATCGTCGTTATATTCACCTCTCCAAATCTCATGTGGAATCGAACTCGAACCATTTCCACTCTTTGAATTATAATTCAGGTGGGTTGATATTTGGTTGTATGCAGATTTGATAGCAAGATTTTGGGTTTGTCGACTTCGAGATGTTTGATTTAGATGATGGAGTTGGTAGATTTGAAGAAGGTTGGAAGAGATGAGGCATTACAACGATCATTTGCTTCATACCGATCGTTTTGGAGATGGTAAAGGTGTTGAGTTATTGGGAAGAAGTGTTGGCCGATCATTCTTGGATGGAATTGCGACTTTGGTGGGGAACGATGCTTCCGCGATGGGAAGTGAAAATAGGTATGGATACGATTAGTACTGGAACGATCGGTTGTGGACGATGTAGCATGTGATCAATCATATGGTGATGATTTGGATATTACACGATCATATTAGAACGATTGGATGGAGAAATAAAGTGAATGATCGGATGGAGAATCTAAGTGAACGATCAGATGGAGAATTAAAGTGAACGTTCAGATAGAGAATTGAAGTGAACGATCGGAGGGTAGAATGGAGTGAACGATCGGTTGGAGGAATGGTATGGCACCTAGCTTGACTTTGGACGATCGTTATGGAACTATCGTTTTGGAACGATCAACTATTCTTTGATGAAAAGGTTGGTTGTCAGCAACGATCTTTAAAATGAAACCCAATCATATGAACTTAGTCTTTGTGATGAGCTTCATCCTTGAATACTTGAGCAAACACATACAACCTACATATGGCTTGAACTGCATATTGTGACATACAGGATATTCGAACTATGACATGGAAAAATGCCTTGGACAATTCTTTTGAAGCTCATCTGCCTATGAATATAAAAAACAATCCTCAACTTATTGACAATCGATCTTTAAGCTCAGTCTGAATCATTCCCTAATGATGTAGAGAATCGTTTAAGACGATAAGCAATGACGGTCACTCCGGTCAAACTTCAAAGTCTTGTCATCTTTTCCGCCTTTAATTCTATATAACTTATCACCGTATTGCATGGCACTTCACCACACAACACTAGCACTCACTTTGCATCAGGGGTACAGGTAATTTTATCTAATAATGATTTTTTACTAAGTTCAATAGCAATGGATTCCATATGTTTGGAACGTCTTGCAGCTATGTCTACTGGACCATCTTCTCAGCACAGCAATTCCGGTGCTGAGTTGAGTTCTGCCACTAAATCAGATAGTCCATCTCCTAGTCATCAATCCGAGCAACCAGAAAGCTTTGGCCCACCATTTAATTTATTCTCCACCGTTCCTACTCTTTAGCGGAAATCATCGATCCTGCTCCTGACACTTTAGAGGATGCGGCCTTCTTGGAAGGTTCTTTGGATTTCGTGGCCTCGAAGATTAATGAAGCCGCTCTTCACCGAGTTTATGAGAAACCCAGGATTTCATTTGACGATGTACTGGTCCCGTCATAGAATGATAGAGCTCACAGGGCTCCGAAGAGGTATACATCATCTAATAAATTTATGTGCTGGGCTGGACGTGTTCCCCCGTTTAAGTTACATGTCCGCAAGGTTCTACATTACTTGAGTATAGCCCCAGTGCAACTGCATCCGAATGGCTATGCCCTGCTCAACTATATTTACCTGGTGTTTATGGAGTTCTTATATCGCCCTCCAACTGCCGAGGACATTCGATTCATATTCACCTTCAAGAAACGGACAAGGAGTCTCTCGTTTACATTTATGGAGTCAGTTAAGAAGTGCCAAATTTTAGCAAGTACTTAGAATAAATTAAGCGCTTGCAAAAGAGAATGGTTCTTTGAGCGATGTCCGCTTGGCTTCGCTCGACAGTGGTTGGAAAGACGTAAATGTCACTCTTTACTTTAATTCATATGCTTATATCTGGGTCATATCCTAAACTAAGTGCTTTTTCTGATTTTTTACAAGCACTATCCCATAGCCCGAAGGTAAACATCCTAAGGAGGAAGCCTCGACACTTAAGGATGAGCTGCCTGAAGATAGAGATATTGAGTGCCTCCTTACTAATGAATGTCTCATTACCTTTTGTCTAATGGAAGAAGGCCGGAGCACGGGGCTAGTGAATACTGCTCGAGTTGGAGTGGCAAGACTATGGGTCGTAGTTGGTCAAAGGGTCAACTGAGTTTATCCTTTCGTTCCCCCAGTCATGGGAGCTCACGAGGTCACCGATATGGATGCTAAAAAAGCTGAAGATGACAAGCTCGGTTGTGATAATGAAGAGTCTAGTCTTGGGGTCATGGTTGGATCCTCACAGACCTCATAGCCCTCAGCTCTCGAGAAAGGTAAGAAGAAGAAACTCGTATATCAGTTTCCTAAGAGTCGTCTCTCCAATCGGCCCAAGTCGTCTGCTACTCCTCAAGTTGTTCCGGATGAGTCTGCTTCTCAACCATCTGAGCATTTAGGTGAACCATTTGACTCATTATCTAACTTTCTGATTCCACACGATATTGAAACTTTTCACTTTGCTAATATGAGTGTTAGTGGGTCGGACTCTTCTACCAGAACTGGTGCAGAAATCCTATCTACTACTAAAGGAGAGGGTACTCCTGTGAGTAAAGCTCCAACATCTGGTCTGTTGGGGGGATACAAGGACACTTGCACTTCACGACATTGCACTACGTTAATCTTGTGCCCTTCAGTATTTAAAATTGATTCACTCCTTGTTCTCCTTTGTAGGAACCATGGTGAAGAAGAAGAATATGTTCCAGCCTCTCCAGGAATTATCCTGCTAAAGTTCATGCTCATGTTCAAGCCCGTATTGTCAAGGCGGTGGTCGTGAATATGATCTAAGCTATCGCTCCAGTCGGGATCGAGATTGTCAGGATAGAGATGATAAAGACAGGTCTGTCCATGACAAGCATATATCAAAATCTTGATCCCCTCCTCCAAAGGGTTCTGAAAAGAAAACTGATTTTCAGGACCAACCTATTGATTCTTCTCATGGTCCTTCTTCTATTCCAATTCCTCCACAACCTTTAGTCCCTTCTCATTCTCAGCGACTTAGTGATCACTGTCGTCATAGCGAGCATGTTGCTCCCCACAAGTCGGGCAAGGGAAGTGCTGACATTGCAACAACGGGCGAGGATAATGAAATCGATCCAGCCACTTGCATGGCCTATCTCAAGGAATAGTTTTCGAACTTTTGCTTTAGTGGGTTTTTCTTCCCTCCTAATCTAAAAATGGTCCCCCAAAAAGTTCAAAAAATAACTATGGATTGTGTTGCTAATATCCACAGGCAGTATAATGAGTAGATGAAAGCTGCAGAGAAAAATGTCCAAAGTATCCTTCGAACGAGCCGTAGAGATTGAAAATCTAAAGCACCAAGAGGCCCAAGATAAGAGGGTCATTGACACTTTGACAAATGAGGTAGAAGCTTCAAGAACTCTTAGGCAAAGGCTGAGAGAAAAAATGAGACCGCCGTCAAGGCTTTAGACGTGAGAAGACTAGACATTTGAATGAAGTCGAGGTGCTGCATTACAAAAATCATTAGCTTTCACTTGAAATGGACATTGCCCAAAAGAGGATAGCCAAACATGAAGCTAAACTTGAACGTGAAACTAAGGAGAAAGATGAGGCAAAAACGATTAGCCAGCTTGCCTGCGAGGTGCTAGTGAATGTCAGGCTCAAAAGAGATGCAGCCATTGAGAAATCTAAAGATGTTGATTCCCTCGTTCAGCATGAAGTGGATGCCGCTAAGGAGGAAACTAGAGAGGAAGTGATGAATGAGCTTGACTGGTTACTTGTTCTATACAACACCAATGTTCTTATGTATAGAAACCAAGAATGGCTTCGAGATGACTATCCCTATTAACTTGTACGTGCCTGGGAATTTTTTTTGCTGAAGTGAAGAGGGCACTCAATGCAGAGGATATTGATCTAATGAGGTTTGAAGGCGAGAATTTACTAGGCGATGAACCCAAAATTTTAAATGGTGCCCAACTTGTATTTCAGCAAGAGCCAGCTAAGGCCTCTCAACATGAAGCAGGTGAAGGTTCCGGGTCTGTGCCACCCGATGTTGCAACTAATCTGCTGCAGTGTCTCAGGGTATTCTTAGCACTACAATGGGTTTTTCCACTATTCTAGGATACAACCCGTATAAGCCTCAATTTGAAATTCATAATAAGCTTTTTCCAATTCTAGAACGAAGTTCTGAAGGTACTCCAGCTCATCTCAGGAGCTAGACCAAAGAAGGTATCTCGTTGACATCTCCTGTCTTTCAGAAAGTTGGGGTGTCGTCGGTTGATATTTCTAATCTTTTTGGCTATGTTTCCTTGGCTTTAGGTCCTCCAGCTGCAGTTCCTCCTCCTCAAGAACCCCAGCCAGGGCCTCAAGTGCCCACAACGAAGTCTGTTACAGTTACAACGTAGGCTATGAGTCAAGACATTCCAAAAGAGGAGGCTTTCATATTCGATGAGCACATGGTGGACGCATTGTTGAGGGAAAGTAGCGATTCATGCCACGAAATTCTGATTGATGATGACGTTGTGATCATGAGTACCTTTGATCCCACTGACGAGATCAATCTAAAGGAGCGCATTGAGAAGGCAGAGCGGTTGAAGAAAAAGGCTAAGGTTGAGCAAGTTGAAATGGACCCCAATGATCTAGATCCTATCTCGCTTCAATTCATTCCTCCAGGCATGTTGATTCCTAAGTATGAGATCCTTCATGTTTCTAAGGATGACGCTGCCTCGATCCACGTATCTAGCGATGTCTCTCCGAAAAGAGGTAAATGTGGTAAGAGATCAAAGAGAGGGTCTGGTGATAGTTCAAGTGGATCCACCCAATAGAAATCAAGGAAGGAGAAGAAGTCCAAGAAGTAGCCGTCGGGGCGGCTTGATGGGAAGATAGCTTATGTTGCTACTCTTTCTCTTTTGTTGGCCGAGTTTTTACGGGTACGACCCGCTCATAATTCTCATTTTTTGGATAAACTTGTATTGCAACTTACAAGTTTAATATGAATAAAAGTTCTCTTGCTTTCGTAGAACTCTTATGTGTATTTGCTTAAGTGAACGAGCTATTACATTTTCCATTTAATGTACTTGTAATTTGTTGCTCGTTAGCTCGAATATAGATTCGATTCATCAATCTCATGGCCTCCCTGAGGTCGTGGCCCCGAGTCGTATCTAAATGTTAGGCTCGAGCCTTAATGTTACACTGTCAAACTCACCTTAAGCAATTATGCTTCTACCCCCTGTCTTAGGTTGGCAGAATTAATTAATGGATGGTGGAGTTCCATCTCTACTAACTTCGTTCTCATCCTGTCAAATTCAGGTCTAAGTTGGTTAAGTATTAAGTGGCCGAATCGCACTTATTTATTCGTATATACTCATATCCATGCTCTGTGGACAAGAGTTATTCCATGTGTGGTCATTCGCACCCGTTAATGTTTGTAATCCAATTTGCACTCTGGAGTTTGGAGTTGTTTGAAAAACTATCGAATTCAATTTCCCTTAGTTAGTCATCTTGCCCTTAAGTATGGGGTTATATTCAACAAGTGATAGGTCTAACCACGTTCACTATCAATTCATGTTGACTTCATTGTATGGTGGGATTTAGTTGGTCGTATGTCGCAACTAATATGCAATGCAATGGCAGATCATAGATATGAAGCAAAATTCAAAACTTTATTTGCCAAATGGAAAGAAATGACATAATTTGTCTTATTACATGTCTAGAAAATCAAATGCTAAAGTAAATCCTGAAATTAAATAAAACTGAATGAAAAATAAATAAATTAAGTGAAATAGCATCATAAATGCTCGCTATTCCACGCCCTTGGGAGTGTGATGCCATCAACAGTTGCTAGCTTGAAAGTTCCCTCTCCAAGCCACTGTTCAATGACATACGGTCCTTCGTAAGTAGGATTCATATGCGATGGGGCAAGAAAAAGCATTTCAAAATGAGATCGCTGATTTTAAAGGTTCTAGGTCGGACTTTAGTGTTGTAATATCGGGCGACTCAGTGTCGATGTGCAGCTGCCGTCAAATCAACTTCTTCGCGCTTCTCGTCTACAAAGTCTAGAGACTCCAAGAGGAGATCTCTATTCATTCTGGGACCGTAGTAGGTCAGTCAATGAGAAGGAACTTCGAGTTCAACAGGAATAACAGCTTCAGAGCTGTAAGCAAGGACGGATGGAGTATGGCCAGTCGTGGACTTGTTAGTGGTCCTATAAGCCCATAGTGCTGTCAAAAGTTCATTCATCCACTTGCCTCTAGCCTTTTCTAAACGCTTCTTCAGAATGGAATTTATGATTTTGTTCAAAGCTTCAACTTATCCATTTGATTGAGGGCAAGCAATCGCCGCAAATCTCTTTTCAATATGATGCTGATGGTAGTAGCCTTTGAATTCAGTACTGTCGAATTGAGTCCCACTCTCGGTTACAATAGTTCGTGGAAGGTCAAAATGACAGATGATGTTTCGGACGATGAATTTGATTACTTTCTTTGTCGTGATTGTGGCTAAAGGTTGTACTTCGGCCCATTTGGTGAAGTAATCAACTACGATGATGGCGTACTTCACAACACTTTTAGAGGTCGGTAAGGAACCAATAATATCTATGCCACATATGCAAACGGCCATGGGCTGACCATTTTTGTGATTTCCGTTGGCGGAGCTCTCAGAACTTTTGCATACATCTGACACTAGTCATATCGCGTTGAATAATCAGCAGCATCTCGATTGACAATCGACCAATAATATCCGTAATAGAGTATGTTCTTTGCTAAGTTTTGCCCCCCATTGTGACCGTCACATTCCCCTTCATGAACTTCCTTTAGGACTCGTTTTATTTCATCATGAGTGATACAGGGAGAAGGGGGACGGAAAAACCCTTTCTATGCATAACTCCTCCCTGAATGATATATCATGAAGATTTACGAAAGACTTCTCATTTTTCATTCCTCCATTCGGAAAGAACTCCCAGTAGCAAATAGTCTTTAATCGGAGTCATCCACGACTCCTTCTCTGGCTCCTTCTCTAGTGCTCGGTCGATTTCCATCAGGTTTATGCTCAAAGCATTTAGTACTTCAACTGGGATCAAACAAAGAGTCAGCCTCTTTTCTTTATCTCGAGGAACGTGTGTAATATCATAGTACTCAAAGTTAGTCAATAGCTCTTGGACTCAAGTAAGGTATAGGGTGAGTCATTGTCCTTTAGTCTGGTAATCTCCCTTGGTTCGGTATACTACCAATTGTGAGTCGTAAAAGATTTCAAGAGATTTTATCCCCAGTTCTCTGGCGAGTTTAAGTCCAGCAAACAGAGTTTCATACTCAGCTTCATCATTTGTTGCTAGGACATTAAGCTTTAAAGCATGGAAAATTGACCAATCTTCTGGAGTTATTAGCAAATTCCAGCTCCAGATTAACGATCATTAGATGCTCCATCCATACAACTTCCACCGTATGGTAGGGGTTTCACTGCTCTTTGGGAAATCATCCTGTGTAGTGAATTGTGCTATATAGTTCGCCAGTGCCTCTCCCTGGATAGCCCTCCGAGGAAAATAAGTTATGTCAATTGGCTCAGTTCGATATTCCACTTGAGTAACCTTCCAGAAGTCTCAGGTCACCGTAGGACCTGTCGTAACGGCCGGTCGGTGTAAACATTGATAGAATGAGCCTGAAAATAAAGGCGAAGCTTTCGTGAAGCAATCAATAAGAAATATGCCAATTTCTCTATCTTCGTATAGTTCCTTTCAGCTCTTGTTAATCGCATGCTAACATAATAAACCGGTCTCTGGATTCGATTCTCTTCGCGAAGCAGTGCAACACTTATAGCATGTACCGACACAGCCAAGTAGATATACAAGTCTTCATGATCTACCGGCTTAACAAGATGGGAGGTCTCTCTAAGTGGTTCACCAGAGCTTGGAATGCATCTTTACAATCATGTGTCCATTTAAAATTTCTTTTCCCTCTTCTAATCAAGTCAAAGAAAGGAATGCATTTATCGGTAGCTCTAGAAACAAATCGACTTAGGGCGGTAACCTTCCTATTCAGGCTCTGTACTTGTTTGATGGTATTTGGCACTTGGAAGTTGCGAATAGCTTGGATCTTCATGGGATTGGCTTTTACTCCATGAGCATTAACGACGAAATCTAAGAACATTCCTAATGCAACACCAAAAGAACATTTCAGAGGATTGGTCTTCATTTTATAATATCGAAGGATATCGAACATTTCTGCCAAGTCTCTAATGTGGTTGCAAGATCGTCGTGACTTCACATCATATCATCCATGTACACCTAGATCGTCTTTCTGATTTGATCTTTAAACATTCTATTGACTAAGTGTTGGTAGGTCACTCCAGCATTCATTAGTCCAAACGGCATTACCACATAGCAATATAATCTAGTGTCGGTGATGAAGCTGGTGTGCTTTTAATCGAGAATGTACATAGGGATTTAGTTATATCCAGAGTACGCATCCATGAAAGATAGCAATTTGTGCTCTGAGATTGAATCTACCAGCTGGTCAATCCTTGGAAGGGGAAAACTGTCTTTCAGGCATGTCTTGTTTAAGTCCGAATAATCAACGCATGTCCGCCATTTCCCATTCGCCTTTCTCACAAGTATAGGATTAGATACTTACTTAGGGTAGAGGGTGTGGCGAATAAACCCATTGTCTTTGAGCCTATCCACCTCCTCTTTAAGAGCGGTAGATCTCCCTGGATCTATGCCATGCCTTTTTTGTTTCACCGAGACGTGCCTCAGGTCAAAATTCAATGCATGGCTCGCAATGGCAGGCGAGATCCCACACATGTTAGAGTGAGTCTAAGCGAACATGTTGAGATTCACTCGGAGAAAACCAACAAGTTCATTTATCATCGTGGGGCTAAGCTGTGATCCGATCTTTAGAACCCGTGATAGGTCATCGTGGCTGACCGTGATATCAATCGTCAGCTCAGCCAGTGCAGCCTTGGTCTCTTTAGGCTCCTTCTTGTCATCCCTCGTATCTATGTCTCTATAGAACCGACTGTGGCACCCGAGCCAAGGCTCAAGCATTGATTGTCAATATTTAGTGGCTTGGATGCGAAGAGACTTGTCCATACCCTTACCTTTCTCCTTTCGTTGAGCATCCCTAAATTCAACTACATAGCATGTACGTCCGGTCGCCTGATCACCGGGAACAACTCCAACACCATTATCTGCCAAGAACTTCAAAGTCAAACACCATGGGACAAGTGCTGTCCGGAACTCAGCTAGGGTTGGTCGGCCTAGAAAAGCATTGTATGGAAAGTCAACATCCATAACAATAAATGGCAAAATCCACTCTCCTGCGGTTACCTTCTCCCAACTCCTCGGGCAATTCAACATAACTAACAGCTTCGGTCGCAGCACCATTAAAGCCATAATGTGGGCTTTAGACGGTTTCAAGTCCTTGGCTTCCATTCTCATCCGATCAGAAGCTTTTTTGAAAATTATATTTACGAAGCTTTCGCAATCAACCAAAATCCTCCTCACTAAGGCGGGGTCGATCATGGCCGAAATGACCATTGGGTCGATTGTCGATGCCTCTACCATGTCTGCATCTCTATTTCTAAACATAATATCATCTATCATTGTACATTGCTGTTTTCCCGAAGCTCCATCTTCTGTACTCGAACAACATTCAAAATTCACATGCCTGATCGTGCTAGTGCAGTGCTTTATCCCATGCCAACTCTTATCAGCTAGACGCGGTCCTCTGACTATTATATTGATTACTAATCTGTTATCTACCGCCGATTCCAACCCAAACAAACAATTAAATAACAATAAACTTGTTTCTTTGCAATCACAGAACTGTGATTTATTCCGTCTGATAGGTATCCAAATAATATATTCAATTTTATTATAGAAGAATGGGGTTTATTCTGCTAAATAGATGTCCCAAATGAAGTATAACTAATTTAACTATATATTAAGCATAATTAAATTTAGTCATTATAGTTTTATCGCTAATTTATACTTTATTAAAATTACCAACTATCCTTCATGCATTCAACAATAATCTATAGTAACACGATATCATATAGTTTATTTAAAGGTGAGTTAACTCACTGAAATTCCAATGGATGCTTTCGAGTTACAGTTTTGGTTAGCCTAAAATTCCACTTGCTCCAAATTTGACAAATCCAGTACCACCGCCTAGCTAATGTTCCTACGAGTCCAATGCAACTAACCGCATCTAAATCCGACCTCGTGAGCAAGATATTAATTTTATAAGTTTTTATTTAAAAAAAATATATTATTTACTTGATTAACCATTAATTAATCACCTTTAATTAACTAAATCCCATCTTCCCCACTTAACAAAACGTGCACATGCATGAAATTGCACATAACCCTTCAATGGTCATGCATCTCCACCACCAAGCTCCATCCACACACCATAAGACCAAGCTCCGACTTTACCATCGTTCCTCTCTCTGCGTTAGCTCCAATCTACACCGAACCACCATCTCTCCACTCATCCCCATCAAAATGCGACCTATAGGTCACCACTGTAGAGTTCACAAAGACATACCACCCTAACTTCGATCGCGACCCACCAAATTGACGGTGTCCGAGCTCCTCCACCCGAGAAAAACAATGCAACCAACCTCAGGACCCAACGCCTCCTAAAATCACCTAAACCTAAAACTCTAGCTTTGACTACCCTATCTAACAACCCCAAACAAGACCACACGCTATCAAATGCATATGAAACACAAAGATCTCAGATCTACGAGTTCAAAGAAGCTTATTTTGCGATTTTTAGGGGAGTGTTGGATTTGATTTCGATTTTCAAAGGGGACAACCATGTTATTGCTTCACTGTTAATGAAGAACAAAAAAAGAGGGAGGAGGAAAATGGAAAAATCAAAAAGGGAAAAGCGAATTCACCAAATTTATACACACAAAAATATTCCTTTCTTCCTATTCAAGCTAGTAAAAATCTCTAAGTTAAACAAAAATTTTACGTTAGCCAATAATTACAATCACAAGAGTTGACCACAACTTTAAATTTTTATTTGATTTAAAATGTTTGAAAATGGGGTTTCTGCAGTACTCCGTTACACAATATCCCGTCCCCGTACGAACCGCGAACAACAGAAATAAAAATACGATCGTGCACCAAAATGAAACATAATCACAAATCAACAATACAATGCAAGGTTATTTTATTTTGTGAAATTTTCAAAAATATCATCGTTTGCCGTAAAATACATCAAACGAAAAAATAATTATTTTTCAACTTAAAAATAATGGAAAAATCAATTAAATCGAAACAAAAATACATAATTAGAAATCGAATCATTTCTTTAACAATCGATTTTCTTATTATTTATTCGAACTATTTATTGTTGTAAATTTACAAAATGATTTCACAACTATTATTTATTAATTAAAAGAAGTTAAATAAAGTTATTAAATCCATTTAATTAGTATTCAATTCATAATTCAAATATTTAAATAATTACTAAATTTGAATTCAAGTTATTAACCTTTAAAAGCCAATTATTTAAATATTTATAATTAATTAAATATTCAAAATCAAGATGATAAAATTTCGAGATGTTACATAAAATATACTTACCAAAAGATTTTTGCATTTGTCAATTCAAGACCCTGGCAAGCACCAAATTATATAACTACTAAATATGTTCATAACTTGATTTCTTACGTGCTTATTTGGCTGAGACTGTGTGTTGCCTTCTTTGAGTTTCAAACTCTAAAACCATAGAAGAATATGAATATTTGGTCCATACTCAATCATATATAAATGTTATATGGTGAACTGTGGCAATTCTTAATGTACAAAACTTTAATTGAATTATTTCATTTGAAATAAGTAAGTAAACCATAATGCAAGATCACGTATTCAATATAATTGATTACAATGAGGATCTTCTTGTGTTAGATATAGCACTAGACCAAGATCTACAAGATGTACCTAGGACTCAATCACTGAAATTTCAGTTTGACCAGTTTATGGAAAGTGCAAACCAGACGGACCTAGTCTCTTACACAATCAGGTAAAGTATGGACTGGCCTAAGGCAGTCCTAACCCCTCGCTTGGTAATCTTTCGGAAAGGTTGCTTTTGTTTCCTCTTCTTCGAGTTGACTAAAGTGGGGCACCTTCGCTCCATTCCAAAGTAATAGGATCCGTCCTTTTAGAATCTTGTATCGAAGGTAGTCCGATAGAAGGCCGATCAGTTGCGGTATCTTTTGCTAAAGATGACCAAATGCACTTTTGAAAAGATTTCATTGCGGTCTTGTAGTAAGGATTTCCATTTGATTTGACCATTTATTATTGGACGCATTAAGTTTTGAAAAATTGTTTCGTAAACATTCCATATATTTATTTATGAAATAATAATTATTTTCAGTATTGACTATATATATATATATATTTCAAGACGAATATTATGAATATTCATTATAAGATAAAACTATGATAATGATATTTATTTTCATAAGAAAATGATGCATTAGAAAATATAGAAGTATCTGAAAATTTACGATTATTTTGGAATTATGGACTAAGCCACAGTTTTAAGAAATAATTCTTTAATTATATGATTATGAATTATATGGTACTGGTGAATTGTATCTCAAACGACTAAGGGCAAAGTACCCATTTAGTGGAGAATCATTAGAGTTGGTGAACACTTCGTTGATACGTATACATGTATGTAGTTGTAAGTCTAATGATACCAAAACGGTTCTATATACTTTGTTAAAATTTGCCGACATAGAAATGAACACGTGTATTTCATATACATGTAGTATGTCTATAGTAAGATCATAGAATATAAAACTAAAGTAAGTAATGTAACGTACAAAAGAAAATAAAATGATTCAATTTAATCTAATAGGTGAGTATATTGGAAAGAGTTCCAAATGTACCTAAAAATGAGTAAATTTTAAATCTCAAAAGCCAGTCCTCTCTATGATACATAATGATGAATCGATAAGGAGTAACCGGACTCTGCTGAACAAAGTATGATTGATAATGAGTGAAGTTAAGTTAACTTCTTTTTATAAGGTCTTGTACTTAAGAGTAGTACATAAAGTTAAAATTAATTTCATCTAAAGCATAGTTTACGATATCATGCAAGATGAGAGTTTATAATAAACCCATATATATCATAGGTCAAGGAGTTGACAAGTTGTGCGAGTTGAGAAACTATACGTAATAAGTGTTCGGGGGGGATCTTGTGTGGACCACCCCAAAGGAGTTTGTAATCGATCAATATTGATTAATCAATTTATGTTTTGAACATAAGTTTCGTAAACTAAAACCAAATTAACTTTATGTATATAAGGAAATTCTTAAAATGTTTATGGGTATCTATTCCGTTGCATTGAGAAACAATCGTTGTTTCAAGAAATACCAACTTCATAGCGAAGGAATTTCTTTTAGAACTTATTGGTAGTAAAATTGATTTGAATATGTGTAACAACCCATAATTTCAGTCGTTCAAATTTGGAATATATAATTAATTTTAAATATTGAAAGGTAATTTAATAAGTTAAATAACTTGAATTTCAAATATATTGATTTATTTGGTAATTAAATGGTTAAATTTAACATTTAGAATTGTTTTAATAATTGAATCTTAAATTTAATTTGAATAAATGGATTTTAGAATGATTGTTTAAATTCAATTTTAAATAATAAGTGATTAGTGAAAACTTTAATTTATAATTAAAGTGATTAAAATGGTTTTAATAGTAATTCATTTTAATTAACATGTGAAAATAGCCTTCTAGGGCACTGTCTCGGATTTCGACGAAACCAGTTTCATTGGATCTGTAATAGTGAATTATTATACCCTGTC
The DNA here is from genome assembly GCA_030737815.1 of Allium fistulosum. Taxonomy (NCBI): domain Eukaryota; kingdom Viridiplantae; phylum Streptophyta; class Magnoliopsida; order Asparagales; family Amaryllidaceae; genus Allium; species Allium fistulosum. The sequence goes on from CM060908.1 coordinate 796,260,276, forward strand.
GAATTTTCTAGGGATTGGACGTATCGTTTAGTCGTGTGAGTTCGAAATGCGTAGAAATTAATTAAAGAAATTTAAATTAATATAATTCGATTTCGAAAAGCTAACTTCTGTATACGATGGTATTGGGTTCCGATATATATTCCATTATGTTCGGAATAGGGATATAACATATAAAATGTCAGGCGATACGCCTCGATTTGAGTTTGAAATTTCAGAACGTGAATAGTGACGTAAATTTTCTTCTAAGGCTATCCAAAATATTCATTTGCAAAATAAACCCTAATCAAGTTCACCGGCTGCCATTGAAAACTCCACCATCCGACGACCATAATTCCTTCAACCGATCCACACACTCTTAGGCTTCGACTTTTACATGAACGTTGTTGAGCTCCTCACCACAAACGCATCCATGTAAGTTGATCGACGATCAGAAGTAGGTGGTGGTGGCTATCTCCAGTCGAAATCACGACATTTGGGTAGTTTTTCGACGACATATGACTTTTGGGGGGCGGCACGATGGTGTGCGATGGGTAGCGCGTGGATAGGTGGAGTCGCGGCGGCGGGGGGCTGGGCAAACGACAGCGGCAACGTGAGGGGAAGTCGCAATTTTCTTGGGTTCGAGTTCGCGTGCATAAGGGAAAACGAGAGGGTAAAGATAGTTAATTAGTTTGAAAAAGTTATTAATTAAAAGTTAATTATAATTTAATTAATCTCAACGTTCGTTAATTCGTAACTTTTTCGTACGAGGTCCAAATCGAACACGACAAGTTGCGTTGCAATCTTAACAACAAAAACTGCGATATGGAGTTGGATTGGATGGATTTAGCGCTAGTAAAAATTAGGGTTAAAATTGAAAGCTTGTTTAATTTTAATTCAAACCGGAATGCTTTGGCGATTACTAGAATTTATGTAAGTAAACTCACCTCTCTGTCCCACTTATATTTTTATATAACTAAGGATAAATTCTATTATTGATTTTTTTAGACTGTTTGGATGATTTACTATTTTAACTAGTTGGTTTGGATATATTCTCGCATTGGAGCAGATGAGACCCTATTAAGTTCCCGTGTATGAGCAGATGACCCTTTTTATACGATCCTGCCTCGAAGCGGTTGATTTATATTATTTCCTTAAATACTATATGGATGCAGGGGGATAGCTTGGAGGGATCCAATAGGATTCCTCCCACTGTTGATTTTACTTTTCATATATTTTGATATATGATGTGTTTGATGCCATATTTGATGACATGGATATGTTTTTGCTTATTTAGTGCTATAGTAGCACTGGCCATACTTTTAGTATTTTGAAATACTATAAATAGTGATTTTGAATTGAAATAATTTTCAAAGTGATTTTGGAAGTATATATGTTTTAGTAATTTTTAAATTATTAAAAGGAATGAATTTATTTTTAAACAAATAAAAAGTACGATTTTTGATGTTATAAATGTATGGTTTTGTGAAATATTTTTAAATATAGATTTTTGAATAAGTTTATATAAAGAATTTATAAAAGTGATATTTTATAAATAAAGAAATAGATTTATAATCGGATTGTGTAAATAGTTTGTAAATGGATTTGAAATTTATTGGGTAAATGGATTTATAAATGGATTTTATAAATAAATTAGATTTATAAAGAAATGGATTTATAAGTGGATTTTGATAGTAAAATGAGTTTTTATAAAAGAATGATTTATAAATAAAATTTTATAAGTAAAGAGATTTTATAAAATAGTAGTTTCATAAAATAGAAAAGAGATTTATTGTTGACCCAAAAAATGGACCAACACCCTGGTTAGAATTTGAAAGCACCAGTCATGTTCTCACAAAGCAATATCACAGATAACAGATATAAAGAAAGAACAGTAAAAGAAAGTAGATAGAGAATTTTTATAATGGTTCGGTTGTTAATGAAGCCTACGTCCGCTTTATAGTTTTATTATAGAATGATTGTTGTTATAATAGATGTTTGATTACAAGGCTTTGATTATCTTTTTCTAGATTGAATCCCCAGATTTAGAATCCACTGGAGAATCATAGTGAATTCCTTTGGAAATTGTTGTGAGGGAGGTAGAGAGTGAAGAATAGTTCCAACAGAGCTTTAGCAACCAGTCCGGAGAAGATCATCTTTGTGTTGCAGGCGGGATGGTATTTATAGAGGTCGGGGAGCTTCTGGGCCAGGCCCATCTTCATCAACTCACAGGTAGGTCACAGGCGACCTAGGGAGGCTTTGACTCGCAAAATGAGCCAAAACCATGGGTCGCCGGCGACCCATAGACTTGGTTCATTTTTCAGACCAATTCTTGCCTCCTTTTGATAGTGTTCCATATCTTGTTTGTTTGATGGTTTGAGCAGAGGCATGAGTCGTTGATGAGCTATGCACTTAGGATTTTTCTGGAGTCTGGACTCGAGATGTTCCTATAGCCTTTTATCGTTGCTCTTACATTTTGATGGCAATTCACTAGCTGTTTATGTTTAGCTACTGATTGGATTATTGGAATGCGGATCTCTCGGCTCCGTTGATTTCAGTCGCTGCCTTAGTCATATAGCTTGGCCCTTGTCGATCCCTCGTCTTAGCTTTTCTGGTTAAGTCCTGAACCATCCTGTCTACACAAGGTTGTTCTATTTTCTGTTGGTTTTTGCTGGGTTAAAACCCGGATAACATTTGCCTCTAGAGTACGTCTTCGTTGCAAACAAGGCGTTCTTTGGAAGTTATCATTTTTATCATCCATTTGTTGATTCCCAAGTGATGGCATTAGAGCTTTACGAATACGTTAGCCCAACGTCATCAACCGTCTTTCTTGGGTTCTGACTATCACTACTTGTCACAATATATTATATTTCCACTTGTAGCTTTTAGCATGTCTTGGAGTGATGAACAACTGTAATCGATCGGGTTTGAGATGAATAAACAAAGCTTTCTTCCTTATTTTCCTTTAAATGCATATATACACTCTTTATCATCACCATTTTCATTTTATTTTCATTTTTTTATGGTTCGGTAGCGATCCATGTGTGGATGGGTCGCCAGCGACCTAACTTCACAAGGTTAGGTCGGGTCGCTAGCGACCTTGTTACTTAGCAAAAAATTTCAAACTTCAGCCTGCCTACTTATACTCGAACCGACCATATCTTCCTCACTTTGACTCGAGCCTATTTTGCACCTCTACACGATCTAGCCTCCAACGATCCAACTCTTAAGTGATTCAATTCCAGACGACCCACTCATTCACTCGACCTGATCCATTGCTTCGTTCGAATCCGTTTATCATCGATCCTTTCAGGCCTTTTTCGTGAAACCCTAATCAAGCCCTAGCTTGGTGCAATCAAACCCTAGCTCGCTGTGAGGTTGTAGCCAACCTATCCTTAGCTCGCCAACGATCTAGAGTTGATTCGTGATTGTTGTTTGTCGTGCCTTTCAATCAATTTAAGGTGGGTTTGCTTGATTGATTCGTCAATTGTTATGTTGGTACAATGATCGATGTCTGCTCTTCGCTTGCAACGTTGATTACAAGAAGTTCGAGTTGATTGTGGTATAATGGAGGAAGATAGTAAATTGAGTCTCGAGTTATCCCTTGGAATGACATTCGGGCTTTGGCCCAAGGCTTGACGTGTTTTGCTATCTTCATCCATTAGATCATAATTGACTTGTCTCCAGTTTCGCAGATGCTACTCGCATGACGCATTACTAGTCTATCCCGATTCTCCAAGAGAACTTGGGCTTATCCTGCTTGGTTATTCCACATTTGGAGCTCCTGTAATGGGAAGAGTTTTTCGCGTTACTTCGGACGACGGATCCGTTATCGACCATTAATTGATAACGGGTAAGTGTACAGGAAGTAGACAAAAAATGAAAAACGAACTGACACGGGAAGTTCTTCTCTTTTTCCATTGTGAGCGAACTATCTACATAGGATAGGGCGTTTGCAGTGCATCGAGCATCGAGTTTACCCCATTTGATAGCACACTGCACTTGCACACTTGCCCCAGTTCGCACTTGAAGTCCGACGTGTCGATTACAAGTTAACGTTTATTCGGAATTCAAGCGTGATTGAGGGAACATATGAATTTAGGATATAGTTACCTGACCATTTTCGAACGTGAGTTCTGTTATATAGAATGAAGCAGCCTTCTAAACGTCGTAAGTCAAGCGGGCGAAGCCAGGCGTTCTCCGAAGCTGAATCGTCATCTACCTCGCAGGCCCAGTATGGTTAATTAGTTTCGGTTGGGCCCATCGTGGACCTCATGCCTCCTAACTTTCGAGTCCTGCTTAACTCTCCTAAAAGTGCATCGTCGGTGATTTCCGGTAAGGCTCTTCACAATATATGTACGCAGCATGGAATTCTCGAAGAAGATGTGCGTCTGACTGCGAATGACGAGTTTGCTCATATGCCTTCCCAGAGGTGCACCGCTTTCCATAGATACATATGTTTGAATGGAGTCATGCCTCCCTTCAATAATTTCCTGCGCTAAGCACTCTCAAACTTCGAAATATCCCTATTACAGGTTCATCTGAATGTTTACGCCATCCCTACTTGCTTGCACGTCCTTTTCATGCGGACGTTCCACCGCGCTCTGAGTTTTGATGAGCTGCAGTATTTCCTGGCTTTCAAGAGGAGAGACGACTATCCCTCTTTAATCATAATCGAAGCCCAGAGGAACCGAAAGATCGTCTTGCGGTTACAAAGCAACCTATCACAGTTTAAGATGCGGTACTTCTTCGTTAGGTGCCCCGAGGGGTTCAACCGTTGATGGACGACAGTGGGTAAGCTTATTTTTCCCGTTAGCCAAACTTTGAAGTGCTGTAATGGTGTTTCTAACTGATTGTGTATCCTTTGCATTTATCCCAAGGCCGAACAAAGACGCAGCTCTTAATGAAACTTACCAAACTTTAAAGGCTATCGATGCCGAGGAGCGGTGCGTTAAAGTCTTGCTGACCGATGAGAACTAGTGCCAATACGGACTGTTGGCTCAGGGTAGATCCGTCGCTCAGATTGAAGCTCCCTCTTTTGGTCGAGCCAGAGTTCACACAAGATCCTCTTCTTCGTCCCATGGTTTTGAGGAAGGTCAGGAGATAGGTAGCTTGTTCAGAGGATCATTTGATGAAGCTCATGAGAAGGAAGAAGCCGCTGCGGTTGGTCTGAACGGTTCAGCTAGAATGCCCACGATTTCGAAGGAGGCGGAAGAAGAGTTTGTATACAGAGAAGGAAAGGCCCTGGTTGATTCGGAAAAGGAAGAGAGAGAGTTTGAAAGTAGTAGCGATGAAACCAGTACTGTCAGTGATTACTTCTCGTCGGAATCCGATGGTGACGATTCAGAGTCTTGTGATGAGACTCCAGGAATGAGCTCTGTTCCCCTGAGTCCATCTCTTCCAGATATAGGCGATGAAGGCAAAATCCCTAAGGCCGATAGTTATCCAGACTCCCCGAGTAAGAATGTCGGAGCGGGGCTCGGAGATTTCAACGACGTTTTTGTTGACTTCGATACACTCATGAAAGGAGACTTTAAATTCAACGTGACTCCTTCCTGCTCAGGCGATATCACGCCCTCAGTTAGCTCAGTTCCGCTTATAACGACCGCAATAAGTCCGACCCCACCTTCGACAGCTGTTTGTTCCGGTTTGCGATGACGCTTTAGGCAATATTAGAAACACACCACGTTGCACTAGGATTACACTTACTTCCATTTTTTTGTTCCTTCATATACTTGCTTAAATTATGTTATGCTTCTAAAACTTTTCATGTATGCCTTCTTCCAGACATGACGAGAGGGCGAGGCTTCTATGACGACTTCTAGGACTATACCGATTCGCAGCGGTACGCCAAGCATTCCGACAGCCGACATCAAGTCCGGGACATAGAAGAAGAGTACCGGCGAAGGAAAGAGCTCGAAGCCGAAACCCGTCGCTAAGAGGAGAGAGATAAGGCTCGTTCACACAAAGGCGGGTATGAGAAAAGAAGATCTCATGAGGACAGAGACGAGCCGTCGAAGAAATCAAAGTTTGACTATCGCTCCCATCCTTCGGAGCTTGCCTCGAAACACACTTCCGTGGGTCAGGAAATTCCTATCATATCATTCCGCGATTCTGCCCCAACTCATCTTTCATCTTCTTCCATTGTCACTGCTGCCCCTGGCACATCTCATCCCCACCGGAGGCCGGCCTATACTCTTTCTTCGGTCCACCCTAAGCTTGAGGTCGCGCTTCCTGGTTGGTTCTTAAAAGGAGTTAAGTTTGACTTGGATCTTCATCCCGTTCACTGGATTCCTTCATGCTACATCTCCAAGCTATCCAAAATGACCTAGAGCAGGCCGAGAGATTGGAGAAGCTTTGCAAGCAGCTAGCGGATACCAACAGGAATAATTACCAATAGATCTTCTCTTTTGAAGCCGGGAAAGATGATTTTGAAAAGGCGTTGGCCGATCGGAACGCTAAAATTAAACAGTTGGAGAAGGAGAAGGAGAAGAAGACAACGCTCCGAGAAAGTAGTAGAACCACCAGCCTTATGAAGGAGTTGAAGAACGCGCATGAGAAGGACGAGATTGTCTGAAATTAAAAATACTCATGCGGAGGATGCTAAATTGAAGGAAAAAGTGATCGCTTGCAATGTACTTTTTGAACTTTGGTTCACAAATATATTATTTATATAAATTGACCTTTGGTTCACAGTTACAGCACCACTCACAAAACAAAAAGGTACGAGTACACATTGTAAGCACATACAAATCAAAACCAAAGCAATTAACAAACAAACAAAGTGCAGGCTAACTGAGCTAATTTTTACTTTATTGCATGTAGCCTAAAGCCAGTAATGAGCATAACTATATCTGATAACACGTCAGCAGCAAATCTATTATGAAATTTAATTTTATATTTGAACATCCAATACATAGTCATAGTATAAATTTATTTATTTCTACGTTATGACATCTGTACTAAATCTGAATCTAATAATAGATCTTTATTTTTTTTTAAAAGTTGGAAAAACTCATCGCTTCCAGACCTTGATCAGCTACTGAGCCTTTGTTAATTTATTAAAAAGTGTGGAGGTAGAGGATGGTACCCGTAGCACTCTTGGATGCTATCTGACTGTTGCCTCATGCTCGCTGCCTCTCTCTGCCAGAATTGTTTTTATAGTGATTCAAATGAATTAGTCCCCAATGATATAAAATTGTACAAGCAAATCTTTGATGAAACCAGTCTATTAGATTTTCCAGGCATATGTTTTCTTTTCAACGGCATATGTTTTAGTTGCAGTTGTGGTTTGCTAGAGCCAGTATTTGCTGAGAATAAGGGCTACAGAGTTCGTTACTTTCATAAAAAAATAAAATAAAATCAGAATAGGACATTACACCTTTCAGTCAATTTGGTCTTTTAGAATCCTGAAGTTTTCCTTTTCCAATTGCAAACGCATAATGCTCTTACTGATTTACTTCTTATATGTTCTACTTTTTGTACTTTGTGTTTTTCCTAATTTCTTGAAACCCCATACCCATCTCCAATAATATTTTATCAGTTGTTATATCTGTATTCATACATCTTTATTGCATGCAATCATCTAGTTCATGGAAAAGATTGGTTAACTGTCTTGAAATTTTCATCTTTTGGTTCAAAATCCTGTAAAGCTATATATAGCTTGTGATATTCTCAATTGATTGTGTGCATGTACCCTAGTTTGTTGTCGTCCAGTTCGCATTAGTCTTTCTATATAGTAGTCTCCCTCTCTGACACTTTAAGTTTTCTCATTATGCTAATCGATTAATCTTATACACTTCACGTTAAAAGTATTGTTATTCAAATCTATGCCCGATTATAACATGTGATGGATTTTTGTAAGTATAAGCTCTAAAATTTATAATATTAATTATGATGCTGCAGATTTATGGTTTTCTGTTTGTGGAAAATAGGCACAAGGACAAATTTTCATAAAAATTTTAACTGAAGGACAACAAGTTTTATTTTTAGACTGAAGGACAAACTTTAGAAGATAATTAGGCTGAAGGACAATGCTAATACAACTATCATTTTGTACAATGTAAAACTGGATATAATGCTAGTTATAATTAGCATTTTGTACAATGTTTGCACTGTACGAAATGCTAACTATATTTAGCATTTTTCTTCAGTTTAATTTTCTTTCAAAGTTTGTCCTTCAGTCCAAAAATGAAACTTTGTGTCCTTCAGCCTAATTTTTTTTCAAAGTTTGTCCTTGTGCCTAATTCCCTCTTTCTGTTTGTATGATTATTATATTTATTACCATGCATATAATTGTCAGATCAAAGATAAACATATTCTAGAAAAAAACATATTCTAGAAAAAATAAATCTGGCCCATGCTATAAATTCCAGAGTTATGGTGCTATTTTCATTTAACCATAACTTTCAAATGCGCTATCCATTTTGAATGATTTTGTACTCGTTCGAAAGCTATGACAACAAGGAACAAATTTTGTTTTGAAACTTTTGCAAAATTTCAATGTTTACTACAAAGGAACTGCTGCTTTTTAAAGTGGACCTGACGTATTTCAAAATTTGTTATGTTAAATATAACTATCATAACTTCTAACACAGACTATATTATCTTGATCGGGAAAATATTTTAGAATGCCAATTAATTCATCTACCACTAAGCAATTGAAAGCGCTAAATAATTTTGTATCATTGTCCATTAAAACTTTGTTGAAAAGTTGTTTATATACATTTAACTAGTTAACTGAATGCCACGTTATTAAACTTTATATATATATATATATATATATATATATATATATATATATATATATATATATATATATGAGACTTATGTATTTGCTTTGAGATGCGAACAGACAAGAAAACAATTTGGAATGGATTTCAGCGTAAACTCGTTTTTGCTCGCATAAAACAAAATAAATTGCTTTAAACATGCTAAAACAAAGGTACGCTTACTGCTTAAAATATAGAACTGCTAAAAAATTGATATATATTATGTTTCCGACCATGTAATCGATGTATATTATAAATATTATATTTACGAAATTGCAAACGGCTCTGGGTACGAAGAAGACTTTGTCAAAATTTTCCATAATTTTCAACACTTAGAACTAATGAAAGCTATACGTATATTGATCGGTATATTTATAATATCGCATAGTTTATTTAATTAAATGAAATAAGACTCCATCAAAGAGTCGTGCCGAAAATGAAAAATGAATGGGGTATGTATGTGTGTGTGTGTGTATATATATAATTTTGTAAATAATGGCGCTGTTGATTAAAATTAATTATAGAATTCTCTAGTGAATTGCGATGACGCAATTTCTTTAAGGGGAAGTTTGTAACAACCCTTGTTGAGATTAAAATAAAATAAATATATTGACATGAATTTTGAGAATTTAATTTAGATTTTTGAAATCGTTTGGGAATAAAATAGATAAAGTTGATTTAAAAATTCAATTCGGCCTTTTAATTGCGTTTGGTAACCCGAAAAGTCATTAAAATCCAAATCAGCGAAATTAGTGCGAATTGTGAATATTGGGTTATACTGAGAAATAAACGATAACTATTATAGGTGTGAAATTTTTTTATAGCATTGAAATAGGTGAGAAATTAGATCTATTTCATAATTATACAATGGATAATTAAATAAAAATAAATGATACCGAATTAAACAAAATTATCTAGTTATTGAGATATAATTTGCGGAATGATGTGTGAATCAGTTTTAACAGTTTCAAATGGATTGGAATAGATTTTCAAATTTAGTAAAATAGTTGGGGAAAAGAAAAGAGGAGAAAACAAATAGGAAAAAAGGAAGAGAGAATGAAAAAAATAAACAAAACAAACAAAAAGGGCTTAAATGCAGCCGATACCGCTCTATCCAAGGACCCCAACCTCATTCTCGTTCTCTGCCTTAGCTATCAAATCAAAATCCCTAATTCACCCTAAATACATACTCGACATCGGGATAAAAAAAGAGGAAATAAACATCGACGAAGCGCACGCGTGCCAGAGAGGAGAAGGCGACGCAAAAGAGGAGCATCGATATCGACTGGTGGTTGGCACACATGCGAGTTCTTGGTTGAAGGCAGTGGAGGCGCGCTTGTTTCAGGAAGTAGGCGGAGGAGCTAGGGTTGACGACGGCACATGTTGATGGCTGGAAAGGCTGAGTTGGACGAGGTGTGGCCGAGGCATGGCTGTTGAAGATAGTCGCCGGTGATGAATTTATGACGACGACCGACGTTCAGTTAGGACAGATGCTAGTGTTTCAGCAAGCAAGCATTTATACTAGGTGAGTTTATCTCACATTTCAAGTTCAGTTCGAATGCATGTTGTATATTGCCTGGTTGGATGAATATATGTTTGAATTGATATCAGATTGATGTGTTATTCCTATCTCTTATTCTTCAATCTTCAGTTTGCTGAAAATCTTATCATAAGATCTCATTTAGCTGCAAAATACGGTTGTTAGAATGCTTGCATGCTATAGAGTTGAATGCTCTCTTGAAGTCAAAACAACCGTCGCCAGAAAAACCCACCACGATGGACCATTAGAGAGGTGCCAGCGCTGACTGGAATACGTTCCACGTAGTGGCACTGGTCCATCGGTCCACCTGGACTGGTGCACCGGTCACGGCCTGGAATGTGTTCCAGGTTGGGCCAGCAACCCTCCTCGTTGATCTTGTTTTCCTTTCTTTTTTTGCCTAGTTGAACCTTGATGTTTTATGCTCTGATTTGATGCCGATCTCTGGTGTCTTTAGTGGTGACTTTTTGGATTATTCTTGTGATTAGTGGTTTCATTTTGACGATGATTTGACATAGAAATTGCTTTATGGCTATAGCTCAACACACTATTTTGTTGCACTGAATTCGAACTAGTTTTCAAAGATTTATTTTCAAAGCCGAATCGTTTTTACGTGTGTCAGTGTGTGTGTATATATATGTATATATATATATATACATATATATTCTAGTACATTCAAATTGTTTTATAAGCTTGATTTTATAATAATTATGTATACATGTATTGAACCATATTTTTCTAATATCAGGTATAGTTATAAACCAGTGTTTTCAAAGAAGGTTTATAAAATCAAATTATTTTAATATAAAATTGCACATTCATGATCGGATTAGAAATTGAATTAAATGGTATACTGATACAAGTGGTATAGAACGCTTGCGTTTACTTCATCGGTTGATTCCCAAACTTGTTCAATTGAATCCCGCTTACACACAAGTGGAATTTACTAATTTATAGTAAATGTTTGAGTAAACCCGTATGGTATGAGATACACGGTCGTTACTTGTACAGTTGCTATTTAGGAGTATATGGCAGTTATTCTGATGAGTTTTCAGGCTCGTTCTTGGAGTTTTATGGGCTCTTATGCCTATCTTGGAGTTTTATAGGCTCTTAGGCCTACCTTGGAGTTTTCATAGGCTCTTACGTCTACCTTGGAGTTTTCATAGGCTTTTACGTCTATCTTAGAGTTTTCATAGGCTTTTACGTCTATCTTGGAGTTTTCATAGGCTTTTATACCTATCTTAGAGTTTATAGGCTATGCCTATATTGGAGTTTATAGGTCGCATACCTATCTTCGATTTCTATTACGAATTTATGGATTCTTGATTTTAGTGATTTCACCAACTTTTTTGGGGTTCTGCTTTTATAAGCTAAAGCGATAATTGAGGTTTGGTGAAATAATCTTGTGAATAATGATATTCATCTAGAGGTTTGCCATTACATGGCCTTGTGATATTTTTTGAGATCTATTTTTATTACTATTATCTATTCTATCTCACATATATTTGAATTGGACTAGGTTGACCTGTTTATTACTTTATAATACCCGGGTCAGATCGAGGTGTTTCAGGTATTTCTTGTTAATGACTGCTAAAGAGGATTATTCTGGCGATAGTTAGATGTACATTAGTATTACCCTATTTAGACCCATGATGTAGCATGTTTTATATGTCGAGGCATGGACTCATTTTGTTTATATATTCGTCCTTTTGAGTTGTACCGTGTCTGTGTATGTGTGTGTGTGTGTACTGAGTGGATGGTTACGAGTACCATCTTGTTGCCCACTTCATGTACTTGTATCTATTTTTCTCAACGTGTACCCCTTGTATATATTCAACTGTGCACCCTGTATATATATTTCTGTGATTCTGTGTTATATGATTATCATATGTTGTTCTGAATTTATATAAGCCACCGTAGTTCTGTTTTAATCCTGAATCGTCTACGTCGAATCCACTTTGACTTGGAAAAAAAATCTAGAACTTATTCAACGTGGGATGCTCGCTTAAAACGAAATTCATGGATGGTCGCTCCTAAACAGCCTTATTCTCCGTACTAGTAGATGGATTACTTGCTAATATCCTTTGCTAGTGTGGGTCTCGAGTTGGGGCATCATAGATTTGATTGTACTCCTAATACGTTGTTGAATATAATGAATGTAACCATTCCAACTATGTTATATATTTATATTCTACACCCTAGACATTATATCACCTTATGTACTTATTAGATGCTGGTTCTTTTGAGGGGATAACCGTTATAGCATTCCATACAGTCTCAAAAGTACTGGTATATGCTAGCTACATATTTATTGAGTTTCTCATACCAAACTTACGTCTGACATGTGGCTTTTGTTTTCCCTAAATTACTCGTATGCTCTTTTGAGGAGTCTGAGAAAGTCAGGTTTTCGTTGATGTTCTTTAGAGTTCGAGAATGGAACTGGATGTTTCACCTACTGTAGTATCCTATTTCCACCGCATTACTATTGTATATATCAACATTTTTTGAGGATATGTTATTATAACTGTTCAGGCTGATGATAGTACTTAGATTTTGTAACTATGAAATTTTTGTATCGGAGTAACCCTTTGACACTTCCTTTGATATTATATATTATCGTTTCTCTAGTGAGATTCTGATGTTATGTTCTCTTCTTTATTGTCTATTTCCTTTTCTTTTTCTTTTTACCCCAACTTTTCATCTTTCCAGCCCTTGGGTGCTAGGCGCTTGGGTGCCAACACGTGAAAACTGTGGATGTAATAGTGTCAACGTTCGAGGGTCGAAAGGGCGAATTGTTGCATAGCCCATTTATTATCAAACAAGGAAATATACAACTAAAAGGCCAGTAAAACAAATAAAAAAACATTAGAAATAAGGGGAGAAAGCCAAACAGAAACTAGACATGAAAACCGCGTAGGGACAAAAAGGGCAAGAGAGCATAGGAACACAGATGATGCTAGTCATCCAACACCAAAACGAGTAATTGAATGCGAGCTTGTATGCATAGTTTCAAATCTCTCATGACCTATCGATGAATAATCTGCAAAATGGAACCCTACGATGAACTTACATTTCGAAATATTCTTGTATTACGCTCAGCCTAAATGGATGCAACAAATCTTTTTAAGAGGACAAGGAGAGTGAGGGACCTGGGCTTTTTCCATCTTGAAGCTCTGAGTATATTTGTCCATTCCACTCTGGAAGTCTTAGATGGTTTATGATACCCCTCATTAGCAAGAAGAGAAGACCATATAGATTTGCAAAGTGACACTCAAAAAATATGTGAGTATTTGATTCTTCAGCGGAGTTGCATAGGACACGTTGCGAGTTATTGATTATCCTAATCTTGTGTAGTCTATCCTTTGTTTGTACATCATTCAACATAATCTTCCACAATAGAAGATTGTTCTTCATTAGACAACCACTATTCCAAACACGCTCAGACTAGGGAAAAGTTTCTGGGTTGCCCAACATAATCTCATATACACCAGAAGTACTAATTTCACTATTTTTGGTAGATCGGGTGACTTTGTGCATTGTATTAGAGTGGTTTATAGTAGAGACCAAGGTCCAAAGCTCCCTGATAATGACTGAACTCGAGTAGGGAATGATAGGAAATCCATCACCAGAGATATAATCAGATGCACAAGAATTCAAGGGGATTCTAAACTGAAATTCGAGTGATGAGTTTATGACATTGCCAAGAATAAGACCCGAGGAAGCCTATCGATCATGCCAAAATTTAATATTTTGAAGATTAAAGGGGTTGCATTGGATCATAGGGAGGAAAGTGGACCTTAGCTTAAGAATGTTTCTCCAAGAATAACTAGTAGTGGATGGAACAGGGATAGCCCAGGAATTCCCGCTTTTAATAAGGTTTTTCTGAATCCACATTGACCATAAGGTTTTTTTTAATAATGCATGGCTTTTGTGAACATTATTTTATTGTAATTTTAAACATTAATACTTAATTTAATAATTTACATTTGTTTGAATTTATATAAGTGTGAATAAATAAATACTTGTATACATATTTTTTTAAAATCATTTTAAATTATTTTATGTATCAATACCTTTTCGATAATAAAAAATATTAAATATAATTTTATATCATTTACAAATATAATTTTGCATATAGTTTTAAGGTAATATATATATTAACATGTATATATATATTTATAAAGTAACAATATTATTTTTATAAAATCATGTTCTTATTTGATTTCATGTGGATTTCAAAAAAAATTATTTATCGTAAGGCAGTTTTATGCATATATATTATACTTATTTATAACTATTTTAGTGTAAAATTAAATATATAAATATACGTATAAAAAATTATTTTCAAATATTGTATGTTATTTACAATATTGTAATATTTTATTTTTGTTTTAATATTACATATATAATTTTAAATTTATAGATCTTGATCTAGCTATTTAAAACTATTTTACTAAGTGAACAAATTAGATATTTTGAAACTTAAATAAATAAATATATATATAAATTTTTGGACAACAATGTGCATATAAGGAGATAAATATGTTTGTTCGGTGTAAATCCCGGTACTTATATATTGGAACATTAAACCATGTACACATCTATATGTTGAACGTGTATTGTACACATATACGTGTATTTGATACACATATTATATAAACAAATCAAATCTTTTATATAAACTAATTAAATAAAATAAATATTTTATTTAGAATTATTTAGATTGAATCTAATATAGTTTGGACTTCATAGGCCCAATATTATCTAAAAATGATTTTTTTTTATTCAACAACTTATTCCACCACGGGTTGGCCTAGTTCCTTCACTTTTATTAACCGTTCTCCTTTCATGCCCTTTTCATATTCCTATCTCCCATGCCCATTCTGCATACCAAAATAATACACTCTTAGTCAATTTATCCATCCTATCCCCAAAGACAATACTGCCATATCTACTTCAACTTCAAAATATTTTTACACCGGCATACATTAAAAAAAATTATGAATGTTATCATTAGATCCATGGCTCATTTGATAGGAAGCAACTTCAACGTTAGACTTGGTTGCTATCGTTTGGTTTATGGCACTTATCTATCATTTCCTCCAAATAAATTTAATGGACATTGTGTTGTTTTAATTGTACTTAATTGATTTTCTTAGTTAAAGTATAGGTACATGAAGGCAATCACATTGCTTTGCGGCATCTAATTGATTAAAATTCACATCAAATGGTAAGCATTGCTAATAAAATTTGCAAATAAAGGTACGATTTTGGGTCATATGCAATGTAATATATATTGTTCCTCATTTATGAGATGCCTCATTTACACGATGTATATTGATTATTTAAATATTGTGATTTTCTAAAACACTGGTCCCATAAAAGATACGTTGCTGAATTTTTTTAAATTTTAGATACTTAGAAATTTTATGGTAGCATCATGGCATATGCTCACCAATGTAGAAAAATAAGTTTTTTTTAAAAATGGAATGTATTGATACGAATTTGTCACATATTGTTTAATTCTTTATATGAAAATTGTGAGATCGTAATTTTTATATGAATGGAGTTTGTGTAACAACCCATTTTTCGCTATACTCGTATAAATCATTTTTTTATCATAATGTGTTGTTCGAACTTAGTTTTGAGAGAGTATCATTTTAATAATTAGTATGTTTGGTTTAACAAGCTTTATTAATATATAAATATAATATAACGACAATATATACTATACTATGAAAGCTGAGTTTGATTTATATAGCTCAGAAGCCTCCTTGAATTTGGTAGACAAATTTTAAACTCAACCGACACTCACGTGTCACTCACGCGTATTGTTTTTCTTTTCGTCCGCGTCTTTGCCTTTCCTCCTTTACCATCCAACCCTAAATATTCTTCTGCTCCTAAATTTTGCCTTTGCCCAAGGATCAATGTCCACCTCTCTTCTGATACTGGTCGCATACCTCTACATCTCCGGATCTTTGCATCCTCCTTGCATTGCTGTTTGGATTCTCATCTGATAATCCCATCGCCTCTTCCATCTTCCTCGGTTTCTTCTCTCCCGTTCTCGATTTTCATTATCAATTACATGCATCGATCATAAAATCTATCCGGTTGCTTAATCAAGGAATCCTCATTTTTGCAGACATGCTATATTTTCAAAACTTTGGTTTTGGATCTATCATCATGGGTTGTTATTTCAGTTCGCACTCTTTGAATGTTTGAAGGTTTGTTTCTTAACATATTGCAACCGGTTTATTTTGAATTTTTTGTGGTACTTTTGATAATTGATATTAGGCCAGCTCCTTTTAAGTAAAACTACTATTTTGTAAATTATTATGCTGTGGAGTTTAGTTAAACATCATTACTGGTTAGATTATAGCCTAAGGCTCTAAGATTCAAATACGAGAGTTATATTTACTGTTAATAACCAGTGAATCGAGGTATTACTTAATATATCGTGAACTATTTTTGTGTTAATACATTAGGTTTTTTTTATTTCATGAACCATTGAATACCGCCTCTTTTATCGTCAATGAACAAAATGTTGCTGAAAATGGATTGCATGTAATAGAGTCTACCAAGGTGAATCTTTTTCGTTTGATTTCCAAATCTTTTCTATTACTAACTTTCCTTTAATGTGCATATGTTGTCAGGTTCTAAGTTGTGGGTGCTAGATAAATCTTAAAATCCAAGTGGTGGGGAAAGGTATAGATAAACGGTAAGAACCAACGATAATATTCTACAATTCTTTGGTTTTATTTGATAATTCAGAAAATTATGTTATGTTTATTTAGCTTTTAGAGATGTATCCTAAGGGAACATAGGATGGCGGAATATCATTAAACTGAAAATTATAACTATAACCCATTGTTTCCAAAACAAGAATTAAATCATAGATCGTAAAGTTTAAAAATTAAATCGAAACGAGATTCAAATAGTAAATTGTAGATTCAAAAGGTTCGTATTTTAAGGTTTGCACCCAATTTGAAATTGATTTTGATGTTTGAACTTTCACAATGAACTATAAAACTCATTTTTTATTCCATTCCAATTTTATTTTATTTGAAAACATTATAATAATTAGAATTATGAATTTTAAATAATTATATTCAATATGTTAGGATGAGTTGAATGTTTTTTTATTTGTGATTCTGACTAAGTTTGAATCAGAATATAACTCGAATCTCTAAAGGAGAGATTATATCTGAATCGGGATATAAATCGTAACATTTTAAGATTTTTGACAACAATGCTTTAACCTCGAACAAGCAGCGTATCATCTAAATTTTCTTGCAATAATGGATATTTAATATACATGGTTATGCAATGATCATAATTTACAAATTGTTAAGCTTCATTTTACGCTTACAAACAAACTTTTGGTCGACTAATAGTGCCTTTCTGGCAAATGTAGTTAAAGATTCAAAATAATCCCTTTTTTTATATCACTTCATGTAATACACTAAAATTTGTTTTATTCTTCAGATATTTCAGGAGGCTGACACTAATGGAAGCTCAATCTTTAGCAGCTTTGGAAATACGATGTCAATTTTGTTTGGTGGCACATTGATGGATTGGAAATGAGCAGTTATATATTCATATGGATTGAAAATGAGCAATTTTATATTCAAATGGAATTTCGCGGTATTTGTCGTACAACTAGAAGGAGAAAGAGGTACTTCAAGTCCTGTGTAAGCTTTCTCACACACATTTATGTACATTTTTAAAGCTATAATTTTGTTAGGATATAGGACATATTCACAAATAATTTCTTGACTTATGTAGTATGCTAGAAGTTGTCTCGCATAAAAAAATTAATATGTTTCATTATTGATTTATTATAAATAAATAATATCACTTTTCAAGTGCCTTTGCTATAGCTTTTCTTAGTATCTACTATTTGAAAACAAGTGGGTTTTGCACCGTTAGTTTTGACATCCCCAGTCTATATATATTATTGTACTTTAATGCAGCTGCTAATGACAATTATAAGAGTAGTGGTACTTAATTTTCTAAGTCATGACTAACTCATTGCGGTAGCATTACATTTAGCACTGCAATCAACAACCGCCTTCGGTCAATATTATACTGTCCTCCATCTCATAGCAGACAGTAGTGCTATTTTAGATGAAGGACTTAAAATACCTATGCATTGTGCTCCGTTTTAATATCAAAAATGCTATTGACAATTAAAGTAGATGTATTCTGACATGATTTCATGTAGCTTTCTTTTTTCCTTTTTAAAATTATAGGCCATATATCCTTTTTTAACTAATATTAATGTTATAATGTTCTAGGTTGATGACATTTTCTTTGAAGTTATTAGTTATATCTTTGATTAAGGAGAGATGCAAATGGCTTGGTAATATCCAACTTTCATCTTCAAACTTTGACACTCCCTAACTGTTGCTTTGGACTCATTTAGAAACAAGAGCACCTTGAAGAATATGTATAAAAAGAAGAGGGACTTCACAAAGAAGTTGTTTTCTTAATTTCAAGAATAGGGATTGTTTGTGATTTTTGTGTTGAAGTACTATATGAAATTAAAATTTTAAAGTTAATTGTCCTAGAAAGATAAATAAAGAATGTCAAGGTGAGGAGCTAGATATGAGAAGGACAGAGAATTAACATGGTTTTCCATGTATTAGGAATTATTTTTGCACTCAAATCCTTACTCGTGTTTTTAACCAAACTACTATTTTCTACAAGGTTTCTTATGGATGAACAAAAAAAATGACATGTGGGTTTTACAAGTATTTTGATCGGACATGCCTAATTTTATTCTACTTACAATTTGCTATATAAAATTACTTTAGAGTTCCAATCTTCCATGATCTCTGTAAATCAACATATAATACATATATTTAATAGTTTAGCTTAATTTTTTATATAGTTGAAACTGTGTAACGACACGTTGGGTAATAGTTTCATATATTCGTGGTTTTAAAGAATGAAAAGAAAGGGTAAAGCTATCATATAACCACAATAAAAAACGAATTGTATTACAAAATGCAAATTCTTCTTCTTACAAATTTTAAATGTTCGTGTACTTCTGGCTGTGAACGTAAAAGAAATAGCTACGAACAAATTTACAACATGATTTGTGCCATCATATAATGTTTTTTGTTACTATAAATGATTTACTCCTCATTTGTGGATTGTACATTCAGTGACAACATTTAAGAGCAAGATAGAAGATTTACTTCTCATTTGTGGATTATTTTTTTTACTCTTCAAATGTTGAAACTTAAAGGGTTGTTTATCACTTTCATGCAATATATCCAAAATTTGAGGTTTGCTTAATTTTTGCCAGGAATTGTCAACTGGTTTGCAGAGGCAAACTACTTATACAACACAATATTTAGTTCTTTCAAGTAAACTTCTGCAACATGTTAAAAAAATTATGCATGTTTTTGAGTTTCTGCCTATGTGAATAAAAGAAATAAATAATAATATAGTGAGAGTTATGTTTATATGGTAATACTATGGAGAAGTAAGCTTCATATTTAGTATCTTCCTATATGAAATTAATTTTGGCGTCACTAGACTCATGGGAACCCTCTTAAATATTATAATTTATCTCCCCTAAGATTATATGCTACTGTTGACGTCATAATTAGCATCGACTACACACTAACATTAACAATTGATGAATTTGCTGGATTTTGTATGCTTATTTTGTATTGCAGTCGGTATAGTTCATGTCGTTTACATCTGTATTATAGGAAAGGAAGTTTGCATGCTTGAAAGTTTTTCTACATACCAAATTCATGCATAAAAGTTAAACAACCTTTGATTGTGATTTCTATACAAAAACATCATGCATACATCTCCCATATTCATAATGAATTAAATTATTTTCTTTACTCAATCGAGCATATTACTGTATTAGATCATATAACATAGGAACAACCACCAAATAATATACGCGGGAAAAGAAAAATGGGATGATTGGGAGTATACTGGAAAAATAATGAATAGTTTGGCATTTGCAATGGTGGTAAATGTTTAACTATGAAAAGGTTTGAGAGCTTGGGTTTAATGTAGTACTCATGAACATTAATAGTCTTTTCGATATTAGGTCTGGATTATCCACAAATGCCATAGGTCAATAGATGACACAATTCTTGCCATAGGACTTCGCACGGGTGTGTGCCTGTGTGCATAAGAGTGCAACCATTTCTTTGGTTTACGTTCTTAAATATACACCGCGGGTTCATTTCCGAACATGTATTTTGGCAATAATGCCATGTCTATACTTGATATTTTCACTTTGAGAGCATGGTCATAACTCCATCGGAGGGGTGATGAAAATAGTAGAGTTAACATAAGTTTACATGTTTTCTTGCATGTTTTCAAGTTAAAAATAATGATGATTTTTAACAATGAAAGCAGTTATGTTTAGGATGCTTATATGCCAGGAAGAAGGTGGTTGCTTAACAATTCAAGAAATAATTGTTTTTTACTCCATATATAAGTTACTTCTATAGAACTAAACCAACTTTGACACCATGTTTATATTTTGTACTTATCGCTAATACCATATCTATAGTAATACTATGACAAAAAAATCTATCTAGGGTATGAAATGATGAACAAAGAATTTTCGGCCAGTTGGTCTGTGTACGATGATATTAATAGATGGGTATGGAATTCTAAGTCAAATCTTTGCACTAATTTGGTTTTATTTATATTTTCAATAATATAAATAAATGAAATGTTCAGTTTATTCTACATTCATCTAATAGATTGGTCAGTAATAAATGTTGTTTTCAATTTTAATTTTAAGGATCAAGCTGCTCTTCTAACTTAATAAAAATAGACTTATTTTGTACCGTTGCATATGACAACATGAATAAGAAAAATTATCCACTTTTCTATTGTACATTCTACTAAGGAAGAAACTAAAGAAAAGGAAAAACCTTCATAGGCATGCATTGTAGCAACAATTTGAAGTGCAATCAAGGGTTCATTTATCATTAGATAGTTATTGAGATGGTATATTTAAATATTATTTGACTTCTTTTGTATTTTGGATGCATGTGTTTATTATAAACAACACATATTCTAATTATTTTATTGATTTTTTCCAAAGCATGGAAGCTATCATTTATAAGACACGTTATCATTCATTCTGCATTGTTAGAACGTGTTCCAATTTTAGCCTTGGCCTATTATGTTCTGTACACACATAGGTTTTAAAATCTTTCCTTTTGCATGGTAGATTGTTCTACTCATTTATTTACTATGGTTTGATTAATAAACATCTACTTAAAAAATATAATATTGGTATATCGGCTGTTTTTTATGCCTTCTTAGAAGGGATCGATTTTACTTTCACTACTTTTGTTATTTGTGTGACATTTGCTATTGAAAAGTGTCATGTCATTGGTGGTGACCAAATAACAGTAATATACACTACAACAAAAAGACCATATTACAACTGTATTTTTACAACTGCTAAAAAATGGCAGTTGTAATAAAGGTTTTTTACAACTCTTTTTTTCAGAAAGTTGTAATAAACTTATTTTCAACAACTCTTTTATTTCGCCAGTTGTAATAGATACCTATTACAACCTTTCTTTTTTGCCAGTTGTAATAGATACATATTTTTAACAACGTTCCGTTTTTGTTAGTTGCAATAGATGTCTATTACAACCTTTTTCGTTTGCTAGTTGTAATAAATATCTATTTTTAACAACTCTTTATTTAATATATGAAAATTTCAAAATTAGAGAATTATGAAAATTACATTGCAAATCATTGCTTCCATATGCATATAGAGATTTTCTTTTGTAACTATCTTTATTGACATATGCAAGTTTTGAATATGTTTAATTATAGTTGTTTAAAATAGTGTAATAACTAACCATTAGTAATTTATAATTAGTAATTAAAGAAGTCTTTTTTAATCAAATTTCACTGAGTAAATAATAGGTCTGTCTAGCATCACTCTTTCGTCAAATTTACTTTTCCCGCTATGGTTTTTTCATTTTCCCGCTTCATAATAGAAATCGTTTTGCATCTAAATTTACTTCATTCTCCACTGCTAATATCATTTTTGGCTAAATGGCTAAGTTTCCCAAAATCCCTAACCCTAAAACCAAAATCACTTCCTTTCCTACTCCGATCACTCTCGTCCCTCTGTTTAACCCGTTCGTCCTTCGCAACCCTTCGTCCTTCAAAGAGTTCATGCGCCTATACAAGATCAATAACGAGCTTGGCTACGGGGAGTTCAACGTCACTTGTTGATGTGTGGATCACGAGTATGATTATTTGTTCCTCAATTTTACAATTGATATTTTATTTCTACCATAAATTCAATTTTACAAACCCCGACTCTCCACATCTTCACCGTCAACTAACCTTTCTGAATCACCAGGCCCGGTACGCGGATTATCCAGCGCGCGCGCTCCCCATCCCAGCCAATCCCCCGTTGGATCAAGGCACTAAACAAGGGCCGGATGATTTATAAATCAGATTGATTTTTCGATCAAAAAAAAGTATCCTTTGTCGAACATAGATCTCCAGATCCATCACGCCATCAGTCTTTTATTGCCTGTACCTCAACAGACCCTTACAACCATCATTGCAGGTGCGTAAAATTAGGTTTCTACAACTCATTCACTTTTCTGTTAATGACTGATTTTTTTTTATAAATAATCAAGATCTACTTGCCTCAAAGTATGACTCAATTGAGTATGAAATTTAGGATAATTCAATCTATGGTTAGTTTTATTACATGGAATCACATGGTTTTTTGTGGTACACGAGCCGAATATTGAAGTTGTAATATAACTTTTTATAAAGGTGAAGCATATTTTGTTACAGTTTCTAATGAAATAACACCTTCTATTAAGTTACAATAGGTATGTAAAGGTGAAGCATATTATCATTTTGTTGTTGAACATTTCTGTTTCTGTTTTTGGAGTCTGCACCTCTTAATAGATTGCTTTGATTTTGTTAGTTGAAAATATATATAAAGATTTTACTCTTATCGATTAAATAATTTTTTACAACAGCATTATGCATCTTAGCTATATGACACATTTAGCACTTTAAAGGATAATTTTGCTTTATGTAAATGGCTGAAGGTGATGTACTTCTAGACAGAGCATTAAAGCTATTTGATTTTATAATATATTTGATTTTTATTATATATAGTATATCCCAATACTCGTTTTGGTTGTTGATGCACAGAGTTGATCACGAGTATGATTATTTGTTAAGATTGTGTTGATCGGAGATTCAGGAGTCGGAAAATCGAATATTTTGTCGAGATTCACAAGGAATGAATTTTGTTTGGAATCAAAATCGACGGTCGGCGTTGAATTCGCTACCAGAAATCTTCAGGTATTATCATTATTTCTACAGCATGTTCTTATTTTTTTTAAATCTTTTTCTCGATTTAAGTGTTGTTAGGATTTGAACTAGATCTGGAAGTTCATGGCTTCGTCCATGTATCTATATCATATGTGGATTTGACTAAGGACTTGAATTGTTAGAACTGAATTGTTTGAAATTATCGAATCAGGAGCTCTTGAAAATTTGTGTTTTACTGGTAATTCTTTGAAGTATGGTTGTCAAGTACTGTAAGGTGAAGGTGGTCTAAAACTTTGAAGTAAATGAAAACAATGGTTTGTGACTGGCCGTTTGGGTTACTCAATACGAAACTAATTATTCTACTTAAACTCATTCAAAATTGGGTTATGTGTTAGGTTGATGTTTTGTGCTTGTTAATGGAGATGAGATTGCCCGACCCAAAATTCTGTGTGCCCCATATTCCACATGGTCACCATCGTCCGTTTTTGAATCAGCTGATTAACCAAAGAAATCTAGTTTAAAATATTTTAATTCAAATGGTATGTGTTATGTATGTCAGGGATAAAATACAAAGTGAATTAAATATCAAACCAAGGAATTGAATAGCTTTTAGGTAAATTTGTTGCTTATCAATCATTGTTTCTTCACTTTCAGTTCTAAGAATTGGTTACCAAAGTAACTCTAGTAAAACTTATTATAGCAAAAATAAGTTCAGTAAACTTCTTCTAGCAAAAATTCTTATAATTATCTAAGAATACTAAGAGCTTTATTAGTAACTTGCAAGACATTCTAACTAAATTATTTACTTCATAAACTGGCTGAGCATCAGCATTAAACTTCTCATGGTGTGGATATTGCTGCAGAATCAGGACCAGTGCAGAATGCTTTTCAGGCATCAAGAATAAGGCACGATTGTTATGGGTATGGATATGAGCATCATCAGTTTGTTGTTTAGTTTGGAGCAGCATAACGTCGAAGTGGTATGAACACATGATGCTGACGGAGGATAGAATTTCATGAGTACGTGCTAGCATGTCCAGTTAGCTGAAGCAATAGAGGTATAACATGATGTGATAAGATTGTATTCTAGTTAAATATGATCCAACTACCAAACTTGAAATCATATTAACAATAAAGCATGGATATATATTAATGTGATGGTGTATGACCTTTAATTTGTATTTTGAATATAAAGTTGTGATGTCTTCTTTATGAATGGATTGTGATGCCTTCGAATTTATATCAATTTTTTCATGTTGTTTATCGTTTTCTTGCTGTACTTGCAAAATGTGTTTAGATATTAATTTTTTTATTTTGCATTCCATTTACCACAACTGCCAATTGTTGTTACAATCTATAACTGCTATCAACTGTTGTAAAAAGATTAATTGCAACTGTGAATAACAGTTGTAGTAGATAACTACAACAGTTATCCAGTAGTTGTCATACCTGCTACAGCACGAAATGTTACATATCTACAAGAGTTACCAACAGTTGTAAAATGGTTATTTGCAAGGGTAAGAAACAGTTGTAATATACAATATCACAACGGTTATATGCAACTAAAGAACACAGTTGTAAAAAATTGATAGTCTTTTACAACTTCTTAAAATACGACTGTGGTTCCACTGTTGTAATATATCTTTTACAACTGTGTTACACCGTTGTAATATGCCTCTTTTGTTGTAGTGATATAAGGTGCATCTACTGTACTTCTTCTCTTCCAACCTTCATTAATTTACCTAAACATTGTAAAGCAAAGACACTATTCCAACTGCTTAGTTTACCTTAAGATAAATTGTATTTTTGACATTTGTTTGAATTATTGTCGTGTATGTTCTTTTTATGCTCCTATTACATTAGTATATGCTCCTTTAAGATTTTGAGCTCATAGTACAAATAGTTCTTAGAGTGCAAAAAATACTTTGGAAAAATCTATTTGTACATCATAAATTACTTTGCATACATTGAAAATTTTGACGAGATCATATGCACATGTTTTTGCCTAATATATGCTACACATGGTACAAAACTGCCCTCATTTTAAAACGAAAGATAATAAATGCCTTATATTACTATCTCTCTCTCCTATACTACTACTACAACATCTAATTTAAACCTAAAAACTAGGTCTCAACAATCAATTTTGTAAACACCAAATTTCAATCTCAAAAACTATGAAAAGAGTTTAAATTACACACACACTCTTACATATACCTATATACAATATTTGAACATTGATAACTGTATAATTCTAATGACATAATTTGAGTCAATAGATAGAGACTTTAGCATTGTGTTATTGAAATCATTTTTAATATGAATTTTTGAATACAACTTTCATTTTTAGCTCTAGGTTAACAATGCTAAAATTGGTTATGCATGAATAAAAATTAAAACTATGTCAATGGAAATTAATCCTTGATAAGAATTTAAATTTAATTCAATTTATTGCACATTTAAACTTGAATTACTCTATGAGAGGATTATATTGATTTTACACAATGTAGACAAAGATATTATGAATTTTTCATTTTCTACTGGCTTTAATTTCTATTGTATAGGGGCACTTTTGTCTTAAATTTATTACAAATTTTGATGGTGTGGGTAAAGAAATTTATGATGTATGAATGGAACTCGCCAAATAATTATACCCATGTAGAAATGTATACATATACCTTGAAACATAGATGGAATCCTTAGGGGTTTCCGATGGTAATTATATTTATGATCAGCTGGTAATAATATATTTTGAATTTGTTGTGATTTTTGAGCATTTCTATAGAATATAACAACTACTCAGGAATTAGTTGATTTTTTAATTCTTAAAGAACCAATCCTTGCCTGTAAATTATATAGAAGTATGAAATGAACTCCCAACGTACCCTCTAAATACACATAAGAATATATAGTTGGTGAGGATTAAATCTTCAAAGTCACATGTGGGCACTACAGATGTCATGATTAATTGCGCTACTCTTTGGGGTTAATTAAGGTATTATTTTGCTTGGTCCAATGTTTATGTTTTATCATACATGACTGGTGATGCTTATGTTGATTTTATAATGTTTGTTTAATGCAATGTTTTGTTCCGTCTATTTAAACAAATTACAAAAGTGCATTGATTATCTATATTTTTGTGGTTAAATTTGAATTAATGAAGTTTTAACTGTGCTCAAATTTTGGTATCAATAACTTTATCAAACAATTCTTGCAAACATTTAAATTTGATATAATTTTGTAGTGTTAACTCCATAGTTTTCTTTAAAATGATTTGTAATCAGCATAATGATATATGAGTTGAATCCTGGCAAGTATGCATATGATGATGATAGCATCATGGAAGTCTTTTTCTAGAAGATAAAAGGGAATACAGGAGAAGAGCAATAGTTGCTTGAATGCAATAGCATACTTACGAATTAAATATGATTTATGAGTGATAACAAGAAAGAAGTAAAAGTTAGTAGATGGATGGATAAAACCATCTTATTTTCGGCCATTATTTGCAAGAGGTTCAATTTTGTTGTTGCAGTATTGTAGATGTACAAATGAATTAAGCTCACCATAGTCTTTAAGTTTTGACTTATATTATAACTCATTAAATTTTGTTTTTATTATATTTCATGTATTATTGTAAAATCGTAAAGTGGATATATGCCACGGGTGTAACGACTCAGAATTTTAGGTGTTTGAAATTGGAATATTTAATTGATTTTAAATATTTAAAAGTTAATTTTATAGATTTTATAATTTGAATTTCAAATATAATGATTTATTGGATAATTTAATAATTGGAATTTGCCTAAAAAATTGAATCTTGGATTTTTAAGTAAGATAAAAATAGTTTAAAGGTCTATAAGATTTATATTAGTAAGAATGAAGGTAAATATAAATTTTAAATTGGATTTAAAAGCGATCTACTCGATTTTAAAAAGTATCTCGTTTGAATTAACATATAAAGATAGACTTCCGGGGCACAGTCTTAGAATTTGACGAACTAGTTCCATTGGATCCGTAATAGTGCATTATTATCGGATTTCAAATTTCGTAGTGTTTGGAGTTATCGTTTGGTCGTACGGGATATAAACGCGTTGAAATTAATATCGAAAATTCAATATAATAATTGGGTCCAAAACGCTATCTTCTCCATACAATCAAATTAGGACTCGAAACATTTTCCATTGCATTCGGAATAAGGGTATAACATTACGAACGCCCGGCGGCACGCCTCAATAGGGTTCAAAATTTTAAGTTACGTAATCGAGATAATTTGAAAAATTGAATAATACATACATACATATATATATGTAATTTTTGACTTTGACTAGGCTGTCACACTCCCTCCCATCAGCTCATTCTTTCTTTCACTCAATCACCATACCCTTCCTTTTCAAATACGTTTCCTCCCTCTCTTTTTAAATGTCCAGCCGAGAGTAATTCACAGTGAAAAAATAAAGCATGGCATACTTCAAAAATTAATATCTTACAATATACTCAACAAAAATGTCCAAAACCAATTTGTAAATTCATATTCTAGGGTGAGCTTTAAGTTGGTATGTCGTTTGTTAGGTGCGGCATCTAGTAGTTGAGCTCGACTTTTGTATTTCACAGCAGTTTTCATCTAGGGTTTGGGTTTTCTCGAGCATTGGTCTTCGATTCGAGCAACGGAGATGATTTTTGGATTCGGCGCGGTGAGGCACACCGATAATGGGTTTTGGTGGTGTGTGGCTTCGATTTGGGGGTCGCGATTTTAGGGTAGGTTGTTGTGTTTGATGATAGTGGTCGCGTTCCAAGAGGGAGCTGCGACCGTGGCGTGCTGGTGCGCGATCGAGTAGGGAGGTGAGGAGCGTCGCATGGGTGATCTTGTAATGGTCGATGATGTCAAGGATAACGTGCACGTGCACGAGATGGGTTGTGCATATAGGTTCGGGCGAGTTGAAGAGAAGAGGGGGAAGAAGATTAAGGCGGACCGGGTTTTGAATTGTCTGGGTAATGGGCTTTCTTTTGAAAAAAAAATAGTTTATATAATTTATTGTTTAAAATAAAAATTTTAAAACCTATAAATTGAATATCTTATTCGTTTTAGATCGAAATCCAACGCGGTTAGTCGCGTTGGGTTCGTATTAAGGAGTTATTTGCTATGGAATCAGTTTGGTTGAATTTGGAGCTTGCAGGATTTCCAGATAAATTCAAATGCGTTTGAATTTAATTGAAACCAGAACGCAAAAGCGATAGGAAATAAATGTGAGTAAATCTCACTCATCTTGGATAATTGGTTGAATTTTTAGATAGTTAAAATTAATTATTGGATGATTGGTTGAATTGATAAATTATTATCCGTTGAATGTGTATAGTAGTATATATATTAGTATTTGGATTGATTATTCCCATCGTTGGAGCGAATGAGACCCTATGCGCCCCCATAATAGCGGATGACCCTATATTACCACGATATCCCGCCTCGAAGCAGGATTGGTATTTTTATGTCGTATTTACATCTATTGATTCCAGAAAACAGGTTTGAGGGATCCAACTGGATTCCTTAAAAATTTTAAATTTAATTTCATATATAGTGATATATGATATGTTTAAATAAATCTGTGATAGATTATTGTGTTATTTGAATATATTGGATGTTATGGTAGCATTGGTCTAGATGTTGGTATTTTTTTAAATACCATAAAAATATGTTCTGAATTTGAAAAGAAATTAAAAAGGGATTTTTGAAGTAAAATATTTATATAGAGTTTTGGATTAATTGATTTGATAAAATAGATGGTTTTGAATTTGTACTTAACTATTTCGGGATATTGTAAATATGGATTTTGGAATAATGTATATAAATTATTTTAAATAAAAATATAAATATAAATATAGTTCTTAAGTGATACTTGTTTTAAATATTAAAGGTTTTAAAAATCGAGATTTTTAGCAGTTGGGGAGAATAGAAGGGAATTTGGAAAAAATTGGTTATACTAGATCTTGGATAAGATTTCTAAATTATGGAATAGAAGAAAATCGAGATTTGGTTGGCTTTTGGAATATAGTTTGGGTTATTTAAGGAATTGATTTATAAATGGAATTTAATTTAGAAATCAATTTATAATGGATTTAGGTGATGTGAAACCGTTGTAAACTGGAAATGAGACTATGGGATTTATAAACAATATTTATAGATAAAGTGAAATGATTATCGTTTGATAAATTGAGGATATAAATTCATGGTAAGAATTTATAATGAGATGGGTAAATCGGTTTAAAAAGAAATGATAGATTTTACTTTTGGAAATGTGAAAAGGGATTTATGAAATTGGGGACGTAAATCGATTGGTGATAAATCGAGAGAGATTTATAAATATTAGATTGGTTATATTGGAATTGAAATATATATATTCTTATCGAGAAGTTGAGTTTGTTTTAAAAAGAGGATTTTTAATTATTTAACTAGGTAATTTAAAAATGTTTTATTATAAGAATATTTTAGAAAGTTAGTTATTTAAATATTTTTAAATTGTCAAATGAATTATAAGTTTTATAAACAAGTCTTGTAAAATGATTAGAATTTTATTAATAAATCAGAACTAATCAGTGTTATTATTTTAAAAGATAAAATATTCAATATTAATATAGTTTTATATAATAACTTTCATTTAAGAGTATTTTCCTAAATTAAACTTGGAAAATTATTATAGAGACTTTATAAGCATTATTTTGAGATAATTATTAAATAAAGTTTTCGGAAAGTAATGGTATACTTTCATGGAAAAATCGGAGGCAGAGATTGCCTGCAGTTAAGTTTGGATTTCTCTGGGATAGAGACGTAATCATTGAGCTATGAATCCATGGTTGATACCACATGGTGCTTTCCAAATTTATTTTAAAAAGTTTTCAAATATTTTTGAATGGAATGGTTTGTGAATATACTTATTTCAGTGAGATAAGTATATACTTTTGAATAAAGAGATTTAATTAAGGAACCCAGAAGGTATAAAATTCGTTATAAACAAGTTAAGGAATTTACAATATAAATTGTGAAGGGTTTTGAGAAAAGAGAAATAAATGGAACTTTCCTAAGTGTTGGGAACTAAGGGGTTTGGAAAAAAAAATATTTTTAATTTTTTTTCCAAGTGTTGAAATAAGAGATGGCTTGAAATATCCTGATATGGGTATAAGTATTTGAGTTGTCTTAAATATTGAAAATTTGGAACGAATTTGAATATATATCTTATAAAGATATTTTGAAATAAATTTTGGAAGATTATAATATTGGCCTAGTGACTGCTATGGATGTTATATTGATAGTTAAATAACCAACTATCAAGTATTGGCCAATTTCGTTGATTGTTTCAAAGAGACCGGGATCGGATTTAATTATTCGAAAACCACTTCGATCCGATTTGAGCATTACAAATGGATATGGTGAAGATGGTGATTCAGTTTTGTTTAGACCTAGAACGAACTTGTATGGATGAATGCTATCAGAACATCGTCATTGGAGGATGATGAGCATTCTAAGTGAAAATTGTTCTTAAAAAGGTAATCGTAGCCTCAAGCCTCATCAACCGGAATGACCGAAAATCAGGGGAGATGCAGTAAGGCTAAGTGGGTCATACCCAATTAGGGTATGTTATCACCTTTCTAGATACCCTTGGATATATTATTAATTACGGATACGTTGGTGCATGGAAAAAGAGCTCTCGATAAGGGTGGGAACACCCGGGGTGATAACATATTCAGTTCTATCCAGGTTAGGGGTAGGACCAGTCTTGTCTTATAGGGGATCTCGGCGAGATCCTCGGTACATTTTTCTAGACGTGTACTGTGATAGGTGGTACCCCAGTGCCTAGTCATTGTATGGAATCCATTCTCCAATAAGCACCATACGGTTTTGATTGTGCCCAACTATGTTGAAACATGAGATGCAAGCATTTCAGCTATTTTCTATCTTACTTTCTATAAACACTATAATAATATCAGATGATTTTGATATCAAATGTTTTAGTTATCATATAGGAAAAACCCGTCGTGTTTATGTGTGACATGGTCTTACGAGATACCTTTGTTTTTCAAAGGATTTTGAAAATAGTAATAATTCAACTTGAGTGTGTTTTCTCACGCTGGTTTTCCAGACTGACTCGGGTGTTATTTTATTATAATGCTCAGGTCAGACCGAGTATTAAAGATTCAGGTTAGGATGCTATGGAGCTCGGAAGACAAGCTGGATGACAGAGACGTATTCCACGTACTTGATTATATTCCACTGTGTCTGTTAGGCTATGTA
This sequence comes from Allium fistulosum, assembly GCA_030737815.1. Taxonomy (NCBI): domain Eukaryota; kingdom Viridiplantae; phylum Streptophyta; class Magnoliopsida; order Asparagales; family Amaryllidaceae; genus Allium; species Allium fistulosum. Next base: position 796,292,164 of record CM060908.1, read on the forward strand.
GTCAGCACTTGTGAGGAAAAGTTATTACAATTGTCCAGTATTCATGTGTAAATTGTTGTACTTTGATGATGATATGTATAAATAACAGTTATAGTTCTTTTTGTATAAAGGCATGTTAATATCTATTATATGTTGTTCCGTTGCGATTGTGAGATTCTGTGTTGTTATTTCTATTTTCTTCTTCTATCTTTTTCTTCTTCAACCCTAACAATCGGTTTTTCCGGCATTCGAATTCTCGGCATGAGATATAGTGGATGTATTAGTGTCGATTTTCGAGGGTCAAAATTCCGGTTCGTTACACTTGGTATTTGAGCTGAAGGTTAAGTGAGAACTTTGGCTTTGATGGGGTAACTCGTTAGAGATAGGGTCAATAGCACCCTAGAGTGAGTTTGAGTGTATTAATAGATATGAGCACGTATTTTTTAGTGATATAAAATGTTTTATATTGTGTTGATTGATTTGTTGAGTGGCTTATGGATTTTGGTCAATACGAGTAATTAACGTTATTGATAGGGATCTCTCAACACTTGTACGGAGCAATTCGACATGGTATTGTTTTGAAATGGGTTAAATGAAATAATTTTACCCAAATTATTTTTATATATAAAGAGATAATCTTTCAGAGATTATTATAGTTGTATATGGTGTGCTTAGTTGTTAGAGAATGATATTATTTAATTATTATCATTTATTGATTTTGTTGGTGATTGAATAAAAGTTGATATTACAGTTAATAATTAAGAAATAATTTCATATAACAAAATGGAATTTTGTAAATGTGGTTTTGTAAATGTGATTTATAATTTGAATTGAAATGAAAATCTGAAAGTATATTTAAATATAATTGGTAAAAAAAGGGTTTGAAGGCTGGGAATTTGGGAATTTAATTCTCATTGGTTTTGAAATGTTTTTCAAAGTCTTAGAAAATAACAGTGATATTATATGGAGAATATTTTTGAATTGGAAATATGTAAAAGGAATTTTAAAGAAATAAAGGCACGGAACTCACTTCGGTCGCTGGAAAATAATTTCGGTGATGACTGCAGCATCATCGACGTTCATTTTCGAGTTTCCAAAGGAGAAATTGCTACCAATTGGAGTTTTGTTTTGAAAAGCTGGTTTTGGTTTGAAATGCGAAGGAATGATTTGGTATACCAAGGGGTTGTGTGTATATATAAATGATTTCAAAAATGATTTTAAAATATTTAAGAAATTGCTTAAACTTTGGAGTTTTGATTTAAAATGTTTTATGGAATATGAATAAGTTTGATAACTTATAAAATTTAACTTAAGATAGGTTAAATAGGGTGGAATTTGAAAATTTAGCCTAAGTTAGGCTGGATGGAGTAATTGTTGAAAATAGAATTTATTAAGATTGGAAATAAATTAGTGGATGAACTAATTAATTTAATTAGTAAGTTAAATGGAATTGAAATTGAATTTGAATAAGAATGGATATAGACTTAAGTATTGAGATGGTAATAAACATAAGAACTTTTGTATAAAATGTTTATAATTGACTAAAGAAAATTTGATGGTAAAATTCTTAAAATTGAAGGGAAATGAAAGTAAATGTGAATAAGAGAAACTGGGATAGCCCAGAATCAATTGGAAATAAATACGTAAGTTGTACGCATATTATTTTATTCGCATGACGATTTGATCCAGATTCGAGCACAGAATTTTGAGATAATTTATATCGATCCGAATTAGGATTTTTCACTCGATTTTCAACGACGAACACTGGATGTGGATTTTTGATTGATCCTGAGATTCTCTATCATAGTAGATGACTATGCAAGGAGAATGATGGTTTCTGATCAAGAAACCAAATCTGAGTCCGCACTAGAGAGTCGTGTGAACGATACTAGTTCGGAAGTGAAATTGTGTGATCGACTAAGCGATCAGATTTGATATTGTGTACAGATGATATATGTACATCGTACAGGCTTAAGTAAAGAAAATGTTGGGAATTGAAAATTGCAGATTAAAATGATTTTGAATTATTTGATTGTATATTATTGGTAAATAGGATGCAGGCATTTAAAATTAAGAGAAAATTGGATTATCGACAAGAAGGTACATGTTTAAATTGTTGTTTAAATTTGATGGTTTTGTGATTGAGCCAGTTGGCTTTTGTTTTCTTTTGATAATTTGGGCCCGTAGTGGCGATTTGTAATTGTTTGGATCTAGCCGCGCAAAGGAGACGCTGGCGAAATTTTTCGGAAATTTAAGGAGTTAGAAAATTTTGAAGAAAATTTTTAGTAACTAAAATTTGATGTTGGATTACAACTTGAAATGGTTAAGCAAATAATATTATTTGGAATCTATGGATGAATTTGGAAATTAGAAAAAGTGATAATGTGTTTTCAACAAATTGATTTCGGGAAGTTGTTTAAACTGACTGGTTTGGAGAAAGTTAATGGGTTTTAGGCCATTCTCCTTACCTTAGTAATTTCGGGGACGAAATTCTTTTAAGGGGGGAGGAATGTAACGACCCAGAATTTTGGGTGTTTGAAATTGGAATATTTAATTGATTTTAAATATTTAAAAGTTAATTTTATAGATTTTATAATCTCAATTTCAAATATAATGATTTATTGGATAATTTAACAATTGGAATTTGCCTAAAAAATTGAATCTTGGATTTTTAAGTGAGATAAAAATAGTTTAAAGGCCTATAAGATTTATATTAATAAGAATGAAGGTAAATATAAATTTTAAATTGGATTTGAAAGCAATTTACTCGATTTTAAAAATATCTCGTTTGAATTAACATATAAAGATAGCCTTCCGGGGCACAGTCTCGGAATCTGGCGAAACAAGTTCCACTAGATCTGTAATAGTGTATTATTATCGGATTTCAAATTTCGTAGTGTTTGGAGTTATCGTTTGGTCGTACGGGATATAAACGCGTTGAAATTAATATCGAAAATTCAATATAATATTTGGGTCCAAAAAGCTATCTTTTCCATACGATCGAATTAGGACTCGAAACCTTTTCCACTGCGTTCGAAATAGGGGTATAACATTATGAACGCCTGGTGGGACGCCTCAATAGGGGGTTCAAAATTTTAAGTTACGTAATCGAGATAATTTGAATAATTAAATAATATATATATATATATATATATATATATGTATGTATGTATATATGTATGTAATTTTTGACTTTGACTAGGCTGTCACACTCCCTCCCATTAGCCTATTCTTTCTTTCACTCAATCACTATACCCTTCCTTTTCAAATACGTTTCGTCCCTCCTTCTCTTTTTAAATGTCCAACCGAGAGCAATTCACAGTGAAAAAATAACGCATGGCATACTTCAAAAATTAATATCTCACAATATACTCAATGAAAAAAATCCAAAACCAATTTGTAAATTCATATTTTGGCGTGAGCTTCAAGTTAGTATGCCGTTTGTTAGGTGCGGCATCTAGTAGTTGAGCTCGACTTTTGTATCGCACAGCAGTTTTCATCTAGGTTTTGGGTTTTCTCGAGCATTGGTCTTTGATTCAAGCAACGGAGATGATTTTTGGATTCGGCATGGAGAGGCGCGCCTACGGTTGGTTTTTGGTGGCATGCGGCTTCGATTTGGGGGTCGCGATTTTAGGGGAGGTTGCCGCGTTCAATGACGGTGGTCGCGTTTCGAGAGGGAGTTGCGGCCGTGGCATGGTGGTGTGCGATCGAGTGGGGAGGTAAGGAGCGTCGCTTGGGTGATCTTGTAACGGTCGATGGTGTCAGGGATCGCGTGCACGTGCACAAGATGGGCTATGCATATGGGTTCAGGCGAGTTGAAGAGAAGAGGGGGAAGAAGATTAAGGCGGGCCGGGTTTTGAATTGTCTAGGTAATGGGCTTTCTTTTGAAAAAAAAAATAGTTTATATAATTTGTTGTTTAAAATAAAATTGTTAAAACTTATAAATTGAAGATATTATTCTTTTTAGATCGAAATCTAACGTGGTCAGTTGCGCCGGGTTCGTATTAAGGAGATCTTTGCTATGGAATTAGTTTGATAGAATTTGGAGCTTGCAGGATTTCCAGATAAATTCAAACGCGTTCGAATTTAACCAGAACCAGAATGTGAAAGCGACGGGAAATAAATGTGAGTAAATCTCACTAATCTTGGATAACTGGTTGAATTTTTAAATAGTTAAAATTAATTATTGGATGATTGGTTGAATTGATAAATTATTATCGGTTAAATGTGATATTATATATGGTAGTATATATATTAGTAGTTGGATTGATTATTCCCGCGCGTTGGAGCGGATGAGATCCTATGCGCCCGCATAATAGCGAATGACCCTATATTACCACGGTATCCTGCCTCAAAGTGGGATTGGTATTTTTATGTCGTATTAACATCTGTGGATGCAGGAAAACAGGTTGGAGGGATCCAACTGGATTCCTCAAAAATGTTGAATTTAATTTCATATATAGTGATATATTATATGTTTGAATAAATCTGTGATAGATTATTGTGTGATTTGAATTTATTGGATGCTATGGTAGCACTGGTCTAGATGTTGGTATTTTTTTAAAATACCATAAAAATATGTTCTGAATTTGAAAAGAAATTAAAAAGTGATTTTTGAAATAAAATATTTCTATAGAGTTTTGGATTAATTGATTTGTTAAAATAGATGGTTTTGAATTTGTACTTGACTATTTCGGGATATTGTAAATATGGATTTTGGAATAATGTATTTAAAATATTTTAAATAAAAAGAAAAATATAATTCTTAAGTGATACTTGTTTTAAATATTAAAGGTTTTAAAAATCGAGATTTTTAGCAGTTGGGGAGAATAGAAGGGAATTTGGAAAAAATTGGTTATACTAGATCTTGGATAAGATTTCTAAATTATGGAATAGAAGAAAAATCGAGATTTGGTTGGCTTTTGGAATATAGTTTGGGTTATTTAAGGAATTGATTTATAAATGGAATTTAATTTAGAAATCGATTTATAATGGATTTAGGTGATGTGAAACCGTTGTAAACTGGAAATGAGACTATGGGATTTATAAACAATGTTTATAGATAAAGTGAAATGATTATCGTTTGATAAATTGAGGATATAAATTCATGGTAAGAATTTATAATGAGATGAGTAAATCGGTTTAAAAAGAAATGATAGATTTTACTTTTGGAAATGTGAAAAGGGATTTATGAAATTGGGGACGTAAATCGATTGGTGATAAATCGAGAGAGATTTATAAATATTAGATTGGTTATATTGGAATTGAAAAATATATTCTTATCGAGAAGTTGAGTTTGTTTTAAAAAGAGGATTTTTAATTATTTAACTAGGTAATTTAAATATGTTTTATTATAAGAATATTATAGAAAGTTTGTTGTTTAAATATTTTTAAATTGTCAAATGAATTATAAGTTATATAAACAAGTCTTGTAAAATGATTAGTATTTTATTAAGAAATCAGAATTAATCGGTATTATTATTTTAAAAGATAAATTATTCAATATTAATATAGTTTTATATAATAACTTTCATTTAAGAGTATTTGCCTAAATTAGACTTGGAAAATTATTATAGAAACTTTATAAGCATTATTTTGAGATAATTATTAAATAAAGTTTTCGAAAAGTAATGGTATACTTTCATGGCAAAATCGGAGGCAAAGATTGCATGCAGTTAAGTTTGGATTTATCTAGGATAGAGACGTAATCATTGAGCTATGAATCCATGGTTGATACCGCATGGTGCTTTCCAAATTTATTTTAAAAAGTTTTCAAATATTTTGAAGGGAATGGTTTGTGAATATACTTATTTCGGTGAGATAAGTATATACTTTTGAATAAAGAGATTTAATTAAGGAACCCCGAACGTATAGAATTCGTTATAAACGAGTAAAGGAATTTACAATATAAATTATGAAGGGTTTTGAGAAAAGAGAAATAAATGGAACTTTCCTAAGTGTTGGGAAGTAAGGTGTTTAGAAAAAAACTATTTTTAAATTTTTTTTCTAAGTTTTGAAATAAGAGATGGTTTGAAATATCCTGATATGGATATAAGTATTTGAGTTGTCTCAAATATTGAAAATTTGGAAGGGGTTTGAATATATATCTTATAAAGATATTTTGAAAATAAATTTTGGAAGATTATAATATGGGCCTAGTGACTGCTATGGATGTTATATTGATAGTTAAATAACCAACTATCAAGTATCTACCAATTTTGTTGATCGTTTCGAAGAGACCGGGATCGGATTTAATTATCCAAAAACCACTTCTATTTGATTTGAGCGTTATGAATGGATATCGTGAAGATGGTGAAGACGGTGATTTGGTTTCGTTGAGATCCAGAACGAACATGTATGGACGAATGCTATCAGAACATCATCATTGGAAGACGATGAGCATTCTAAGTGAAAATTGTTCTTAAAAAGGTAATCGTAGCCTCAAGCCTCATCAACCAGAATGACTGAAAATCAGGGGAGATGCAGCAAGGCTAAGTGGGTCATACCCAATTAGGGTATGTTATCACCTTTCTAGATACCCTCGGATATATTATTAATTACGGATATGGTGGTGCTTGGAAAAAGAGCTCTCGATAAGGGTGGGAACACCTGGGGTGATAACATATTCGGTTCTATCACGGTTAGGGGTAGGGCCGTTCTTGTGTTGTAGGGGACCCCGACGAGGTCCTCGGTACATTTTTCTAGACGTGTACTGCGATAGGTGGTACCCCAGTGCCTAGTCATTGTATGGAATCCATTCTCCAATAAGCGTCGTACGGTTTTGATTGTGCCCAACTATGCTGAAACGTGAGATGCAAGCATTTCAGCTATTTTCTATCTTACTTTCTATAGACACTATAATAATATCAGATTATTTTGATATCAAATGTTTTGGTTATCGTAAGGGAAAACCCGTCGTTTTTATGTGTGACGTGATCTTACGAGATACCTTTGTTTTTCAAAGGATTTTTAAAATAGCACGTATTCCACGTACTTGATTATATTCCACTATGTGTGTTAGGCTGTGTAGTTAGAAGTTGTGAGGATAAGTTATTACAACTGTCCAGTTTTCATGTGTAAATTGTTGTACTCTGATGAGTATGTATAAATAACAGTTATAGTTCTTTTTGTATAAAGGCATGTTAATATCTATTATATGTTGTTCCGCTGCGATTATGAGTATGTATAAATAACGGAACTCACTTCGGTTTTTGTTTCTGTTTTCTTCTTCTATCTTTTTCTTCTTCAACCCTAACAATTGGTTTTTTCAGCATTTGAATTCTCGGAATGAGATACAGTGGATGTATTAGTGTCGATTTTCGAGGGCTGAAAATCCGGTACATTACAGAATATATCTATGCATTAGAGGATAAATTTTTAATACATACTTTATCCACTAAATAATCTGTGAATTTTAATATTTTCACTGTAATTATTGCGGTTAATTTTAATTATGATTATCACAATCAAATATATCTATGCATGCTTTATCCTTGCACATTGTTGTTAATGATACAACACTGTTAGTCAGCAATGTTTTTTCATTAGCATTATATTTAAATTCTTATATATTTGGAGATGGCCTATGCAACTACAATATTTTTACCACATCCGTATGTAAAGCACAGGTTCGCACCAGTATATATTAATATATTAGTGCACGATGCTTTCTATGTATGTTATTAAGTTTTTTATACAATTTACTTGATGTTTTACTTCGACATTACTACTTAATATAATATTGATAATTAGTGAGTAGTATATATATATTGTTACATTGATATACCTTTGTGTTTATCATATATTATTAAAATATATTAGTAAAATAATACTTTCAATTATATATTATTGGGTCTTGACATTTAGAGTGTTATTAATTACTTTAACCTAATTATAATGGTGAACAATATTAATATTTAGGTGTTTTTTTATATGCAAGCATAATGTGTGTATGTGTACACATACATACATATTAATTACATATTGGTATGCTATTAATCTTGTTAATATACATGCTAATTTATATATATTAACTACATATTGGTATGTTATAGATCCTGTTAATATGCATGTTATAGTGTATGTGTGTATTGTCTTTCATTTTTCTTTTCGAGTATTGGACTGATTTAGCCTTATATTAATGCATGCCTTTGCACTGTTGCTCTGGTGATTGAGTCTGATGTTGCCTATTTATTTTGTGGTCTCGTTTGCTTATTTAAGTTTTTCCTGCTTATATTGATTATGTGCTATATTTTTATTGATGTTACTGCTATGATCTTATTATGACTCTAGTTTATATTGATAATGTTGTTTATTTATATAAACTCAAGCTTCCAAGTCCTATGGGTGGGGGTGTCTTTATTTTGTTGTAAAGTTTTATGGGGAAGAGCTACTATCAATCTTGTTTGTGCTACCATATTTTCAATATAGAATAAAATTACATGTGTGCTCTTCACATAAGAGGATCACTCATTTTCTCAAATAGAAAAAATATAGATTCCCTAATTCATATAATAAATCTGAAAAGATGGTTTCAGTATGTTAATCACATTTATATTGAGTAAAAAAGAAAAATAATATTTTAATTCAAATATAAAAATATATAAAACATGTAACTAAAACTATATATATAAACAATATACCTTTATTTACAATTCATTTATCTTAGTAATTACCAATGATAAAAACTTATATTTATAATTCATTCGTCAAAATAAATAATTTATCTTTTAGTAGTAGTAGTAAAATATTAGTTTACAGCCTTCACATTAATTCAGGTAATTTTCACCTCTCTCCTTAGTTCTCTCATGATATTTTATGTAACGACCAGCCTTTTCGACCCTTAAACGTCGACACTAATACATCCATGGTATTCACATCTCGAACATCTAAGTTCTGAAAAGACAGATTGTTGGGATGAAAGAAAAGAAAAGACAGAATAGAATCTCACATCGTGATGAGTAATATATAATATATAATAGATCTTTACAAAAGGAAAACTTTTATATACATACACCAATCAGAGTAACCAACCTATCATAAGCCTGGACTGTTATAACAGCCTATCCTCACAAATGCTGATAAATACAAAACAAGGGGTATAACAGAAAATAAAATATGCAAATAGGTCTTCGAGGCATCCAGCTCATCTCCTTAAGCTTCAAAGTGTCCAAAGTTAAGTCTAGAAATATACTCGGGTCTGACTTGAGTATTATAAGAAAACAACACCTGGATTGGTTTAGTAAACCAATGTGAGAAACTCAAATCATATGGATTTTTATATTTTATAAAATACTTCAAAAATAAAGGTATCTCGTAAGACCATGCTGCACATAAATATGGATGGGTTTTTACTTTACGGTAACCAAACCATTTTTATTAGAAATTCTGGTGACATTACAATAATGTCGAAGGTTTAAAATAAATTGTTAACATATCTTAAATGGTTACCCATAATTACATTCAACTACTACGTTCAACAACTAAAACTGTAAGTAACGTATTGGAGATTGGATTCCATATAATGACAAGGCACTGGGGTACCGCCTATCATGGTTCATTTCTTGAAACTGTATCGCCTACGAACACTAAATCGACCTACCCCTTCCTAGATAGTACCGAATATGTCATCCCATTGGTTGCTTTACAACCTTTTCCTTGTGAGCTCACGTGCACATACCAAATCCATAAATATCGATCTAGAAAGGTGATGACCATACCCTAACGGTAGCGAACCATATAGCCGTGTTGTATGTCCCGTGTTTTAATCATTACCGGGTGTGAGGTTTGTGAGCCAAAGATTACCTTTTTCTTTAGCAAATCCCAATTGGAATTCTAACACTACCCTCAACGTAACAATGCAATGTCAGCATTCATCCATACAAGTTGTTCAGGATACGAACAAACCGAAGGCACTACTTCTACTACATCCTTTTTGGAATCACCCTCAGGATTAGTAGTAAGTAGCTCTTGCACTTTAAAAATTTTGTCTTCGATTCCATTATCTTTAAGATGTTTCGATTTGAACGCTTATGCTCGGATAACATATGCTTATCCAAACCCAGTCTCTCTGAACCAATAATGGATTGTTTCAAAACTTGACCAAGATTTGATAGTTGGTTATTTCAATATCAAATAAACAAACAGTCAAATCAAAGATTTAATTTATATGGAAACCAAGCATGACTAAGCACATAAGCAACCACTAAGCCTCTCTAATTATTCCTTTCATTAAATAAAACCACTTTGTAATGAAAGATTTCATTTACAAAAAAGTACTTAACTGGGTTAAAATAAATGTCATATTGATAACAATAAACCAAAAACCACTTTCCATTTGGTGTAAGTAAATGGATCGTATGGAAATTGGACCAATTATACCTCTCACCACTTTCTGATTTCAAACTTGCAGTATGCCTCAATTAACAATGTAGTCGAACATGTTAGCGTACTATACTTGCCTCGACCTACATTCCTAAACTCTCACAGATGGAGACGAGTTTCTCTTGGAATTTTGGGTTGAAGTATAAAAGGAATGTTTTTCGTATCATCATAAATTATAAAGATCATTTATAGAAATTGAATCACCTACACTTGCCATGTTTCTGATATTTCAACTAACTCTATCCCTCGCCTAGAACAAAGCCAGAAAACTCAAGGCACTTGTTGCTCCTAGCCTTCCATAGACACTTCGACTCGAGATCTCACAGATAAAGAATCAATATACACATCGGCATTTAGTGTCAAGTACAGGACTACTTAATTTCCATAAGTAACCGAATTCGTATACGAAAATAATACTTCATATACCAAACGCCAATCTTTGATTTCAAACTTAAACTATTCATCGTTAAAAATGAGGCCGTTCAAGTTGGGGTATTATTACCTCTCAAACCTTAACTAGACAACATTCTTTACTTCAAAATAGGTAAAAAATTCCCTACCTCGAAGCTTAACATCAAGTATTAGAACTCATAAATTATGTATACCATTTATAATAACAAAGTATTATAAAACAAACTTTCTTTCCACCTTATCTGAAATCATTTTTGAAAATCAATAGGCTAAGGGAGCCTTGCCCATTTATTACAATCAATATTCATTACATCAGCATTACAGCTTCCAAGCTTACAATTGCTATTATATTGAACAGAATAAAAACAGAAATGCCAATACAATGAAAACACTTCATATACTTCCAGCTTATCTTGATCAATGCCCCTGCTTGTAATTCAAACCCCATACAACTTTTTCATTGCTTTAGAAACTCAACATATGAAATTTAGTCAGCACCTATAACGGTGAATCAGGCATTCATTTGATCAGAATAATATATTAATATGAATCTCAGTATACTCCAGAAATTAACCTCCCTTTGCCCAATCAGTTAATATGCTCCATTCACTTAATAGATCTGCGTATAATCAAGTTGTTAATGATTACAAACAAATCACTAGCAGAATTAAATGTATCAGAAAATATTCTCCCATTCCTTTCCTTCCAGATTGCATAAATGAAAACTTTAAGAACAGTAAGTAAGGCTATAGATCTGGAAGTCTTCCATCTAGTAGCTTTGTATATATTAAACCATTCTTCTTTGGAATTCTTATCAGGAATGTGAAATTTACCAATAGTCATCAACTTGAGCCAAATATCACTTGTATACGTACAACTAAAAACAGATGAGTATTATTTTCCAATTGATCATTACATAATACACAAGTACTATTATCAATCAATCCATAAGATTCCTTTACTATAACAAAAATGTTATAGTCTATAATGTCTTTTCCTTTTCTCGAAACTATTTATTACAACAATGGTGTTGTAATCCATGACTTCTTCCTCTTTTAAAAACACTTTTAGAAACCCATGAAAATTTAGGTTGAAACTAGTATTTAAAACATCTCTTTAAAGATGGCCACTTTTAGACAAAACTTGACTTTTGAAAACAAAAGATTTCCTTTATAAAATGTAAACCTCTTGCCTTATTATGTCAAATAATCTTTTAAAAATCATTTATATGAATTTTAAACCTCTATTAAACAAAGTTCATACCTCCATGCAAATCATAACCAACGCTTTTAAAAAGAATTCGGCTTTGAAAAAGCATAGGAATTTCAGTTAAATAAACTACTAGTATAAATAATCAAAATATATTTAAAAACTTCAGAATCCTTTTAGAATACATATATAGCTTTTATAAAACACGTTCGAAAAGATTTAAAAAATATCTAAATAGGTAACCCTCTTTTACTTTGCTAAAACCTTGGATTTCCAAGGTGCATCCACAGCAACTGTCGCTATATGGACCGTAATTATCAACTTTTGTTTTGTAAATAAAATTACTTTTAAAACAACTTCTTTCTATATTTTAAATCACTGTAAGTATGGAAAACACTTTACTTCAAAATAAAATTTTGAAGTTGATTTAAAATCCATAACTTTTCAAATACGGAAAGAGGCTTAGCGACCACTCTAGCACATCATCAAGTGCTAACTACTTCTATATCAAAAAGAAGTCAACTTTCAAGTCATATCATAGGTCATATTGAACATTACCAAACCATAATATACAAGCATTACATATACACTTATATAAATGAAATGCAAATCAATGGAGCGAGGAATCCTTTTGGATCCCTTTACAAATCTCTATTCTCCAAAGTGCTACCGTAGCGACCTATTCGCTACGAAGACACTTCGACTTCCTCCTTTTGTCCCTTGCAAAATAATAGTTAATTATGCCATCCACTTCCAAGTGGAAATCAAACCAAAAAACCATTATAAATATTATGTCCTATATAATTATACACAACACCAACAATAATAATTGATTACAACATACAACATCATTTAAAAATGGTATTCAAAGTGAGAAATCTCACTTTCAAACCGAAGATGAAGGTACCAAAATCACCAAGCACACAAATCTTTCCTACCATTCAAACAACACAACACAAAACAACCTCATTCCATTGCCTAGCTTACGGCCATGCTTCATAGCCTCCCCCATTACTCATGCCTAGCCTTCTTTCTCCCTAAAATGCATACGACGTTGATGATTTTGGGGATTTGGCTCTTAAAGTTTCAACTTATGAAAACATGTAAGTGTTTCCTAAGCTTAAGGAAGAAGTTTGGGGTGGAGTTTGGGTTATTTTGATTAGATTTTGGCCATTGGAATTTTTGATGTAAAGGAGGAGTGAAGAGGACAACATTTGCTTTATGGAATGTAAAGTAAAATGAAAAGGGTATGATTGCTCTTTTATAGAATGAAAAATGGTGAGCTTAGTCTTACACTCACCTCCCTTCACATGAATGGAAGCCTCACCTCCCCATGTGCTTGTACCCTCTCTACTCAAGTGCATGTACTCTTCTCTTAATACTTGTGCAAGGATCAAATCAAATGCAAAAGTCTTTATTTTACTAATCCTTTACTTAATTGTTTCTGGAAACAAATTAAAGTTAATAATCTTTATTAACTTATTTTGTACTTATGGGACTTGTTATATGGTGCATATATATATATATATATACATATGTTCGCAACAACGTTGCGACAATTTTCGTTTGATAAAAAGTCGAAAATTCAAAAACGATTTTTTGTCACATTTTCAATTTTTCTCCGATTTATTTACTTTTGTAAATAAACTTTCAAAATGAGTTTATCATTGTTACTTATTAATTAAAAGAGGGTTATTTGATTATCAAAATCCATTAATTGAATATTTAAATTAATTGAATATTTATAATCAAAGCGATAAAATTCTTGATCTTTACATTCTTCCCCCCTTAAAAGAATTTTCACTCTAAAATTTCATCACAAACAAACAACCCAGATATAAGTCATACTAATTCTTAACATTTTCCACAATTTTAAATAACTAACAAACAAACTTAGAGTTTATCCAGGTTTACAACCTTCTTATCACACAAGCATGATAACAATCTACTAAGCATACCTCATGCTTAACAACCATATTTATTACCCAATCGAGTATTCACACCACCTCATGAAAAATCAAAGAGTCGTCTACCCAAATCCTCATAAAACATTAAAAGAAAATATATTTAAGCCCGTATGATGTGCATGGATCATCCGTCGCAATATTCGACCTGATCACCTAATCGAATACATAAATCTCTCATCCAAACTAGTATAGATCACTTAACTTCTACATCACAGAACACTGATCAGGTTCCTTGATCTAATACTTATTATTTCCTTACATAGTCCTAAACTATGATTGAAAACACCCACGTCATCCCAAGAATCCATCTCAAATATTCGTCGTCGCAAAATTGAGTGAAAATGCCTAGCTCAGACCGGTGTATATCACTTAGAAATCTTGTGCCCGAACTTTCGATCTAGAAAGATAATATGAATAAAATGATACAAGTCTACCTTACGGTTTTATCCCTTTTGGGTAACTTAATAATTATACTATTCCAATTCTTTTCACTTCCCCAAAATTATTTATAAAACCTTTCATAAAATATAACATATGTTTTAAACTTGTATAATACCCTACAATATCCTGAGAGTATATATAACTATCTGATTTAGTCTTACCCATTTTAAATTTAGATATAGGCCTAAAATAAATCTGGGTCTTAAAACTGAGTCAACCTATTCGACCTCTTTACTTATCCAGTTTGGTAAGTAGCTAAGAAGAATATGATGTTGGTATCCTAACTCAATTCTAGAGTCTACTTTTCCTTAGACACCTTTAAGGTAAAGATGTTTTATTAGCCGACCTAATAACATTAAAGATTATATAACTTAGATGTTAAAACAAAGGGTATAGTTTAATAAACCAAATTTATTAAAACCTTCATATTAAATTTGACCTATTAAAACTTGTATTAAATTATTTCTTCTTTAACCAAGTGTGATATAAACCCATATCAGAAATTTCATTTATCAACACACTCTTGTATAAAAATACCTTTTTATTTTGAATCCATTTTCTTTAAGAAACCTTAAGAACTAAGTACCTGACTTTATTTCAAAACTTTTTGGAAAGAATATAACATAGTTTAGTTCATAGAAAATTTACATATAGACCGAGTAAAACCAAAATGATACCAAGGAACTAGGTCTTACCAAGTAGTATCATACATCCCCATATTAAGAAGTGTAATACTTAAGAGAAGTGATTACCATCCAAACACATACCTTTTCCATTTTTAGTCATCTTCGAACCACTCGAACTAGATAACATAAAAATACTTCTTCTTTTTCGAATCCCATTTTGAAACAATATTGTATATATTTCTCATATATATAATAGCTTTAACACTTTAGTTACTCAAATTTACTTTAGGTTCATTAGGATTCGAACTCTTTCGATCGTACAATGACAAAGGGAATAATTTACTAAGTGCACTACAACGTTCGCTTAAACAAACATCCAATCGTCACTTAGAAGATTATTCAGATCATCACATAACAAATATAGACTCATTCCCTGAACTATCCAAAGAAAATGCACCTTAAAATTCTCTTTGAAATATTTATACTTATAAATACTTTCAAGTAATATTATCATTACCTTTTCCAAAAACCATTTCACTACAAGAAAAACAGTCTTTTATAGCGGCATATAGCCGCTATTAAACACAACTATAGAGGTTTAATAAACGTTGTATATCAACATGTTATAAAAAAGAATTGCACATTTATAACAAAAAAACCGCTATAAAAGAGCATAATTTCATAGCATAAAGTAGCCGCTATGTTACATAAAGACGGTAGCTCACTATTACCGCTATAAAACATCTCAATCGTAACGAAAATAACAAAATCTTTATAACAAGGTATAGCCACTATAAAATTTTATTCTATAGAACATATTTCGCGCTATTTATCAAGATGTTTATAGAATGTTCTACATCACATATATATACCGCTATAAAATGTGTACAATAACGCCTATTTACTGCTATCCTTTGAAGGTAACCTCATACATTGCATTATCTTTTTATAGCACTTATGTCATATAGTTATAACGCTTTTAAGGAGCTATGCTTTATTTTACTATATATTTGATGCACCCCACTATTACATTTTAATAATAACAATCAAAATGAATCTTCTTAAATAGATAACAATTTGAACAATGTATGAACGAAAAAAATATAATAATCGGCAAATGTAATGCATATTCATGATAACAAAATAAAGTATCAACTAACAAAAAATAAGTTCAATACATGAGTTACCAAATTCAATACATATTCATGATAACAAAAGACAACATAGTTCAAAGTTAACGTCTACAAGTACCAAATGCATCACTGGGAACTTGAACTGCTCAAAGCCTTTCTTCATGCATGTCTTCGGTCATTGGTAGTACTTCCTGAAAATTCAGAACAATTTGAAAGTAATTATATAAAACTGTGATGAAAATTATAGGTTATTGATAGTACCTTCTATTATTAGATGGATGAAGATTTACATAACTTTTTTAAACATCAAATTTTTCTTAAATGGATGAAGATAGTGTCTTGTTGCATATTGCATTACAATAGCCCGCGTTTACTTTTTCTTAATAATATAAGTGCACATACACACATGCACCAAACTGCATTGGAATTTTTTTTGCTTAATATGTCTTATCAAAAATATTCTAAGTGCTTAAATTTTTGAAACTTTTTGCCAAAATCTCCTTTGCGTAGATGGCACCGAGGAAAACCTCAAACACAAGAAAGAGATATACAAGATCAAAACATGATCAGACTCAAAATATATCAATCACAAACACCCGCACTGGGAAACTATCCAAATATTTACTTATATATCTTATAAAGTGTGTATGTCACATAGCATACATCCTACTAAGCATTGAAACATACCTTATAGCAATATTAGTGAGTTCGCTAACATTTCCAAAGAAACATGAGCATGAAGAGAGCCAAAAGTAAGTCAAGAGCCATCAAATACCTACACTTAACTCAAACAAGCATATGAGCACATATATTTATAAAATTATACAACAAAACCCATAGAATTTAGACTACGACTTTTATACTAACATTAATTTTGCAGGTAAAGAACTTAATGCATCATCATCTACCAGGACAAGGCTTAAGACATTATTATTTCTATTATTAACTTAGTTTATTTATTGTTATTATTATCATCGTCGTCGTCGTTGTTAGTATTATTATTATAAACTTAATTAATTTTTATAAACTTGGTCCATTATTATTATTATTATAAACTTAATTAAGTATTATAAACTTAGTTAATTATTATTACTATTATTAATATATACAAGCTTAGTTATTTTTTAAAAAACTTAGTTATTTCTATAAAATTCGCCGATCTTCATCTATAAACTTAGTTATTTTTTATGAAATTAAGAATTTATAAAATGAGTTAGATGTAAAGATGTTGAATACTTTATAATTTATTACCGTTGTTATCATTATAAACTTAGTTAATTTTCTTAAACTTAGTTAATCTATTATTATAAACTTATTAATTTTGTAAACTTTTTTAATTCTTATTAAACTTAATTAATGAAGTTAATTTTTATAAACTTAGTTGATTTTTTAATAATAATAATAATATTATTATTATTATATAAATTTAGTTAAATTTTTGTAAAACTTAGTTAAACTGGTTAATACTTTATCATTTATCATTGTTGTTGTTCTAAACTTAGTTAATATTTTTAAACTTAGCTTGTTTATTATTATTATTACTATTATGACTATTTTTGTCATTTTTGTTAGTATTATTATTATAAACTAAGTTAATTTATTATTATACATAAACTTAGTAATTGTTTATAAAACTTAGTTAACTTAGTTAATATTTTATAATTTATTACTTTATTATTACAAAATTAGTTAATTCATTATCATTGTTATTATTATAAACTTAAATATTATTATATTTTTTTTTGAGAAAAATGTGTGATCCTCTACGAATAGAGGAGAGCACACATGCGAATATATATATATATATATATATATATATCACGAATATAAAGTGCTGCCAACATGCCTGGCAGGTAACAAAAACCAAATACATATATATCAAATCTCAAGCACTCCTAAGATGAGTTCCGGCAAGGCCACCACCCATCACACCCCGATATCGAGCTCCGGCATGGCCACCGCCCGATATTAAGGTGTTAGAAGTACCTAAAAAACTAGAGGAAAAAAACAAAAACTACTGGATGACGTCCCAGACTAATGAGGAAGCTCCAACTAACTGAATCAGGAGAGGTGAATAAGCATCTGCTTTGAAGTGGATCTGTTGAAAAGAGAAACCGCTCTGAAGCCTTTAATCAAGAGAAAGGGGTACCGAACTGAAGAATATATCCTCCTGAAAAAAGTACTCCATAATGAAGATAGTAGAATCCTAAATCTGAGGAGAAACTGCTAGTAGTCCTGGATGAAGATACTCTGCTCTGCTAACCTCTCTACCATCTGGTGTCCAGCAATCTGAAGATATGAAAACCTGCAAAATGAACCTGATATCCTATCTCCCATACCTGTAACTGGAAAATGACTAAAGAAAAAATTAGAATGATACATATATATGTATATTTATATAATAAATATACATATATATGTATTAATAAGGAAGGAAATAAAAACCTAAATAAGACTAACTGGACAATAACAGTATAAATAAAATACTTAAAAACCAATACCAAACAAAGACTAGTACAAATATTGAGACGGATCAATCTTATGAACCTTTAATCATAAGTAAGTTATGATTAGAAGTGAAATCATCATCTAAACTAGAGAAAATATTAATAATACTATTATTAATGTTAAAAAAATTATTGTTGTGTTTAAAAAAATTAATATTATGATTAACCTTGTTAAGATACCTTTTGAAAAGGATATTTTTAGCTAATTTATATTTGGGGTTAGAGATCCAATTAAAACAAAATGAAGAAATTGTAAAAATCAATTTGTTAAAATGACAATTATTATTATTGAAAATTCTTTGATTTCTTTCAAACCAAATAAACCAACTAATAATAATGAATAAAGTGTCTAGTAAAAATCAATATTCTTTTTGAACTTGAATCTATAATTATTCCAGTAAAATTCACAATCCGAAATTTTAGTTGTTATATTAAAGTTAAAATTTTTAAGAGTATTAATTAGAATGTAATTAGTATCCATACAATTATAGTATATATGATTAATGTCCTCAAGATACAGATTACAAAAAAACATTTATTATCATTTTGAATATTTTTTCTTTTTAAAAATTCGATTGTATTAAGTTTTCCATGAAGAATTAACCACATGTGCATTTTGGATTTGGGAGGAGCATTAGATTTCCACATATATTTAAATGAGTTATTTATTGTACCCGAAAAATTAATGAATCTGTAGAAAGAATTAGAAGTATATTTCTTACTTTTATCCCATTCCCAACTAATAAAATCATTATCATTATCAATATTATAAAGATTTAATCTGGCATACAGCAAAGAAAGTTGTCTAAAAGTTGAATCAACTAAAATTCTGTTAAAACTGAAATTCCAAGGAGGATCATTTTCTGGAGAATAAACTTCATTGATTAAAGCATACTTAAAGTTACAAATTTCATACAGATCCTTAAATTCTATCTTAAGAGGCAAGATCGAAATCCAATGGTCATGCCAAAACGAAGTACGATTACCAGAGTGAACAATTGTATATATTCCTAAATTAAATATCTCATTACATTTTAAAATGCTTTTCCAAAAGTTAGATATATTTTGAGTGGCTGGAGAAGCAATTTGATATAAATTGCTATTTCCATTATAGTAATATTTAGAAATGATCTCTTTCCAAACAGCGTTATCATTTATATCTTTAAACTTCCAAAGCCATTTACCTAACAGAGACAAATTCATATTACGCAAATTAATAACACCTAATCCACCTTTCTTTTTGGCCTTACAAACGGTTTCCCAATTTACTAGACATTTAATATTATTATTAGAGTTTTCTCCACTCCATAAGAAATCTCTTCTAATCTTATCAATTTTGTCAATAACCCAATCTGGGAACAAATGCAAGGACATCGAATAAATCGGAAGAGCTGATAAAACCGAATTTATTAAAACTAGTCTACCTGCTCTAGATAGAAATCTCCCATTCCAGTTAGAAATCTTATTTTTAATTTTATCAATGATAATAATCCATCGTCATGTTTGAGTTTGGTGGGTCTAATCACAAAACCAAGGTAGTCAAAAGGAAAGTTCATAGTTTTGCAATTAAGAGTATTAGCAACTAAGTTTTTAACTTTATCAAAATCATTTAAAACTAACACGGAACTTTTGTCAAAATTTATTCTTAAACCAGATAAAAGTTAAAAACTGTAAAGGATAAACTTAAGGGTAATGATGTGTCTTGGAAGATGGGAAGAAAAAAGTAAGGTATCATCAGCAAATTGAAGAACCGATAAACCATTACGCGAAATTTCATTGCCTACACGTCCAAGAGATCCATTATCCGCTGTTCTTTTAATAATTTTAGCAAAAACATCAGCAGCTAAGTTAAATAATAAGGGCGATAAGGGATCCCCTTGCCTTAAACCTCTCTTAGATTGAATTCTATTACCTAATATACCGTTAACCATAATACTAGAGTTTCCAGTTCTAAGCAAGGTCAAAATCCAATAGATCCATCTATGACTAAAACCTCTAGCATGAAAAATATCTACAAGAAAATCCCAATCTACTGAATCAAAAGCTTTAGAAAAATCAAGTTTTAAAATCGCACAAGTTATGTTATTCTTAAAACAGTAATTAATATATTCTTGAACAACTGCCACACCATCAGTGATATTTCTCCCTTTAATAAAAGCTGATTGTGAACAATCGATTAATTCATTCATTCTTTTACTAAGTCTATTAACTAGAACTTTAGAAATGATTTTAACTGAATAGTTAATCAAAGAAATAGGTCTAAAATCTTTTAAGTTTTTAGCTCCTACTTTTTTGTGTAACAAAATAACATTTGCGAAGCTAAATCTCCCTAATTGCAAATTACCATTGTAAAAATCATTAAACATATTAACTAAGTCAAATTTTAAAACGTCCCAAAAAGTAATATAAAATAAAATAGGAAACCCATCAGGTCCCGGGGATTTATCACTTGGCATGTCATTAATTGCTTTTCTAATTTCTTCTTCGGTAAAAGGATTATCTAACTCTGATAAATCAATAATAGAATTAGGTGGATACAAATCTATCCATCTAACATTGATTCTATGTTTGATTTTAGAACCAAAACTATCCTTATAATAGTCTGTAAAAGCCCTGTTATGATCTCTTTGATCCACTAACTCTATATTATTAACAAATATAGAGTTAATTGTATTACTACATTTTCTACCATTAGCTATATTATGAAAAAAATTGGTATTATTATCACCTTTGTTGATCCATTGAATTCTGGATCGTTGTTTCCACATTACCTCCTCCTTTTCTAAAATAGAATTTAATTCATCTTTTAAATTAGCAAGAACATTACGTTCACCTATATTTAGAGGTCTAGATTCTACTATCTTATTAATTTTAAGCATTTCATTAAGAATATTATCTTTTTTAATTTTTAGATTGCCAAAAACATTTTTGTTCCAGTTTTTAAGAAAAATCCTAAGCTCCCTAAGTTTAGAAACAAAAGCTTTTGCAGAATTTTCCTTATTTCTGATATTATGGAAAATCAAAGAAATCCATTTACCTTTAACTAGATTCACAAAGTTAGATTCCAAAAGCCACATCTTTTCAAATTAAAATTGTTAATAATAACTCTATGGTATTCACAAGTAAGTATAATTGGACAATGATCGGAGTATGTATAAGGTAAACCAGTGACTCTACAGATTGGGAATTTATCTTCGATATCATCGCTAACAAAAAATCTATCGAGAAGAGCCATGGATGGAGACTCTCTAGCGTTATTCCAAGTAAACTCTCTATTAGAAAGGGGAATTTCAATCAAATTAGAATTAATAATAAATTGATTGAACTCCTCCATTGTAGAGTAATCCCCTTCCCTAGGAAATCGCTCACCAATGAAACGCGTAACATTAAAATCACCCCCCAAAATCCAAGAACCCGGGGCAAAGGATCTAAAATCTAGGCATTCATTCCATAAAATTCTCCGATTAATTTTAGAATTAGGTCCGTAAACATTAGAAATATTTAAAAAAGAGTTATCAGAAAGATTAATGAGTATAACATGAAGGGAATGCTGTTTAACAATACATTGAAGTAATTTAAAATAATTATCCTGCCACCCTATCATTAATCCCCCTGAAGTACCCACAGAAGGTAAAAACCCATTTTCTAAAATGATACCCGCCTAATCTTCTGAAGAAACGAATGTCAGGATTGTTAATTTTAGTTTCTTGAAGTAAAGCAATATCACAAGAATAGTCGTTAAAGAACGCTCTAACCTTATTACACTTATTCAAATCATTCAAACCTCTAATGTTCCAGCTAATGATCCTCATAACCCAACTGTACTAGCACTTTCTAACTCCTTACATCTAATAAACTCTCTATCTAACTCAACATCGGTAAAAATAAAGATGTGTTACTGGCTAACTGGCTAACCTCAGCAGACGAAAGACTACCTAATGCATAAGTAGAATACGAACTACCCAAGAAAGAATCCATACGTGAGCCTGGAACCATAGTGTCGCACGTGACACTCGAACCAGGTAACTTACCCGAAGTCTGTAACAGACAACTGCGAATCCTAGCACTTCAACGAATTGAACCGCTAGATGCTACAGATTTCTTGCATCTTCCTTTCTTTGACTTTGAACAAGAACTATTGCCACTCACCGCCCAAATTGACTCATTGGCAACACTAGACAAAGTCACTGCACCAAAACTTTTAATATCGCCACTGTCTTCTAGAGTAAGACCTGAAGCTTCATTTAAGCCAGCATCCTCAAAATTAACATTCAAATCCTTACGACCCTTTATGTGCACTATCCCCTTATCAACATCTGGAGCTAAAGAGATTTCCGCCCCTACCTCTAAATTTTGAAGTGCAAACAAGGTAATATCAATAAGATCAACCTTCTCCCTATTTATAAGATCAACCTCTTCCAAATTGCCCAACCCCATCGATGATAAAATCTCAGCATCGACATCTATACCATGGAAATTAGAATCATAATGAACATCAACAGTCTCTGGCACTAAACAATGTTCCAATTTCAAACTTAAACTATTCTCCTTCAACTCAACAATCTTCACTGCTGGCAACGAAGACAGCAAACCATCTAGAACCTCTCCCGATTGAAACTTAGCCATAGATACTAATTATTCAGGAATTTGTTCATTCAAAAATAGCCCATGAGTATCATCTGTCACACTGAATATATCAAGAGAATCTGAGGTAATCTGGAAAACATCAACGCAATATTTCGATATCTTAACAGAGAAATTATCTAAAACATCATCTATATCTTCGCAGCTCGAATTAATCATTTCAGAACTCTTAAAGCCAATATTATGAGAAACTATTGTATTAGTGTCATTTTGGACAATTATAGGAACAGGCTCAAAGCAACCATCAAGATTCATACTGATATCATTCTCCTCTTCCAGTTGCGACATTGCCACTTCCTTTGAATTAACAGTAATGCCATCCTTCAAGAGTAACTTACCTAATTCCTTTGGATTATCAGAAGAATCTAAGCTATTATGATTAACATCATCACAAAATTTCAAATTCTTAACAATGCTATTAGCTAGCCCATCAACAGGAACCTCCTCTATCAGATTAATCCTAACAGGGCTCAAAGTATAAACAGATTGATTATTTGATTCATTTCTACCAATAGTGCACCCATTACCCATTGTAATTTCAGAATGATCCATATCAAATTCATTTTCTTCTTTGTCAACCTCTTCCAAACAATTAAATCTATTATCAGTCTTTATCTCGAAATTTATGATACTCTGAGATTTTAGTCTTTTGCCTTTTACACGAGTGGATCCACAAGTTGTATCATAGACATTACTCTTAACCTCCAAATTATTGCCCGAAATACACATCTTTTTATTAGCAACAGAAAAATTGAGATCCTTGGAGTATTGAATAACAGAAGAATCCAATAACATTGGATCGAAGTCAAAAAACTCATCATTATAATTATGATCCGATGAGATTATGTTCTGATTTCCATTAAAAACCCACTTAACATCAACTGCCTCAGCACATTCATCAGGTTTATTAATCAAAATATCAGATTTTCCAAAATATTCCTCTGGATCCCCAAATCTTTCCCAGTAACCTTTGCCGATATTCGGAGAGTTAATCACATCGAAGTGTGTAAACAATTCTTCTAAAAGTTGAATTCCTTCAGTTCTATGATTCCATAGATTGTCAAGAAAAATTCTTTTGAGCAGCATACACTTAAGAGTAAATTGAAAACCGTGATCAATAAGTTGCGGCCCTGAGTCTATAAATTTCGATTTCACCAAACAAGGATTATTATCAAGTCCAAAAGATTTCGACGAACAAGCAGATTCTGCTGGAGCAGATTTCGTCGAACAAGATAACTTCTTGTGACCAGTCTTTCCGCAAGCAAAACATCTGATAGGATCTCTACAGAGAAATGCAAAGTGACCACGATCCCCACATCTAAAGCAGAAATTGTTTCCTTTCTTAATAACCCGATTTATACGACGATTGCGAATCCAAGAACAAGGGAACGAAGAAGAACCCTCTTTAATAGCTTGGGCATAAGAACAGAGAGGAGGCGCTCGATCAGGATTGTGAAATGAGGAAGACGAATGAAAATTCGAATTGATATTAGAAAATGACGAAATTGGAAGAAAAGACGCCATTGATTATTCTTTGATATTTTTGAAAGATTCTTATTATATATTATTATTATTAACTTAGTTTTTTTTATAAAACTTAGTTGTATTTATAAAATTCGTTGATCATCGTCTATAAACTTAGTTATTTTTTATATAATTTAAAAATTTATAAAATGAATTAGATGTAAAGTGTAACGACCCGTAAATTTTAAATGATTTTTATAACGTAATAACTGAAATTTTTCTTGAAATTTAATTATAAAATATAGCAATGGAAATTTGATATTTGGAATGCGTCTATTTGAACATAGAAAATGGTAGATTTTCACTGGTAAATATGGATGTTAGTTTTGTTGTGTAATTTTAATTTCAATTTAAATCAGTTAAAATTGATATAAATAAAATATTATTGAAGTCTGGATACTTTTATATAATAAATTTGTAAATCATTTTCTGAGTGAGACGTCATATTTCGTTTCGTCAAATTTGGACTTCTCTAGCTTCGTTTATCTTATTTTCAGCGAATTAGCAACAGTTTGGCAGCGAATATCGACTTTTGATAGGATGATTGTATCATCGATATTTGTGTACCATTCTGTTCGTCTCGTCATGATGATCTCCGCAGTATATTCATTTGTGCAATTCGGCATCCGGAGCATGGCGAAATCTAAGAAATGGTTAACCTTAACAGTACGCATTTGGAGCCTTTGGTTTCCTGTGTCCATTCAAATTGTCCAACGGTCGAAATTTAAACATCCACTGCTTTTATTACTTCCTAAATTCGCGTGCATGACCTTCAATATTCATAGAAATTTATTGTGTGGCTGTCACTGTTCCAAGATTTATATCTAACTTTTGCTATTCTTATATTTCAATATATATTTGTGGTTTCAATTTACATTTGCCACGTTTGTTTTATCTCCTCTTTCATTCGTTGGTTTTCATTGATGCATTAAAAAAATTAACATAATATGCAAAGCTGTAGTCTGTTCATTCCTTCACCCTTGTCATTCCTTAACGTCGAACTTGCCCGATCTTTCCATTTGTCTAGCTTAGCCTCACCACGTCCATCTCACCTTTTGCCCATCCACACTTCCATCCTCAAGAGGCAAACCACCACCTTTCCACCGATCAAAATAGCCACCCCTTCGCCACCTTCCGCCTAACCCCAGTCGCCCACTGCTGCTACAGACTCCACAGCCTCTGGTCGCCGCTCCAGCCAACCCGAACCCTCCTTGCCACCGCCACCAAGCTTCCACCTCCACGCAGCCCCTACCAATCACCGAACACGACATCCTCTTCCAACCTCCTCCATGTTTCCACTGACGCCATTACCCCAAACCCTCCAACGTGCTCCCCTATCCACCCATCCTCCATGCCATTGCCTTCCACCCAGGCCTAGCCTCCCATAGCTTCGACCTCATCACCTGACCCTAAGCCACCCATAAACCATCAACTCCTTCCTCTGACCTGCGTCTTGGCCTCAAGGACCCGAAGCCGAACCTGATCCTTCCCATTATGGCCCGAAGTAGTGCGGCATCTCGTTCTTGATGCTCAATGAGTATATATATATATATGCAGTATTATATATATGTTGTATATGTATTATATTTTGATATATGTGTCATTTTCTGTCCTTGTTACTATTGTCCTTCTTTGGGTTTCATTTTCTTTTGCTTTGAGACATATATGATATGTCTGCATATACTTGAAAGCATAGTAGCTCTCTCTGATTTTAAAAGTAATATGGGTTGGTATGTATATTGATTATATATCAGTATATATATATTGTATAGTGATTTTATATATCAGTATATATATTGATTTTTGTTATTGGTTTCGAACATTATATATATGGTGAAGCAAAGATATATATATATATATATATATGTTTGTTTGTATATTTATATATTGCCTATATGCCGCAGCATTCATCTACATATATACGTATATGGTAGTTTTAAAATATATATGTTGAAGTATGAACGTATGTAAGGGTACTGTATATATATGCTTGATTTTTGAATAAATACGTTTTAAAATATATATAATATAAAGATGATAAAGGAATATTTGTTTATATATATTACGATTTGCTAGTTACTTTGTTTTTCCATATCTTCCTGTTATTTGTCCATCTGATTGTTTATAGATATATAAGTTTATATAAGTGTATATATGACTTGTTTGAGTTTATAGATATATTATAATAAAGTAAGTTATTTTGATTTTTATAAGAAATATTGACTTTAAAATATATTATGTATATATTCTAAATATATGGGTTTAAATCTAATAATGATTTTGTATATACATATAAATATTTGATTTTAATATATATATGTTATAAATTTAATCTTGATTTTTTTATATAAAGAAATTTATTTTAATATGAGAAAATATTAAATTTTAAAATTTATATATATTTGTTCTCATCGATTCCTATTTATCAGCTTTGCCCGTCAAATCCGTGTTCAACTTACTCCGCTTTGAGATTTGTTGTTTGGATTGGTCAATCGTCTAGTTCGTGATTCAATTCATAGCTTGTCGTGTTGTCAAATTTCTCTAGCCTCGAAAGGTGAGCGATCACTCATGATTAACATTCTTATATTTAATAAATTTGATTTCACTTGAAACGACAATTGAAATATGCTGTAAATTTTGAATTGCTAGTTATTTAATTGTTGAATATGACATGCCTTTATCTGCCATTGTTTACCTATGACATATGACACCATCACCTGTTGCTTATATTTTATTTAAATTTGTTACTGATGATATATGTCCGTTGTTGATATGTTATATTATTATTATATTTGTTGTCACTCTGCAAGTTCCCTGTTAGTTTAGAATTCCCTATGGGTTGAAATGATACATACCCGAATGATCTTGTAGAATTAGGGAAATCGTTATGGGTTGAAATGATAAACCCAAGCGATTTTCATTGATTTTGAATTTTGGGATTGCGGGTTGAAATGATATATACCTGTAGATATTTGAATTGCGGATTGAAATGATAAATATCTGTATCACTTGACCATAGGATAGAAAATTATATATGGACACCGTTGGTCTATTTTGAAAAATGATTTCCAGAGTTTGAAAGAAAATATATAGATTTTCTCAAATATTGATTTTTTTAATTATAATATAGAGAATTTATTTTAGTATATGTGTACAATTTAGATTTTTAAAATTATATGTTTTGGAAATTTTAAATTTATAAGTTAGTTTTGAAAATATAATTTTTAGGATTTTTCCTATAATTTTTTTTAAAACATATAAATTAAGATTTAATACAAAATCCATTTAATAATAAGATTTAATTTAATTAGTATATAATTTGTTTAAGCATTTATTTAAATTTATATTAATATTTGAAAAATAAATTTTTATAACTTTAATAATAAAAGTTGGGATTAATGTTGACTTGGAATTTAAAATTTTGTTAATAATTGAATTTAAATAAGCATTGATTTAAACTTATTGAATTTGATATTTTAAAGATATGATTTATAACTTGATTTTGATTAAAGGTGATTAAACGAATTTTTCAAATTTAAATAAATTGAAATGGGATATTTAGCTTTATTTAAATTTGAAATTTGAGATTTTATTTAAATGATTGTCGGATTGAGTAAGTGGATGTTTCAAAACTAAATAATAATAAAGTTGAATTTGAAGTGTAAATGAAATGTATCAAATTAAGGTATTGTAAATGTTTGAATATTTAAACTTTGAAATCTATTGAAATTGAAATGGTTTAATTTGTAGTTCAAATCTATATAAACTAAAATGGTTTATTGAGAGGTTGAATTGAATTGAAAATTGATGAATTGGGATTGAATTAAATTGAATTTTTGGGATTTGAATCGATTTGTGAAATTGGAGGAAACTATTTTATTATATAAAGTATTTTTAATATATATAAATTATTTTAATTTGTAACTATTTAAATATATACTAATTTCAACATCTAAACTATTTAGATGGAAACTGTTATGATTACGGAAGTGTTATGATTTCAAAGTGTTATGATTTCAAGAGTGTTATGATTTCAAAAGTGTTATGATTTCGAAAGTGTTATAATTTTTAAAGTGTTATGATTCTGGAAATGAATATTATTTAAAGTGAATAATGATATTGAATTGATATGGTTTTGAAATGAATATGATATTTGATATGAAGTATGAACTATTTGACCACGGTGTGAAATAAGCGTTTGGTTGTTAAAGAGACCAGGATCGGATTACTCTCTACCAATACCGAAAATCACTTTAACAACTGTGTACGTAGTGGAGATTCTAGAACGAAGTAGGATGGTTTGGCGATGATTCTATATGGTATTTACATAGCCCTGACTCCCATGAGTCAGCTTGATGTGGCTAAAACAGGAGCCATGCCGGACCAAGTGAGGTCATTCCTCCTATCAGACACATTTCTTCGATACCATTCTATTGCTTTTGTGATTTGATTAGGTGCACCTTTGATTTGGGAGTGTGTCACGAGGTGGGCGGTAGTAGCTTCTATGCGTTACCACCAGTCCGGATCCGCAAACGGTATATCTACCCTGGCATTGCCTCGCATTCCTTGTCACATGCCCTATCGCGCCTTCTACGAGTTTGTTTTGTGTCGTACCTATGGAGTGCTCTTTGATAGCCCACCTACGGGTGGAGTTTACAGTATCTGTATAGACTACGGCATTATAAAAATGTGTTAAGGGGGATATGGATAACGCCTTAACGCTATTTTAATAGTTTACTTTACTATAGACATATTATAATAGCGTATATCACTACATAGTAGATAGTTCCACGGATCCTTAGAGGATGGAAATCCCAAACATCCTTTAATTTACTTGTATTCAGTTGATATTTCACTTGAGTTGAATTTACTGATATAAGAATGTTAATCCTAACTCGAGTGTTTCGTGTTTTGCTTTATGCTCGGGTCAGACTGAGTGTCACAGCATTTGGGACTCACCTTTGGAGATTGGTGCTTTGTTTGAAGATCTATCTATCCAGCTTTCAGTTATTTCAGTTTATTCCAGTCATTTACGCTTAGACTCGTCTGTTGCTTATGTATTAGAGATTCATTTGTATTTGAGATTCTTTTGTATTCTGTTCCAAACTCTGTTGTTTTATATAGTAGCTTCATGAATTACTATTTATCTATTCCGCTGCTTATTATTGTTATATTACTCTGTGTCTGTGATTCTGTGATTGATTTATTTACTGTACATGCTAAGTTTTGCCAAATATAAAATTTAAAATCTGTTGTTTTGAGCAATTCAAGTCCGACATATGTGGATGCGAATGGTTCGTAATCGCGGGTTGTTACATAAAGGTGTTGAAAACTTTAAAATTTATTATTGTTGTTATTGTTCTAAACTTAATTAATTTTTATGAAACTTATTAAATTTTAATAAACTTAGTTTGTTTATTGTTATTATTATCATTATGACTATTGTTGTTGTTCTTGTTACTATTATTACTATAAACTAAGTTAATTTATTATTATTATTATAATACAAGTTATATAGATGTGGTATAAGCACCTTATAAAGTTGTATATATGCATGTTGTTCATAATTATTCCAATTGTATTTAGATGCATTTGCAGAATGAACATTATTGTCCGTTCATAAATGTAGATTTGTCATTGGTTTCGCCAAATGGCAGATTACAGCTCATTGTTTTAGAACAAAAAATGGGATGTACTATTTTTAGCTTACCAAAATTTCACTATCAGGCTGACAGTCTTTTCATTTAAACTTAAATAGAACATACAGATGATAATATGTAATCCTAATTGCTAAAGATTGTGTGTGTGCATGCACACAAATTTTGTACAGTGAATGGTCATCTAATCAATTCTACCTTATAATCTCTTAACATAGCACGTACACTACAAATGCAGCATTGAATTGATAACACACATATGAAAACATGGTAACTAATCAAAATTTAATGAAAAGGAAATATAGGAAACAAAAACTACTATAAACCGTCAAGGATCTGGCCATGCTAGACTACTTAATCTCTTAACTGCGATCCTCCTTTGTGCATCAAGCTTCCCTTTATAAAAAATGTTAGGAGCTTTCTCGCCATGCTCTGAAACTATATTCTCTACAGCAAAACTCGAATTCGCAAGCCTTAGTTTTAACAAACTGTAATCTGCTCAGATATCATGGTCGACCAAACCCTATAATTACAACAGCAAAATACAATAATGAAGCTATGGTCTGCTGCTTAATATTATTTCATTTCTTATAAAATAATATTTTATAATACTGGCATTGATAAAGCCATGATCATGTGCTTATATACCAGGTAATCAGATTCAGAATATATAAAGCGGTTCTGTAGTTATATCAATTTATTTCCAAATATATAAGCAAAACGAGAATTACCTCAACGTCTTTTTGAAGAAGAGTCAATGCAAGAATTAGCGACTTCACAGTGGGGCGCTCTTATTGTTCAAGTTGCAAACATTTTGAGGCAATACGTACTATTTCAGTCCCATCCTCATTTGAAATCTGCCCTTCCAAACATGAATCCGTTAACTCATGAAAGTTCCAGCCTTTTATCAAGCCAAGAGCTTGGCAGCATACAAGAGATATAGATGTAGGGAAATGGTTGCTAATAAGTAATTAACTACAGCAATCTAATTGACATTTGAGCTTATGAAAATGAGTAAAAAACCTGAAAGGTACGAACTGAAGTTGGCTGTCCACTCCAAATCTAGCCAAAATTATCAATATTGATAACATGCACAACATGAAATACATATTCTTAAGACTTGAAAACAGTTTACAAAAACAACAAAATCATACATCATAGACTTAATACTAAACCAATGTGGGTATTAGTGAAACCACCAAGCTTGGAAATAACATACAACTGTATATAATATAAAACATGACCAGGCACACACTAGTGCGCATAAATAATTTGATCCACCCACCAAATTCTTATAATTATATATTATAAGTAAATAACATCAAGCAGATAAATATAAGATTATATTATGTACTTTGATGATTGGAACCTTACTTGCAAAAAAGTAATACGTTAAATTTACACTTAAAAAAATTACAAAATATTACACTTGAAAATAAATGAGTTAAATATTTACAAGAAATGATAACAATATTCTTATACCATAGGGGAAATATCGTCCACAGTGGCAATGATAGTACAGTTGTATCTGGCTTATAAATACCCACCACTCTATTTAAACATTGTTAAGACCTGACAAAAGAATCTACAGTTTAATTTGACTAATGTAGAAGAGGTGACTGAGTTTGATACAATATTTGTATTGTCCGCTGGTGTGCTAGTGTAGTTTTTCAATCATTACAATTCTCTCCAGTGTAATTTGTAACAAATTTCATGCATAATTTAAGATGAAGCAATCATAAGCATGATTTGTTTAATATATCTCTATTTGAGGTTATTGAGAATCAGAATGTGTGTTCGCACAAATTAGTACTTATTGGGGTATGTTTGTATATGTGTGTGTTTGTCTCTGTGTACCTATGTGTCTCTGTGTGTGACAGAGAGAGGGCAGGAGAGAGAATGAAACGTATAATCATAAATCCATCTAGGAGTAATTCGATTTTGAAAAATACCTCACATACCTAGGTGGAATATGTTTCCTACTCAATACATCTATTAACAATGTACCAAAGCTATATATCACACTTTCTGGTGTGACTCTTCCCGTGCATTGAATGAAAAATAAATGAGAATGTCCGGTATGACACGGTAATAAAGAATTATGTAATTTAGCATTCAAATTAATGTTAGAGTCGGACTATATTGTGAAATATGTGAAATTGTAAACGTCTAGGAAGTTCATGTCTCAAAGATAAGGTAGTTCCATAATAATCAAGGAGATAATTAATGCATGACAAGGTTAGACTTAGTGAATCTAATAACTAAGACAATAGCTCATAATTCATGTTTATCCTATGATTGCACTTTTTATTCACTTGACAGCTGATATATTATTTAGCTCATGATATAAAACAGGTGAAATTCATATAACAAAGAAATACACTGTTCGCTAAAGATAATCATCAACTGCACACTAATTAATTTTGTCAAAAGGTTCTCATAGTAAAATATTCATCCAGGAGCGGCTGATGATGTTTTCAACAAACTTATTCAGCACATAATTCTTACATTGTTATGGGTTCTATTTGTTTAATGAAAATTCATTTCTAAAATACAAGAATAGAAAGACTTACCGGTTCTCAGATATTCAGGCGGTGTGAATGCCAAATTAGTGTTATAGCTTTTACCATCCCTGCTATCCTTCATCAGACCAAAGCATGAAAGTCTTGGATTATAATCATGTATGTTGCTAGTCCAAAATTAGATGTGTAAATAAACCCACTGGTATTCTACCATTGGATGTCTTCAAAAAATATTAAGATATTTATTTAACTATAGCATAACTGCTTACTTTTTTTTCAGTATGAGTTAATATAAAAGCCCTTATTCAAATGGAAAAAAAACTAATTAACATTTCTATTTAGACTAAAAGGTAATTAGCAAGTACTTTCTTAGTTGTTGAAGTGTTAAGCTATATGCTACATCACAAGTTCCAAAAAACATTTCGATGTGCATTGAAAAAGGAATTTGTATGCCCTAGTTTACGATGTAGATTTGTATTGAACAAAATTTCTAAAACAATGATGTTTAGCAATGGCATAAAGCGAAAAGCGAGAGAGAAAGCATGGAAGGAGTTTTTGAATTAAATGGTTTGCACCATTTACCTTGTATATGTCAAAAATAACTTCCTAGGACCTAAATTGGACACATTTAGCATTTGGACTTTAAATTTGGAAATCTGAAAATGAAATAATTTTATGATGCTTTTCATAAAATAAAATAAAAAGGGTAATCCTAATCCATTAAATAAGAATTTGTAGGCATTAAGATCATGATAAAGAGAACGCCCTTTTCCCTGCAATATTCCAAAGCTTCAGCAAGATGGAGTACCATCCTCAGTCTCATTGACCGTTTCATGGGTTGAGTTTCCTCTACACAAAATGAATTTAGTATATTACAGTGTAGCGTATAACAAAGAAAATAGATGTTAATTATATATATAGGAATATTACTTCCAAAAAAGTTATATTACATTATTATCATGTAAGGAAATAAAAGCAGAACGTGGAATTACATTTTATTGCTCATTGAAGTGTAAAAGAAAAGGAGGCATCAGAAAATATATGTTAATGACCAATCATAGGACTTGGTAAATACAAAGTTAGAATGATTAAGATGAATAGAAAGTCATGCTCAAATATAATATCAAGAAAGATTGAACATGTAATTCTCCGAAAGAAAAAATGTATCACATGATCAAGTATTCTGTAAAGCTGTTATTTTAATAATTAGTCAAAACCGAGTTTCAAAAATGTTTAAGGGCATTCATTAGCGCTTTTTAGCACCCTAGCAGCACCCATAAAATTATGTGTATTTAAATGGTCATATTATTAAGGGAGATGTCACTACTAATCACCATCTAGGTGAGACACCCCTGATAGTAGAGATGTTAAAAATGGCAAATTTATAAACTGAAGTGACATAAATCGGATGTCTCCAATAAATCATTTTGGCACCATTTAATAACTTACAGTGTAGAAGACTTTTTGCAAGACTGTAATTCGACATATATTCTACCACCAGTATTCTTTCATCCCCTTCACAGAAACAACCGAGCAAATTTGCAAGTCTGTCGCTTCGGAGCTGACCTACGGATTTTGCTTCCTCTTGAAATAAAACCCAAATTAACAAAAATTGGATAAAGTGTTGTGCATAATGTAAGAATACACGATGACGGCATTGGTTATACCGTTGATAGAGAATAACACTAATGATTGATAATTTAAGAAGGAACTAAAGTGTGATTTATTTATAGAGAGTTAAGATGGACGAATTTTGCTTCCTCCTGAAATAAAACCCAAGTTAACAGAATTTAGACATGGTATTATGCATCATATAAGAATGTACAATGGTGGCATCGGTTACACCATTGATAGAGAAGAACACAAATGACAGATAAGAAGGAACTAAAGTATAATTTAATTACAGATGGTTTAAGAATGAGCTAAAGTATAATTTATTATGTGACCAGTCTATATCAAATGGAGGTGGTTTAAATAAAGTGGTAACAAATAATGTGTATTGCTGCTAATATGCTAGTTTTTGAATGGTACAAAGCCTTCTGCTTGAGGGACATAGAGTTTGCATTATTGGGTTTCACAGAAGTACCATGGATGCTTTGTTATAAGGTCATAACGGATTAAACTTGGGTCAAACAGGTGGTATTAGGCCTAACGTGGCACAAACCCAACAGTAGGATATACCCAAGGTGGAGATAAAGTGTTGACATTATTAAAGAGCACCGCGTGGTGTTTAGCTTTAGCTTGGTAAATAACTATTATTCTTACATACAAAAACATATACGCAAGCATGGATTATATAGGAAAACATTTATGGCATGAGGATATTGCCATGGTCAAGAGTTGATCTGATAACCTGGGATAATGAGCAAAGAAAACCAGTATATAGATATTGAAGTAGCATAAATAGATGTAGCATAAGCACTTCATTAAGTTGTACATATGCATGTTAACATTATAATTGTTCCAATTATGTTTAGATGCATTTGTAGACCGAATATTATTGTCCGTTCATAAAGGTAGATTTGTCATTGGTTTAGGCAAATGGCATATTACAGCTCATTGTTTTGGAACAAAAAATGGGATGTACTATTTTTAGCTTACCAAAATTTCAATGTTAGGCTGGCAGTATTTTCATTTAAACTTAAAAGTTTTCAATAGAACATAAGGATGATAATATGTAATCCTAATTGCTAAAGATTGTGTGCGTATACACAACAAATTTTGTACAGTGAATGATTATCCAATCAATTCTACCTTATAATCCCTTAACATGGCATGTACACTACAAATGCAGCATTGAATTGTGTACATACACAAACACGGTAACTAATCAAAATTTAATGAAAAGGAAATATGGGAAACATAAACTACCATAAACTGTCAAGGATCTGGCCATGCAGTCTATTTAATCTTTTAACTGTGATCCTCCTTTATGCATCAAGCTTCCCTTTATAAACAAAGTTAGCAGCTTTCTCACCATGCTCTGAAACTATATTCTCTAAAGCAAAACTCGAAGTCGCAAGCCCTATTTGCTCAAAAGAAAATTCCTGAAATGGAGGCAAATTGTATCCATCGACTCCTTTTTCTTCACTCTCTAAAATAGGAAACATGCATTATATTTATTTTCTTTTTAAACCAGTATGCTTAACATAAAAACAAATATCATACACTTACGGAGATCCAGACCTTCGGGAACATTATCTTTGTATTGCGAACTACAATAGCAATATTTCAGTTTTGAAATGCAAGATCCCATTTAGAACCAATATATTTTGCATAAAATTAGTTCTCTTGACAATATCACTTCAAAAGCTAGAGTTATCTGCAAGCAAAATAGGGAAAACATAATGATAGTATCGCACGCACCTTAAATCGAAAACAATTTGAAATTTTGACAAACCAAATCGAATTTTTTAACTATAATTACTATAATCACTGGACAAAACAATCAAAAATAGTTTAACTATAATTACTAAACAATTAAAAAAATCAAACCAAATCAAAAACAAAAAAAGCAGAAGAACAAAATCAAATTATGCGCACCTCAAATCGATGTAGGGTTCTAGACGCACTCCTCAAATTGAATTACACGCACAACAGCTTGACTTCTTCAAATCAACTCATCATGGAATTCAGAGCATTTTTGAGAGATGCCGAAGATCGAGAATGTTTAGGGTTTCGATTTAGGGTTATAGATTGCTTCGTGGGTTTCCATTTAGGGTTGGAATAAAATTGAAAATGGGTAAGTTGTTATGGTCTTGTTTGGCTAGGAGGGAAACAAAATATTTAGGAGCGAGATGTTTTGTTTTGGGGCCACTTATTGCTAAAGCGTTATGTAACGTAAAATAACAAACCATTAAAATTCAACAATAACGCTTTAGAGTAACGTGTTATCTAATGGCACTATTAATAACAAACTTTCTTATAGTTTTTGAAATCTTTTTCAAAGACACCGGGATTTTAAATTCTAGGAAATCCTCCTTATTTACAAAACACATTTTATAAACCATATTTATAAAATCAACTTTATATAAAATCATTCCTTTTTATTTCAAAATAAACTTGTTAAACCTTTATTATTAACGAACGCCTTATAGTCAAATCGTAAAACTGAATTCACAAGGTGCTCGTATTTAATCTAAATCAAACAAATAAATGCTCATAAACTGGCCAAGCATAAATAATCAATCAGCAAACAATAGTCAATACTCATAAACTGAAAAAGCATAATTAATCAAATAATAAATGAATATTATCATTTCCTAACAAACAAACACACCATAAATAACTGTATCAATTTTTTTTGAAAATTAGTCTGTTTATATAAAATATAATCCTAGGTAAAATTATTTCACTTACCAATTTCAAAAACAATATTGTGTTGGTTTATTTTGTTCAAGTGTTTAGAGAACCCTATCAATAAGTTAGCTACTCGTATTGACCAGAATCTATAAACCCCTAAACAGACCAATTACCACAATATAAAACAGTTTTATAGCACTAGAAAATACGCGCTCTCATATATATGATACACTCAACTCATTCTAGAGTGTCACTTACCCTATCTTTAATGGGTTACCCACCAAAGCCAAGGTTCTCACTTAACCTGGCTCTGATACCAAAACTTAACAATCGGCCTTTTCGACCCTCAAAAGTTGACACTATTCATCCATGGTATTCACGTGTCGAACATCCGAGTGCCAAAAAAACAGATTGTTGGGATGAAAGAAAAGAAAAGACAGAACAGAATCTCATATCGTGATGAGTAATATATAATATACAACATATCTTTACAAAAAGAAAACTTTATATGCATACACCAATCAGAGTAACTAACCTATTATCAGCCTAGATAGTTATAACAACCCATCCTCAAAAACACTAATAAATACAAAACAAGGATTACAT
Organism: Allium fistulosum; assembly: GCA_030737815.1. Classification (NCBI taxonomy): domain Eukaryota; kingdom Viridiplantae; phylum Streptophyta; class Magnoliopsida; order Asparagales; family Amaryllidaceae; genus Allium; species Allium fistulosum. The sequence continues at coordinate 796,330,075 of CM060908.1, forward strand.
GGGAAATAAAATACGTAAATAGGTCTTGGAGGCATCCAGCTTGTCTCTTGAAGCTCCAAAGTGTCCAAAGCTAAGTCTGGAAATATACCAGAGTCTAACCCGAGTATTATAAGAAAATAACACCCGGATCAGTCTGCTAAACCAGCGTAAGAAAATCAAATCATATAGATTTTTATATTTATAAAACCCTTCAAAAATAAAGGATCTCGCAATACCATGCCATACTTAAACACGGTTGGGTTTTTACGATAACCAAACCATTTTTATTAGAAAATCTTATGATATTACAATAATGTCTAGGGTTTAAAATAAATATATAACATGACTTAAATGGTTACCCGTAATTACATTCAACAGTACTAGGTTTTACAACTAAATCTGCAAGGCACGTAAGGGAGGTTGGATTCCATATAATGACAAGGCACTATGGTACCGCCTGTCACGGTACATTTCTAGAAAATGTACGTAGGGCCTCGAATGGACCCCCTACCAACATAGAACTGGCCTACCCCTTCCTTTGATAGTATCGAATATGTAATCACCCCGGTTGTTTACAACCATTTCCGTATGAACTCACACGCACATACCAAATCCATAAATACCTATCTAGGAAGGTGATGACCATACCATAATGATAGCGAACCACAAAGCCATGCTACATATCCCATGTTTTAGTCATTACAGGGTATGAGGCTCGTGAGGCAACGAGTACCTTTTTCCTTAGCTAATCCCACTTGGAATTCTAACACCGCCCTCTAGGAAACAATGGAATGTCTACATTCATCCATACAAGTTGTTCATGATTTGAACAAACTGAAGGCACTACTTCTACTACACACTTTTTGGAGTCACCCTTAGGATTAGCAACCCTTGCACTTCCAAGAAATCTATCTTCAACTCTATTATCTTTAAGTTGTTTTCAATTCGAATGCTTATGCTGGTTCGAAGTAATTTTCAGATAACTCATGCTTATCTGATCTCGGTTCCTCAAACTAACAATCAATAGTTTCAACACTTAGCTCTGATTTGATAGTCGGTTATTTAACTATCAAATAAACATACAGTCAAATCAAAGATTTAATTTTATATGGAAACCGAGCATAACTAAGCACATAAGCAACCACTAAATCTCTTTAATTAATCCTTCATTAATTAAAATAACTTTGTAAAGAAATATTTCATTTCCAAAAATGTACTTAATTGGGTTAAAGCAAATGTCATTTAAAAACATTAATAACAATAAACCTACAACCAGTTTCCTTTTGGTGTAGGTAAACGGATCGTATGGAAATTAGCCAAATATATTTTCCATCACTTTCCAATGTTCAACTTGTATGATCCCTCAATTAACAATGCAGTAGGACAAGTTAGCATACTATCCTTGCCTCGACATACATTCTTAAACTCTATCCGATAAAGATGAGTTTCCCTACCTCGGAATTTGGTGTTAAGTATGAAAGGAATGTTTTTCGTACCATCATAAATTATAAAAATCATTTATATAAATCGAATCTCCTATACTTGCCACGTTTTTGATATTTCGACTAACTCTATCCCTTGCCCAGAAACAAAGCTAGGTAATAAGGTCATTAGTTGCTCCTAACTTTGCCTAGACACTTCGATTCTAGATCTCATAGTAGAAAATTAATCTACTCATTGGCTTTTATTGTTCAGTATAGGACTACTTAATTTTCATAGGTAACCGAATTCATATATGAAAATAAACTTCATATACTGAACGCAACATTCAGTTTCAAACTTAAACTATTCATCGGTTAACAATGAGGTTATTCAAGTTTGGGTATTATTGCCTCTCAAACCTTGACTAGACAACATTCTTAACTTTCAAAATAGGTAGAAGTTTCCCTACCTCGAAGCTTAATGTCAACTATAAGAACTCATAAATTCCGTATACAATTATAATAACGAAGTATTATAAAACAAACTTTCTTTCTACTTTTCCCAAAATCATTTACTATAACAAAAATGTTATAGTCCATAATCTCTTTTCCTTTTCATGAAAACATTTATTACAACAACGGTGTTGTAATCCATGACTTCTTCCTATTTTAAAAATATTACTAAAAACCCTTTAAAACTTAGGTTGAAACTTGTATTTAAAACATCCCTTTAAAGATGGTCACTTTTAAACAAAAACTTGACCTTTGAGAATAAAGGAGTTTCCGTTGTAAAATTTAAACCACTTGCCGTATTATATCAAATAATCCTTTAAAAATCATTTATATAAATTTCAACCCTCTTTTAAACAAAGTTCAAGCATCCATCCAAATCATAATAAAAAACCTTCACTTTTAAAAAGATTTCGACTTTGAAAAAGTAAAGGAATTTCTTTTAAATAAACCACTTGTTTAAATACTCAAAATATATTTCAAAACTCCAAACTCCTTTCAGATACATACAAGTCATATTCAACATTACCAAACCATAACATACAAGAATTTCATATACACATATATAAATGAAGTGTAAAAATCAACAGGGTGAGGAATCCTTTTGGATCTCTCTACAAATCACTATTCTTCGAAGTGCTTTCGTAGCGACCTATTCGCAACAAAGACACTTTGATTTCCTCTTTTGTCCCCTGCAAAACAATGGTTACTTATGTCATCCGCTTCCAAGCGGAAATCAAATCGAAAAACAATTATAAATATTTTATCCAATATAATTATACACAATAATTATTTACAACATGCGACATCATTTTAAAATGGTATTCAAAGTGAGAAATCTCACTTTCAAATCAAAGATGAAGCTATCAAAATCAAGAAAGCACACTATTACTACCATTCAACCAAAAAATACAAAACCACCACCTTCAATTGACTAGCTCATGGCCAGGCTCCATAGCCTCCTCCATTGCTCACTCCCAGCCTTTCATCTCCTTAAAATGCACATGGCCTTGATGATTTTGGGGATTTAGCTCTTAAGGTTTCGACTTTGAACAACATGGAAGTTTTTGCCAAGTGTTTACAAGCTTAAGGAAGAAGTTTGGGGGGGAGTTTGTGTTATTTTGATTAGCTTTTGGCCATTGGAATTTTTGATGAGGAGGAGGAGAGAAGAGAGAAACATTTGCTTTATGGAATGTAAAGTAAAATGAAAGGGGTATGGATGCTCTTTGATAGAATTAAAAATGGTGAGCATAGTCTTACACTCACCTCCGTTCACATGCAAGGAAGCCTCACCTCCCCATGTGGTTGTATCTTCTCTAATTAAGTGCATGTACTCTTCTCTTAATGCTTGTGTAAGGGTCTAATCAAAGGCAAAAGTCTTCATTTTACTAATCCTTTACTTAAGTGTTTCTAGAAACAAATTAAACTTACTAATCTTTGTTAACTTATTTTGTACCTATAGGACTTGTTATATGGTGCATATATGTGTGTACATATGTGAGCAGCAACATTGCGACAACTTCCATTCAATAAAAAGTTGAAAATTTGAAAAACGATTTTCGGTCACATTTTCAATTTTTCTCCAAACTATTTAATTGTGTAAACAAACTTTCAAAATGAGTTTATTATTATTACTCATTAATTAAAAGAGATTTATTTGATTATTAAAAACTATTAATTGAATATTTAAAATTAATTAAATATTCATAATCAAAGTGATAAAATTCCAGATCGTTGCATTTTATTTTAAAATCCCAATGTAATTATGATTTCTACCATAGATCTCAAAGATTTACTAACTTTGTCCTATCATTTGCATTTGACTACCTACACTTTGTAATTTCTACAATTCTTTTACAAATTTATTCTCAATTTTCTCCTATTATTACACTCAAGACTATACATTTAAATTAGTTAAATAATATTCACTTATCGCATTAGATAATCAACAACTTAAGTAAACTCAATTAACTAATATTCATTAGTTCGCCAAATAAATCCAAAAATTGGCTATTTCAATATGCATATCACAACCATATTAATAATAACAATAAAATAAAATTTAATTCAAATGTGTATATATATAATACATAACTAAAATGTATACATAAACAATAATAATATTAATTATAATTGGTTTTGCATTTAATTACCTACATTTTGTAATTTCAACAATTATTCACTATGTTCTTACGAGTCATTCCTACTATTTTACATTCAAGTTCAGATATTTAAATTAACTATGTAATCTCAAATTTAAACTATTTGAGTAAATTTAAGTAAATAATATTCATTAGTTAGACTAATAATATTCAAGCAATCTTTGATCTCTATCTCCAATTTTTCTTTCTTTTATATTTTTGAAACAAAGTAAATTTTTAAAAAATTTCAAACTATTTATATTTTTTTTAAAGATCTATATGTTTATAAACCATGTTTAAAGTATTTTATAGAATACCAAACTAATTTATAAAGTCTAGGTTTTCAAAACATTTTTAAAGAAAATTAAAATTTTAAAATTTACAAGCATATATCGACATATACCTAGATGGTATGTCGACATACATGCTGAAAAGTTATTTTTCAAATTTTGAAATGAAGTATTTATTCGTCATAACTCTTCGCGAATTGACACATCTCTTCATTTACTATATAAAGGGGAATTCAAACGAATTTTGAAAATTCCATTGAAATTATACTCTTTTCTCTTCAAAATCAAGCAGAATAAATTCAAACTTCTTTGTATTGATTCATTATTACATTTTACTGTTTTAAATTCATTACTCTCTCAAATCAAAGATCAAAGTGTTGTCCATGAGGCTATAGGATCCCTTGTATCTAAAGGTCAAGAAATTGTCTTTGAAAAAACCAATTAAACTCTATTTTTATTTGCTTGGATGTGCTTATAGCCCATTCATTCAAGTAGGTGCGCTTGTAGCCCGTCTAAATGAAGTGGGTGTACCCTGAGCCTGGAAAATCAAGAGGGTGTTTCTCGTAGCCTCAGAATCAAGATTGTAATTGGGTTTGCCATCTGCCCTTCTAAATATTTGCATTTGAAAAGAAATCTGTACAAGCAATTGTATGGGACTGCATGTAGGGGAAATCCAAACCATTATAAAATTCCTGGTATCATCTCTGTAACTCTTTACTTTGCTTTACTACTTTTATTTTATCTATGATTGCATCTATGACTATTTAATAGTATAATCCTATGTTGATAATTTTTGATTTAATATCAAACATGAAATAAATTTAAAAAGATTTACAAAAGTTAAAAAACACTATTCACTTCCTCCCTCTAGTGTTTAATTAGCCTTAAGATCCATAATTCCGAACCCACATTCGATATCAGAGCACTAGGTTTTCAAAAACTCATAATTTAATTTTTGAAAAGTAAAAATGGCTAGCACCTGTTATTACACTTGTTAACACTTTTATTGAAGGGCAATCTACAACTCAACCCCCACTTTTTAATGGTAGTAATTGCACTTATTAATTATGTAGGATGAAGATTTATTTACAGTCAAATAATTTAGATATTTGAAATGTTCCAAAAAATTAGTACACAGAACCCCAGACTTATTTTGCACAATGGACCGCTGACCAAAAAGCACTTACACAAAATAATTTTAAAGCCATGAATATTTTATTTTATACACTATATAAAAATGAATTTGCCCATATCAGAATAAACCAAAGATCTCACCAGTAACTGATTCATCTAGAAAAAGAAAAGAACTTACACATTAACATTAGATGATTCAAATACTTTCTCCAGCAATAATGAACTAGATTCTGAGAATGTGAATGTGTTTTACGGCAATAATAGAGTAGTCAGAACTGATCAATAAAATGGGGCAAAAACGGTACCTTTTATCAAATATTTTTTTTATTTTTTTGTTTGATTTGGGTTTTCAGGAATAACCTATAGATTAATAATAATATTGGATGAATAAAGTATATAAGTATAAATATATAGGAATATATTATCTTAGTTTTAGTTTTGAATTTTTCGGGATATATATCGACATACCTCCAGACATATGTCGACATACATGCCAGAACTTTGAAGTATCTTTTCAAATTCAAAATTTTATTTTCCGCTCTTTTCCATTTATTTCAAAAACCGAAAGAGCATCTTTTCAAAAATGAAATGTCTATTCTCTCTATTAATTCACCCTATCTTTATCTATTCAATCACTCACTTTATTTCGAAATTCAAACATCTCTTCGTTATTCAAAAACTCAAAAATGGTCTCCTCAAATCAAACTCCTAAGACCATAAGGCTCTCAAAGAGAACCAAGGGCTTTCTCTTTAATAAAAAAGAAGCCATTGAAACATATATGGAGTATGCTACTTCTGGAAAAAAATTTCGCGGAATATTTGCTAAATTCGAAGATTTTTCCTCTTATGGTTTACAAGATCTTTGTTTTGAAAATGAATTTTTTTGTTTAATTGACTCTTCTCAAAATGGTTTTGTTTGTTATCTAGATTTGGTCAAAATGTTTTATGCGAATTTAAATGGAAAAATATTTCAAGAAGAAGAGGGTCAAATTTGGAGTAGTCTAAATGACACTCGAATTGTTTTAAATTATGAACTTTTGGGTCATATACTTGGTTGCAAATCTAGTGGAATTGACCTTTCCACTTTCCATATTGATGAACAAAATTTGAAGTTTTTCATGACATTTTCGAAAGTGATGAAGAATTTGATGTTAAACATAAGAATCTTCGACCAAAATCGAGACTTATGAGTCCCATTTTACAACAAATTATCACTCCAAGGATCGGTAATTATAATAGCCATACTCAAAATGTTTTTAAAGCCCTTTTATCCAATAATGGAAACTACAACATCAATTGGGCACAAGTCATTTTAGATAATTTTGTTCAAAAGAACATTTTCTAGACATGAGAACACACTCTACCATAGTGTGTATCTTACTAGAATTTTCATATATTTTGGTGTTGATTTAAGAGGAGAATTAACTCTTCCTCGAAAAGTTTGTAACAATACCGACATTTTTCTTATGCACATTCCACCGTATTTTGAACTATATAAGACACTACCTGAAAAGGAAAAATGGTCGATATATGAAGAGGTACAAGAAATTCAAGAGGAAAAATAAAAAGAAGGCGGCGAAATAGATGTGGAAAAGAAGAGGAGGAGGAGGAAGAAGTAGACACTTCTTTGGAAAGTTTTTGTAACACCCCTATTTTTAGTTAAACATTATTCAGGACATTTAATTGGATAGATAAATTGAATAATGTAAATGCTTAAGGAGAATTAGATTTGAAACTTAATAAGGTCGTGATGTACTTAATTAATTAAGTAAGATTGTTTAAACTTAACATATAAGAGAAAATATGAGGAGAGCAAAATAGGTAGATCCATCCTTTACCTTTAAAACCCTCTCCTCCTCATTTCATTCTCACTTTTCACAAATTTAAACAATCAAAAGAAAAACACAAAGTCCGACCATAACTCAAACTAAGGGATCAAAATCAAGGGGATTCAAAGGGAAGAAGCTTAGGGATACTAAGAACAAATCAAATCTCAACTCCAGCAATAAATCTAAGGTGAATAATAAGTGTTCCATCTCTATTTTTGCTTTTTAAATTCGGCTATTGGTAATATCTAAATCACTTTGATAGGTTTTGCCAAGATATGGTTGAATATTCATTGTTTGGATAGAATGATGAATTAAGGAATTTTTATGAAAATATTTAAATGGGTTTTAAGGGTAAAATCTAAGATATTTTTCTCCAAATTCTTTGATTTTCTGATTTGTTGTATAAAACATTATTTGGAGATAATTTTTTAATTTTCTAATTTTCTAATTTATATAGTTTATTTTATGAATTTTCTAAGGAAGAAATAACTTAATTTTGGGTTCTAATTATTTAAAATAATTAAATATGGTTTTTAGCTTCGAAACCTTTTATATGGTAATGAGAAAGGTATTCTCTGATCCCTATGAATTTCTAGGATTTTTCCCAAGTGATTTCAATTTATTGTGAATTTTATTACGCTAAGAATTTAAAAAGGATAATTAATTAAAAAAATTAGTTAATTATTTTAAACATGTTTGAGAACTTAAAATTTTAGTGTAGCAAGAAATTGTTTTATCCAATAGAAATTGGACTAGAAATAAGATTTGGTGAAAAGTTTTTGCGTAAAGTAATAATAAAACAGTTTTCTTACGAATTACGATAATGCCATGCCACCATATGTCGTCGAGCCTAACGATGAGACTGCATCATTGAATGTCGATGTCGATGAAGGATGAAGCACATGATAGCTACCTAAGTATCTATGGAGTGATTCTTTCGACATCGAACTGGACAATGACGGTAATAGATTATTGGTGGAATGGTGTCTTCGTGATCCATCTAAGCATTTTAAAAAGCTTAATGTCGACGTCGACGACGTTGCATGTCTCCATCACTGTTTTCAATGACGTCACACATATTCACTTTGACTGTTTTCATTACATAGGTAGTAATGTCTTTGAACCAAGCGGCATAGTAGCTGAAGTAAACTAAATTTTAAAGGATTTATAATGACATCGAGGGTTTTGGTGTCGTTATGCATTAAGTCGGTGACCTCGTACACTCAGAATTTTATATTTATTGGAGTCGACAATGATGCAGTGTAGCATGGACATCGCACTTCTTAAAGCTAAAGAGACATGTTTTATATAAACTAAAAAATATATTTTAAAGGGGCGAATTGGCCTATGTTTTAAGAGGACCGAAAACCCTATATTTTCGACAGATAGCCATATAACTTATAAAAGATAAAAATTTTGTTTAATATGTGGCTAGCCTATAGTTTACGAAAGGCGACAATGTCTTCTTCAACGTGAATTTATACTTAAAAGAACTTAAGTTTGGTTTTACCTTGGGTAGATGGTCGATGAGGTATGGTGCATATTAGATGTCGCCTACCTTCATTAAAGGCGGAGAGCCTTATATTTTCTATTTCGATGAAGTCATTAGGGATACCAATGCTATTTTAAATTTTAAACTTCAACACCATCAATGGGCACATGTAACAACCCGTATATTTGGATCATTTAAATTGATAATAATCCACACATGTCAACTTAAATAATACAAAACACGAATCATTATGGGATTATAAATACATAAATGTAAATGAGAATCAATACAACATCACAGACATAGAACAGTCACAGAATAATGCAGCGGAAAATACATCGTCATAATAGCAGTTCATGAAGCCACTACAGGAAATACAACAATGTCTCAACATAAAGTGACTGAGAGGAAATACATAAATGTCCAACAGACTAGTACATCAATGCTAGAATGGAAATAACTGATAAAGATAAATGCAAAGTCTCCAGCATCTTCAACCAACCTTGATCAGCAAACTGGATAGCTTCAGACCGACCCGAGCATATACAAAAAGAAACACTCGAGTCAGGACTCAAAATCTTATACAAGATAATCATGTGCAAGGAATAAAGTCCATAACTCAAAGATGAATAAAATAAACATCTCTAAGGATCCGATAAATTATCTATATATACAATAGAATACGATATGTAGATAATGTCTAATCAGTAAAGTATGATATTAAAATAGTGTTAAGGCGTTACCATAATCCCCCTTAACACATTTTTATAATGTCATAGTCTATACAACACCGTAAACCCCACCGTAAACTAGTGGTTATCAGAGGGTACCCTATAGGTATAACACAAAACAAATCGTAGTGGTCGCGAATAGGATAATCAGTATGACAAGGTACATGAGGCGATACCAACTAGGATACTAGTAGTTGCGTGATCCGGACTGATGTTGAGCATAGCAGCTACTACCTCAACACCGCGAAACAACACTCCCAAATCAAAGGGTGCACCCAAATCGAATCACAAAAGTAATAGATATGGTATCGAAGAAGTGTGTTCCCTAGAGGTGGCGAACCTCACTGGTCCGGCGCGGCTCCTGTTTTAGTCATGTCAGGGGTCATCCAATATCGTTCTCTTTCTTCAGTCAACGCGTTCACCAAACCATCCACTTCATTCTGGATCAACACTCCGCGTATAAAAGTTATTAAAGTGGTTTTTAGTATCGACAGAGAGTATGTCCATATCTGATCACGGTCTCTTTAATAACTACGTATTTATTACCCGATGGTCGGTTAAATTAAATTTTAAACAAATCAAAGTCCAAAAGTCAAGTTGCAAATTTGACTTTCAAAATTTGACATTTCACGATTCAATTTATTTCAGATATTTAAAATCATATTTCCAAATGAAATTTTAGTTCGAACATTTGAGTTAACAATATAATTAAGTATTCAAGTTCAATTTAATAAGATCTAAATTTCACTTATTAAATTTAGTTAATAATCAATGGATTCAATTTAATGGTCAATTTAGTTCAAATCATCAAATCAAATTCTATTCATTTCAATTCATATTTACATTCATCGTTACATTAAATATAATCATAAATTCGATTAAATCAATTTTCATTAACTAAATTCCTTTTTATCAAAAAGCTTCATTTGATTTATTCGCCAAATTCAATTGAATTTCTATTTAAAGGAGCCCAATTTCGTTTATTTGGTTCCACGATTTACACAACACGAATATGTTATTTACGAGTTACAAATCAACTCAATTCATATTCAGTTACAATGTCCTAATTTAATTAATTCATTAAATTTAAAATCATTTTAAATTTAAATTATCACTAAATTAAATCCATAAAACTTTAGTTAGTTTTATATTCCTCTTAAGTCAAATTTCACTTAATCTCAAATTTAATTTATAACAAGTTTCAAATCTATTTAATTTAAAACCGAGTTTTAAATCTTAATCTAACAAATCTAATAAATTTCAAATTATTAAATTCTAAAACTTTACTTGTTTCTAATTCTCATTTCAATTATTCAACTTACTTAACTTTAAATTTTCCTAAATCAAATTACAAATTTCTCAAATTAAATTTGTCAATTCATTTTATTCAATTAAATAGATCTATTAATCCGTTTCAATTAAATCCATTAATTTATTTCAATTGAATCCATTAATTTATTTCAATTAAATCCATTCAGTTCGTTACTTAATTTCAAAACAAATTGTTAAGTTCATTCCTTAATTTCAAATAGATTTCAATTTCGAAATGATTTTGTTGACCAATCGGGTTTCTTATTTTAATTATCTATCCTAGGCCAAGTTGTTTAATTGGGTATTTATCATTTCAACCCAATGTCATTCAATATAAAAAAATCAAAGCATAGCAAAGGGAACTTGAAGTGTGATAACTGGGATGGTGTCAAAGTAAATAAACAAGCAATAGCAACCATACATAACAATTCAACAATTTATTTAAATAATCCCGAAATAATCGTATTAATTTACATTTGTTATTATGCAAATTAATATAATTATTCCTAGAATCCACACTATCATTTCATGCAGATTAAAGATTATTGCATTATGGTTTTTTCCTTGGTGTCTATTATCAAATTACTACATCAATCATACATTCAATGGTTCAAAGTGTAGTTAACACTATTTCTACATGTCGATTTATTTAACATTTAAAGGGGTCAAGTTTAACAAATCAATATTCAACATATGAAGGGGTCAAGTTCAACATATATAATCCATTTTAATTTTTAACTATCCTATATCAAAATCAATTTCATATTAATTATCACTTATATTAACAACCAAATTCAACATCACATAACAAATTTAGTGTCACAACTATTTACCATAAACTAACATCAAATCACAATTTAACACGTTAAATCTAATTAAACAATACATGGCGTCAATTTAGCAATTTTAAATTCTAACAATATTCAATTTTAACTTGTATAGCAATTAACAGTTTATGTGAACAATTTTAACATCAACCATTTTAACATGCAAATTTATATTAACAACATCTATCACTTTATTATCATTGCATAATAGATTGAGTCGTGAATGAAATATTCACCTTGCGTGGTTAGAGATTTGATGACGAAGCACGAAGACGAATAGATAAGAGGCACTAACAAGCATGACACAAAAGCGAACACAAACTGCAATCAAACAAATAATTAAATTGACAATTTTGTTCAATACAATATATATATATATATATTTTATATATAATCATACCAAAGCAAAGAAACTAGATAGATCCGACAAGATGAATGGAAGCCTAAGTCTCCGAAGAAGTAGCTGGAACAAAACACAGCAAAACACTGTATGTGAGCAACCAGAATTTTCAAAGTTATATACTGTTATATACTATACAGTTTCATGTATATATTTATATATAAAACGGAAGTGCACTAAAATATGGCTGCAGCCAAGGCGAGGCACAGCAGTGACGGCGGAGCAGGGGACGTCGCGGTGGTCGGAGTGTAAAGCGGGCTGGGGTCTGGTAAACAGTGGGGAGGACTGCGACGTGGGCTGTGGGGGACGGAGGCGGACGCGGCAGTGGTGCAGTGGGTTGGTTGGGTTTGGGGTTCGGGTGGTCTGGCGGTTTCAGATGGTCTGGGGTTCGGGTGGTCTGGCGGGTTCGGGTGGTCTGGGGTTCGACTGGGGTTCGGGTGGGGTCTGGGTTGGAGGCGGACGTGGGCAGGGGCTGGGCGGTGGATGGTGGCAGTGGGGACGTGGAGGACTGGCGGCGGATGGTGGCAGTGGGACGCGGAGGCTGGGCGGCAGATGGTGGCAGTGGGGATGCGGCGGTCGGTGGCAAGGGGACGGAGGCGGTCGGTGGGGCATAGGGGATGGAGGCGGTCGGTGGGGCAGTGGGCTGTGAGGTGTGGAGTTTCATTTTGGTGGGGGAAAAGACAAATAAATGAAAGAGAATAGAGGAGGAAGAGAAGTTACGTACCAGAGAAGTAGAAGGTGAGCAAACGAACAGCTAAAGGCACAGTGTACCAGATATATACAGAAATTTCTAGAATCCAAGGGTCTCAATATTAATTTTCTTGGTAACCGCTATGGCTATTGGGTTTTCAAAAACTGAATGGTCAAAGGACTCCTAGAATTCTGAACAGTGTAGAAAATTGGGTACCGGTTTGTGCTGCGCAACGGACCAGTTTGTAATCCGTTAAACAATTATAATTTGCAACGCCGAACTCCGATTGACACAAATAAATATACCGTTTTGATCAGCGTGACGAGGCAAACACAACGGTATATAGATATCAGTGGTACGATTGAATTATAAAATTTGAATTTTCTACTATGGAAAAATGCAGCAAAAACGCAGAAAAATAAGATCGACGGAGCTAAAGAAGTCCGAATTTTGAAAAACGAAAATGACGTCTTAGTCAGAAGATGAATTAGAATTTTTCTATGTAAAAATTTGCAGGTTTGGAAAACATTTTATTATCATCAATTTTAACTGATATAAATTGGATTAAAATTACGCTAGAAAATAAACTTCCAAATTTCCTGATGAAAATTTACCAGTTGCTATGATTAATTATACGCATTCCAAATATCAAATTTGAACAACAATGGAAGTTGTTTGTAGAAATTCGAATTTCTACACTCAATAAATGATTTTGAAAATTTTAAACTGGGTCGGAATTTCAGGGTCGTTACATTCTCCCACACTCAAAACTTTTCGTCCTCGAAAAGGAACAAGGTAAAGAGTGGAAGAACAGATAGAAGAGATACGATGGATATAGAATAGATTATTAAAAAAATATAGAATATAGAATAGAGTTTACCTTCCACAAACAATTCTGGATTAGAATCCCGAATACTCTCCTCGGTTTCCCAAGTGCAATCACGATCATCGAGACTCCATTGGACTTTGACTAGACTAACAGATTTCCTTCTAAGCTGCTTCGTATCTCGATCGACTATACGAAGTGGTCTCTTTTCGATAGTCAAATCTAGCTCAATATCTACTTCATTTAGCTAAGCCATAGGAATGGTCATGTATGGATCATGCACGACTTTCCGGAGATGTAAAACATGGAATACGTTGTGCACGCCCTCAAATTTTTCTGGTAATGCGACTCTATAAGCTAGTGTACCAATTCTCTCGGTGATAGTGAATGGTCCAACAAATCTAGGAGCAAGCTTCCCTCTTCGACCAAATCGAATGACATTCTTCAAAGGTGATACCTTCAGAAATACCTCATCCCCAACCTGGAATTCCAAATCTCTTCTACGCCTATCTGCATAGCTCTTCTGCCTATCCTGTGCGGTCTTCATCTTCCTTCTGATCTCATTAACCTTCTCGGATGCCTCAATAATCATATCTGGGCCATGAACTAATCGATCACCAGGCTCAATCCAACAAGCTGGCGATTTGCATGGCCGTCCATACAAAGCTTTGAACGGTGCCATATCGATACTTGCCTGATTATAAAGACGGTTAAATTTCAATTCAAATTTGCTTGTTCAAATTGAAATTTTTGATTTACCTGATAACTGTTATTATAAGTGAATTCAACCAAATGGAGATGGTCTTCCCAAGATCCATTAAAATCAATAATGCAAGCTCGGAGCAGATCCTCCAAAATCTGATTCACCCTCTCAGATTGGCCATCTGTTTGAGGATGATAAGCTGTGCTCAGATTCAGTTTAGTGCCTAAGATGTCCTGGAATGCCTTCCAGAATTTACTAGTGAATATAGGATCTCAATCGCATACAACACTAGACGGAACTCCATGAAGTCTAACAATCTCTCTCATATAAATCTCGGCAAGACTCGAAGCAGTACGAGTGGTCTTTACTGGAATAAAGTGAGCGGATTTGGTCAACCTATCAATAATCACCCATATACTCTCGTTACCTTTTCTGGTCCTCGGTAATCCATCATTGAAGTCCATAGAAATATGATCCCATTTCCAACACGGAATCTCTAGGGGTTGAAGTAAATCGGCAGTCCTCTGGTGATCGGCCTTGACTTGTTGGCAAGTGGTGCATCTACTGACATATATAAAAATATCTCTCTTCATCCCACTCCACCAATATAAACGCTTCATATTATGAAACATCTTAGTGACACCAGGATGAAATGAAAGTGATGACTGATGGTTCTCTCTAAGCACTTCTTGTCTCAATACATCGATATTAGGAACACAAATACAGCTGTTGATCCTCAGAACTCCATTACTATCTACTTGTGCTCCCATTTTACTGTCAGCATTTCTAACTCTACCAAGAACTAACTCCTTCATACGATAGAGCAAAGTGTCCTCATATTGTTTAGCTTTGATGCGATCCATAAGAGACGGAGAGATAACGAGCTGAAACAACATGCCTTCAATAAGATTACAACAAGACAATGCTCTGCTGCGGCTCAAAGCGTCTGCTACGACATTTGCTTTCCTCGGAGTATAAGTGATGTTGAGATCATATGCAGCTAAGAATTCGAGCCATCGGACTTGTCTCTGGTTCAAATCCTTCTGAGAAAAGATATACCTCAAGGACTTATGATCAGTGAATAATTCGAATTTGGTTCCCAAAAGATGATGCCTCCATAGTTTCAAAGCAAATACAACTGCAAGAAGCTCCAGATCATGTGTGGCATAGTTTAATTCATGGGTCTTCAACTGACGACCCGCATAAGCAATAACCTTTCCATTTTGCATAAGGACAGCGCCTAAACCTTCTCGGCAAGCATCTGTATAGACAGTTAATCCTTCACTTCCCTCAATTACCGCAAGAACAAGGGCTGAAGTTAACTTGCGCTTCAACTCATTAAAAGCTGATTCACACTTCTCACTCCAAATAAACTTAACATCCTTCCGAGTTAAAAGCAGTAAGTGGGGCAGAAATCCGGGCAAAGTGCTTAATAAATCTGCGATAATAGCCGGCTAAGCCCAAGAAACTACGAATATCTGTAGGAGTTTTAGGAGTCTCCCAATCCTGTAGATTAATTGATTCAAATCAGAAGAGATAAGATTGTTTGATCAAAAACAACGAATAAGATAGAACTTACATTGATTATGGCGATCTTAGCTGGATCGACCGAAATCCCATTTTCAGAAACAATATAGCCAAGGAATCTCACTTCGTCTCGCCAGAAGTGGCATTTAGAGAACTTGGCTTTAAGTTGATGGTTTCGGAGAGTTTCCAGAACATAACGGAGATGTGTTTCATGCTCTTTCTTGTCTTTGGAGAAGACAAGAATATCATCAATGAATACAAGAACAAACTTGTTAAGGACATCACGAAAGACTCGATTCATCAAGTCGACGAAATAAGCAGGTGCGTTGGTCAAACCGAATGGCATAACCAACCATTCATAGAATCCATTCTCGGTATGGAAAGTTGTCTTGTGAATACTATCTTTTGCTACTCTGAGTTGGTGGAACCCAGTGGCTAGATCAAGTTGTGAGAAGACTTTAGCTCCATGGATCTGATCGAATAAATCGTTGATGCGAGGAATCAGATAGCGATTTTTGAGAGTGCGATTGTTTAGTTCTCTGTAATCAACACACATGCGAAGAGATCCATCTGATTTGGTGACAAATACAACTGCGGCGCCCCATTCAGAACAACTTCTCCTAATCAAACCCTTAGCAAATAGATCATCAATTTGAGTTTTTAGTTCAGCTTTTTCTTTAGGGGCCATCCTTCGGTGTGGGAGAACTACGGGAGTAGCTCTAGGAATAAGATCAATGCGGAAATCGATTTCCCGTTTAGGCGGTAGAGAGTTGACCTCTCCAAATACATCGGGAAATTGCTGAACAATAGGAGTGGAGTCAAGATCATCTAGGTGAGCATCAAGAGAGAATATGAAGCTTCCGGCATATTTCTGAGGTGATTTGCATTCAATGACAAGTGTTAGACCCTTGTCACTGACTAAAGAAATAGAACGAGCTTTGCATGAAATAACAACATCAAATTTTCTTAACCAATCGGCACCTAATAAGATGTCAAATGCTTCGAAGCCAAGCACATAAAAATTCCAAGTGAATCGATATCTTCCATACATAAGTACAACCTCATTACAAATTCTACTAAGGTTGGCAAGTCCTCCAATAGGGTTGGAGACACATAAGGAAGTAGTGGTAAAAGTAAGTTCTAATTTGAGTTTACTACAAAGATCAATAGATATGAAGCTATGGGAAGCGCCAATGTCGAATAATACTCTAATAGGTAAATCTTGTAATGAAAAAGTACACCGTAAGGTACCTTGGTCATCCTGGGCCGGTGGTGCAGATGGTGCAGGTGTGGTGATAGCAAATATTCCAGAAGTGGTGCCACGCTTATGCATTGGGCGGTCTTTCTTGAAATGAACATGCTGGAGGCAGACATGGATAGATCTCTCCTAGTCATAGAAGGTGGTGGAATAGCAGCTCCGGTAGATGGGCAGCTATTAGCATAATGGCCCTTCTTATCGCATTTGAAGCAAGTGATATTAGCAAGGTCGATTGGACTTTTCTGGGCATATCCCAATCTTGTAGTCTTTTGCCAAGCTTTCTTTTGTTGATCAAAGTTCATCTTCCTCTTTCCGGGCTGGCTAGAAGAGGGCTGAGTAGGAGTGGCCTTGGCAAGAGGTCCCTTAGGCTTCGCCTCATATCTAAGAGCATAGTCAACAAGCTCTGTGAAGGTGCAGTGGATGTGGCCAGTAAGCAAGTCATAATATTCTGGTCTAGCTCCCAAAGTGGATTTCTCGTTCTTCAGAAGTGGTGTATCAATCAAGCCAGGACCGAACTTGGAGAGTTCGTTGAATTTCCTCTCATACTCAGAAAAAGTCATACTGCCTTGCTTAAGATCCATGAAAGCTCTATAAAGTTGGGTTTTCCCAGCAGCTAGCATCCATTGTGCCGAGAAAGCATCCCTAATTAACAGATGGACTAGATGAATAACATTCCAAAGATTGAAAGAAGAATTTAGACTACGAAATCCAAACGAATTTATACATGAACTGGGCCCAAGTGATGGTGTTCTCCTCGATATGAGAAGTAACTGATTCCCACCAATCTTGTGCGGCATCCTGAAGTTGCCAAGCAGCCAACTGACGCTTTTGAGCATCAGTGATCTCCAAACCAGAAAATATCTTCTCTAAGCTTTTAAGCCATTGTGGAGCCTCGATAATACTCTCGGATCCAGAAAACTTAATACCCCCAAGCTGTGAATACTCCTTACTAAGAGTGGTGAATTTGACTGGAGCTGGGGCGGAAGGTGCAGCCTGAGCAGGACCATGGCCTCTTCCTCCCCTATTGTTTCTTCTGGTACTCATCCTGAAATACCAAAAGAGATTTAGAACCAAGGATAGAAATCATAGAACTCTAAGGAAAGTCCAATCAACGAATCAAAACAAGTTTCAATTGAAAGGATTAGGATATTGAATCGATTCTCCTCATTCTAGGGTATTACTACCCTATCTCTAATGAGTTTATATAATCCCGAACTAAGGTTTTTAGGGAAACCAAAGCTCTGATACCAACTGTAACAACCCGTATATTTGGATCATTTAAATTGACAATAATTCACACATGTCAACTTAAATAATACAAAACACGAATCATTATGGGATTATAAATACATAAATGTAAATGAGAATCAATACAACATCACAGACATAGAATAGTCACAGAATAATGCAGCGGAAAATACATCGTCATAATAGCAGGTCATGAAGCTACTACAGGAAATACAATAATGTCTCAACATAAAGTGACTGAGAGGAAATACATAAATGTCCAACAGACTAGTGCATCAATACTAGAATGGAAATAACTGATAAAGATTAATGTAAAGTCTTCAGCATCTTCAACCAACCTTGATCGGCAAACTGGATAGCTTCAGACTGACTCGAGCATATACAAAAAGAAACACTCGAGTCAGGACTCAAAATCTTATACAAGATAATCATGTGCAAGGAATAAAGTCCATAACTCAAAGATGAATAAAATAAACATCTCTAAGGATTCGATAAATAATCTATATATACAATAGAATACGATATGTAGATAATGTCTAATCAGTAAAGTATGATATTAAAATAGTGTTAAGGCGTTACCATAATCCCCCTTAACACATTTTTATAATGTCATAGTCTATACAGCACCGTAAACCCCACCGTAAACTAGTGGTTATCAGAGGTTACCCCATAGGTATAACACAAAACAAATCGTAGTGGCCGCGAATAGGATAATCAGTATGACAAGGTACATGAGGTGATACCAACTAGGATACTAGTAGTTGCGAGATCCGGACTGATGTTGAGCATAGCAGCTACTACCTCAACACCGCGAAACAACACTCCCAAATCAAAGGGTGCACCCAAATCGAATCACAAAAGTAATAGATATGGTATCGAAGAAGTGTGTTCGATATAGGTGGCGAACCTCAATGGTCCGGCGCGGCTCCTGTTTTAGTCATGTCAGGGGTCATCCAATATCGTTCTCTTTCTTCAGTCAACGCGTTCACAAAACCATCTACTTCATTCTGGATCAACACTCCGCGTATAAAAGTTATTAAAGTGGTTTTCGGTATCGACAGAGAGTATGTCCATATCTGATCCCGGTCTCTTTAATAACTACGTATTTATTACCCGATGGTCGGTTAAATTAAAGTTTAAACAAATCAAAGTCCAAAAGTCAAGTTGTAAATTTGACTTTCAAAATTTGACATTTCACGATTCAATTTATTTCAGATATTTAAAATCATATTTCCAAATGAAATTTTAGTTTAAACATTTGAGTTAACAATATATTTAAGTATTCAAGTTCAATTTAATAAGATCTAAATTTCACTTATTAAATTTAGTTAATAATCAATGGATTCAATTTAATGGTCAATTTAGTTCAAATCATCAAATCAAATTCTATTCATTTCAATTCATATTTACATTCATCGTTACATTAAATATAATCATAAATTCGATTAAATCAATTTTCATTAACTAAATTCCTTTTTATCAAAAATCTTCATTTGATTTATTCGCTAAATTCAATTGAATTTCTATTTAAAGGAGCCCAATTTCATTTATTTGGTTCCACGATTTACACAACACGAATACATTAATTACGAGTTACAAATCAACTCAATTCATATTCAGTTACAATGTCCTAATTTAATTAATTCATTAAATTTAAATCATTTTAAATTTAAATTATCACTAAATTAAATCCATAAAACTTTAGTTAGTTTTATATTCCTCTTAAGTCAAATTTCACTTAATCTCAAATTTAATTTATAACAAGTTCCAAATCTATTTAATTTAAAACCGAGTTTTAAATCTTAATCTAACAAATATAATAAATTTCAAATTATTAAATTCTAAAACTTTACTTGTTTCTAATTCTCATTTCAATTATTCAACTTACTTAACTTTATATTTTCCTAAATCAAATTACAAATTTCTCAAATTAAATTTGTAAATTCATTTTATTCAATTAAATAGATCTATTAATCCATTTCAATTAAATCCATTAATTTATTTCAATTGAATCCTTTAATTTATTTCAATTAAATCCATTAAGTTCGTTACTTAATTTCAAAACAAATTGTTGAGTTCATTCCTTAATTTCAAATAGATTTAAATTTCAAAATGAATTTGTTGACCAATCGGGTTTCTTATTTTAATTATCTATCCTAGGCCAAGTTGTTTAATTGGGTATTTATCATTTCAACCCAATGTCATTCAATATAAAAAAATCAAAGCATAGCAAAGGGAACTTGCAGTGTGATAACTGGGATGGTGTCAAAGTAAATAAACAAGCAATAGAAACCATACATAACAATTCAACAATTTATTTAAATAATCCCGAAATAATCGTATTAATTTACATTTGTTATTATGCAAATTAATATAATTATTCCTAGAATCCACACTATCATTTCATGCAGATTAAAGATTATTGCATTATGGTTTTTTCCTTGGTGTCTATTATCAAATTACTACATCAATCATACATTCAATGGTTCAAAGTGTAGTTAACACTATTTCTACATGTCGATTTATTTAACATTTAAAGGGGTCAAGTTTAACAAATCAATATTCAACATATGAAGGGGTCAAGTTCAACATATATAATTCATTTTAAATTTTTAACTATCATATATCAAATTAAATTTCATATTAATTATCACTTATATTAACAACCAAATTCAACATCACATAACAAATTTAGTGTCACAACTATTTACCATAAACTAACATCAAATCACAATTTAACACGTTAAATCTAATTAAACAATACATGGCGTCAATTTAGCAATTTTAAATTCTAACAATATTCAATTTTAACTTGTATAGCAATTAACAGTTTATGTGAACAATTTTAACATCAACCATTTTAACATCCAAATTAATATTAACATCTATCACTTGATTATCATAGCATAATAGATTGAGTCGTGAATGAAATATTCACCTTGCGTGGTTAGAGATTTGACGACGAAGCACGAAGACGAATAGATAAGAGGCACTAACAAGCATGACACAAAAGCAAACAAATAATTAAATTGACAATTTTGTTCAATACAATATATATATAGATTTTATATATAATCATACCAAAGCAAAGAAACTAGAATTTTCAAAGTTATATACTATTATATACTATATAGTTTCATATATATATATAACGGAAGTGCACTGAAATACGGCTACAGCCAAGGCGAGGCACAACAGTGACGGCGGAGCAGGGGACGTCGCGGTGGTCGGAGTGTAAAGCGGGCTGGGGTCTGGTGGACAATGGGGCGGATTGCGGCGTGGGCTGTGGGGGACGAAGGCGGATGCGGCAGTGGTGCAGTGGGTTGGCTGGGTCTGGGGTTCGGGTGGTCTGGCGGGTTCGGATGGTCTGGGGTTCGGGTGGTCTGGCGGGTTCGGGTGGTCTGAGGTTCGGCTGGGGTCGCTGTGGGGTTCGAGTGGGGTTTGGGATGGAGGCGGACGTGGGCAGGGACTAGGCGGTGTAGTGGGGCAGTGGGGATGTGGAGGGCTGGGCGGCGGATGGTGGCAGTGGGGACGCGGAGGGCTGGCAGCGGATGGTGGCAGTGGGGACACGGAGGGCTGGCGGCGGATGGTGGCAATGGAACGTGGAGGCCGGGCGGCGGATGGTGGCAGTGGGGACGTGGCGGTCGGTGGCAGAGGAGACGGAGGCAGTTGGTGGGGCAGAGGGGACGGAGGCGGTCGGTGGGGCAGTGGGCTGTGAGGTGTGGAGTTTCATTTTGGTGGGGGAAAAGACAAATAAATGAAAGAGAATAGAGGAGGAAGAGAAGTTACGTACCAGAGAAGTAGAAGGTGAGCAAACAAACAGCTGAAGGCACAGTGTACTAGATATATACAGAGATGTCTAGAATCCAAGGGTCTCAATATTAATTTTCTTGGTAACCGCTGTGGCTATTAGGTTTTCAAAAACTGAATGGTCAAAGGACTCCTAGAATTCTGAACAGTGTAGAAAATTGGGTACCAGTTTGTGCTGCGTAACGGACCAGTTTGTAATCCGTTAAACAATTATAATTTGCAACGCCGAACTCCGATTGATACAAATAAATATACCGTTTTGATCAGCGCGACGAGGCGAACACAACGGTATATAGATATCAGTGGTACTATTGAATTATAAAATTCGAATTTTCTACTATGGAAAAATGCAGCAAAAATGCAGAAAAATAAGATCGACGGAGCTAAAGAAGTCCGAATTTTCAAAAACGAAAATGACGTCTTAGTCAGAAGATGAATTAGAATTTTTCTATGTAAAAATATTCAGGTTTGGAAAACATTTTATTATCATCAATTTTAACTGATATAAATTGGAATAAAATTACGCTAGAAAATAAACTTCCAAATTTCCTGATGAAAATTTACCGGTTGCTATGATTAATTAGACGCATTCCAAATATCAAATTTGAACAGCAATGGAAGTTGTTTGTAGAAATTCGAATTTCTACACTCAATAAATGATTTTGAAAATTTTAAACTGGGTCAGAATTTCAGGGTCGTTACAGCACACCAATGTGGATGAACTTCGACATTGATCTATATTAAACTGTTAAATAGGACCAAACCTTATGTCATATGTTTTTTGATTTCAACCTTGAGGTACAAATGTCTATTTTTATGGACTTCGACATAGGTTATTTGGGAATACCAATGTTATTCACTTTGAAATGTCATAACTATAATGGGATACATGTGGGTAACATGAATTAAATTGATACATGTGGGTAACATAAATTAAATTGATACATGTGGGTAACATGAATTAAATTGTAAATTGAGGGGTTCATAGTCATCCTAGGAAAACTATGGGATGTGAGATGGATAGTCCACATCATGCCGCAGATGGATGTCTCTATGAGAATAATGTAGGGTTCATAGTCATCAAAAAAAACTATGGGATGTATGATGGATAATCCACGTCATTTTAAGTTAAATGGAATATGTGTGATGGATATTCCACATAATTTTAAACAATTAAACCACATGTGATGAGTAGTCAATGTGGTAGGGGATGGGTAATCCAAGTAATAATTACATGTGACATGGATAGTCCATATAATTCTAAATATGCTTTTATGTGAGATGGGTAGTCCACATAATTATAAGACGGGTAGTCAGATTAAAATAAGACGGGTAGTCAGTTTAAATTGTGATGGGTAGTCATTTGAAATTAAGATGGATAATCTAATAAATTGGGCTGGGTAATCCAATATATGTTGCATGATTATAAATGCTATATTTTATGTTCTAACAATTGTGGTTGCAAGAGCACAGTATATGGTTGTAATGTTTTAGTTAAGATACTAGTGAAGGGAAAACCCGCTTCGCTCAATGGCATGATCTCTCTAAATATCTATTTAGTTCGAGATGGTAGTTTATTATTCACACCAGATTGTTGTCTGATCGAAGTTTTTGTTTTTTCCTTTAAACTCTCGGGTACTCATTTGAGTAGGTCAGGAGTAATGGATTTCAAGTTCTAGTTAGACGAATAAGCTTTCAGAGACGTGCAGGAGGCAATCTAGCTATTAGGAACTTTATCTATTTCCCCTATGTTGTTTGGTTTTGTCTATTTGGGTGTAATAGCAAAGTTATATAATTTCCAAGTATTTGACTTTGATCAACCAAGGAGGCATCTTCATATGTTGCTCTTGGAGTATTTTGTAATAATTATAATTTCTTAGAATATAGGTTTACGTATGGGATTATGTAATGAATATGAAATATCATTTTTGAAATTAGATGCGAAAATTTGTTATTAAACTTTGTTGAAATATTTTTATATTCATGTGCTTCTGATTATTGATATGATTAACATAGCTACATTTTTTCACCGAGATTTAGTAACTATAGATGACTGCTACATCCATAGAAGTTAGTTTTGGGCATTAGAGTAGAGGATGTTACAAGTTGGTATAATGCATAGGTTTATAATCACAAGAATTTTAAATCTAAAGAGTTTTTGAAAACATAATCTTAATAAATCAGATAATAAGATTGGGGTATAAGATAGCGCTATAGTAACATACTTGCATTTGCTATATATAAGTATGTATTCCATCTTTATTATCCCCTCTTTCTTAGACCGTTCGTATGTATCTTACTAAGGCTCATATGCAGATTTAAAAGAAAGAAAGATATGGAGGAAAAAAATGGAAGAGTGAATCTATGTGATGAAAGCACTACAACCAATGGAAATACCCGGCCAACGCCAGAAGGAATCATGGTCGACGGACAAATGCTAATCAAAATGCAAATGCCAATGTAGGTGCTGCGACCCCACCAGTGGATTGGGGGACTATGTATCCGTTCATCATCAATCTAATGCAAGTTAGAACAGCTGCAAGAGTAGTTGGCAGAAATGTTGCTAATGCGGGAGGAGTCAATCCCGTAGCGCCAGTTGGTAATAACTATTGTAACGCCCCACCTCTATACTCACGCTAGCCAAGGACACTACGAGGTAATGTCGTCGACTAGCACGAAGAATAAGGCTGTTGAGGAGCGACCATCTGTGTAATTGCTTTATGCGAGTACCGATATGTCAAATAATATAACTAACCTTTCTTTTCAAGAGGAAATCCGACATATCGAATACAAACTCAAAGCTACCACACAGTGGCTATGTGGACTTCGGAAACAAATATAGAAATAAACGTAAAACAAATCTGTCACAGATATTCATATCATAAAGGCGGAACAGATATGAATATAACACATAGAAGTGTACATCAAAGTAGTGGTCAAACTAGATACACTACATCACAAAAGAATAGATACAAGTGCTAGACAAAAGAATAAGTATACACCAAGGAGTATCTATCTCAAATGTATAATAACAAAAACTACTATGCTAAAGTAGTTAGTCCAAAAGTCAGGTGAAGGACCCTGATAAGAAGTCAAGCAGGAGCACCTGAAATACCTCGGTCTGATCCGAGTATTATTTAAGAAGAAAATAATAAAGGATCAATCTAGCTATAAATATTAGATAAAATGAGATAGGATAAGAGATATGACAAAAACGTATGATAACAATAATGCCATACTACGACAAGTATACATCAAATAACAACAAAAATCATACAATATCCCAAATCATCTCAAACATCCAAAAAGAATCGCATTCTTTAAATTATTCACCAAAACACAAATATTGACAAAACATATCAATGCCAATCGCAAAAATCGATGAAATACAAATTCTAGAAATCATCAACTAGAAATCCAGAAATCACAAAAAGGGAAAGGCCTATCACAAACGAGAGTATGAAAACTCCCCAACACGTGTATCACAAATGAGCCGGAGCTCCTCCAAACAGGGTATAGTCCCCCTTGCGGACAATGAGCCAAAGCTCCCCCTATGAGCCGAAGCTCCTTCAAACAGGGTATAGTCCCCCCTTGCGGACAATGAGCCAAAGCTCCTCCTATGAGCCGAAACTCCTCCAAACAGGGTATAGTCCCCCCTTGCGGATAATGAGGCAAAGCTCCTCCTATGAGCCGAAGCTCCTCCAAATAGGGTATAGTCCCCCCTTGCGGACAATGAGCCAAAGCTCCTCCTATGAGCCGAAGCTCCTCCAAACATGGTATAGTCCCCCATTGAGGACTATGAGCCGAAACTCCTCCAAACAGGGTACAGTCCCCCATGCTGACAAAGAGACATCGCACATCGCTAGTCTAAATCACAAAATGATCACCATTGATCAATAAGAACTGTGAATCACACTAAGCTAGTAAATATAAGAGTTTAGCTTCATGTCCCATAACCACTAGCTTAACTTAAATATTTACGAACAAATTGTAGATTTCCACTCGAAAATTGTCACAAGAGTTCAATCGAACAAGTCCAAGAATTAACCGACGAAGTAAACGCAAGCGTTTCATACCACTTGTTTTACTAAGCCGTTTAATTAGATTTCTCATATGAATGAGGTAAAGGTTTGTATATACTAATAGATTGGAAAACGGCTTTGAAAACGAGCTTTATATTAAAAATAGTGTTGAAATCGTTTTGATGAAAATTTTTGAGTATTTACTACTAGTATAAAAAAACCTTTATATTTTAAAGTGACAAATAACATAAATGATTGTAGAAACAATCAATCACCAAATTCCACATTCAACGACGTGAATTAAAACCATAAAAATCGATACTGAATCCATCAAAATGGATATTGCCAAAAATTCGGAAAAAGAAGTCATCAAAGACGATAAATGATAACAACAATTCAGATCATCAAAAATCGATTAAAAACCGGAAAACCCACACAAAACAGCCTAAAATAGGCAAAAAGCAAACTTCACAGATTCAGTCGACTGTTCTGTAGGGTCAGTCGACTGAAACAAGCCTAGAAACTCTCGGGTTTCAGGTTCAGTCGACTAATACAGGGACAGAAACATTTCTGTCCCTAGTTCAGTCAACTGAACTGTATGGTCAGTCGACTGACACAGGGCCAGAGAGTTTTCTGGTCCTAGATTCAGTCGACTGACTCTGCAGTTCAGTCGACTGAATTGTGGTTTCCAGTATTCACAGCTTAGCCCCCAAAAGGGGCAAAAATCCAAAGGGAGCGATCGGACAAGCATCAGAGACTAGGGATTTATGCGAAGCGGCAACCCATCCTTATAGGCTCTTCGATACACCCCAACAATGTGTTCAAACATCAAAGATAGGATTTTTAAAGATTTGACTTCAAAACACCAAAAATTGGAATATTCATCAAACCAATTCAATTCAAAAGCAAATGAACAAGGAATAGATGTTAGGAATTACTACCTAACAACTATCAAAGATATAGACATAGATGTGAGTTCAAAAACTCACCTTTAAACCCAAAAACAACGAATGAGAAGCTCTAAAACAAAGGAAAGGCCAATTCCTCTTCAACTTCAACTCAAGAAGCTCTAATCTAAGCTAATAAGCAAATATTTCCTAAGTTAGTGTTTAGGAATTTCTGAAATTGAAGAGAGATAGAGATGGAGAAGATGAAGAGGATGCTTACCAAAGCTTCTCCATGATTTTGGACTTGAATTTGAGTTTCCTAATCAAAGCTAGGGTTTAGGAATTTCCATTTCCCATTCCTTTCCCCATTTTTCTTAAAAGATTAAGTGTTAGGAAATAGAATGAGTGAATGGATGAAGAGGAGTGGAGTTGGGTTATTTGTTAGGTTGGTGGGCTGAAACCCAAACCCAAAGCCCTAAATGAAAATATCAAAATTTTACTCAACTCCAAACATATCGATGTTTATACTCAAAAAGGTCGCAAACGCCATTTTGGACTCAATGGAAGTGGTCTAGAGTCCTAATTCGACTGTTTGCAAAATGTGACATTTCGGACTTTAATCTGATTAACGATGCTATATTTAAATAAAACATTTAAATATATAATCGTAAAATATGCGGGTTGTTACAGACTCCCCTCCTTCAAGAAATTGCGTCCTCACAATAATTAAGAGGAAGATAAAAAGTAACAACCATACGAAGGCATAACAACACAAAAGAAGAAATTTTGAGATGAGAAGTTCACCATAAAGAGCATGAAAGAGTAAGTTCGAATGTGTTTGCTCGATGAATTCTCAAGATTCCCAAGAGCAATCCTTAGGATTTGAGGACCATTGAACTTTCACAATAAGAACATCTTTATTTCGAAGGCGTTTAACCTTCGAAGTAATGATACGAATAGAATGCTGCTCATAAGTTAAATTTGGTGAAACATCAATTTCTTCAATTACACCGGGCTCAAGAATAGAATCGGAATCACGAAGGCATTTCCGTAGTTGAGAGACGTGGAATGCGTCATGAATAGCAGAAAACTGAGCCGGTAATAATAGGCGATAAGCCATGGAACCAATACGTTCGGCGATGGGAAATGGACCAAAATATCGAGGTTTTAACTTTCCCGATCGATTGAAACGCACAACACCCTTCATAGGTGAAACACAAATGAACACCAATAAGGTCTGGACCTAAAACCAGCTTCTCACCGGCATCAAGCCAACACGAAGGAGATAGGCACGGCCTTCCATAGAGTACCTCGAAAGGTGCCATACCAATACTAGATTGGAAGCTATTATTATAGGAAAACTCAACAAGATAAATATGATCTTCCCAACTTCCACCAAAATCAAGAACACATGCACAAAGGAGATCTTCAAGAGTTTGATACACACGCTCTATTTGTCCATCGGATTGAGGACGATAAGCGGTGCTAGAATTAAGCTTTGTTCCCAAAGCTTTTGAAGACCTTACCAAAATCCACTAGTAAAATATGGATCACGATCGCTAACAATAGAAGTAGGAACTCCATGCAATTTAACAATTTCTTTGACATAGAGTTTAGCCAAAAGAGGTACGGTCCAAAAGAGAAGGATGAGCCTCAAGGCTACACAAAACAAGAGATGAACATGAATCGAATTCACGATCTCGAATCTCACAAGTGGACAAAGTCTCGAGATCACTCCATTCGGATATCATCATGGAAACAACTGCTTGTTGCTTATGACTAAGGGCATCGGCAACTCGATTGCTCTTTCCGGGAGTATAAAGAATATCAAAATCATAAGATGCAAGGAACTCGAGCCAATGTTGTTGACACAATTACGTTTCTTTTGAGAAAATAAATACTTCAAAGATTTATGATCGGTGTAGAGAACAAATTTCTCTCCCAAAAGATAATGTTGCCAAATTCTAAGAGCGAAAACAATGGCCGCGAGCACTAGATCATGAATGGCATATCTAGTCTCGACAAGCTTTAATTATCAAGAAGCATATGTGATAACACATTCCCTTTGCAAGAGAATGACACCCAAACCAATACGACTAGCATCGATACAAACAATAAAGTCTTGGTTCCCTTCGGGAATCGCAAGAATAAAAGCATCGGAAAAGAGTTCTTTTAATTGCTCCTCTTTCTCGAAAAGCTAAAACATTCAAAATTATAATTAACTTTATGTAATCATCTTTTTAGAAAAATTTACTTATTATAAGTCAATTTACTATGTCTGACTGTCTCATCATAGCGTTTAGGAGATTCCTATAGATAACTTTGATCAAGCGCATCGACCAGAATACTTAAAGCACTCAATGGGCAAAAAACACAAAATCATCTTCTATATGATAAACATGTCACTTAAAATTTTATGAATATTCTTTGCTCGTTTTAAGAACAAAATCCAATCATACTTATAAATATCTTATTAAAAAGATTTGCAAATTTTAAATTGTTGTTTTCATCCATAATCAATAAATACAAGGATGGACTCATCGAGACATTCGCAGAATACTCGATTCACAAAATGGATGAAATTAGCTGGAGGGTTCGTCAAACCGAATGACATAACAAACCACCCATAAGAATCATAACGAGTGCGGGATGCGGTAAGTGTAATGCTACCCTCCGCAACTCGTAGCTGATGAAAACTGGTGGCAAGGTCGAGCTGAAAAGACCTTAGCACCACTCAATAGATTGCTTTGGTGATAATCCTAAGACAAGCTCAAATATATTCCGGAAAATTCACGAACTACTTGAGTGAGGGAAATTACATCTTCCTTATCAAGTGGGTTTGAAGAATAAAATGATGTCACCGAATTGGAAATCAAAATCATTAAGAAAAATAGAAATCTGCTTAACAGATTGAGGATGTCGAAGATAGATAGTCCGCTCAGGACATAGGATATGGGCTTTATAATGATTAAGCCAATCCTTTCTCAAAAAATCAATTTCGAAGCCTAAGTAACGCATAACATGCAAATCGGTTCGAAAAGAATAATTACATAAAATAATCTTGACATTTTCACAAAGTAAACTGAGTGTTGCGGATCCACCAACCGGATTCGCAATTCTCAGTGAAGTCATCAAGCCCATAATATTTAAAGAAAAGAATTGACAAGTTCTTTTGATATAAAAGAAGGAGATGAACACGTATCAAAAAGAACTCGAATAGGATAATCACAAAACAAATTAATGTCATCAAGGATAGAAGGAGAATTACCTTGACCAAGAGAAGTGCTAGTAGAGGCTTGCACAACCTTTAACTTTTCCTCTTTCTTGTTTGGAAGTTTGGGGCATGAAGATAAAAGATGACCCGAACTTTTGCAATAACGACAAAAAAATGGTTTCGGGCACTCATTTGCATAGTGGTCTGTAGAACCACAATTGTAGCATCGTCCATGACTAGAGGTAGGAGTCTTTGCTACCGAAGTTTCTTGCTTCCCTTTCTTGTAGGTATTGGGGCCTTTGAACTTAATAGGCCTCTTCTTGTTGATGTTGAAGTTTTGTTTGGCATCCACAACTTCAACATCACTTGCTTTATCTGTCTCTTCAAGTCGAAGAGCGATATCTACAAGCTGGTCGAAAGGCACTTCTAATTTTAGAGGTAAAACCTTTTTGGGGTTATACTCAAAGCACAGATAAAGCTTTGATTCTTTACAAGATCCAAAAGTTGTTGGACAGACATGAATACGCCATCCAGAAAAGGACTACTGGATTGACCAACGCTAGGACTGCCAGATCTAACCATTTCTCTTCTTTAAGAAAGAAAGAAGAGGAAAAAGGTTATTCTCAGAATGAATATCAAACAAACTTGATTGATAAAACAAGGCATCATAAAAAGAAATAGGATAGAACGGTACGAAGACTCGAATTAAATCCTATGGCACGACTCCTAAGAAAGACTTAGGACAATGATCCTTGCTAGATTATTCTACATTGTTCCAAAGTTTGGCTTTGATACCAAGATGTGACACCCCACCTCTATACTCACGCTAGCCAAGGACACTACGGGGTAATACCGTCGATTAGCACGAAGAATAAGGCTGTTAAGGAGCGACCATCTATGTAATTGCTTTGTGCGAGTACCGATATGTTAGGTAATATAACTTACATTTCTTTTCATGAGGAAATCCGACATATCGAATACAAACTCAAAGCTACCACACAGTGGCTATGTGGACTTCGAAAACAAATATAGAAATAAACATAACACAAATCAGTCACAGATATTCATATCACAAAGGCGGAACAGATATGAATATAACACATAGAAGTGTACATCAAAGTAGTGGTCAAACTAGATCCACTACATCACAAAAGGATAGATACAAGTGCTAGACAAAAGAATAAGTATACAACAAGGAGTCTCTATCTCAAATGTATAATAACAAAAACTACTATGCTAAAGTAGTTAGTCCAAAAGTCAGGTGAAGGACCTTGATAAGAAGTCAAGCAGGAGCACCTGAAATACCTCGGTCTGACCCGAGTATTATTTAAGAAGAAAATAATAAACGGATCAGTCTAGTTATAAATATTAGATAAAATGAGATAGGATAAGAGATATGACAAAAACGTATGATAACAATAATGCCATACTGCGACAAGTATACATCAAATAACAACAAAAATCATACAATATCCCAAATCATCTAAAACATCCAAAAAGAATCGCATTCTTTAAATTATTCAACAAAACACAAATATTGACAAAACATATCAGTGCCAATCGCAAAAATCGGTGAAACACAAATTCTAGAAATCATCAACTAGAAATCCAGAAATCACAAAAAGGGGAAGGCCTATCACAAACGAGAGTATGAAAACTCCCCAACACGTGTATCACAAATGAACCGGAGCTCCTCCAAACAGGGTATAGTCCCCCCTTGTGGACAATGAGCCAAAGCTCCTTCTATGAGCCAAAGCTCCTCCAAACAGGGTATAGTCCCCGCTTGCGGACAATGAACCAAAGCTCCTCCTATGAGCCAAAGCTCCTCCAAATAGGGTATAGTCCCCCCTTGCGGACAATGAGACAAAGCTCCTCCTATGAGCCGAAGCTCCTCCAAATAGTGTATTGTCCCCATTGCGGACTATGAGCCGAAACTCCTCCAAACAGGGTACAGTCCCCCATGCAGAAAAAGAGACATCACACATCGCTAGTCTAAATCACAAAATGATCACCATTGATCAATAAGAAGTGTGAATCACACTAAGCTAGTAAATATAAGAGTTTAGCTTCATGTCCCATAACCACTAGCTTAACTTAAATATTTACGAATAGATTGTAGATTTCCACTCGAAAATTGTCACAAGAGTTCAATCGAACAAGTCAAAGAATTAATTGACAAACTAAACGCAAGTGTTTCATACCACTTGTTTTACTAAGCCGTTTAATTAGATTTCTCATACGAATGAGGTAAAGGTTTGTATATACTAATAGATTGGAAAACGGCTTTGAAAATGAGCTTTGTATTAAAAATAGTGTTGTAATCGTTTTGATGAAAAAGTTTGAGTATTTACTACTAGTATAAAAAAACCTTTATATTTTAAAGTGACAAATAACATAAATGATTGTAGAAACAATCAATCACCAAATTCCACATTCGACGACGTGAATTAAAACCATAAAAATCGATACTGAATCCATCAAAATGGATATTCCCAAAAATCCAGAAAAAGAAGTCATCAAAGACGATAAATGATAATAACAATTCGAATCATCAAAAATCGATTAAAAACCGGAAAACCCACACAAAACAGCCTAAAATAGGCAAAAAGCAAACTTCACAGATTCAGTCGACTGTTCTGTAGGGTCAGTCGACTGAAACAAGCCTAGAAACTCTCGGGTTTCAGGTTCAGTCGACTGATACAGGGACAAAAACATTTCTGTCCCCAGTTCAGTCGACTGAACTGTATGGTCAGTCGACTGACACAGGGCCAGAGAGTTTTCTGGTCCCAGATTCTATCGATTGACTCTACAGTTCAGTCGACTGAATTGTGGTTTCCAGTATTATCAGCCTAGCCTCCAAAAGGGGCAAAAATCCAAACGAGAACGATCGGACGAGCATCGGAGACTAGGGATTTATGCCAAGTGGCAACCCAGCCTTATAGGCTCTTCGATACACCCCAACAACGTGTTCAAACATCAAAGATAGGATTTTTAAAGATTTGACTTCAAAACACCAAAAATTGGAATATTCATCAAACCAATTCAATTCAAAAGCAAATGAACAAGGAATAGATGTTGGGAATTACTACCTAACAACTATCAAAGATATAGACATAGATGTGAGTTCAAAAACTCACCTTTAAACCCAAAAACAATGAATGAGAAGCTCTAGAACAAAGGAAAGGCCAATTCCTCTTCAACTCAAGAAGCTCCAATCTAAGCTAATAAGCAAATATTTCCTAAGTTAGGGTTTAGGAATTTCTGAAATTGAAGAGAGATAGAGATGGAGAAGATGAAGAGGATGCTTACCTAAGCTTCTCCTTGATTTTGGACTTGAATTTGAGTTTCCTAATCAAAGCTAGGGTTTAGGAATTTCCATTTCCCTTTCCTTTCCCCATTTTTCTTAAAAGCTTGAGTGTTAGGAAATAGAATGAGTGAATGGATGAAGAGGAGTGGAATTGGGTTATTTGTTAGGTTGGTGGGCTCAAACCCAAACCCAAAGCCCTAAATGAAAATATCAAAATTTTACTCAACTCCAAACATATCGATGTTTATACTAAAAAAGGTCGCAAACACCATTTGGACTCAATGGAAGTGGTCTCGAGTCCTAATTCGACTGTTTGCGGAAAGTGACATTTCAGACTTTAATCCGATTAACGATGCTATATTTAAATAAAACATTTAAATATACAATCTTAAAATATACGGGTTGTTACAATTATGCTAAGCTGAGTCGAGATTATACCAGTCTGATGGGAAGCCTTTTTGGGGGACCGAAGATGCGATAGAAGTGGAAAACTGTTGTTGCATTGCGAGAGGATTTTTGTTGATTTGGGTCTTAATGATGAGCAGAAAAGGAGATTGGCTTCGAGACGGTTGCAAGGAGCTGCTTTGTTCTGGTTGAACGGGGCGACTGTATGGGTACTAGAAGAAGAATGGACTTGGGCAGAATTTCGAAGGAGATTCAAGGAAAAGTTTTTTTCTAAAGTAGCCAAGTTAGCCTTGCTCGGGAAGTTTATGGAGTTGGAGCAGGAGAAATGTCAGCGTTGGAGTACTCTGCTAAATTTAATGAGATGTCCACGTATGGATATGCCACTATTGACACTGTTATCTATAGGAATGAAAAGTTTATCCTGAGGAGGAGGCTGGAGATTGCTAGGGAAACTATGCCACATCTCAGAGATCCATCGATTGTAGTGGTAAAGGTAACTATAAGGAATGAAGAAATGCTTTCAACCTTTGGGAACGAGAAGTCGGTGGAGAACCAAAATTCTCATAATAAGAAGAGGAAATTCTTTAAGAATAAGGGAGCTCAGAAAGGCGGGATTGCCAAAAGGGGGAAAGCTGATATAGTTTATTACAAGTGTGAAAAGAAGGAGCACTATGCCAACGAGTGTCGATCTAGTGATGGCAAGGTCTTGTAGGGAAGCAGAATGTGAAGTGCTTTAATTGGACAGATTAAATAGAATTATGTAAATGGTTAAGGAGAATGAGATTTGAAACTTAATAAGCTCGTTCCATACTTAATTAATTAAGTAAGATTGTTTAAACTTAACATATAAGAGAAAATATAAGGAGGAAAAAATAGGTAAACCATCATTTAACCTTTATAACCCTATTCCCCTCATTTCATTCTCATTATTCACAAACTTAAGCAATCAAAAGAAAAACACTAAGGCCGGCTATAACTCAAGATAGGGGAAAGAAATCAAGGGAATTCAAGGGGAAGTAGCTTAGGGATACTAAGGTCAAATCAAATCTCAACTCCAATAATTAACCTAAGGTGAATAATAAGTGTTTCGTCTCTATTTTTGCTTTTTAAATTCGGTTATGGGTAATATCTGAATCATTTTGATAGATTTTTCCAAGATATGGTTGAATATTCATTGTTTGGATAAAATGATGAATTAAGGGATTTTTATGAAATTATTTAAATGGGTTGTAAGGGTAAAACCTAAAATTTGTATCTCTATATGCTTTGAGTTTCTACTATGTTGTATAAAATATTGTTTTGGAGATGGATTTTTAATTTTATAATTTTCCAAGTCATATAGATTTTTTATGAATTTCCTAAGGAGGAAATAGCTTAATTTCGAGTTTTAATTATTTAAAATAATTAAATATGTTTTTTGGCTTTAAAATTTTTATATGGTAAAGAGAAGGGTGTTCTCTAATTTTTGTGAAATTTTAGGATTTTTTCCAAGTGATATCAATTTATTGTGAATTTATTATGCTAGATAAGCATTTAAAAAAATTAATTAAAGATATTAATTAATTATTTTAAACATGTCTAGGAACTTGAAAATTTAGTGTGGCGGTAATTTCTAAAAAGGGTTTGTAAAGAAATTGCTTTATCCATTAGAAATTGGACAAGAAATAAGATTGGTGAAAAGTTTTGCTTAGAGTAGCAATAAAATAGTTTTCTTAATAATTACGATAATGCCAAGCTACCATACATCGTCGAGCCTAACGATGAGGCTATATCATTGAATGTCGACATCGATGAAGGAGGAAGCATGTGATAGCTACCTAAGTATCTATGGAGTGATTCCTTCAACATCGTAGTGGACAACGGTGGAAATATAATATTGACGGCAAACACATGCAAACTACAAGCAAATACATGACCTGATAATTCAAACTTTAAGTGGTCACACCTCATCCCAAGAGTTGCATAATCTCCTATTGTATTTTCAACCCTTAAGGAAGTAACTAGGTATGAGGGTTCTAGGTTAAGCTTTTCTACCAAACAATGAGATATAAAAGAATGTGACGCACCGGTATCAAATAGAACTCTAACTGATACACCATAAATCAAAAGTGTACCTCCCAACACAGCTTTTCCCTTCTCCTCTGCTGTTGGTCTCGAGGTAGCTAGTTCTAATGCAAACATCTTGCCTTTACCATCCTTGGCTGGCTCCTTGCACTGGTTCTTATAGTGCCCTGTCTGATCGCAATTGAAACAATTTATCTCTTTCTTCTCAGCAGCTTTCTTTCCCTTGCCTATCCAGCACTCACGGGCATAATGTCCTTTCTTGTCACACTTGTAACAGACCATTTCTGCCTTTCCCTTCTTAGCAACTCCACCCTTCTGAGCTCCTTTCTTGTGGAAAAACTTCATGTTCTGACTCTGCCCTCCTTAAGCGTCCTTGGCCTTGTTTCTTTCAAGAAGAGCTTGCATCTCTTCATTTCTCAAGGCCATCTCAACAACAACATCACATGGATCCCTAATGTGCGGTAACATGGCCTTAGCAAGCTCAGGCTTCAACCCCTGAATGAAATTTTCATTCCTCTTAATAGCAGTATCAATTGTAGCATAGCCATATCTTGCTAGCTCCTCAAACCTTGTTGCATACTCAAGTACAGTCATATCCCTCTGCTCCAACTCGACAAACTTTCTGAGCAGAATTGATTTAACAATTTCTGACATAAACCTTTCTTCAAACCTTCTCTGAAACTTAGCCCATGTCATGGTCTCTTCATTAACTCCAACAGTCACACTATTCCACCAATATAGTGCTGCTCCTTGTAGCTGTCTAGAAGCAAGCCTTCTCTTTTGCTCATCATTGAGCCCTAAGTCAGCGAAAATCCTCTCGCAATGAAGTAACCAAATCTCCACTTCAATTGCGTCTTTAGTACCAATAAACGGATTTCCTCCCAGCCAAGCATAATATCTACTCAAAATAGCATAGTTATTGAACACTGGAGCTTCCTGATTTCCTCCTTCAGCATTTCCTCCTACTACTCTAGCAGCAATTTCTACTTGCATCATGTTTATGAAGAACTGGTACATTGCTCCCATATCTACTTGTGGGACTCCAGCACCCACATTTGCAGTTTGTGCCTGACCTTGGTTTCTCCTGGTATTTGGTCTGGCATTTCCATTAGTTATGGTGCTTCCCCCACCAAGGTTAAATCTTCCACCTCTAGCATCCATATCTGCATTCGAGTCTTCGTAAGATATAGAAGAATAGCCTAATAGAGATGCAAGAATAGAGATAAAGCGTATACTTATATATAAATACAAGCGTGTTACTATAGCGTTATCCCATACCCTGATCTTCTCTCTTATCCTTAGGATTATGTTTTCAAAATCATTTTAAGCTTAAAGTTTTTCATAAACCTATGCTCTGAAACCAAGTTGTAACATCCCCTATCTTGAGGCCCGAAGCCAAGCGCTATAGATGCTGCAGTCATCCATAGTATTAACTTTCGGTGACAAAATACGGTAATGTTAATGGTATCAATAATATCAGTAGCACATGAATATGAAATAAAATCATCATGGATTAAAACAACTTTTCTGATTACATTTTAAAGCAATATTTCATATTTAATTTACATAATCCAATAATTGATTCCCAAATTTTGATCAAATATAAATATTACAAAATACGCTAAGAGCGACATATGAAGATGCCCCCTTGGATGATCAGAGTACTAAATAGACATATAAGTCTGAAAAGATCACAGCGGAAATATAACTAAATAGCAACTGCTAAATAGCTAGCTTTGTCTCTTGCACGTCCTTGGAAGCTTTATTCATCCACCTACTAAACCTGTAAAACCTTAACTCTCAATCTACTCAAATTAATTTTGAGCACCCGAGAGTTTAAGGGGATAAACATAAACTTTGAGTCAGACATAAAGCCTGGTGCGAATAATACTAGTACATCTAAGTTTACTGATATTAAGTGAGACCACGCCACTTAGTGGAACAGGTTTCCCCTCACTAATGTCCCTTTAAAACGTATCTTTTTGCAAACCAAAATCCTGCAACCGAATTGGTTAATCAAACTGGTTATATTAATAATAACAATATCATATATGCTCAAAAACAGGTAATAAATGAACCATTTGTCTGAATAATATAGTTTTGTTTGGCTAACTACAAACCATTGGCTGACTCGGGCCTACCAGACAAAATAAACAAATAATCTAATAACTGTTAGACAAACTTTTGGACGGTCTATCCTTAACTTACTTCTCCAATGGTCACCTGATCATAATGGTTTTTCGGGCTTACCAATAACCTATCCTCCTTCTCTGTACATATTTTCCTTTTTGTGTGTAACCATCATTTAAATCTTACTTGTGACTAAGCCCAATACATTGGAATTTTGGACTAAATTAGCTTGGGGCTAAAGCTAATGTATAGGGCGCGACCCTATACCAATCCCATCTGGTATACAAATTTTTGAGTCATTTTACTTAGGGTTAACTAACCTTTAAACTTTCCTTGAAAACCTTTCAAATTGATTTAGTCCCTTTAAATCATACTTAAACAAGGAAAACATACTGTTTGCTTTACTTAAATCTCTTTGCCATGATATATGCTTTACTCAGAACATTGTTGAGGAAAACATTCGAAACCTTTTGTTTAAGCCTTTAAACAATCTCTTTCGAAACCATTGAAAGTGCTCCTTTCGAAACAATTTGAAAGTACCCCTTTCGAAACCATTGAAAGTACCCCTTCCGATACAAGTAAACTACTTTACTTTATAAGCTTAGGCCAAAAGGCCAAAACACACCTTTCGAAATCTTTTAACATAGTCCTTTCGAAAACATTGAAAACATCTCTTTCGAAAGCTTTATAAACCTTAGACATACTCTTTTAAAACACTTTAAACATGCCTTTTGAAAATATTAGAAACCTTTCATTTAAATACTAAGGTAAACCTTTCGAAAACATTGGGAACCAACCCTTCAAAACATTTTGCATATACTTTCGAAAGTATTAAGTCCTTTTCATAAATCAAGCATTTTCAAAGCATTGGGTTCAAGTGAATGGAACAACTTTTCGAAACCCTTTAAAACTTTCTTTTCGAAACCTTTGGGTTTAACTTTCAAAATCTCAAAAGGGGCTTAAAAGAACTAAGTCGAAAGCAACTCTTTCGAAGACAATTTCCTAAGTAAAAGAAGTGGATGGTGTCGAAACCAGTCCCTTCAAAAGAATTGGAGAAGCGGCTCTAAATAATAAACAAAGGAACCCGTTCGAAGGCATTGCTTCAAAAAGAAAAAGGCGGCAGGTTGGGGTTTCGACCCCCTTCGAAAGCAATTTCTTCAAACAAAGGCGCAACCTCTTTCAGAACCATTCCTTAAAACCATTTGACAAAGTCGAAAGCTATCTAATTCGAAAGCATTCCTTTTGAAAGTAAAGCAGGTGTATTTCCTTTTAAAAGAAAAGCAAGGTTTCGACCCCTTCATAACCCCTTGTTTCGACTATATACCCTTCGCCTATGTCCAATTCACAATGTACCAAGTCTTTAATACCATGCGCATTGGTTTCGATGGAGATGGAGTCGGAAGTACCTAGTCGAAAGGTTGGTGCCGAAAGTGGCGAAACAACAAAAGAATGGTAAAACTGAATTTTAACTTTAAAAAGTAATTCTTTTCAACTAACTTGCTTTGTTTGCCAACAAATGATTAGTTGTTAATTTCTTTTCTAAATTCTTTTCTAAAAGTGCTACCGAATTTCAAAAATAACAATTTAAAACATTTGCAAATTGCCCCTTCTCCTTTTATAAACATATAAAACATTTAAGTCTCGTACCTTAAATAATCTTATATACTTATTAAAATTCTTAGGAAAATTCTCCAAAAATTCCCATAAATCACTTTTAATATGTTTTCCAACATATATAAATATCTGAACCAAAGCTGATATAAAATAGCCGTAATTAATTTTAAATCCAATTAACCATTTTCTACACTAGAAAATTAATAGTAAATCCACATTAATTCAGAACATTATGAAACTTGAAACCATCTCTAAAATATCATTTCTAACCATATATTAAAATCGCAAGGCATTTGGATGTCATTTAATAGAGTTTCACATTAAAATTTATCATAAATCCATATGAAATAGCATAAATCATCAACAAGCCTATATGCATTTTAACAATAAAAACATGGCAATATACTTTGCAAAAATATTCGGGTCTGATCTAGAAACCAAAAACATCACAATATGAGATGTAACCTATTATTCACCTTTAGCTTTGTTGTTAAGGATTTGAGATTTGATCTTGAATGAATTTGATTAAGCCTTTCCTCTTGGTTCTTGCTTATCTTCCCTTCACTTCTTCTTAGTGGTGGCCGACCTCTCTACTATTTGGTTTTGATTGTGAACGTGTAAAATGAATATAATACAAAGGTTTAGGGTATTGAAATATATCTTATTCCTACCTTGCCCTTATCCATTTCCCTTATCTAATCAATTTTATTTTCCCTTAGTTCATTAGTTCAACTAGGCACGGCTACCACTTTATTATACAAATCTCAATCCCTTAACCGTTTATATTATTTCATTTAATTTAACTAATTAAATGTCCTAAATAATGTTAATCAAAATTAGGGTTGTTACATCACTTTAATTAGGTTTTACACCAAAATAACACAACACGTTTTGTTTTACATATGTAGCCCACATGTTGGAATTTTCCAACAATCTCCCCCTGAGCCATATATGTAATAACCTTATAATGTGTATAACTTTCTGCACTCCAAAATTTACTATTTATATAACATAAGATGTTTCAAAAACAATCTCATCCATTAACTATGTTAGCAAAGGATCAAAGCGGCTTTTGTTACTTTTAGCGTAACTAAACCCATCAATGGTCACATATACCAACATAATCAAACGACATAGATCAATCATAGATGTGTAGCATGAAAATTACATGAAATGTGATCTATACATGTCTATTTCTAACTGGTCCTTCTTTAGTGAGATCAAAACATCCAATATTTGAATAATCTAGAGTGCAAAAATACCTTTATTACTTTATTTTTGATTAGAAAAAAGAACTTGAAAGTCTGTAACAGAAGTATAGAGCAATGTGTCATATGGCAGTACCAAATACAAACTCCCCACGAACTAAAATATCCTTACATAAAAGTTACACCAATTGAGCAACATGCTCATGAAAGACCTTGGATGATAATCCTTTTGTAAGCGGATCCACCAAAATGGAGTTTGTCACAACATGCTCTATAAATTACAATTTATTTTGCACTCTCCTCTTATTGGAAAATAATATGTTTTTTGTTTTCACGATATTACTTTAGTGGTCTTTCAATACCTTTTTTAAATATTCGTTAACTTTATGACTAAATTTTGCAGTTATTTTCCATCATTGGATGCCCATAACAAAAAATAAATACTAGTTCCAAAATGGAGAAGGCTATAAGTGTCTGTATGAGAGCTTTCTTTATATGGCTCCACTAAAAAAATATTATTACCTAAAGAGGATCTTTATACGCTTGCCGTCCAAATATTCAGATCGTAATGCTATATGATCTCCAACCATCCGATCTTTTATCTATGAACATATAACCTTTTGTTTCTTAAAGATATCTCGTAACCATTTTGATTACTAACCATTGATCCACTTTCAATACCAATAAGATATCTGCCAAATAGTACATACAATATTCATACGTGTATATGCCTTAGCATGCATTTCTTTAGCTTCAAGGATTTTCTTATATCACTATATAAGACAATATTTATCTCTTGGCAAAAGAGAATCAATCGATTCGTAGTTTGCATACCGAACATTTTTATGTACTTATCTGCCCATATCTTTTGTAATAATCCAAATATCATTCCATGAACAATAATTATGTATTTAAATCCCTACTACAAAAGGGTAACCCATAAATGGGTTTCTTTAGTTGTTTTATCGATGTCTCCATTAAGAAACATGACTTTAATATCCTTCTGATATTGCTTAAAATTATAATCTGCAAGAATTTCCAAAATAATTCTAAAGAGTCTTCGGTAAAACCAAAGAGAAAGTCTCTTCAAAAAAACATTGTTTTCCTCTTGAGTATAGTCTATTCTATAACGAGCCTTATACCTTTCTATATTATCCACTTAATCCCTTTTAGTTTTGAATAGTTATTCATCACCAATGATCTTGTTACCTTAAGGTAAGGAGAAAGATCTCAAAATTTATTGTCCTTTATAGATTTACATTACATATTCATACCTTAAATCCACATTTCAAATTGATATCTTGTAAGGATTGATGTAAACCAACAGAAACATCTTCACCGGTCTATTATTTATCTTTATAGAGAAATACTACATAATCATCTGGAATACTATTTCTTCTTTTCCAAGTGGATTTCTTTAGTAACCTTGCACCTTGAGGTTGTTGAGTTTGGTTTCTTGATACATCAACCTTAATTCGAAGAAAATTTTGTTTAAAATTGTCTTATCATGGTTCCTGATATTATTTCTTGTTAATGAAAGGAAACAAATCCTATACATTATAAAAAGAAGTAAAGTTGAATCAAAGATAATGATTCTCTTTAAAAACAATGATCCATATAAAAAATTTATTTAACGTTGTCTTATTATGGTTCCCGATTTACTTCTTGTCAATGAAAGGAAACAAATCCTATACGTTATCTGAAGAAGTAATTGTAGTTAAATCATAGATAATGATTCTCTTTAAAGATAATGATCCATACTTTATTTCTCCCCTCAAAATCAACATCCTAAAAAACTGTTGCATTTCCATCTTAATTTTTTTTCTTAGTATGGGTTTATAAAACTTGTAGCTTTTAAGTCACTTAGAATGTCTATAAATTATTTGCTATATTTAGTGCCTCAATCTAGAATTATCTATTAAGCTGAAACAAATAATCATATTAATCCCCAAATCAAAATTTGAGACTTCATTATAAAAGGTAATTGGCATAAGTAAATATAAACTATATTTTAAACATTAGGAGTTTCAATTTCAACAATGTTTGAATTTATTCATAAATTAATCTTATTATTTCTAAAAGAACAATAATAACCAAATTTATTCATATCAAAATAAGAATCTAAAATATGTCTAAGTGACAGTATAACAACAATATCAAACAAATCCAAAACAATATGCATATCGTTTTAGACATGACATGTGTGATATCTGGTAAAATTCCTTTTATATATCCATAGATTTCATAAAAGAAACAACTATACATATATCCTTATGTTATTTCTTTTGTTTACGTCCTTAGCGACTTCTTTATCCTTATTTATACATTTATTTACTATATACGATAAATCAGTACTTTCTATCTTATCATGCTCAAATCTCTCTTCTTCTTACCACAATGTGAAATGAGCTCAATAAGAGGTCATTTTATTCTTAAAAAATTAATAATAATCTTAAAATGGTTATACTGTGAATAAAGAGAGTACCAAAAAATTAACAATAACTTGAGTGCCTTTAACTTTTGAAGCAATATTTTCCATATAGTACTCATTTATGTTTCCTTTACTTTGGCTTTATGAAATCAAAAAAATATAAAGTGTGTTTGTTTCTCCTTACCATTTTGACAAAATGCTTTTCATTCTTGGTAAAGAACTCCATAAAATTAGTTTTCCATACGGATACAACATCCTTGAAAACTTCTGAAATATTTACTTTATGATTCTTTGACTCTTGCTTTTTGAATTATCTCACCTTTGAATGTTCTTCATAACATTATAAGAGCACTCAACTATAATATGGGTGGGTGTGACCCTCGTAATTGCAATAGCTAGATCTATGAAGTTAGGAACAAACAACACGTTCTCTTAATAATCCTTAGAGTTAGTCGCAAACAAGATGATAACATTAAAATTGGAAGAAACTTAGGTCAAATTAGTTGAAAATTGAACGTGTATGCTCATATCCAAATATATCAACCATGGTAAATTAAAATAATTGGTAAGTCACTTCTCAAGATACCTATTACAACATTAATATCAAGTCTTTGGACAGTAATATTAATTGTAAGTGGTACTCTTATTGTAATGATCAAACACTGACAATAAATTCAAGTCAAATAACAATCTTCCTTTGGGTCTATTAGTTATTCGCTTGTAAAACCTTATATTTATCATCACACATATGTAAGTTATTCGACAAAATATTAGTCTTCCTTTGGACCGGCTAACATCCGCATGATTAAATACATACAAATATTAAACATTTTCATGAACAACAAAAATAAAAGAGGTCACTTTGGTGACATGTTATTTCAATCAGCTCACTTGGAATGTAGGATATTTACAATTAGTTTGCAAAGAGGTATCGAAAATATATTTGAATTTATTTCTTAGTGTATGTACAATATTTTGAGTGCTATAAAACACTCTCAAAAGTACTTTAAGTCTATATGACACTTGAAAATCTCAAAGTTATAACTGTGGCACAACATGTTTTAATCATAGCTGTTATAATCTTTTACTTTAAGATGTGGTTACAGTCATGACATTTCCTAAATAAATATGATACGAGGCGTCATAAATAAATCGCATAACAAATATCATGGATGAACGTCGAAATTAAATGCCACATAAAATTATACATAAATGACATAGTAAATGTCGTACTAAATAACATGCATGAATGTAGCAGTTATGATGTATATCTGAACCATAATATAGCTATATAGAATGCTACTGTA
This sequence comes from Allium fistulosum, assembly GCA_030737815.1. Classification (NCBI taxonomy): domain Eukaryota; kingdom Viridiplantae; phylum Streptophyta; class Magnoliopsida; order Asparagales; family Amaryllidaceae; genus Allium; species Allium fistulosum. The sequence continues at coordinate 796,374,792 of CM060908.1, forward strand.
TCACTTTATCTTTATTTTATTATTTGAATACTTAATTAAAGTCGGTAACCAAACATTTTGGCAAAATGTGAAAACTGCTACTCCTTTTATTTTATGCTAACCAAAGCAGAAAGTGAAACATATTTTCAACGAGCATGGGTTATACATATAAAAATATTTGTAACTGTCAACATAAATGTATCAAATAATAAACCATATGTCATTTCTTGTTCCAAATACAAACATGTTGCATCATTAATTTTATTGCAATTGACACATTTATTGCATTTATGATAATAATTTTTTTAATTTATTACCAAAACAACCGCATTTAATGCGTTTATGACAAAAATAAATGCAACTGACTGTTATATGGTCCAAAACGTAGATTAGTAAATAAACATAAACATATTAAAGGAACAACTTTATTTCTAATTAACCAAAATTTCTAAAATAGCCCAAATACCTTATATAGATATCTAAATTACTTAATCAAAAGTTAAGTAAGGTAAAATAATCATAGAACCGAATTTATATTTCTTGCATAAATGGTTCTAACTTATATTTATCTATCCATACCATTAATAAACATTAAAGAAAATGACTGTACATATCAGATCTAAAGTATTTCTCACATTAAAATTCATAAATTTTTAATAAAATATACAATAATAAACATGTGGATGCTTTAATCAACATAAGTTGTTTTCGAATTTAGAGGAATTTAGATTATTTCCTAAAAAATTAATGATTTCAAAATTCTATCTTATTTCATAAATAACATACAGATCATTTAGATCTATTTTTCTACACCAAAACTTTTTCACAAATCAGTCATTCAATTTATATTATAAAAAAATTGATGTTAAACCAAATCCAAACTCTTCAAAAGGAAAACTCCTTGATACATAGATCAAGTAGATTTGAAATTTAAGTAGAATTTAATGACTTCTAAATGAAGCTCAATTCAAAAACTTGCTCATTACAAAAACATAAAATTTTTCCAATGAAATCAATGATGGGTTGCTGATACCACTTGTTAAGATTTCAATATACTTTAGGATTGATTAATCATGAAACCCTAGATCTGAATATGTGACCCATATTGGTTTAGTTGAGAAGAAGAAATCGAAGGAAAATAAATAAATTAGCGGAAGCCTTACCTGAATCCATAGTTGTTGATTGGAAAAGTAAATTTGATTTGGTTTTCCATATTAACTCAAGCCCTAAATCTTATATTAGATTTGAATCCATAGTTGCTGCTTTCATATTTCATAAACTGACTAAGAGAAAAAGATAGAACTAAAATATAAGAGTTGGATCTGATCTTCCAAATTAACATAAACCTAAATCTGAATTATTTTCATAGAAGAGATTAGGAGAATAATTAGAGCTGGTATAAACTGTTATTTATAATGTTGATATTTTCTAGTTTGGCCCTTCAACAAATTAGGGTTGCTCCGTTATCTACACATTAAAACCATGACAATTATATCTTTAAGCCATTTAACTTTAATTCATAATTTGATCATTTTAATTGGGCTTTACACCAAAATAGCACAGCACATTTTATTTATATATGTCGCCTACATGTTGGAATTTTCCAACGGTTTCAATTTTTTACTCATTATACAGGCAGCATCACCTGTCTTCCAATAATCATTCCACTTATTCTTAAGCATATCATCAAATCCCTCTTCCATATTCCACAATTTTTCAAATATGAAAACGGCCTTTCTCCTACTATTATCACCAGACTTAAAAACAATAAGACAATGGTCAGGAACAAATGTAGCCGATCCTTTCTAAAAAGATAGAGAATTTATATCTTCAAATTTCGGATTCATAAAAAATTTGTCTAGTTTTACAAGTGTAGGTGATTCTCTTCCATTACTCAAAGTATATTTTCTATTAGTAAGAGACAAATCAATCTGATTACATTCTCTAACAAATTCACTAAAATTCACTATAGCTCAAGTATAATCTCCCACTCTCTTATTTCTTTCATTTGCAAATCTTATGACATTAAAATCACCCCAATTATCCAAGGACCATTAATAAATTTTTGAAAACTAATACCTTCTTCCCACAAAAGTTTACTTTCCTCTCTTGTATTATGTAACATCCGCCACTTGGAGGTCCAAAACTAATGGCTAAGAATGTTGTAGTCATTTGTAGTTATTAATTCTCGGTAACCAAATGCGGTAATGTTAGAGACATTGATGCAACAGAAACATATGGATATAAAAAAAATTAAGACCATTAAACAAATTTCTCAGTCCATTTCAATCATATTTCAAATTCATTACATAGTCCCAAACTCGAGTACCACGTTCGGAGAAAATATAATTATTACAAACTACGCCAAGAGCGACATATGAAGATGCTCCTTTGGATGATCAGAGTACATATATTGGCAATTAAAAAACTTTGCCTTTACATCAAAACATAACGAAATCAAAAGGAAAAGAACTCCCGATAGCTAGCTTGTCTCCTGCACGTCTCCGTAAGCTTATTCGTCTAAAGGAGAACCTGGAAAGTCCTCAACTCTCAAACTACTCAAAATAAATTAAGTTCCTGAGAGTTTAAGGGGAAAACATAAACTTCGAGTCAGACATAAAACCTGGTATGAATAATAACCTACCATCTTGAACCATTTAGATATCTAGTGAGACCACGCCGCTTAGCAGAACGGGTTTTCTCCTTACTAGTATCTTACCTAAAAATTTATATTAACCATATATTGTGCTTCTGCGTCCATAATGGTTAAAAACATAGAAAATTAAAATATCAGGATGATATGCAAACAAGCAAAATATCGTGGATTCCCCATCCCCATTCATTTGACTATTTGTCCCAGTATAGTTTTTAGGGTCACTATTAACGTATTAGTTTTCATGGGTTGACTAATAACCTGTTTAAAGCTTATGGACTATCTGTCTGGTCTTATAGTTTTCATGGGATTACTAAGAATCTATTAGCTCTTGCTAATAAGTTCATTTGGTTATTTCATGGGTTCTCCCTGAACCTATTGGCATCTCCAATAATTCTCTTATATCATAGTTTTTATAGGTTGACTATGAACCTATTGACTTCTGTCAATATCTTTATCCGGATATAGTTTTCGTGGGATCACTACGAACCTAATGGCCCCTGCCAAAGACTCTTTCCAAACATAGTTTTCATGCGTTCACTATGAACCTGCCTAATCTGACAACTTCTTTAATCAGTCTTTGGGCATCCTATGTTCTAGTCTACCGGACCTCTTGGATGCAATTCTACTCATACGGGAGTAGAATTGACTATCCCCATTCATTTGACTATTTGTCCCAGTTATAGTTTTTAGGGTCACTATTAACCTATTATTTTTCATGGGCTGACTAATAACCTGTTTAAAACTTATGGACTATCTGTCTGGTCTCATAGTTTTCATGGGATTACTAAGAATCTATTGGCCCTTGCTAATAACTTCATTCGGTTATTTCATGGGTTCTCCCTGAACCTATTGGCATCTCCAATAACTTCTCTTATATCGTAGTTTTTATAGGTTGACTATGAACCTATTGACTTCTGTCAATAACTTTATCCGGATATAGTTTTCATGGGATCACTACGAACCTAATGGCCCCTGCCAATAACTCTTTCCAAACATAGTTTTCATGCGTTCACTATGAACCTGCCTAATCTGACAACTTCTTTAATCAGTCTTTAGGCATCCTATGTTCTGGTCTACCTGACCTCTTGGATGCAATTCTACTCATAGGGGAGTTACTCAATTTATATTCACTACTGGGTCAACCTAGCTTGTTATTCTACCGTTTCTCTCCAAAGTACAGTTATGGGTCTATTATACAGTGAATATGTTTATAGAAGAAGCATATAGAAATACTAGTCGTAACATAATAATACCAACATTTAGGATTTTATATCCTTAAAATCATTTTCACCTGAAACATGGTTAATCCCTTTAACACGTTATTTTTATCAAGGAAAGCTTCATCATAAACTCCAAAATTATAAGCCATTTCAAAGCTCTTTTATATTGAAATGGATTTTCCTTTAAAAATGAGATTGGATTCTTTGTTTTGAAAACTAAGGCTTTCGAAACCTTAGACCTTTACTTTCGAAACCATTAGAATATCTCTTTCGAAAGCATTTAATCTTCTTTTCAAAACACTAAGCATATGCCTCTCGAAACACTTTTAAAACATCTCTTTCGAAACCATCAAAACATTCCTTTCGAAAGTATTAAAGCATAACTTTCCAACTTGTAGAAGCATAGCTACGAAACCATTTGAAAATACCTCTTTCGAAACCATTGGGTTTAATCTTAAATATAAATTTTAGGTCAAAGTGAACATAAGCGAAAGTGACCCTTTCGAAACCATTAAACTTCAAACAAAAGAGATTGGGGAAAACAGATGGCTTCAGAACCATCCTTTCGAAAGCATTAGTCTTTAAGTAAAGCAATTAGAAGGATTGCTTCAAAACACCTTTCGAAGCCATTGCCTTCAAAACCTTTAGTTTAAATGGCTACTGGAGTTCTTTCGAAAGCATTGGGAAGCGGCTGGTTATATTTATAAAACGAAAACTTGCCTTTCGAACTCATTGAAAACTTCAACCTATTCAAAAGGTATGAAGGCGACAACAAGGTTTCGACTTGGTTCAAAAGTACCCTTTCTAAAGCTTATCTTTAAAGCATAAAACGCGGCAACTCATTCGAAAGCTACCCTTTCAAAAGAAGAAGGCGGCAACCCCTTCGAAAGCTATATTAAAGTAATTCAATCCTTTCGAAAGCTTTCTTTTAAAAACAAGGCAAGCGACATCTCTTTTGAAAGCAAAACAAAAGCCTTCGAAAGCTATTTAAAATGGCCTTGACCCTTTCGAAAGCATGGTTTTGACTCTATACCTGCCGCCTTTCTCAAATCCACTTCATACCAAAGCATTGATACCATGTGTATTGGTTTGGACTTAGTTGGGGGCGGAAGTATGGGGTCGAAAGGTTGCTACTGGAAGTGGCGAAACAATAAATCTATGCAATACTATTTTGTTGCCTTTTAAGTAAATGCTTTTCAACTAACTTGCCTATTTGTAAAAATATAATTGGTTGCCTTAACTTTACCAAAATCTTTTCTAAAAGACTGCCGAATTCATCCACGGTTAATTAAAAATAATTAGCAAAGAAGCCCTTCCCTTTAACAAAACAATTAAAACATTTAAGTCCTCCAACTTAATTAATTTAATTTCCACAGTAATTTACTTTGGAAAAATCCCCAAAAATCATCATAATTTACTTTTAATATGTTATCTAACATATATAAATTTCGAACCCAAAATCAATTATATAATAGCCGAAATAAATTTTAAACCCAATTATCTATTTCTTCCTTCAAAAAATCGTAATAAATTATCCATAGCCTGAATAATTATTAAAATTTAACCCATCTCCAAAATAATGTTTTACATGACATATTAAATCCACATGGCATTCAAAACCTGATATATATACGATTTTAGCCTTAAAATCGAATAAAACATTTATCAACATACTTGTTCGAATTAAATATATCACGTGATCCAAGCATATCATCATTAAAATCATCATAAAGGTTTTAAACTTAAAAGCCGAAATCAAATGCTTTTTAAAAATGAAAATGAGTTGGTTTTGATCTTTATTCACCTTGCTTTGGATAAGGAACTTGAGGTTTGATCTTGCTTAATTCTCCTTGCTTGATTCCTTAGCTTTCAATTGAATTTTCTCCTCTTTTCCTCTAGGTTGTGGCCGGCTTGCACTAGGGTTTATGTTTAGAATTATGAACTTGTGAAAATGAAAATGAAAATGAAAATGAAAATAAGGGTTTAGGAGTTTAAGGTTATGGTAGACGGCTATTCCCCATAATACCCTTGCCTTATTCTCTTACTAGTTAACTTATGAAACCATTCCATAAACTCATTCTTTTACATATTTACTTATTTAAGTATGGCCTCTAATAAATTTTCAAATCTCAATTCCCTTATCACTCTAATCTTTACATTATTCTATTTAATTTAGCTAATTAAATCTCCCGAATATTGTTTTTTAAAATGAGGGGTGTTACAGGCTCCCCTCCTTAAAGAATTTTCATCCTCGAAATTCAGTAAGGACTAAATACTACACCTAGCAATCATCTGTAACAACTCCTAACTACCATACTAGCCTACCTGACTAGCAACAGTCTATATAAAACAAATATAGAACATACCTTCATAGCAATTCAGGATAAGTATCTCTAATCATGTCTTCTGTCTCCCAAGTATAGTCCTTCTCATTGTCGCTCCACTGAACTATCACCAACTTGACTGTCTTATTTCTTAACCTCTTCTCATCTCTCGCTACAACCTGAACTGGTTGTCTAACAAAAGTCAAATTTGGTTCTACTATCAAATCTTCCAACTTTGTCGGAGGAATTGTAATCTCTGGATCATGCACATACTTACGAAGATGAGATACATAAAACACATTATGGACATCTTCCATACTGCTCGGCAACTCTACTCTGTACGTGAGCTTTCCGATTCTCTCTATAACTAGGAGCGGACCAACATATCTCGGTGCCAGTTTCCTTGACTTTCCGAATCGTACCACACCCTTCATCGGTGATACCTTAATGAAGACTCTATCTCCAACTGAGAATTCTAGATCTTTATGCCTCTTATCTGCGTAACTCTTCTGTCTAGACTGAGCTTCCTTCATCCTTTCTCGGATCAACTCGATCTTCTTTGTTGCCTCTCTAACCAAATCTGAACTCAAGACTAATATGTCTCTAGTTTCCAACCAATCCATACCCAAAATGATTCTGAAACCTATGAAATCAAAAACATACGGACTGCATGCAAACTTATGACCTAACAAATCAAGTTCTAACTGGTCACATCTCATTCCCAAAGTTGCATACCCTCCTATCGGATTCACAACCCTTAAGGAAGTAACAAGGTATGTGGGTTCTAAATATAACCTATCAACCAAACACTGAGATATAAATGAATACGATGCACTGGTATCAAATAGTACCCTAATTAGTGTAGTTCGAATCAAAATCGTACCTTTCATCACGGTCTTTCCTTCCTCAGCAGTAGTTGGCCTAACAGACGATGGTCCAACAACAAAGACTTTCCCCTGTCCACCCTGACTGGTTCTGGACATTGAGTCTTATAATTTCCAACCTAGTCGCAGTTAAAGCATTCCACACCCTTTTTGTCTGAGGCCTTCTTCTCCTTGCTAGTTCGGCATTCATGAGCATAATGACCCTTCTTATCGCACTTAACGCAAACCAGATTAGCCTTTGCCTTCTTGGCAGCTTCTCCCTTCTGGGTTCCCTTTTTCTTGAAGAACTTCCTCTTCTTGCCAAGAGAACCCTGGGTTTCAACCTGTTTCTCCTTCCCATAAGTAGTAAGCATCTCCTCATGTCGGATTGCCATTTCCACAATAACATTACAAGGATCACGAAGATGTGGCAGGGTCGCACTAGCAATCTAGGGTCTCAATCTCCGAATAAACTTCTCATTCCTCTTGACTTGATGATAGTGTCAACAGTAGCATTTCCATATCTGGATAATTCATCAAACTTCGTGGCATACTCAATCACCAACATCTCGCCTTACACCAAGTCCATGAACTTCCTCAATAATACAGACTTAGCAACATCAGAAAAAAACCTCTCTTTGAATCACCTTCGAAATTCTACCCAAGTGACTCTTCATCGGGAATTCCGGTAGTGACACTATTCCAACAATGAAGCGTTGTTCCCTGCAACTGTCTAGAGGCTAGTCTTCTCTTCTACTCATCATTCAATCCCAAGTCAGTGAAGATCCTTTCATAATGCAAAAGCCAGTTCTTAACTTCTATAGCATCCTCCGTTCCCAAAAACGGTTTCCCCCCAAGATTGGTATAATCTCTGCTCAACTTAGCATGGTTGTTTCCAATTAGAGCAACGGGATTAGCTCCTCCAACATTCTCAGCTACTCCAGTAACTACTCCTTCTTGCATTAGATTGACGAAGAACTGATACATCATCTCCATATCTACTGGTGGATTTCCAGCACCCACATTGGCATATGCATTTTGATTAGCATTTTCCTATCGACCCTAATATCTCCTGGTATTAGGTCGAGCATTTCCATTAGTTGTAGTTCTTCCTCCACCAAGATTTCCACTTTCGTTTCCTGCCTCCATACCTTCCTTTCTTGTAAATCTGCATACGAGCCTTAGTAACATACAGAAGAATAGTCTAAGAGAGAGGGGAATACATACTTATATATATATCAAATACAAGTATGTTACTGTAGCGTTAATCCAAACCCCGTTCTTATTTCTGATTCATTGGATTATGTTTTGAAAAATCATTTTAAGTTTGAAATTTCTTTTAAGTTTTCATAAACCTATGCTTTGATACCAACTTGTATCATCCCCCACTTAGAGGCCCAAAACTAATGGCTATGGATACTGCAGTCATCCATAGTTATTAATTCTCGATGACCAAATGCAGTAATGTTAGATACATCGATACAACAGAAACACATGGATATGAAATTTTTTTAAGACCATTAAACAAATTTCTTATTCTATTTCAATCATATTTCAAATTCATTACATAATCACAAATTCGTGTACCACGTTCGGAGAAAATATAAATACTACAAACTACGCCAAGAGCGACATATGAAGATGCCCCGTTGGATGATCAGAGTATGTACATATGAAATTAAACAACTTTGCCTTTACATCAAAACACAACGGAATCATAAGGAAAAAAATTCATAATAGCTAGCTTGCCTCCTGCACGTCTCTGGAAGCTTATTTGTCTAAAGGAGAACCTGAAAATCCTCAACTCTCAAACTACACAAAATCAATTGAGTACCTGAGAGTTTAAGGGGAAAACATAAAATTCGAGTTAGACATAAAGCCCGGTATGAATAATAACCTACCATCTCGAACCATTTAGATATCTAGTGAGATCACGCCGCTTAGTGGAACGGGTTTTCCCTCACTAGTATCTTACCCAAAAAATTTATATTAACCATATATTGTGCTCCTGCATCCACAATGGTTAAAAACATAGCAATTTAAAATATCATGATGATATGCAAACAAGCAAAATATCCTGGATTTCCCATCCCCATTCATTTAACTATCTATCTCAGTTATAGTTTCTAGGGTCATTATTAACCTATTAGTTTTCATGGGTTGACAATAACCTGTTTAAAGCTTAAGGACTATCTATCTGGTCTCATAGTTTTTATGGGATTACTAAGAACCTATTAGCCCCTGCCAATAACTTCATTCAGTTATTTCATGGTTTCTCCTTGAACCTATTGGTATCTCCAATAACTTCTCTTATATCATAGTTTTCATGAGTTGACTATGAACCTATTGATTTTTGTCAATAACTTTATCCAGATATAGCTTTCATAGGATCACTATGAACCTAATGGCCGCTGCCAATAACCCTTCCCAAATATAGTTTTCATGGGTTCACTATGAGCATGTCTAATCTGACAACTTCTTTAATCAGTCTTTGGGCATCCTATGTTCTGGTCTACCTGACCTCCTAGATGTAATTCTAATCATATAGGAGTTACTCAATTTATATTCACTACTGGGTCAACCTAGCTGGTTATTCTGCCCTTTCTCCTCAAAGTACAGTTTTGGGTCCATTATACATTGAATATGTTTATAGAAGAAGCATATAGAAATACTAATCGTAACATAATAATACCAACATTTAGGATTTTATATACTTGAAATCATTTTCACCTGAAACATGGTTAATCCCTTTAACCCGTTATTTTTATCAAGGAAAGCTTCTTCGTAAACTCCAAAATTAGATTTCAAAGCTCTTTTAAATTGCTATGGGTTTTCCTTTAAAAATGAGATTGGGTTTTTTGTTTTGAAAACTAAGGCTTTCGAAACCTTAGACCTTTACTTTCGAAACCATTAGAATATCTCTTTCGAAAGCATTTAAATCTTCTTTTCAAAACACTAAGCATATGCCTCTCGAAACACTTTAAAAACATCTCTTTTGAAACCATCGAAACATTCCTTTCAAAAGTATTAAAGCATCACTTTCCAACTTATAGAAGCATAGCTTCGAAACCATTTGAAAGTACCTCTTTTAAAACCATTGGGTTTAATCTTAAATATAACTTTTGGGTCAAAGTGAACATAAGCGAAAGTAACCCTTTCGAAACCATTAACCTTCAAACAAAAGAGATTGGGGAAAATAGATGGCTTCGGAACCATCCTTTCGAAAGCATTAGTCTGTAAGTAAAGAAAATAGAAGGATTGCTTCAAAACACCTTTTGAAGCCATTGCCTTTGAAATCTCTAGTTTAAATGGCTACTAGAGCCCTTTCGAAAGCATTGGGAAGCGGCTGGTTATATTTATAAAACAAAAAATTACCTTCCGAACTCATTGAAAACTTCAACTTATTCGAAAGGTATGAAGATGGCAGAAAAGTTTTGACTTGGTCCAAAACTACCATTTCGGAAGCTTCTCTTTAAAACATAAAATGCGGCAACTTATTTAAAAGCTACCCTTTCAAAACAAGAAGGTAGCAACCCCATCGAATCCTATATTAAAATAATTCAACCCTTTCGAAAGCATTCTTTTAAAAACAAGGCAAGCGACATCTCTTTTGAAAGCAAAACAAAAGCCTTCGAAAGCTATTTAAAATGGCCTCGACCCCTTCGAAACAATAAATCCATTCCACTTCATACCAAAGCATTGATACCATGTGTATTGGTTTCAACTTAGTTGGGGGTGGAAGTAAGGGGTTGCAAGGTTGCTACTGGAAGTGGCGAAACAATAAATCTATGCAAAACTGTTTTGTTGCCTTTTTAAGTAAATGCTTTTCAACTAACTTGCCTATTTGTAAAAATATAATTGGTTGCCTTAACTTTACCAAAATCGTTTCTAAAAGGATGCCAAATTCATCCAGGGTTAATTAAAAATAATTAGCAAAGAAGCCCTTCCCTTTAACAAAACAATTAAAACATTTAAGTCCTCCAACTTAATTAATTTAATTTCCATAGTAATTTACTTAGGAAAAATCCCCAAAAATCCTTATAATTCACTTATAATACGTTATCTAACATATATAAATTTTGGACCCAAAATCTTTTATATAATAGCCGAAATAAATTTTTAAACCCAATTATCTATTTCTTCCTTCAAACATTCATAATAAGTTATCCATAACTTGGATAATTATGAAAATTTAAACTCATCTCCAAAATAATGTTTTACATAACATATTAAATCCTCATGGCATTCAAAACCCAATATACATACGATTTTAGCCTTAAAATCGAATAAAACATTTATCAACATACTTGTTTGAATCAAACATATCATGTAAGCCAAGCATATCATCATTAAAATCATCATAAAGGTTGTAAACTTAAAACCCGAAATCAAATGCTGTTTAAAAGCGAAAATGAGATGGTTTTGATTATTATTCACTTTGCTTTGGATAAGGAACTTGAGATTTGATCTTGCTTAATTCCTTAGCTTTTAATTGAATTTTCTCCTCTTTACCCCTAGGTTGTGGCCGGCTTTCACTTGAGTTTATGTTTTAGAATTATGAACTTGTGAAAATGAAAATGGGAATAAGGGTTTAGTGGTTAAGGGTTATGGTGGATGGCTATTCCCTATAATACCCTTGCCTTATTCTCTTACTAGTTAACTTATAAAACCATTTCCAAAAACTCATTCTTTTAAATTTTTATTTAGTTAAGCATGGCCTCTAATAAATTTTCAAATCTTAATCCCCTTAACACTCTAATCTTTACATTATTCTACTTAATTTAGCTAATTAAATCTCCTGAATAATGTTATTTAAAATTAGGGGTGTTACATATTCAGACCATATACATTTGATATAAAATATATCACTCTAGATCCCCTTGTTTTCTAGAGTAACATGCATACAATTTGTTTGTTTAATTTCTTGCACCAACACCCAATTATCACTATTCCAGCCTATGAACATACCATCAGCGCTTCCCTTTCCTTCCAAAAAGCTTTATACATCCATAAGTTTTCCTCCCAAATATTGAAAACAAAATCCTTCAAGGCTAGAAATTTTAGTTTCTTATAAACTTACTATGCTAGGTTTAATAGAATTGAGTATATTTTTTACTCTAAGACACTTTTCAAAAGTGCCCAATCCCCTAACATTCCAAGAGACTATTATTATTTAAAAGAAATAATCCTCTTTACTTCTAAATTCATCAATGTCAACATCATTGTTACTTAAATAAAACCAGAGCATTTAACTAAAGCATAAATCTGATCATGAGATAAACTGTTTAAAAAAGCAGGTATAAAAACACTATCTTCCAAAGGATGCTCTGATTCAATCCCTCTAGCACTCCTCCTAAGGTATAAAACTAAATTTTTTATTATTATTTTTAATGTGATTTATATATCATAATCGAATCTTTACTGATAGTTGAAATAGAAACACAATCTTTGGTTTGACCGCGAATTTCTAAAAATACTCTTATATGCAAATAAGAGGTTAGGAGTTTAAATCCCATAAAGAACAAAAATTAACATCTATTTTCAAGTGAAAATTTTGGAATGTAAATAAGATTACAAGTTCGAACTTTGTTTCAACAAAAAAATTATAGGTTTTTCTTTTTATTTTTTATTTTATTTTTATTAAAACTATGCTAAAATTTTAAATTTTATAATTTTGTAAAAAATGTATGCACATGGAAAAAAATTTGTAAAAGAGAATTGTTTTACCATTTTGATTGGTACAATAGTGGTATACATATTGAAACTATCTATTTATTAGAATATTAATAAATATTGGTTAAATTATTTTATTTAAATAGTTTAAATGTTTGATTATGTGATTAACGTAAATATATGGACTTGAATATAAAATGTTATTAGGTAACTGATGAATTATTTGTTGACAATTCTATAGATTTTTAAATATACATACTAGAATGTAAAATGACGGGAGAGATTTAGTAAAACAGGAATAAATTGTAAATTAAAAGACTTTAATTTAAAATACCAAAAGAGAATTAAGATAAAGAAAACTTCTACAATCAATCAGAAAGCTAGAAATTCGTCTACTATTATTCAATATATATGTATATAAGAAAAAAATCAAATTTTCTATTTGACTACTTTTCACATCTCCCTCTCTTCCTATGCCTAAAAAAATTACATCTTCCCCTAATTTTACAATCATCAATTGCATCTGTTCCACTGTAACATCTGCTGCCAACCTCAATTTGGTCTCTTTGTGTTATGTTGTTGACAAGATAGAGCATGCACACAATTTGGAGCAGGCTGTTCCAGTAGTGATGTAGATTGAAAAAAATGGAGAAGGAAGAGTAAGAGGGAAATAAGATCAAACAAATTGCATGCATAGAGTAGTAATGGGGAGATAATGTAATAAATAAATATTGGAATTGTAACCATGTGTTGTGTAACCAACTTGAGTGATATGGCTAATGCTGGGTGGGAGAGAGAAAGTAGGGGATATATAATGTATGAGGATTCATAATAGTGGATATGAAATAAATTGTTATTTTCTCAGCTTCTTTTTTCTTCCTTTTGGTATTATAGTAGTTCTTTTATTTTGTTCCTTCTGTCTCCTACATCCTTCTCATCATTGGCTTTGATCCAATGCTACCTAAAACCAAAAAACCCGCTGTTGAATCCCATCACTTTAGATCTACGTGGTGCTACTCAACTACGATCTTCTCATCAGGTATGCTTGGATTCTACCACTTTCTACTTCCTCCTGCAAAAATAATTATTATTGCATTCTTTTTTTTGAATCTTTTTTCCTGGACAAATGAAAATACATACATAGGTTCTTCGAAGGCTATACAGTTCTCACTAATGAAAAAGATTTTGATTATCGATTGAGTTTGATGGCAATTGTTCACCAACTTTAAAGCAAATTTGTTATTTTCATATCTTGTTAAGGGTATTCTATGTTATATCACCTATGTGCTCTACTAAAATAGTTTTGAATGGTTTAATCACTATAGATTGATATAAATTTCGTAGGTTGAAGAAGTTGAATTTGAGTTTTGGCATTTTTTTACGTTAAATTTAGGTACTTCGGTTGCTTATGTGTGTTGCATTAGAAATTGGCCTCACCAAGTCATGTAAAAGCTAACATTATAAGCATTTGTTATGTTTTTATAGGTTTTGTACATATTGCATTATTTATATTTGCACTATTGTATATTGCCTAATTTATGCAGTAGTGGTGATATTGGTTCCACAAATTGTGGTATATTTATTTGTGGCGATGAAACATGTGACTTTTCCATCACTTTGTGTTATATGTTCATAGCTCAAACATGAGACCAACGATATATGGGAAGGAGATCATTTTGTATAATTGCCTAATCAATTAGTGCTATAGTGGAATGGATGATTTTTAAGTTAGGTTAAATTTGAATTAGCATTGTCACTTATAAGTGATCATTTTTATTGCTTATCAAGTATGTTATTTCTGTTAACCTGGATTTTTTTTCTTTTTTTTTCTTTTCACTTAGGCATCACACTTATGTAGGTATTTATTATTGAGTTGTCTTAATCTTTGATCTATAGTTATTGCTTTAAAAGACTTGTTACTACAGTTGATAGAATAGAGAACATATAAGTAACTATATGTCTTACTATCACTATATCTTTCTGTGGGCACTTCATGCTCATTATTATAGTTGTAAGTTGTTTTTTTATTATTCAAAAGTCATTCTCAAATACTTCTTTATATCAATTAAAATCAAAATCTATAGATCATTTTAATTTTTAATTTTGTTTTTGTTTATAATTTATTTTGATTATCTTACATCCATAATTTATTTTTTCATAGAAAAATGGATGCTTCCAAGTTAGATAAAACTTGAATAAGCCATTAAAATTTGAATTATTGAGATGTATGTTGTTTTTGTTAAATTGGAAATTTTATTTTTTATGCTTAGGCATCACACTTATAAAGGCATTTGATTACTGAGATGTGTTGATTTTTAAGCAACTGTTATGAAATAATTGATAAAAGAAAGAAAAGTAAATATACACTTTGCTATCCATGTATTTTTGTATCTTTGTCCATACATCGTAGGCTCTTTATTATAGTTATGCTTTTACGTTTTTCAAAAATTATTCCTATATTTTTCTTACAAGTAAATTCAAAATTTCTATATTATTTAATTTATTTATTTTATTTTTGTTGAATTTAGCTTGGTTATCTTCCATCCATAATTGATAGTTTGGTAGTAATAAATTGTCTATAGTTGTTTCAGTGGAATTAAATTTTTGTATACATGCATAATACATTCACTGATTTTTCCTTGATATTTCAAGATTAATGAATTTCGAGAAATTAGTTGAAATAAAAATTACAAGTAGTACAATATAACTCTTTATTGTCCTTTCTAACATGTAAACTTGTCTGTTTTTATAATGTTTTTGAGTAGTTATATAAGACAAACGAGTAACAGAGATGATAATTTCATATACAACATTTCCTTCCCAGACCTTTGTTATATTATCATATTTTTCATGTTTATTTTTTAATATGTTTGTTCTACCGAATCACCCGGCCCTTTTTGTTGGGGTTTTTCCTATAATCCCTATACAATTAGATTTTAGAAGAACAAGAAGTGAAGAAAAAAGAATGACAAACAAATTCCTTCAAATAAAACATTTATTAATTCATCAAATTATTACAAAAGAAAGCCAAAATTGAGAAGATATCTCAATCCTAAAACCCTAGAAAAATATCTTTTCCACGCACACCCTATACATGCCTATTTATAATAGTTTTGACAAAATATCTCTTTCAAGAAGCTATTGAATACTTCTATAGATCTTTCTTATGTAGACAATTAATTGCCTTCTTTAAAGCAATAAAAAAAGCAATTGATCACTCTTCAAAATCTTCAAAATCTATAAAAATAGGCAATGAATTTGAGTCACAATTCCACATAGACTCAAATACCTCCAAAATCTACTTAAATATGGAATATTGTATCGCCAAAAGTTACAATCTCCATCATGATACGATATTCCATAAATGTCATCCAAGCTCGACCTTAAACCTCAAACTCCAACCAACCTCTAATATTACCTGGAAACAAATATCATCATTCCAAAAACCGACCAACCTCCAAACCACTTATATATGCACCCTCCCAATTGAACGTGCATATTATCAATAAATTAGAATTGCTTGTAATACCATGAAGGTCTCTAAGTAGACTTTGTGGTTTTCCATTGCATGCTCCACCTTAATTCAGACAAATTTGTCTTCCCAACTCCAAATTGAGAACTTTCTTCATTTTCCACCGTCTTTCAAATCAGTTTGTAAACATTGTTGCTTTCTCTTTTTTTGTGCAACACCTCCTTATTATACTTTTAAACCCTTAGTGACTCCATCTCGAGTTAAGTTGAAGCCTTTTGCCTCCAATTGTCGTACAAAAACAAGACTTTTAGTAATTTCTGGGACATGCCTGACTTCTAGGCCTGGCCCTGAGGCTAAGCCACCTAAGCAGTGGCCTAGGGCCCCTAATTTTATAGAGGCCTCAAAATATTTTTTAAGTTATATATATAAACTTCAATACGAATGGTAATTGAAGCGGTAAATATATGTAAGGACCCGATTCTTCGACTTCCGAAAATCGACATCGATATGTCCACTGTATCAACTGCCGAGCAACGAATGCCGGAAAACCGAATTCTTAGGGTTTTAGAAAGAAGAAAACAGAAGAAAAGAGAGAAGAGAAAGAAAGAAGAACAACAACAGAACAAGAGCAGAACAGAAAACAATATCAGAATCTCACATTTCGCAGCAGAACAATATATAATAGATAATCACTAGTCTTTTAAAACAAAGAACTATATCAGTTTATACATACATCAATCATCAGAGTCAATATACAACAATGGACAGTTATATAACTTGTCCTCATACAGAATACACAGCGGAATAAATAATATCAGATACAAATACTACGTCTCGTCATCCAGCTTATCTCCAAGCTCCAGAATATCCTGATAACACAACTCTAGGCTGCCCGTGTGGAAATTGGTGGGCACCCAGAGTTTAGAAGGGAAACAATAAACTCCGAGTCAGTCATGGTGACTGGTGTGAGATCGTAAAACAGTTATTTTTCACAAGAAAATAAAACAAATTCGCAATGCTTTTGGAAAATGAAACTACCATAAGACCTCCCACCACACACACAATGCAAACGCAGAATTGGAGGAGATTTCTTCTTATGATAGTCAAAGATGCTTACTACGCAAAATCAAATTCTTTTTGATATTATTATTAGTGCATAGTGTAGAAAATATTTCGAAAGTATAATATTAATCTTAGCCAACATACGACCAGTATCATATGCCTACTATAGCTACCATCTAAACAGTGGTGACCACCGTACGTAAATGGCAGGTTCTACAACTAATACCGTACAAGGTTCGTATTGGAGTTTGGATTTCCAACAAATGGTCAGGCTAAGGAACTTCCTATGCCACGATGGGTACGTCCCTGGAATAAACGACCCGAGAACCTAACGTTACGGTTAGATCTCTGCCAACACAAGGCCGGGTTACCCCTGCAAAAATAGGTAACTACTGACACGCGTATGCCATCCCCCGATCGTAACCGATCTTCCCGAGGATCCCCGATTTCCAACAAACCACATAGTAAAAATGCAGCAACCACATAGGTTAAGTATCTGGGCTCCATACCATGATACCACCTCTATCCAGAAGGAATGACATACACTAAGGGGCGCTACTCCCTAGAACCTTGCTGCATCCTTCCTGTTTTGACCATTTCCGGGGTGTGAGGCTCGACGAAGTCTCGTCCACAAAGCTACGCTTTCTACAAAGCCATGCTTCGGGTCAAACAAAATGATCAACCTATGATCACAAAGATATAAGATCAAACAAATGATCATATCGCAAATGATCAAACACTGATCACTTCACAGCAACACTTAGTATGTCACGTTACCAAATTGGGAATATATTGCTGATAAATTTCAACTACATAACCTCTGAGCTCGTACGTCTCAGAGAAGGGTGTTAAGCTAAGAGAATAAATTCTCCGCCACCAACAGATATGTATTTGAAAGAAATCAGCTTTATATCTCAATTTGTAACGTCAGACACACAATCCATACAAGTCTGTTCCGGGATCGAACAGAACCGAAGGCACTTCTCACGAAGCCCTTGCATATCCGGATAAATTTCTAATCACGTCCGGACTTCCCGTCACTAAGGGTGATAAAACCTCTAAATCGGAGATCAGCCGATGTAGAGTAACTCGACGGTAATCCTTCCATTTTCAAAAATATCCGGTCTTCAACACCGGTCTTCGAATGCAATTCATAACGACGTATCACATATTCGGAATGGGTTATACGACCCCATGGTCCTTTCCCGGCTAACCCGAATAGTGAGCGCTTATTTAAAAATAAGTGTGGCATTCAAATTCATCCAATTCACAACAAATACCTATCTAAAGGTAATTATTGATAGTTGGTTATTTAACTATCAATAAAGATGCGCAACATCATCAGATTCCAAATAATTTTCCAAATTATTTTATCTTCCAAAATATCTTTACTAGATATAAAATTTCCACACTTCAAAAATAAATCAACGTTTATTTTTAAACAACTTCCCTTTCTTTTATAAATTCCATAGTGAATTTATATTTCAAAAATATCTACTGATATACGATTTTCAAATCGATTTCAAATATTCACTTTCGATTTATCTTTAAGAAGATGAATCTCAAAACGTTTCATTTCACATTGGAAAACATTTCCATACTTATTTAATAATAAGTAATTCACAAATCTATTTATTTTCAATCATTTGAAAATATTCGATATACTTAAATAAATGGTAAGTATATATTTCATTCTTTAAGGAAATCATTTATTTTAACAACATCTATTTGAGTCGAAACGAATGTTACGTAAACATCGTTACGACAACTCAAAATCACTAGTATAGGGATTCGAAATTAAGATAGATATATAAATTCCAATACTAGACAAAAACATTTCTTTTCGGAAATCATTTACTATAACAACAGTGTTATAGTCCACCATTTCCTTCTTTCTCGAAAACGTCTATTTCAACAATGAATGTTGAAATCTATGGTTTCGATATTTAACACATTTTAAAACATCTTTTAAAATAATTAACTTCATTTCAAATATCACTCTCCCAAAACCATATCCATTTTCCTTAAAAATATATTCACTGTCCAAAATCGTGAATATACTTCACTAACCAATTTTCAATAATCTCTACACATTTTATTTCAAGAATTGTCCACTGTCCAAAATCGTGGATAAAATTCCCTTAATAACCTTCTATATTAAATTCCTCAATTTTGATTGATTTTGAATTTATAAAACAACGTTTATAAATTCTACTTCTATTTTCTAACAACTTCGATTTAATAAATCTCCTTTTATCTACAAATTCGATTAATATTCCATTTAAAGGCAAAAATCCAATTTATAAGTTAATTTCTTATAAATCTTTCATTCTACAGTTTCATCCATTTTATAACTTCACAATTTATAAATCTATAAATTTCATTCACTTACGGATCCCATAATATTTCATTTTTAACACTTATAAAAACTCATTTTATAATTCCAATATTTGATTTATAAATATCAATTTTTATAAATCTTTTTATACAAATCGTTTATGGTTATTCAAAAATCCCAACTTAAATCATTTTATAAATAAATCGACTTTTATTTCAAAAACGACACTTTGGTTATATTTCACCAAAAATCTTAACTTCTATAACTTTAATATTTTAACGTTTATTTATTTGAAATAAATCAATTCAAAAATTCAATAAAACGTCTACTTTCAAAAATCACTTTAAAATCCTTTTTAAAGTAAAAGTCGTTATTTTCAAATTTCAAAACTGAATCCGATGGTGCAACAGCACCAATTAGTCAATCACCACATCAAACATCATATATCAACATATGATAACAGAATATACATCAATATCTGTAAATAAATAAATACTGGTGAGGAATCCAGTTGGATCCCTCCAACCTGTTTCCCTGCATCCATAGATGTTAGCACAATACCCATTCCACTTCGAGGTGGAATATCGCGGTATATAGGTTTTATAAAAATAATCCGCTTACTAACGGCGCAATAGGGTCTCATCCGCTATACGAGGCGGGAAATCAATCAATCCAATATTTGAACCAATCTGATTACTAATTTTCGTTTTTTGATTATTTAATTAACTAACTTCCCCTTTAATAATTTTATTTAACTAAACAGATTAAATTTAAAACCAAACTTCTTTTAATAAATTAAATCAACTATAATTTCTTTTTAACAAATTTACTAAATTAAAAATTAAATCTATAACTAAATTCCCTTCTAACTTATACATATTAAATTTAAAACAGAATGGCATAAATATAACCTTTATTTTTCTCTAACCCATATATATATATTTTTCAGCAATTGAAATAAAGAAAATACTTTCTATTTACTGTTTATATTCAAATATATACGTATGGAATCGAGTTTAAATCAAAAAGAAAGAAGATAGGAATTAAATCGAATACCTCGATACCTAGCAACCATCGACATCGTGAAATTGAATCGCCTCTACCAACGGTCCAACTGCTCTGCCAAGCTCGATTTCGTTACCACGCGTGCCTACGCGCGCTGCCTCGTCTTCCAGCGCTTCCAGGTGGCCACGACTACGACTTCGCCATCGAACAATCTTCTCACGACTACCATGCTCGTGAAATCGCGCCTTCACTTGCGTCGCCCTCGTCGCCGTCAAATCGTACGCCTCCCCCCCTCGAACGCGCGCGCGCCAGCTCGTTGCCATCGAGTTCGCCTTCAATTTTGGTTTGAACTGGGAGAGACTGTAGCAGGACCTCAAATCGGCAGTAGAGAATATCGCATAGGAGGCAAGGATGAGCCGCGATGGCTGATGGAATAGCCAAGTATGCAGCGATGATTATTATGAAGGCGTTGATTTTTGAAACCCTAGTTTCTCACGGGTTCAAGCATTGCGACATGGAGATTGCTATTGAACTGTACTTCGAACGAAATTGTTAGTCGCCATTTTTTATTTTCGTTTTGATTTTGAATATCAGAGAGGGATGAGGGAGGTTATAAAAATGAAAGGAGGCATGGTGTACACGATTTATTTTCGTGATTCTCGGCTTGATTAAAGGCTGAAGCAAAGGGAGATAACGTGTTTTGATATTGACACATTAAAATTTTAAATTCAAATTTAACTCGATTAAATCTCAAAGCGTTTACCTACCGTGCGGTCACATATCCACTCCGAAAAATATGAAATTTGAAATCCGGTAATAATTCAATATTACGGACCCAATGGAACTGGTTTCGTCGAATTCCAAGACTGTTCCCCGGACGGCTATTTTTAAATATCGATTCGAACAATAAAATTTCGAAACTGAACAAAACAGTTTAAATTTCAATTCTGAAAGTTCGATTATCTTCGGTATTATCAATATGAATTTTAAAAGCTTTCGAAATATTTTTCTTCAACTTTAAATTGAATGTTCAAATTTTTATTCAGCATTCAATGGATTAAATTTTAAAGTTTAATCGCAAATTTCAAAGTTATATCGGGGATTCAAATTAAATTATCGTTCAAATATTTAAAATTAATTAAATATTCTCAATTTAATTTGTTCAAAATTCTGGGTCGTTACAATATATCAATGGTAATTGTATGTGACAACTTTATTAAAGACCCGGATTGAAATCTTTCCTTGTGAATTTATTACCATGTACTGTGGATTTACATTATTTCTTCTATGGACTGCAAGACATTTTGCCTTGGGCCTCTAAAGAATTCGGTCGGAACTTCTGACTCTTGTAGGCTTAACCACTCTTCCATCATGCATCTTCGATCAAACAGAACCAATGCTCTTAACATCTAAATCTCCACCATTAGCAGATTTCACCTTAGCATCTTGCTCTTCATAATCAATAAATGATTCATTTTTATTGCATATGTGGAAACAAGCACCTGAATCAAATACTCAATCTTTGCTTTTGCCTTTATCCACACATAAGACATTGTTATTAAATTCCTTATCAAAATTCACCTCATCATCGCTACTATCTTTTTGCTTATTTCGGTCTTCTTTCAATGCCTTTATCTTCTCCTTGTCGTTTTTAAGCTTATTGCAAAATCCCAGCCAATGACCATGTTTTTCACAGTAATAGTAGATGAAATCCATTTCCATGTTTGATTTATTTAACTGTATTTTCATGTCTATATGATTAACCCTCCTTGTGAGATGGACTTCTTCAATTTGATTTCTACTTTTTTTCCTCCTTATCCTTTCCTTCCATGAGGTTCATCCTCCGCATTGCCTCATTAAGTAGGCTACTAACCATTGAACCCATTGAAACAATTTCATCCAAATTTGAATTGTTCAATACAACCACAAGCATTTTCCAACTTTTCGATAAAGAACTCATCAATATCAAAGCTTGTGCCTTATCAACCATCTTGTAACTCACAGCCGCCAATTGATTTACAATTGCTTGAAAATCATTGAGATGCTCTTCAATTGACCTACATTCCTTCAGCTTCAAATTTACCAATCTTCTCATTGGAAGTGCCTTATAGGTTGCGGGGTTTTTTGCATAGATCCTTTCCAATTTCTTCCAAATTCCAAAAGCAGAGTTTCATTAGCAACAATATAAAACATGGAATTCTTCAAAAAACACTGAATAGCCACCGCAGCCTTCCTATCCAAAGTCTCCCATTTTGCTTCAGATATATTGCTAGGTTTCTCCCCTTTGTTCTTCAATGGTTGATGAAGATCATTAAGATATAGAAAATCCTCCATCTTTGCCTTCCATAACCCTCGATTTCTCTCATTAAGTTTTTCAACACTTATCTTCTCCATAAGTAAAACTCTCTTCAAAAAAAATTATGTAGTAAGCTCTGATACCAACTGTTAGGGTTTTTTCTAGGATCGATACACAATTAGATTTTAGAAAAAAAGGGAAGAAAAAATGACAAACAAATTTCTCCAAAGAAAACCTTTGTTAATACACCAAATTATTATAAGAGAAAGCCAAAAATTGAGAAGATATCTCAATCCCAAAACTCTAGAAAAATAACTTTTTCCCACACACACATAATGAACCCTATACATGCCTATTTGTAATAGTCTTGACAAAATTCCTTTTTTAAGAAGCTATTGAATACTTCTATGGATTTTTCCCATGTAGATAATTCATTGTCTTTTTTAAAATAGTAAAAGAGACAATTAATCACTCTCCAAAACCTTAAAAATCTATAATATAGGCAATGAATTTGAGTCACAATTCCATATAGACTCAAATATCTTCAAAATCTATTTAAATATGAAATATTGTATCACCAAAATCTAACACTTTTCTTAAGAAAACTTTCCTTGAAGTCATATAGCCTTTTGTTTTTTTTTGTTTTTTGGATTAATTAACATAAAAGAAGAAGAACTTATGTAATGATATATGATATATGATTTTGATATATTACTAATATCCTGGTTACAGCTTAACCAAGAATGCGTAGTTCTAGGATAGAACATTTGGTGGTTCAGGCTTTGATCAACAATAATAAAATCTAATATTTGTGCATAATTTAGGATTTCGGACTAATTGTGTACGAGCGGAAGTAATTAAGGTCAACATAGATATAATAAGTTATAGGAATTTTGTACATCTTCATCTTTAATAATAGTTGTAATAGCTTTGGTGTCACACTTTTTTGGTATCAACATGAACTACCAAAAATGCCCCTCTATATATTATCATATCTTAATCACTTAAAAATATGATCTAATATTAAACCTCTTTTACAAAGTCAAGCGCCACTAAAAGTAGGATCTAACAATTAAACATACTTTACAAATTCAAAATGTTTCTAAAAATAGAATCTAAAATTAAATATCCTTTACAAATTCAAAATACTTCTTTACGAATATACAAATCTTAATATCACTTGAAAATTAAAAAAATCATTTTTTTGACTGATTTAAACATATACAATTTATAAGGAAAACAATTCACGCGCAAAGCGCGTACCGTAACACTTCTATCTATCTAATAATAGTTGTAATATCTTTGATGTCACACTTTTTTGGTATCAACGTGAACTAGCAAAAACGTCCCTCTATATGTTATCAAATCTTATTACTTAAAAATATGATCTAATATTAAACTTAATTTACAAATTCAAACGCTCCTAAAAGTAGGATCTAACAATTAAACATGCATTACAAATTCAAAACGCTTCTAAAAATAGTATCTAAAATTAAACTTCCTTTACAAATTCAAAATACTTCTTTACAAATATACAAATATTAATATCACTTGAAAATAAAAAATCATTTTTTTTGACTAATTTAAACATATACAATTTACAAGCAAAAGAATTCACGCGCATAGCGCGTGCCGTAACACTTGTAAAAAAATATCAAACTCGATGGTAATAGTTGTTGACTAGCTTGACTTTATATGCTTTGTTGTTGCATATTTGATCTATTATGCATGGTTAATGTTATGATGTAACTATATAAAAACAAAGTGTTTATTAATGATTATTTTATCCGACAAATTCTTTTTGATGACGTGGTTATTGCAATTATAGTACTGCTCCTTAAACTTAACCAATATGGATGAATATTAAAATATTATGTCAAGGTAACAAATTTGGTTCAAATTTGTATTAGGATTTGTGTGAAGTTGTGAATTTATATTAATAAATGCTAAGGTTTAGGATTTTATGTTCCCAAGTGTTCCATTATAAAGAAAATTTTACTTATGTTTTTTGGGTTCAAATATTCTACGTAAAACTCCTTACTCATTGGGAAGCACTATGTCAGTGGTGTTGTTGAAACGATAAGAGATCAACAATTGGGCGTCTATGAATTTCGACGCTAAGATATTACTTATAAACATAAATAGTAACTACACTCGAGTCGTTGTATTTTTACATGTATTTAATTTATCATGAACATAATTTTTCTAGGGTGTTGTCACCGATACTCCACTTTGGTTAAGAGGATTCATTTTTTTATTTGCACTCTACTAAATTTAAAATTTTCAGGAGGGGTATTCATGCAGTACAAATAATGTATATGTTGTCATATTTTACCCATCATTTATTTTTTTATCAATCTACTTCTTCTTCACTTGCATTTTTCACTAAGTTCAATTTAGCTTTCATTAATAGTGAGAACCAATCTTTTATTTCTAGACCAAAAATAGTTTTCTATTTTACCCATAATTTAGTTCGATTTAGAATTGTCGACAACCAAATTAATGTGTAAAATAGTAGAATTTAGAAAAAAAATTACATGTTTATTTTGTTCAATAAAATCTACGTTACGGATACTTTCTTGGGTAACAATTAATCTTGTTTCTTTCTCTTTTGGAATCTCACCTACAGATAGATTAATTTCTCCAATGATTATTGATTTAAAGTACAGACTTAAAAAGAAGAATAATGAAGATTAAAGGAAATTATGGTAAAAAATAAAGGGATAAATTGGTTAATTTAAAATATAACTATATAAGGGTGTAATTTTTGTTTATACCGCTCGTAATAAAACAACTTTTTTTAAAAAATGACCTTCTCTTAACCAAAAGTGTAGTGTTAGTAACAATGTTCTTTTTACTTCCATATTCATCCATGAACACTTTCTCTTGCAGCTGATCATTCTCTAAAATGTTAATTCTTTGGTTTGTACTCTAACACGTCAATATGTAGCTATTTATACATTTAAATATTATCAACACAAATGAATCTAGATAATTTCATTTTTAAAATTTTTATAATGATTATTATGTTATGAAAATAAGAAAACTAATGTTTGAGGTGGAGAGTAATGGTTTGTCATGCAATTAATGAAACTAATGTTTAATTGCAGTAGAAAGTGAGGTAATGATAGGTGAATTTATTTCTCCAGTACTAAAAACCAAATAATCCGAACAAATTTTTTGAAAATATGAGTTCGTATTATTGTCTGAATTTCAATCATTGATTTCTGTCGTTGTGCAACTTGGTAAATTTTGAGTTATTAATTTTTGTGTAATGTTAATTAAATATTAATTGCTTACATAATATTTTTATAATGCAACGGACATTGTGCCAATGGATTGCAAAATATTTAATCAATTTTAATAATCAAAGCACTACATAGTGTTAATAAGAATTTAAGTGAATTGTAAGATATAATCTTATAAATAAGCCATGCAAAGAAAAGAAAACTAGAAAAAAGGAGGGAAACACACAATATAAGTAGTGATCTATTATGATGGTATTGTTTTCTCTTTAGTGTCGATGACAAACCACCGGTTCTTTTTCACTTTAGCTTTCTGCAACGACCCACTTTTCCGTACAGTTTAAGCTGACAATAAATCACACATGTCTAACCCAAATTGAACGGAAAGGCGGATAGTTAGGGAAAAGAAATAAGAAAGAAGATGGAAGAACTAAACAACACAGAATCTCATAGCGGAATGAATAATCTATAATATATATAAACAAATCTTTACACAAAACAATCTGTAATATAAGTATATACAGACATCAATCAGAGTGTACTAACCTATTTTAGCACGGACAGTTATAACAACATGTCCTCACAACTGCTGAATAATATACAATAATGTATACACCGGAAATATAATCATCTACGTAAATACGACTCTGGCCTCCGGCTCCTCTCCTGAAGCTCCAAATATCCAAGTAAACCTGGAAAATATGCTCGGTCTAACCCGAGCATACAGGAAAAACCACGCCCGGGTCAGTCTGGTTAAACTAGCATGCGAAATACAATCAACTTGATTCTTAAAGTTTAATAACCTTTTCAAAACAAAGGTATCTCGTAAGACCTTACCGCAAATAAACATGGATGGGTTTTTACCTTACGATAACCAAAACTCCTTTATATAAAATCATCTGATATTATAATAGTGTCTAATCGCCAAAGTAATAATAACAAGTAGCTACGATGCATGTGTGGTGTACATCGCAACGATACTAGTCATAAAAATGAAATCCGATAAGGCTCGTTCGCTAATTGTGTAGGATTTCCACGGAGGTGCCCTCGGTACTTCGAGAACGGTCCTCCTACACAAGGATCAAAGTTATCCTTCCGAGGGTCAGTACCTGTCTAGCCGAGGTACATAGGAAATACATAACTTGCCACCTAGGCCGAGTGAATCGCTCCAAGAATGCATAAAATAAACGATGGGGACTTGCTAAAATCAACAATTAAAGTATATAAATTTAAACGACGTTATTTAATTAAATAACGTAATTCAGAATCTGCCTGTTTAAATATGTCACAAATTTTCACATGGCCAAATTCATCAACAAATCGCACTATAATATTGTACTCATTCATACGAGCACAATGCAAAATGAATCAGGTCGATCGAACTCCGTATGAGTACGATATGATATTCTAAAATTTAAATATTTATATAAAGAAATTTTTAAACAAATAATTAACTTCCTCACCCAATTTCCAAATGGGCTCGGCCCAACAACATTCAAACCCACCCAAATGAGCACAGTGCTATCTTCTCCTCCCCACTTCCTTCTCCAGTTTTCTTTTCAAATCCTATGCACGAAAAAGATATGCACTCTTGTGCACGTACACGAGTCATCCACCCACCAAAACAACATACGAACTTCACCAACAAACTTCATGTTGCCACCTCGACGCGCTGCCATCACCCCTTTCTCCGCCTATCGACTACATCAAGATGCGATGCTCCAACCAAGAATTTGAACATATACATGCAACGAACATGAGGCCGTTACCACCCCTCTACACCACTATTCGCCTTGCCACCTCCACCAATGCAACCGCCACCCTTGACCCTACCTCCGTGCAAAATGCGACCACGCTCGATCACCTACCCTGGCCGCAACCAATCAAAACCCGAACACCATCCAAACATTCCTTAAACTCTAATTCAAATTCAATTAGCCCACTCACGCAAATACAAATCACCGTTCCATTTTTCGCTGATGCCCCATCACCTAACCCTCCTTCACGGCCAACGCCTTACCATGAAATCAGCTACGACGCCGGAATTTGGCATTTTCCCCAAATCTGATCATATCAACATTTCTTCCTCCACACAGCACTAAAAATCATGAAATCACTCTTAAAAATTGTATTTTCCAATCACGATCACGACCGTATCATCCATTTATTAAATTATGAAAGTTGAATTTCGACCAAATTAGACCTACGCACTGTTAAATTGGGTTTTCTCCCTCTCGGCTTGATGGAATCAAATGAAATAAATTTTAAAATGTTTTATACTAAAAAATAAACAACTTTCGTTTTGGAATCATGTTTTAAAACCAATTGGATGTTAAGATATTTATTTTTAACGTGAAAAGGTTTAGTTGTTCTATCAAAAAAAATAAACAGAGAGGTTTTGAGAAGAAATACAGTGGTTTGATGGACTGACGATGTTCGAGCACAAACATACATTCACATATTTTCAAAACAATTACATATACACTTGACATGGATCATAAACACAGTTATATACATATATACATATATATATATATATGATAACCAGTTAACAAAAATAAGGGTAATCTACTCACCGTTTTAAGATGGATGAACAACTGCTGTTAAATCTCCCTCTTCAAGATCTTTGAACAACCAGATCTTTATTTTTATTTTTATTATACATGAACAAGTATGGCCATATATATACAAGAGAATGGAAGGGTGCAGTGCAAGCAAGAAAGAGGCTGAGTACATACTAGGGTGGCTGCTATTCATGTTTAGGTTTAGGCTTCATCATTTTTATTTATTTTTATTTTTTCTTATGTGGGTTATTTGATTTTTTATGGGCTTGATTTGATTTTTCATGGTTGATTTGATTTATAGTATGCTTGATTTGATTTATTATGTGCATGATTTTATGTTTTGTCATGATGAAGCTATATATATTTATACATAAGTATTTATCATAAGTTTGAAATGGTGAAGCTTATATATAGATATACTTATTTATTTATTTATTTCATATTTAGCAGTTAGCGTTTGAAAAATTATTATAGCCTTCAAAATTCATAGATTCAGATATTTTCAATATCAGAAAATTAAGTTATTCGACTTATAAAAATTAATATTCCAATATCTAAAATTAGTTAATTATTCTAATAACAGATGGCTAAAAGTCTGGGTTGTTACATTCCTCCCCTCTTAAAAGAATTTTGTCCCCGAAATTTCCAGTTCAAGCACATTCAATACTGTTCATAAGCCCGCATGATGTCCATAGATCATTCCTATACAGAATCTGATTTGATCACTACTCAAATACATGACTCCGCTTCCAAAACAGTATTGCTCACCCATTTATTAGTGCGGACCTTGATCAGGCTCCTTGGTTAGGAACCTCTGCTCTCCTTACATAGTTGTAGCTATGATAGAAAATCTTGGTTCCATATCAAGAACCCTCATCAAGTGCTCGCCGTCAAAAGTCGAGTAATAGATCCTTATTCGGTATGGTGTGAAACACCTCAAATCCTTGAACTCGAATATTAGATCAAAACTATATGGAAAGAAGAAACGATCTATGTCCATCTCACACACTTATTTAATTGGTTATCCCTAATACCAATTATATAATTAGTAAATTATTTATGAAAAACTTTTTCATCAAACAATGCTTAATTTGTAATACTTACAAAATTATTTAACATACCCTAAGAGTATACCCAACCATTAAATTTAAATCCTTATTCTGAATTCACTTAAGAATTTTAAATACCTGGTTTTCATTCAAAACACATTTTGAAACCATACTATATATTTAATCCACAGAAAAATATATATATACAGTTAGCCCCAGTAACTCCAAAATTATACCAAGGAACTAGGTACTACCAAACAGTATCATATATTCCCTTACTAGAAGGATAATACTCAAGAGAACGTTTACCATCCGAACGTATCTCTTACCCATTTTTAGTTATTTTCGAGCCACTCGAACTAGTTAGCTTAAAACAAAATTTTCCAATTTTCAACATTCCTTTTCTAAAACCATACCAATTATATTTCCAATTAAATGGTTTTAACAAACTATCCATTTCAACCTACTTCGGATTTGTCCAGATTCAAACTCGTCCCAACCGTACAATGACAAAGAGAATAATTTACTAAGTGCACGATACCGTTCGCCTAAGCAAACATCTGATCGTCACTTAGAAGATTATTCTGATCACCACAAAACAAATCGGGACTCATTCCCAAACCAATCTAAAGAAATGCCCATTCTTCCACCAAATTCCTTTTTCAGAGATATTTATACTCAAATATATTTCTAAACAACTATTTCCAAAACATTGATACACCAAAAACCCCTTTAAGACCCAAAGCTATCTCAAATAAAAATTATTATTTCACTTCTCTAGAATCCTTTGAAATAATAATAATATACATCTTTCCTTTATAGTAAAACAAACCATACCTTTGGAATCAAATCAATTTTATTTTATTAAAACACTTATATAGCAAGGTCCTAATGGTGACAATTCCCTATTAAGAACTCGAAAATATTTCCAACTACTATTATTAACCCTTTAAACCTTGAAAACCATTTTGCCAAAATCACCGGGATTTAAACTCTCAAATTCCTTTTATTTATAAGGCACATTTTAATAAACCAAATTTATAAATTATTTCCATATAAAGGAAATCATTCTCAAATATTTATTGTGAAAATATGATAGCTTCCTTATATAATCATTTTTCAAGTATTTATTCTAGAAATATTTAAGTTTTTCTTTTAATAAACTTCTTTTATTAAACCCAATTTAATACAACCAACTTTTATATTCAACCATTTCCAAATATTATTTCAAAATATTCCAAATTTTCTTTTAATAACATTTATTTAAACTTAATCAAATCAATCTTTATATTTCTAAAGTATTCATTCCAGAATATTCAAATTCTCTTTTTTAAATAAACGTCCTTAGAAATCACATTTTAACTCAAAATTATCAACGAATGCCTTATATTCAAATTGTGAAACTTAATTTACAAGGTACTCGTTTCAATGTTCCCAAAATTCTTATCTATCCAATCGAGGTTTCAAAAAAGAAGATTCAAGATAGATTTACGGATAATAGTAAATGCTCAAAATTGGACGAGCATGACTGATCAAATCTTAGATGATAATGATGGAATGTCATCCTTCCTAACAATCAAGCACAACCTAGAATAACTATAATAAATTTTGGGAAAGATACTTCTTATATATATAAAATATAATTTTGGGTAAAATTATTTCATTTACCCATGTTAAAACAATACTGTGTCAATTGGTCTTATTTGAGTATTTAGGAAATTCCTATCAATAACATTGGCCAAACGCATCGACCAGAATCCTTAAGCCGCTCAACAGATCAAACAACACAACACAAAACAATTTTTTTATATCACTAACAAATACGTGCTCTTATGTATATATACACTCAAACTCATTCTAGGGTGTCACTTACCCTATCTCTAATGAGTTACTCATTTTAGGACATCACTAACCCTATCTGTAATGAGTTCTACCCCACCAAAGCCAAGGTTCTCGCTTAACCTTCAGCTCTAATACCACATGTAATGACCCACTTTTCCATATAGTTTAAGCTGACATTAAATCACACAAGTCTAACCTAAATTGAATGGGAAGGCGGATAGTTAGGGAAAAGAAATGAGAAAGAAGACAGAAGAACTAAACCACACAGAATCTCATAGCGGAATGAATAATCTATAATATATATAAACAGATCTTTACACAAAACAATCTGTAATATAAGTATATACAGACATCAATCAAAGTGTACTAACCTATTTTAGCACGGACAGTTATAACAACCTGTCCTCACAACTATTGAATAATATAAAACAATGTATATAATGGAAATATAATCATCTATATGAATACATCTATGGCCTCCAGCTCCTCTCCTGAAGCTCCAAATATCCAAGTAAACCTAGGAAATATGCTCGGTCTGATCCGAGCATATAGGAAAAACCATACCCAGGTCAGTCTGGTTAAACCAGCGTGAGAAACACAATCAACTTGATTCTTAAAGTTCAATAACTTTTTCAAAACAAAGGTACCTCGTAAGGCCTTACCGCAAATAAACACGGACGAGTTTTTACCTTATGTAAGCAAAACTCCTTTATATAAAATCATCTGATATTATAATAGTGTCTAATCGCCAAAGTAATAATAACAAGTAGATGCGATGCATGTGCTGAGTACATCGCAACGATACTAGTCATAAAAATAAAATCGATAAGGCTCGTTCGCTAATTGTGTAGGATTTCCATGGAGGTGCCCTCAATACTTCGAGAACAATCCTCCTGCACAAGGATCAGAGTTATCCTTCCAAGGATCAGTACCTGTCTAGCCGAGGTACATAGGAAATACATAATTGGCCACCTAGGCCGAGTGAATCGCTCCTAGAATGCATAAAATAAACGATAGGGACTTGCTAAAAAGAGAGACGACTACACCCTCATGGATTAGCTAGGCCCCTGGGCTATGCATCCTATCTCTGTTTTTAGTCATTTTCGCTGATGAAGCTACGCTCGGTGTTCCAGCTCATGCACCGTCTCCAAAATAAATTATGGAACCCTATATGGACTCCCACACCTTAACAGGTCATGGAGTCACACTTGAATTCCACATCTTAATAGACCTTGGAATCTGACACAGATTCCCACACTCCAACGAGTCACGGAACCACATATGGATTTCAACATCCCAAAATATAACACATCTCCTCCATTTAACCGTATATGGTTTCGGAGTAGGTCATGGGTTCCGAGTCATCTCTTACGAGTACACTCTACATTTCCTGGGTGCTCCAAAACCATTCGTTTGCTTTTCCAGAATGCTCAATACCGGTTCTTCAAGAAATAATCAGACAATACACAAGATCGGGGACCACCCCCTAACCGTTTAAGTGGACGGATCTCCTTATTGTTTGTCTTAGAAGATCCACAAGTTTATACGTACAGTATAGCAACCTAATGGTAACCGTACATATAATTCCCGTGTTTCTCATAGATATTTCCAAAGTTAAAATCCTTCGGTGTTAAGTAGGGAATAATTCTGTACCAACAAAATTAAGAAGAATTGCATATTTAGGTCAAGATTTGATAGTCAGTTATTTAACTATCAAATAAACAAACATTCAACCAAAGATTTTCATTTTCCCACTGAAATCACTAAGCCTCATTTAATTTAATTTCAATAAATTAAATCTCTTTATCAAAAACAGACAAATACTTATCTCATTAGAATAAGTATATTCACAAATCATTCCTTTCATAAATATTTGAAAACGTTTTATAATAAAAATGGAAAGCACAATGTGGTATCAACCATGGATCGTAGCTCAATGATTACGTCTCTATCCCAGAGAAACCCAAACTTAACTGCAGGCAATCTCTGCCTCTCGAATTACGCCATGAAAATATACCATTACTTTCTGAAAATATTTAATTTTAATAATTATCTCAAAATAATACTTATAAAGTTTCTATATAAGTTTTCTAAGTTTAATTTAGGAAAATACTCTTTTATAAAAGTTTACAAAATAATATATTATTTTTAAAAACAATATTAATATTTGAACAAATTATCTTTGAAATAATAATATTATAATACTAATAAACTCTTAAAATAATAATAACCTTAAAATCAATTCATTACAAAATAACCTTAATTAATAATTAAATTATAATTTAAAACATTTTAAATGGTTTAATAACTTTGAAACAATAATTAAATATTCTTAAATAACCTTTAAAAATCATATTAATAAAATAATTAACTTAAATCATTACTAAAACAATTACTAATTATCTTTTAAAAACAAATAATTACCTTTAATAACCTTGTTAATAAATAATAATTATTCTTAAAATAACTTTGATTCAAAGATCAACCTTGGAAAGAGGCTTAGCAATTTCAATGGAACTTAATCGAGTCGCCATTAATTCCATTAACTATCCAAGTTATATCCAGGTATAACATCATATATGTAAATTAAATCCATAATTAACAAGCAATTATTAATACAACACTTATTCAATACCAGTCAATTGGAATGTAATTAAGTATCCACACTAAGGTAATAGCAGAACGGAATTTATTTCTGCTAAATAAATGTCCAAATTTACTTATCCAATTAATAATAGCAGAACGGTGATTTATTCTGCTAAACAGGGTCTAATTAATTTAATTAGCGGAACGGTGATTTATTTCCACTAAACAAATGTCCAAATCCGTAGGATAGCAGAACGGGGTTTTATTCTGCTAATTTATTTACCAAATTAATTTAATTATGAATGACGTTTTAATCCGCTAAACCAATGTCCAGTTACCACATTCAATCCAATTTAACTTAACCGTAATTTACTTGGCCAAATAAACATCAACAATTAAAGTATATAAATTTAAACGACATATTTAATTAAATAACATAATTCAAAATCTATATGTTTAAATATGCCACAAATTTTCACATGGATTCATCAACAAATCGCACTATAATGTTGTACTCGTTCATACGAGCACAATGCAAAAAGAATTAGGTCGATCGGACTCCGTATGAGTACGATATGATATTCTGAAATTTAAATATTTATATAAAGAAATTTTTAAACAAATAATTAACTTCCTCACCCAATTTCCAAATGGGCTCGGCCCAATAGCATTCAAACCCGCCCAAATGAGCATAATTCCATCTTCTCCTCCCTACTTCCTTCTCCAGTTTTCTTTTCAAAGCCTATGCATGAAAAAGATATGCACTCTCGTGCACGTACACGAGTCATCCACCCACCAAAACAACATACGAGCTTCACCAACAAACTTCACGTTGCCACCTCGACGCGCTGCCATCACCCCTTTCTCCTCCGATCGACTACATCAAGATGCAACGCTCCAACCGAGAATTTGAACATATACATGCAACGAACATGAGGCCGTTACCACCCCTCTACACCACTATTCGCCTTGCCACCTCCACCAATGCAACTGCCACCCTTGACCTTACCTCCGTGCAAACTGCAACCACGCTCGATCACCTACCCTGGCCGCAACCAATCAAAACCCGAACACCATCCAAACATTCCTAAAACTCTAATTCGAATTCGATTAGCCCACTCACGCAAATACAAATCACCGCTCCATTTTTTGATGATGCCCCATCACCTAACCCTCCTTTATGGCCAACGCCTTGCCACAAAATCAGCTACGATGTCAGAATTTGACATTTTCCCCAAATCTGATCATCTCAACATTTCTTCCCCCACACAACACTAAAAATCATGAAATCACTCTTAAAAATCGACTTTTCCAATCACGATCACGGCTGTATCATCCATTTATTAAATTACGAAAGTTGAATTTCGACCAAATTAGACCCACTCACTGTTAAATAGGGTTGTGTCCCTCTTGGCTTGATGAAATCGAATGAAATAAATTATAAAATGTTCTGTACTAAAAAACAACTTTCATTTTGGAATCATGTTTTAAACCAGTTGGATGTTAAGATATTGATTTTTAAAGTGGAAAGGTTTAACTGTTCTATCAAAAAAACAGAGAGGTTTTTGAGAAGAAATACAGTGGTTTGATGGAGTGACCATGTTCGAGCACAAACATACATTCACATATTTGCATAACAATCACATATACACTTGACATAGATCATAAGCACAGTTATATATATATATATATATATATATGATAACCAGTTAACAAAATAAGGGTGTTCTACTCACTGTTTTAAGATGGATGAACAACTGTTGTTAAATCTCCTTCTTCAAGCTCTTTGAATAACCAGATCTTTTTTTTATTTTTATTATACGTGAACAAGTATGGCTACATATATACAAGAGAATGGAAGGGTACAGTGCAAGCAAGAAAGAGGCTGAGTACACACTAGGGTGGCTGCTATTCATGTTTAGGTTTAGGCTTCATCATTTTTTTTTCTTATGTAGGCTGTTTGATTTTTTATGGGCTTGATTTGATTTTTCATGGCTGAGTTGATTTATAGTATGCTTGATTTGATTTATTGTGTGCTTGATTTTATGTTTTGTCATGATGAAGCTATATATATTTATACATATGTATTTATCATAAGTTTGAAATGGTGAAGCTTATATATATATATCATATTCAGTAGTTAGCGTTTGAAAATTTATTATAGCCTTCAAAATTCATAGATTCGGATATTTTCAATATCAAAAAATTAAGTAATTCGAGTTATAATAATTAATATTCCAATATCTAAAATTAGTTAATTATTCTAATAACAGATGGCTAAAAATTCGGGTGAGTTACACTTTCAATTGCCTAAAGGTGAAGATCATAACTAACCTTCAAAATTTTGAATATTAAGCGAGTGGGAAGGGTGTTTGTGGAGCAAGAAAAGTAGTTGGTGATAATGACATAGATCAAAGATTTATTAACAATGCAACTGTTTATTGTGATGTATAAGGGTTTGAGTCCCTCGATGTTCATGTTTGCAAAAACGGTTCATGTCTTATCACATGCCTCTCTATCTAACGTAATTTAGTTCTTGGACTATAAATACCAATATTTTTGAACATGCAATGTGTTAGGGTTGTCTCGCATGTAGCGATGAGAAATGACAGTTTGGAATTGGAATAGTTCTACATCACTAAATAACTTGGAGAAGTGGTGTGTGTATATATAGGTTGGTAGGCATGTAACATTAAGAATTCCTTTGGTTACAATAAAGTCCGGTCGTCGTTACCAACATCACTTATTTAACATGGGTATTTTTGTAATTTCAAAAGCTTCAAATAAAGGCATTCTCATTATGTATAGGTGTTCCTGTGCTGGGCTTGGATTATTTCACTAGATACTGCCATTTTTATTACTATATGATGATAACAATGCCTATTGATCTTTCTAAACTTATACCTCACACTAATTATACGTGTTAGCAAATTTGCTCGAAAATGGATTAGTTTCAAATTTTGTTCAGATAATTTTTGGTTTTTTTAAACAAAAATATTAAACTTTTATACATTGGGACAGTTAATTGAAATATTTTATTTGTCAAACCAAAGTATTAGACTTTTATACATTGGGACAGTTAACTAAAATATTTTTAATCATTCGTTCTATGGTTGTAGGTGTGTACTGTATGCGTAGTAGTGATGCAATGAAGAATTTGAGTCAATTGTAATTCAAGGCCTTACATAAATTGAAATACTAATATTTACACTCTTAATATATATCGTATGGTGGTTGAATTCACTACTTGTCGATAACGATGGAAATTTCTATCGATTAGAAAACCGTTGTTAAAATATTATCATTATAAAAACTGCAAGCGCAAGGCGTACAATCGTAGTGCGTATGTGAGTAAAGGTCGATCCGCATGGAAAGAATTAAATTTTAGTAATACTCAATCAAATTAGCCCAAAGTTTTGAAGTGATTTTAAAGTAGAAAAATTGTAGAAAATAAACTAGAGCAATAAGACTATGTGATTAAGGAACAATTTAGAAGCAAATCCAGTTCCAATCATTTATATAAATCAACATAAAATTCATTTATAATCTCTCATTAAAATATTAAGTAGAAATAATAGACGTGTTTATTATAAGTATGATTTATTTGTGCTATTAATTAGCACAACTTAAATCATCAAACTCTAACACACCATTCAAATCCACTTATCAAAACACTTGAAATTGACATGAAGTTAAAAATAAAATCTATTTTAAGCATGATCTATTTACTATTAATTAGTAACATAGACCATTAAATTTTGATTCTAGTTTGACTTTCGTTATCAAAATCACTTAGACAATTGATCAAATAGTCTATGTTTAAAATGGAGTTAAGCATAGCCTATTTGAGATGTCAACATAGACTATCAAAATTCAATTAAAAAGGAATATAAACCACCATCATTCATAATTTCCATTAAGCAAATAAGAGAGATCACAAACGAAATCATTATGTTAATTTAATATGTTTGATGAGAATTTCATTACCCCTAAATTGTAGGGGTTTAGCTACTCATATTTGAAAACATGTTAACATAAAATGATTTCAACATTAAAATCAAGGAAAATGAGAGCTTATTAAAATAAAAGAGAACTAACTACTTGCATGAAATCAAACTAAACTAATTACAAAAATTAAATCTATGCTACTAACATTAAACAATAGAAGCATAAACTAAGTAAGAGAGAGCATGAAATAAAAAGAGCATAAAAAGAAAGCATAAATAAAAATTGCATGAAATAAAAATAAGGCTAAGAAACCATTAAAGAAATTTTTATTTAACTTTGATTTGCGGCTACAATCTTGCATAAAAGAAGAAGATAATTACATGAAACATAATAGGTATTTATACAAGCTTAAAACCCTAATTCATATTTTAGGGGACCACCAAAAATGCTCTTGAGAAAGTGTAACCTCCAACTAATCATTAGGGAAATAATTAATCCCCACTAACATGTCTTTAAGCCTCCATTAACATGTGCATGTGCTTTTAATTATGGATCATATGTTAGTGGGTATGTGGGCTTCTCCATGTTACATGAATTCTTTTATTTTCCTTTCTTCATTAGCCTTCAACATGTGTGCATGCATTCATCCATGAAACCTTTTTATATTTGCACTTGATTTCCTACAAATAAAAACAAAAATGTGCAAATAAATTTTCTCAAACTAAATCATACACAAAATTACCATTTTACCCCCCAAATGAAGATGAATAAATGATGATTTAAAAACAATTTAAATTTTGGTTTAAACATGTAAAATACCCTAATATGCTCATTTATTTAAATAAAAGTAGATTAAATATGGAAGTAAAAATATGCACTTTTACGTGCACATCCTACTACTTTATGCTAACTCTTCAAATTCATTGCTCCAAATTTATCTTAGGTATAGGAAAGATGCAGCAATGCACGGTTTTTCAACATTGACATTGACAACCATATAGTAATACCTAATAAACCCTTAGTGTACCACTTTGGCAATAATCAATCAGTTGTGCAAACTCGCTATGCTATTCTCCATGAGTAGGTCGTGAATTCGCTAATGAAGGTGTTGATAATTTATTCAAGTAAGGAATCAATGTCACATGGACTCCATAAAACATAAGTAATACCATCAATACAACCATGGAACAAAAACTCTCAAATTTTCAACTATGACCCTCAACATGAATAATATAACGCAAGATCAAAATGCAGCCTCATTCTTATATCCAAAACGATATTTGAAATTGTCAAATGCATTGGATAATTTTGGTGAAAAGAAGGAAAATCATTTAAAACCTATGTGCTAATATTACTATTCATTAATTTAACGTCAAATATTGTTATAAAAAACCTTAATATCTTACGATTTAAATGCCACTTCAAATCGAACCGCTCTTTTTATAGTTCGATTTATATTCTAGTTCAAACCCAATTAAACCTGTATTTAAGTAAAATCATTCAGTATATACTAATATATTAAATACACTTATTTGGATCAACAATTCTAATTTTAATATTTTTGAAATAAATTAAAATGAAACATGAGAGAAAACAGAGTTTAGGTTTAGATGTAGAAGTCTAAATATCAAACTCAATTCCAGAGTATATTAAACTTTATTTTATAGATCTTTTGAATCTACGATTTGCAAACTAAACCCCATTTCAATTTAAAATTTGAACTTCAGGTTTATGATTTAATCCACATTAGGTGTTTTGTTATTTCATTCTAAATTCCATGTCCCTATGTACATAGTATAAATCTTACTCATTTTCAAAAAAAAAGTATAAATCTTATTAATTTTCTGAAATATTGCATTTTATTCCATAATGATTTTAAGAACAAAAATCACACTTAGGACAATTTTAGATGCGTATTTATATGCATTGAAATGGTTGGAATAATTTAGTTAGGATGTTTTTACTTACCGGTTACTGAAAAATTTAATAGTTTAGATTCCCTGTACACATTGGGAATGCAAATGACATTTTTTAGCATCTCTTTTAACATCTATAACAATTATATATTTGAAAATGAAATGGTTCTCGCTTGGGACTAGGAGCAAAATCTTATTTATATAGCAATCACAAATTTACACATGCACATTACCTTATTGATAGCTCAAAATAATTCTACTATATGTTTGCTTTTTTTTGGTTAACTTTCAAAAGTTAGATTTTGTAGAGTATGTTAAGATCCAGAAATCTACTATTTTGAATGTGACAACTATATAGCTATATCATTATTGTATACTAACCAAATTTGCAGGAGAAGATAAATCTTTGAAGGATGGATTCAGAAATACGCGATGATAGATTGGATGTTTTAATATTTCTGAGTCTAGTTAGAAATATGTTAAAATCTCTCCAAAGTGGTATGTTGAAAACAAAATTGACATGTATCTTAGAAGTATGCGCATGCACAAGACACAGATTTCAGCCGGCCGACTGCAGCTATTCAGCCGGCTGAATACTAGGTAAATTTAAATTCACCATAATATTCAGCCGGTTGAATCCACTGAGTCAGCCGGCTGAATGTACTGTCTTTTGCACTATTTATTTTCAGCTTTGCATCAGACGGCTGAATCTTCTGCAGTCAGCCTGCTAAATACATATAACGGCTAGTTTTAACGAAGAGATGTGTCTCTTCAATGAAGAGAAACATCTCAACTTCAAGGGTTGTTTCCATTTCTTTTCAGCACTACTGTTCGTGAAAGAAAACAACTCTTGATTCATTATAAATATAGACAAGAATCAAATTCAGAAAAACAATCATTACAATTCTTTCTATCCTATTTTGATTCTACTCTCTATAGTCTTTGCTTTCTAAAAACATTCATACAAGCATTCTATTGAGAATTCTATTTAAATCTTCCATTCTCTTCACGTACAAACACTACATACCACAAAGGAGAAGATTATAGGAAGGGTGTACTATATCGACTAATCAGTGTTATTCAAGAACGCATCAAGTCAAGAAACTAAATACTTTGTATTGGAAGTCCCGTTCGACTGCTCGGGCAAGTGTATTGAAATCATATTCGTTTGCTCAGGTGCCTATTCCTCCGGGTGAAGCGAGAGTGTTAGTAAATCCAGAAGGAGTCTGGGACTAGACGTAGAACGGGAAGTTCGAACCAGTATAAAAATATCTGGTGTCATTTACTTATCGCTTTACATTTCTTTTATTTATCGACTATTTACCGCTTCTATAGCACACAAGTTTTAAATTAGTATATTTATCCATACGACCGATCCACACAAACTTTCATTTGGTATCAGAGCACGGTCATCACATAACCATAACAAAGTTATTTGATATTTGTTAATATGGATAACAATAGTCACTCTAATTTCACTGAAGGACAATCCACTGCACGACCACCACTATTTAAT
This sequence comes from Allium fistulosum, assembly GCA_030737815.1. Classification (NCBI taxonomy): domain Eukaryota; kingdom Viridiplantae; phylum Streptophyta; class Magnoliopsida; order Asparagales; family Amaryllidaceae; genus Allium; species Allium fistulosum. Next base: position 796,416,346 of record CM060908.1, read on the forward strand.
GGTCTAAACTATGCTTACTGGTCAACTAGGATGAGAGTTTATATACAATAAAACGGGTTTGATGCATGGAACATTATTCAACAAGAATATCATGCTCCTACTAATAATTTTGCAGAATGGTCTAACACTAAAAAATTAGATGCTTCTGCAAATGCGAAAGCAATGAACATGTTATTTTGTGCACTAGATAAGAATGAATTCAATAGAGTTAGTATGTGTACTACTGGATATGAAATATGGCACACACTTAAAGTTACACATGAAGGTACTAACAAAGTTAAACAGAGTAAGATATTTATGCTTAAGAATCAATTTCAAAACTTTAGAATGAAGCAAGATAAGACCATAAATGATATGTACTCTAGATTTCAAGACATATATCATTCACTTTTTGCACTAGGAGAAAAATATACAGATTTTGATATTGTGTCAAAAATACTCAACTCTCTCACGGATGAATGGGAAAGAAAAGTCTTAGCTATCGAAGAAGCTAACGATCTTTCTACCATAAAACTAGAGGAGTTGATAGGAAATCTAATGTCATATGAAGTAAATTTGCAGGAAAGAAAAGTACGCGCACAAGACCGTAAAACAATAGCATTTCAAGCCGAGAAAGAAGAATCAAACGATGAAGATGTTGACGATATGGCATTCATATCCAAAAATTTCAGAAAATTCCTGAAATTCAAAACGGAGAAAAACTTTGGAAACAATAAAGGTCAAAACAACTTTCCTTCAAACTCATCTCTGAAATGCTACGAGTGCAATCAATTAGGTCACATAAAAAAGAACTGTCCGGAAATCAAGAAAAACAAAAACGAGAAACGGTTCAAAAAGAAAAAGCAAGCTTTTTCGGTTACTTGGGATGATTCCGACTCTTCGTCATCCGATAGTGATAGCAACACCGAACAAGTTAATGTGTGCTTCATGGCATCTAAAAACGATGTAAGTGAATTCTCTTTTGATGATTTAATAGAAGTAAACTCTGAATTATTAAAAACAATTAAGAATCAGAAACTATCAAATAAAGATACATTAGCAATATAAAATAGGAGTGAACTAGAAGTAGATATGTTACGAGATGAGAAGAAAATTCTTGAAGAAGAATTAGTAAAAATTCAAGAATCAGAAAGAGATTTATCATCTCAACTCATAATGATTGAAAAAGAATTAGAATCGTTGAAAAACAAGAATGATTTAGTAGCTATAGAAAATCATGATTTGAAAAGCAATAATAAAATCTTAGAATTAGAAATAGAGAGTCTAAGGAACAAACTACAAAGTATTACAAAGAATGTTTAGAATTTTAACAAAGGAAGAGAGAATCTCTCTAAAATTATTGGAAATTCCCAACATACTTCAAGTAAGAGAGGTCTAGGTTATGGCAAAGCTAGTAGTTCTGGAAAATCATACGATTTGTTATATGATAGGTTTAAAGAGAATGCTACAAAAAAAACTATAGTTAACGCTACTAATCAGAAAACTATCAAAATATGGGTACCAAAAACCAACAATAGTCTCATAAGAAGTAAGTATATAGAGTCATTTATTTTCAGTATTCATAAGAATATTAATTATACTTTTAAAGGGAACTCTGGACCCTCTTGGGTTTGGCTTCCTAAGATCTAACTCTTAGGACCCTAACGGAGGAAGTGGGTACCAACGTCAATTCAATATTTTTTACAGGTACCAAATAAGAAAAGAGAAAAGTGGATACTGGACAGTGGTTGCTCAAAACACATGACAGGAAACAAAGAAATGCTGACAAATATTATCTACTCAGATGGAGGTTCTGTCACTTTTGGAGATAACTCCAAAGGATATTTCATCGGCAAAGGCGATGTGAGCAATGACGGTACATCTAACTTACCTCTTATTACAAATGTTTTATTAGTTAAAAACTTAAAACACAATCTGCTTAGTATAAGTCAACTTTGTAATAAGGGATTTTGTATATCTTTTTCAGAAAATAAATGCAATATTTCTGATAAAAAAAAATCTTATATTTGAAGGAATTTTTATAGGATATTCAGATCGTAGTAAAGCATATAGAGTTTATAATTTGAGAACTAAAACCATTGAAGAAACACTTCATGTTTCGTTCGATGGAAATTTCAAAACTAATAAATACGATGATGATGAAATAATAAGTAATTCTGAACAGAATTCTGAAAATAAAACTATGGAAAATGATTCTTCAGAAAAGCATCTAGAAAACATTTTAAAATTTCCACCAAGAATTTTAATAGATCATACAATTCAAAATATAATTGGTGAAGTTAACGAAAATGTAAAAAAACGACATCAACTAAATCAAATGGGTCATATAGCTTTTATTTGTACTACAGAACCTAAAAATGATAAAGAAGCTTCAACAGATGATTATTGGATTTTAGCAATGCAGGAAGAACTAAATCAATTTGAACGAAATGATGTATGGGATTTAGTTCCTAGACCAGAAAATCAAACCGTCATCGGCACTAAATCGGTTTTCAAAAATAAAGCTGATGAACTAGGAATTTTATCACTAAAAGATTTATAAAATTATAAGAATTTTTAATCAAAAAATTTTAAAAAAAAATGGAACTGCTAACACTCGAACTCAGGAAGAAGTATAGTTTCCATTTTTTGCTATTTAGTAATTCTTGTCTACATCATACTTGAAATTAGTATCAACCAGAAATTATTAAAGTTATATGTAGAACATCTAAAACTAGTAATGGTCTACAATTGTTAATAAATTTATACCATAAACTGCATTTCTATAAATAATAGAAACTATATATATATCAGAACTCGGAAATCTTCAAAACATCATCACTTATAAAAAGTATCAAAAGATTCAAGCTCCAAAACATAAAAATGTCTTCTCAAAATAATTCTAGCTCTTCTAGCTACAACTCTGAATACTCATCAATCATTTATAGCTCTCCGTCTTCAAAATCATCCGAAAATGTACCAACTCCATATTATATTCCAGTAAGTCCTCCTCATCATCACACTGGATATACTCCAAAAAGTAAGCGTTCTTGGAGAATTCTCTTTCCTTCTCCTTCTACGAAAGACAAGATAGATGATTTACATCACTATCAACACGAAACTATGAATCTACAATGAGAAATGTACTACGAACAGAAAAATCACGGAAGAAGACTTAGCTTCTTAGAGAGATGTGCTTCGAAGATATGTGGATCATCTCCCATAAACACGAATGCATATATTCAATCTCCTAAGAGGCCACCGTACTCTCCAAATTCTTGGGACAAATCAACCATTCAACCAGCTCAGGAGAACACAAATGACGAGACGGAAGAATGTGATTCTCCCACTAAATCTTCTTCCTCCAAATAAAATATTGTTTATTAATTGTTTATAATCTGTTTATTGTATCTTGATAATATTTAAAAACAATATAAAATCAATATATATATATATATAATGTGTAAAAGATGTAATTCAAATAAATAAAGAATATATTATGAAACTGGGTTTATTAGGCTTCAGTCAACTAATTCAGACGGCTGCACCAGTGAAAACAGCCGGTTGAATATTCATATGAAATAAATTTTTAACCCAGATTCAGCCGGCTACATACCCTGGTTCAGACGGCTGAATTATAGACAAAATAGTCTATTTTCTTTCAGGAATAGTTCAGACGGTTGATAACCTTGGTTCAGCCGGTTGAACTTCGGGTTTACAATTTATTTTAACCACCCGCTCTATTTTCAAGGCACCATTTCATCTTTACCTTCCTCTCTCTTCATTTTTTTTCACCAACACAGAAAATTTACACTGTCAAAACCTAAAAACTCCATTTTTCTCTTAAAAACTCCAATCTCTTCAAAAATCAATGCCTCCAAGAACCAAAAGACCAAGAGATTCCCCTTCAGAGCCTTCTGAATCTCAAATCCGACAATGGCTCCATAATGGAACCGCTGTGGTTAGGTATAATAGCATGAAAAACAAAAAAAAATTCGAAGGAGCTTTCGTCGAGTTTCAAGAATTCGATGGATACAATTTTCAGGAATTTACCGAGGTAAACCGAATCGATACTTTAATTCATTTTGATCCAAATAATGTAAAAATTAATCACTTGCTTGTCAAGCACTTCTTTGCGAATATGAATTTAGATCATCACAACCCTCATAATACGGAAGATTGTGTGTGGACTTTGGTATGTGGTGTAAAAACTTTTCTTTCTTTGCAATGATTAGGACACATACTTCACTGTCCATCCCAAGGCATTGACATTCATGATGTTAATGTCGATATGGTCCGAAGAGACGAAGTCTCTCATCTATTCTTATGATATGCGTGATCTTCGAACTAGCGCTTTACGGCAAAAGGCAAGATTAATTCACCGAGCCATGATAAGGTCATTACAACCTAGAACCGATAGCTACAAGAAGATTTATAAACATGATTTTCAAGCCCTATATGCATTATATTCACAACAACAAGTGAATTGGGGAAAAATAACAATGGAAGAATTTTCAAATGTCAACGTTCGAAGAAGATATAAGACAATTCACTATGGTACATATATCATGAGTATACTTTTGAATTTTGGTGTACCGACTCCCGAATCCGACTATTCGACTATAAGTGAAATTGGAGCTAAAACTATAAGTTTAATGGGTCTTCCTCGAGTTTTTCCTCATCATGATATCATCTCATTTCAAGAATGGGTTGAAAACCATAATCAAGGTATTCCTCAACCCCGAAACACGGAAATTGCATCCTCTTCTCATCAACTCGAAGAAGAAGAAGAAGAGGAAAGTGACAATGACATTCATGAGATCGACCCCAATTCCAACCCCAAGAATGCACTAAAAACTATAGCTAAAAATCAAGTAAAGCTTAATCAACGCATAGAAAAGTTCGAAAAATCCACAAATAAGAAATTTGACTCTATAAAGGATTTCTTGAACAAAATATGGGAAATGGTATCTTGTTCTTCATCAACCTCTACCGGAGTGGTTGAAGATTTGACTACTCTTGAATGGGATACTATGGATGAAGAATGAAACATTTTGGTATGAATCTTATTTTATCTCTTTTCAACTTTTTAAACTTCTGACTAAAATGTTTGTGATAACTTAGCTGTAAACTTCTATGGTTTAACATTATGTTGTATGTGTATGTTTAATTTGTGACAATCTTTAATTTTGAAAAAGCATATGTCTATGCTTGTTCTGTAATGTTTTGTGATGCCTCTATGATGTTGATATATTGTTAGTTATGTGATGTTTTACTACATAGTTTTATACATATATATAACTATGCTAAATTACATAACTTTGGTAAAAATGCTGTTTATAAGTGCTGAATATTGTGATGTGCTATGTGCTTAAGATATTTCTATTTATCATATCTATGCTTACCTTCTATCGACTACTTCTTTTTTTCGATGACAAAGGGGGAGAAGGTAAATCATATCGATAGGGGGAGCAACAAATCAGTGGGAGTATATTCTGAATTATATTGCATTATACTTACATAGTTGTCATCATCAAAATGGGGAAGAATGTTTAAGATCCAGAAATCTACGATTTTGAATGTGACAACTATATAAGATATATTATTATTGTATACTAACCAAATTTGCAGGAGAAGATAAATCTTTGAAGGATGGATTCAGAAATACGCAAAGATAGATTAGATGTTTTAATATTTCTGAGTCTAGTTAGAAATATGTTAAACTCTCTCCAAAGTGGTATGTTGCAAAACAAAATTGACACGTATCTTAGAAGTATGCACATGCACAAGGCACAGATTTCAGCCGGTTGACTACAGCTATTCAGCCGGCTGAATACTGGGTAAATTTAAATTTACCACAATATTCAGCCAGCTGAACCTACTGAGTCAGCCAGCTGAATGTACTGTCTTTTGCACTATTTATTTTTATCTTTGGATCAAACAACTGAATCTTCTGCAGTCAGCCTGCTGAATTCATATAACGGCTAGTTTTTAACGAAGGGATGCGTCTCTTCAATGAAGAGGAACATCTCAAATTGAAGGGTTGTTTCCATTTCTTTTCAGCACTACTGTTCGTGAAAGAAAACAACTCTTGATTCATTATAAATATAGCCAAGAATCAAATTCAGAAAAACAATCATTACAATTCTTTCTATCCTATTATGATTCTACTCTCTATAGTCTTTGCTTTCTAAAAACATTCATACAAGCATTCTATTGAGAATTCTATTTAAATCTTCCATTCTCTTCACGTACAAACACTACATACCACAAAGGAGAAGATTATAGGAAGGGTGTACTATATCGACTAACCAGTGTTATTCAAGAACACATCAAGTCAAGAAACTAAATACTTTGTATTGGAAGTCCCGTTCGGCTGCTCGGGCAAGTTTATTGAAATCCTATTTGTTTGCTCAGGTGCCTATTCCTCCGGGTGAAGCGAGGGTGTTAGTAAATCCAGAAGGAGTCGGGGACTGGACGTAGAACGGGAAGTTCGAACCAGTATAAAAATATCTGGTGTCATTTACTTACCACTTTACATTTCTTTTATTTATCGACTATTTACCGCTGCTATATCACACAAGTTTTAAATTAGTATATTTATCCATACGACCGATCCACACAAACTTTCATTTGGTATCAGAGCACGGTCATCACATAACCATAAAAAAGTTATCTGATATTTGTTAATATGGATAACAATAGTCACTCTAATTTCACTGAAGGACAATCCCCTGCATGACCACCACTATTTAATGGTCTAAACTATGCTTACTGGTCAACTAGGATGAGAGTTTATATACAATCAAACGGGTTTGATGCATGGAACATTATTCAACAAGAATATCATGCTCCTACTAATAATTTTGCAGAATGGTCTAACACTCAAAAATTAGATGCTTCTACAAATTCAAAAGCAATGAACATGTTATTTTGTGCACTAGATAAGAATGAATTCAATAGAGTTAGTATGTGTACTACTGAATATGAAATATGCCGCACACTTAAAGTTATACATGAAGGTACTAACAAAGTTAAACAGAGTAAAATATCTATGCTCAAGAATCAATTTCAAAACTTTAGAATGAAGCAAGATGAGATCATAAATGATATGTACTCTAGATTTCAAGACATATATCATTCACTTTTGGCACTAGGAGAAAAATATACAGATTTTGATATTGTGTCAAAAATACTCAACTCTCTCATGGATGAATAGGAAAGAAAAGTCTTAGCTATCGAAGAAGCTAACGATCTTTCTACCATAAAACCCGAGGAGTTGATAGGAAATCTATGTTAGGAAATCCAATCTATGGTTTCGACGACAACAACTATACAATGGAAATCGAGTATACATATATATTAATATACAGGTACTTGCTAGAACAACAAACACTAGAAAGACTAGAACGACGCTCAAAGGACACTACAAGAAACTAAAAGTCGATAGGTACAAGAAAGTAAAAGAAAGGAAGCACAAAAACAGACATGCACCATATCAGACGTCTGGGTGCACAAGCCAAACGTCTGAAATGGTTCTTTGGAAACAACCAACGGCCTAAACCAGACGTCTGGTAATAGCACTCAGATGTCTGATCCTCTACTATATTCAAAAAATATATAGTATCAGACGTTTGAAATAAAATACCAGACGTTTGAATTCAAACTCGAACTTCATATATAAACTACAACTGCCACATGTGAATGGACATCTCCGCTTCTCTTTGCCGCAACTCTTCACTATCAACAGAAGCAACCTTAGAGGATTCGTTAATGGATGTAACTACTCAAGATACCTATCTACAACTATATAGAGCATCGAGAATCAAGAGAACGGTACTTACTTCACTTACTTACGCTTTCTAATTCTATACTCTATTCTTGATCTCTGCACTCTAGCAATCTTTACTTGTATTCACTCTTCCATATACTCAGTTCTTCATAGACAATATTCCTTAGAAATATATTGGAAGCAATGGTACTAATTAGTCAACATCCGTGTTATATTAGAACACACACTTGACAAGAACAACTTGTTGTAACCAAGCCTATTCCTCCAGGCGAAGCGAGGGTTATTGATAGTCGAATTCCGAAGGGGAGCTTCCAGACTGGACGTAGGACGAGAGGTCTGAACCAGTATAAAATTCTGGTGTGCTTATTCTATATTTACTTAGATTAATATTATTTTAGTTGCGTCTTATATTTTGTCACATATACTTGCATATATACTACACGATCCACCCCGTAGACTTTTAATTCATATCAGAGCAAGGTTTGATCAAAGTACAGTAACACGTATTTGAATCACTTTAATATGACAAGTATTTTTCAAGAAGGCCAATCCACAGCACGTCCCCCACTTTTCACTGGTTCTAATTATGCATATTGGTCAATACATATGAGAATTTTTATGGAAGCTAATGAATTAGAAATTTGGTCAGCCACTCAAAATAAATATGAAGCACCTAACACTGCTATGAACACATAGAATGATGCAAAAAAAACCACAGCTTCTAATAACGCCAAAGCTATGAATGTTTTATTTTGTTCATTAGATAAGAATGAATTTTCACGTGTCATGTTATTTAACACTGCATATGATATTTGGCGTACTTACAGGTTACACACGAAGGCACGAACAAAGTTAAGCAAACTAAAATTTAAATTTTGCAAAATCAATTCTCATCATTCAAAATGAAACAAAATGAATCTATAGTAGACATGTACTCTAGATTCCAAACTATTCAACACGATTTAATGGCACTAGTTAAATTTACAAATTTTGATTTAGTATCTAGAATACTCAATTCTTTAACTCCAGAGTGGGAAAGAAAAGTATTAGCTATCGAAGAAGTTAATGACCTCTCAACACTCTTAGTTGAAGAATTGATAGGAAATTTAATGTCCTATGAAGTTAATCTGCAGGTAAGAAAAGAACAAAATTCGGAGAAGAAAAACATAGCATTTCTAGCAACAAATGAAGACTCTGACTTAGACGAAGAAGAAATCGTATTTATTGCCAAAAACTACAACAAATTCAAGAAGTTTAGGAAAATGACCAGACTTCAGAAAGGAGGAAAATCAAGCTCAACAAATCGAACGTTAATCAAATACTATGAATGTGATCAGTTTGGACATATGAAGAAAGATTGTCTCAAGCTCAGCAATGATAAAAAGAAGAAAGCTTTCAAAGTAACATGGGATGACTCGGATTCTTCATCATCATCAGATAGTGGCAGCGATAGTGACGGAGAACAAGCTAATGTATGTTTTATGGCACAAACTGATGAGGTATGTCCCGAACTTAGCTAAGATGAATTATTAGAGCTTAGCAAGGAATTAGATGATAAATTTAGACAAATTAAAAAATTGAATAAATAACACATAGCCAAAATAAATCGATTAGAACTTGAAATACGAATGTTAAAAGATGAAAAAATTATTTTAGAGGAGGAATTAGAATTATCTCAAGAAAAAAATATAAATAGTTTAGTTGAATATGAGACTATATCTACTGACTTTGGAAAAGTTAAACTAGAAAAGGATTACTTGTTAAAAGAAAATATCAACTTGAAAAGTAATATAGAAACATTGAAAATTGAAAATTTTGAATTAAAAGAAAAATTAGATAAAATTACAAATAATGTTTCAAAATTTAATAAAGGAAAACAAGATTTGGAAAATCTTATCAAAACTTCAAAACCTTCAGGTAAAAGAAATGGAATAGGATTTAAAAATATTCCTAAACAAAAAGGGAATAATATTAGGAAGCATAGTTTTATTTATCAAAAAACTAAAAGATCACATAAGTCTAATACGAATACCAAAAACATAAAAATTTGGATTCCTAAGACAAATAATAATTTGATTAGACAAAAACATATTAATAATATTCTAGATAATGTAGTCTATAATAAAAATTATGTTCATAAAGGTACCAAACCTTCTTGGGTGTGGCTACCTGCTCCTCCTAACATCTAGGACCCTAACAAAGTATATGGGCACCAATTAAATCATTTTTATCTTTCAGGTACCCAAAATAAAAAATAAGGAGAAATGGATACTTGATAGTGGATGCTCCAAGCATATGACCGGAAATGCAAAAATGCTATCAAATATAACATATATCGATGGTGGAATGGTTACTTTTGGAGATAACTCAAAAGGATATGTCATTGGCATCGGAGAAGTCATCAACTCTGGTATTTCTAACTCTCCTATTATTACAAATGTTTTGTTAGTAGAAAATTTAAAACACAACCTACTTAGCATTAGTCAATTATGCGATAAATGTTTTCAAATTAATTTCGAAAAAAATAGATGTAATATTTTCGACAATAACAAACAACTTATCTTTGAGGGTTTTAGAAACAAAAATATTTATGTCTTAAATATGAATATAAATCGAAATTCAAACTTATGCTTAACCGCCAAACATGACGATCCATGGTTGTGGCATAAACGATTCTGTCATATTAATTTTAAATATATTAATAAATTAGCAAAATATGAGCTAGTTAGAGGTTTACCTAAAATAAATTATAAAGTAGAAAATTTATGTGACGCTTGTCAAATCGGTAAACTAAAGAAAAGCTCTTTTAAATCTAAAAATAATATTTCAACAAAACAACCGTTAGAATTATTACATTTAGATTTATTTGGTCCAACTCAAGTTCGATCTATAAATCACAACAAATATGTTTTCGTAATAGTTGATGATTTTTCAAGATATACATGTACCTTATTTTTAAAATATAAAAGTGACACTTTTGGTATGTTTAAAAAATTTTCAAAAAAAAATTAAAACTCAAATGGATTTAAAAATTAAGAATATTCGTAGTGATCACGGTGGAGAATTCGAAAATGATCTTTTTACTAATTTTTGTAATAAAAAGGGAATAAGTCATAATTTCTCTTTCCCTGCACACCACAATAAAATGGTGTAGTAGAAAGAAAAAATCATGCGTTACAAGAATGTGCACGAACACTATTAAATAGTAGTGGTTTACCAAAACATTTTTGGGCTGAAGCTATTGCTACGGCTTGTTATGTTTTGAATCGAGTAACCATACGACCTATGACTAAACATACTTGCTTCAAAATGTTTTTTGGAAGAAAACCTAAAGTATCATACTTTAAAAATTTCGGATCAAAATGTTTTATATTAAATACAAAAGATAATTTAGGAAAATTCGACCCGAAGGCCGATAAAGGAATCTTTGTTGGATATTCGGATCATAGCAAGGCATATAAAATTTTTAATAAACGTACTAACATAATTGAAGAAAGTTTACATGTTTCATTTGATGAAAATTTCCTTAACAATCATACTAATGTCGATGAAGAAATTATTCCTGTAACAAATACAACAAACTCATATAATAATGAGACAAATGCACAAAATAATACTCTAGTGTCACCCCCTAGGATTCTAAAAGATCATCCAAAGGATAATTTTATTGGGGATCTTAATTCCAGAGTAACTAGAAATCAACTTAACCAAATAAGTCATATTACATTTGTGTCAAATTTTGAACCAAAGAATTATAAAGAAGCTTCAAACGATGATTTTTGGATAAGAGCCGTGCAAGAAGAATTAAATCAATTTGAACGTAATAATGTTTGGGAATTACTGTGAGAAATGCGGATTACGGATCTTAAGGCTAGAATTAACACTAGAGGGGGGTGAATAGTGTTTTAAGGAATTACAAATTCTTTTTGAGTTTATATTAATTTGAAAACAAACATATGCAATATTCAGACTCAGATATGATCACATAATCAAACACAGATGCAGATATAAAGTAAAAGCAATAAAGGAAAGAACACACCGGATTTTATACTGGTTCGGAGTTACCCTACATCCAGTCCCGCAACACAAGTACGAATTTCCTTTCAAAATCAATTCTTACAATTACACCCTCGATTTCAAGGCCACGAGGTACACCGCTCTAGATTCACAATCCTCTGGGTAGAGATACTTGATTTTACGGGCAACAAGTTCACCCGATTGATTTTCCAGGCTACAATCACACCTTTTCTCGCTCGATTGATTACAAAGAAATCTATAGCTCTGAATAGCACTGGGATCTTGTTGAGATAGTGATAGAGAATCAAACCATAGATGATCTAGTTAGATTCAATGGTGATTTCGGCAGAGTAATGGTAAAAATGTATATAAAGAAATGTAGAAGAAGAAGAGAAGTGAAATCAGAGAAAAAATGAATATAAATTCGTTTAAAACATCCCTTATTTATAATAGAACAACAGCCATGTCCATTCGTGAAAGGATATGACGAATAGACACTTCTTTTGAAATTCAAACTTTTGAAATCAACTGTTACCTTGTCGACAAGGGGTACTTGGGGTTGTCGACAGGCATAAGTTATTTTGGTAATTTGTTTTTGAAAATAATTTCTATCTTGTATTAAAACTATTTTAAACTTTATAAATATACTTAACTATAGTTAAAATACAAAAATAAGTATAGAGAATAATATTTTGGTATATATAAAATTTTACTATAATTTTATATTTAAATCTAAGTATAAATATTAAAAGTTAAATATATTATAATTAAAAGATAGTTTAAAACCAAGAATAATTTGATATTGAAAATATAGATTATTTTGAGGCTAAAAGTATTTTAAAACCAGGATAGATGTTTTTGATTTAAAAAAGGAAGATTTTGAAATCATTTTGAAAACAAGATATAATTTTGTAAAGCATTTGAATAAAAGTTAGTGGATACAAAACAATGTTCCACTAGATTTTTCGTAGGTTCCATCCTACTTAGGGTTCCATCCCTTTAACGGGCTCGAAGTGGATTCCATTCCACGAATAAAATGGATTTTAAGATGTCAGTGCTTTTCTAGGAGTTTTAATAAAATTCCTAACTAAATTATATATCTTGAAATCTTGAACTCTTGATAATCTTGATACTCATGAGTCTTGAATCTTGGTATCTTCGATCTTGAGTTCATCAGTTCTTGAATCTCTATACTGTACGGTCTTCATTCTTTGGTACCTGTATATATATCATGCATATACATATATATCTAAACAATAATGTTAGTATTTATATTTTATAATCTTATTCTAAGGTTGTTGTCATCAAAACCAACTTCTTAGGGACTAACAATCTCCCCCTTTTTGATGATGACAACCTTTGTTTATAAAATATCACTTCTATCCTAATAACTCCCCCTAAAACTAATAACTCCCCCTTAATCTATGCCTAACTATCCTATTTTATACTTCTCCCCCTTTGTCATCAACAAAAACTAGCTCCAAACTGTATAACTCCCCCTTAATCTAATATTATATTACATGTGATTATAATGATAGTGTTATCATAAATAATCAATACTTAATTCTGAAACTAAAACTTAGCCCTTAATAACTAACTCTACTAACTAACAATCCATATATGATAATATTTATAATAATGATAATGTGAGAATTCAAATATGAGAACACAAATCATTTATTAATTATATAATGTTATATTTACATTTGCGTAGAAAACGTAAGTAAGATCATATACAAATAACGATAAGAAAGAGAGAAAAGAAATTAATGTGTATTCTTGACAATGGGAGATCTATGAACCGAGCAGTTTGGGTAGTGGAAACAGAAATTTCCATGTTGTTCAACTAGATTTCCATCCTTGTCAAAGCATACTTCGCCAACGCAAACAACTTTGTCATCATCTTCAGCGTGCACTTCTTCCATGGGGGCTTCTTCTTCTTCCTCCTCGCTGTCCTCTTGCACTTGAACACCTGAAGATTCTTCATTGATCAAGATGGGATTGGCGTGATTGTCCATTAGAAACTTTTGCAAGTTTCTAAGGATTTTGCCTTGACGTTCTTGTTCTTTGGCCATTCTGATTTGCACCATTTGAATTTCAGTCATAAGTTGCAGTGCATCCTTCAAGGAAACCTCCATTTTCATCACTCGTGCAAGCGTAGTTCGTTGAAATGGTCCAGTAGAAGGAGAAGGGAACGAAAACGTTGAATTTTTGTTTGATTTGGAGGAGGAGGCCATTGTTTTATTGTTTTCAGAAGTTAGAACAGAGAAAGAACAGAAAGAATGAACAAAATTTCGAAATAAGAAGAATATATAACCACCTATTTGAATTTTGGTGGGAAAGTTTCAAAAGAAAAAATCGTTATATGTCGACAGGGGGAAAAGAGGGTTGTCAACAAGGTACTTATATTTTTTATATTTGATTTATTTTAATTTAATTTTAATAATACTTGTTATATATTTATATTCTATATTTCAGTTATTGAACAAATACCTAATTCTCTTCTTAATTTAGTAAATATAGATTCATTTAAGGGTTTTGTTAAGATATCACTAATTTGATTCTCGGAATTGATATAATCGAGAGTAATTACTTCCTTATATTATCTCTGAGAAAATGATGTCTGATATCAATATGTTTAGTTCAAGCATGATGAGTAGGATTTTTGGATAAATTTATTGCACTAGTATTATCACAATAAATTGGTGATTTTGAGATATTTAAACCAAAATCTTTTAAAGTTTGTTGCATATATATTACTTGAGAACAAGCCAAAGCAGTAGAAATATACTCTGCTTCGGTTGTTGATAAAGAAACTGTGTTTTGCTTTTTACTAAACCAGAAAACCAGAGAATGCCCCAAAAAGTGACAAGTTCCACTTGTACTTTTTCGGTCTGATTTACAACTAGCATAGTCAGCATCACAGTAAGATATTAATTCAAAAGAATCATTTTTAGGATAAAATAAGCCATAATCAAAGGTGTGTTTAACATATCTTATGATACGTTTTATAGCTTTTAAGTGGGTCTCTTTAGGTTGGGATTGATATCTTGCACAGAGACAAACACTATGCATGATATCAGGTCTACTAGCAGTGATATAGAGTAGTGATCCAATCATTCCTCTATATAATTTTTGATCTACATCTTTCGAGAGATCTTCTTTACTTAGGTACTCATTGGTTGCCATGGGAGTGGGTTTTCCACTTGCAGTAGTCAAACCAAATTTCCTAACTAGGTCTTTAGCATATTTTTCTTGACTGATAAAGATACCATTATCTAATTGTTTTATTTGCAATCCTAGAAAGAAGTTTAATTCACCCATATGACTCATCTCAAACTCTTTTGTCATTATTTCAGAAAATTCTTTATTCATTTCAAAATTAGTTGATTCGAAAATGATATCAGCTATGTAAACTTGTACTAGTTGAATATCATTTTTATTTCTTTTAGTAAAAAGAGTATTATCTACTTTACCAATTTCAAAGTTTGATTGTAATAAGTAAGATCTTAGTCTATCATACTAGGCTCTAGGAGCTTGTTTTAGACTATATAGAGCTTTCTTAAGTTTGTAAACATGATTTGGTAATTTTTCATCTTCAAAAAGTGGTGGTTGTTCAACATATACTTCCTCTTTTACAAATCCATTTAAAAGGCACTTTTAACATCCATTTGAAATAATTTGAAATTATTATGATTTGTGAAAGCAAGTAGAATCCTAATGGATTCTAATCTTGCTACGGGAGCAAAGTTTTCATCACAATCTATTCCTTCTTCTTGACAATAACCTTGAGCGACTAACCGTGCTTTATTTCTAACGACCTCACCTTGTTCATTCATTTTATTTTTATAAACCCATTTAGTTCCAATTATAGTTTTATTTTCAGGTCTAGGAACAAGTTTCCAAACATCATTTCTAGTGAATTGATTTAGTTCTTCTTGCATAGCCAAAATCCATGAATCATCAATTGATGCTTCTTTTGGATTTTTGGGTTCAATAGTTGATATAAAGTCTACATTGCTCATTTTACTTAGTTGATTTCTAGTTGTAACAACAGATTGCATATCTCCTAGTATATTTTCTATAGGATGATCTTTTAAAAGTTTAATCTTTTTATTAGGATGATTAATTTCATTATTAGTTTCGGTTGACTCCTGATTTTGAGTAATTAAATCCTCTTCATCATTTGTATCTTCAATTTTTTTGAGATTTTCATTGAATGAAACATGCATTGTTTCTTCGATGGTGTTAGTTCTTAAATTAAACACTCTATATACTTTACTTCTATTAGAATATCCGATAAAGATACCTTTGTCGGATTTAGGATCAAATTTATCTAAGTTATCTTTTGTATTTAAAATAAAACATTTACTTCCAAAAATTCTAAAATAAGATACCTTAGGTTTCTTTCCGTGAAGAAGTTCATAAGATGTCTTATCAGTTAAACGTCTAATTAAAATTCTATTTAAAATATAACAGGCGGTAGCAACTGCTTCTGCCCAAAGATGATTTGGTAAATTACTATCTAAAAGCATATTTCTCGCACACTCTTGAATCGTCCTATTTTTACGTTCTACTACTCCGTTTTGTTGTGGAGTTCTTGGAAATGATAAATTGTGAGTTATTCCCTTTTTATTGCAGAATTCCTCAAACTTTTCATTTTCAAATTCACCACCGTGATCACTACGGATGGTTATAATTTTTATAGAAAGTTGATTTTGAATCCTTTTTGTAAAGTTCTTAAAACTTTCAAAAGTATCACTTTTATGTTTCGAAAATATTGTCCTTGTAAAACTAGAATAATCATCTACAATTACAAAAACATATTTACTGTGATTTATTGACTGAATTTGAGATGGACCAACTAAATCAAGATGAAGTAATTCAAGAGGTTTTGAAGTTGAAATCATATCTTTTAATTTAAAGGAACTTTTTCTAAGTTTTCCTAATTGACATTGATCACATAAACTATCTACTTTAAAATTCATCTTAGGGAGACCTCTTACTAGATCATGTTTTGACAGTCTAGATAAGAGTTTGAAATTCAAATGCCCATATCTCTTATGCCAAATCCAAGGGTCACTTGTATTTGCCAAAAGACACAGGTTATCATTTGAAACTTTCATACTAAGAATATAAATATTCTTTTTTCGAATTCCCTCAAATATTATGGTTAAATTATTATCTTCAATGTGACACTTATCTTTTTCAAATTTAATTTTATATCCTTTATCGCAAAGTTGACTAATACTTAGCAGATTATGTTTCAGATTCTTAACTAGCAAAACATTAGTAATAATAGGAGTTTCAGAGTTAGCGACATTGCCGATGCCAATCACATATCCTTTTGAGTTGTCTCCAAAGTTAACCAGTCCTCCGTCTTTGTATATTATATCATTTAGCATATACGGATTACCAGTCATGTGTCTAGAGCATCCACTATCGAGTATCCATTTATTCTTTTTGATCTGCAAAATTTGTCCATTGAGGATTGATTCCTCAACACCCATAAAACATGTTTCATGCACATCATACAATTTTGGTAGACAACTTGAATTTGAATATCGATTATATGCAGACTCATGAGACAGTGATGATCTGAATATTTCTAAACTAGCATTAACAAGTTTTTCAAACATAGCCATTTTAAAAGCTTTTTCAAAATTCATATTATGAAACTTTGAAAACCTTGCTCTGATACCAAATGTGAGAAATGCGGATTATGGATCTTAAGGCTAGAATTAACACTAGAGGGAGGGTGAATAGTGTTTTAAGGAATTACTAATTCTTTTTGAGTTTATATTAATTTGAACACAAACGTATGCAATATTCAGACACAGATATGATCATAGAATCATACACAAATGCAGATATAAAGTAAAAGCAATAAAGGAAAGAACAAACCGGATTTTATACTGGTTCGGAGTTACCCTACATCCAGTCCCGCAACACAAGTACGGATTTCCTTTCAAAATCAATTCTTACAATTACACCCTCGATTTCAAGGCCACGAGGTACACCGCTCTAGATTCACAATCCTCTGGGTAGAGATACTTGATTTTACGGGCAACAAGTTCACCCGATTGATTTTCCAGGCTACAATCACACCTTTTCTCGCTCGATTGATTACAAAGAAATCTATAACTCTGAATAGCACTGGGATCTTGTTGAGATAGTGATAGAGAATCAAACCAGAGATGATCTAGTTAGATTCAATGGTGATTTCGGCAGAGTAATGGTAAAAATGTATATAAAGAAATGTAGAAGAAGAAGAGAAGTGAAATCAGAGAAAAAATGAATATAAATTCGTTTAAAACATCCCTTATTTATAATAGAACAATAGCCATGTCCATTCGTGAAAGGATATGACGAATAGACACTTCTTTTGAAATTCAAACTTTTGAAATCAACTGTCACCTTGTCGACAAGGGGTACTTGGGGTTGTCGACAGGCATAAGTTATTTTGGTAATTTGTTTTTGAAAATAATTTCTATCTTGTATTAAAACTATTTTAAACTTTATAAATATACTTAACTATAGTTAAAATACAAAAATAAGTATAGAGAATAATATTTTGGTATATATAAAATTTTATTATAATTTTATATTTAAATCTAAGTATAAATATTAAAAGTTAAATATATTATAATTAAAAGATAGTTTAAAACCATGAATAATTTGATATTGAAAATATAGATTATTTTGAGGCTAAAAGTATTTTAAAACCAGGATAGATGTTTTTGATTTAAAAAAGGAAGATTTTGAAATCATTTTGAAAACAAGATATAATTTTGTAAAGCATTTGAATAAAAGTTAGTGGATACAAAACAATGTTCCACTAGATTTTTCGTAGGTTCCATCCTACTTAGGGTTCCATCCCTTTAACGGGCTCGAAGTGGATTCCATTCCACGAATAAAATGGATTTTAAGATGTCAGTGCTTTTCTAGGAGTTTTAACAAAATTCCTAACTAAATTATATATCTTGAAATCTTGAACTCTTGATAATCTTGATACTCATGAGTCTTGAATCATGATATCTTTGATCTTGAGTTCATCAGTTCTTGAATCTTTATACTGTACAGTCTTCATTCTTTGGTACCTATATATATATCATGCATATACATATATATCTAAACAATAATGTTAGTATTTATATTTTATAATCTTATTCTAAGGTTGTTGTCATCAAAACCAACTTCTCAGGGACTAACAATTAGTACCAAGACCGGAAAATCAATCAGCTATTGGAACAAAATGAGTATTTAAAAACAAAGCAGATGAAAACGGAAATACAGTTAGGAATAAAGCATGTTTAGTCGCTCAGGGTTATAATCAAGAAGAAGGTATCGACCATGACGAAACTTTTGCTCCAGTAGCAAGACTCGAAGCCATACATACATTACTTGCTTTTGCAAGTCATCACAATTTTAAATTATTTCAAATGGATGTTAAAAGTGCTTTTTTAAATGGTTTTATTTAAGAAAACGTATATGTTGAACAACCTCCATTATTTGTTCATAAAAAATATCCCGATCATGTTTTTAAATTGCACAAAGCCCTATATGGTTTAAAGCAAGCCCCCGTGCCTTGTACGAACGTCTTAAGAATCACTTAATTACATCTGGTTTTCAAATAGGTAAAATAGATACGACTTTATTTATCAAACGAGAAAATAATGACATCTTAGTTATACAAATTTACGTGGACGATATTATTTTTGGTTCAACTAACGAAAATCTTTGTACTCAATTTTCAAATATTATGAAAAGTGAATTTGAAATGTCTCACATGGGTGAATTAAATTTCTTTCTAGGTTTACAAATAAAACAACTAGAAAATGGTATTTTTATTCATCAGGAAAAATGTTGTAACGATTTATTAAGTCGTTTTGGAATGGATAAAACTTCAAGCAAACCAACTCCAATGAGTACTAGTGTTCACTTAGAAAAAGATGATAAAGGAAATAGATTTTGATGAAAAATTATATCGTAGTATGATTGGCTCCTTACTATATTTGACGGCTAGTCGACCCGACATTATGATGAGCGTATGTCTTTGTGCCCGATTTTAAGCAAAACCAAAAGAGTCTCGCCAAAGAGCTGTTAAACATATCTTACGATATTTATCTAGTACTAGAGATTATGGTTTGTTTTACCCTAAGGGATCATCATTTGAACTTGTTTCATATAGTGACGTGGATTTCGGGGGATGTAAAACAGATCGTAAGAGTACTAGCAGAATGTGTCATTTTATCGGACAATCGTTGGTTTCATGGTTTAGCAAAAAGCAAATCTGTGTCTCTTTATCCACTTGTGAAGCCGGATATATTTCAGCGGCCTTAGCATGTGCACAAGTGATATACATGCAACAAACGCTTAAGGATTTCGGAAAAGTTATCGATAAATTACCAATATATTGCGATAATACAAGTGCAATAAATTTATCGAAAAACCCTGTAAATCACTCACGTACTAAACACATAGATATACGACATCACTTTTTACGCAACAATGTAGAAAAAGGAATTATTACATTAGAATACGTAAATACTGAGAATCAAATAGCAGATATTTTCACAAAAACACTAAATGAACAAACGTTTGTTAAACTACGACGCGATTTAGGAATATGTTCTCTTAATGATCTTATCAGCTAATTCTAAGTTTCATTTATTCTATTTTTGGTTAAAAAAGTTTTAATCCGCAAACAAAATCTTGTAACACTAACCAACAATTTTTTAGATTGTTTGTTTACTGAAAATAACTATTTATAACTTTTTACAACATGAATAAATAACTCCTACTGTTACAAATAAAATACAGATTTTATATTGGTTTCTTTTAAAAATAAACAAAAGCAAAACAAAAACATGTCTTCCGACAACTCTCACATCTCTTTTTCAACACCAACCTCAGATAGTTCAGCGGATACCCTTCATCGACTTCCTACTCCTACGCAAGGTCAAGAGCCGACCTATAAGTGGCCCTCCTACCATACGGGATTCACTCTCGACAAAAAATGGTCCAAACGATCACTATTTGGATCTCCTAACACCAAGGAGAAAATCGATGATATACATCATTATCAAAAGCAACAAATGGATTTACAATGAGAATTATACCTTGAACAAAAAGTCACTGCAAGACGACTAAGTTTTCTAAAGCAAGTAGCAATCAAATTTTGCAATTTACGAAAAAAGGATGTTCATGAACCACTTCAGATTCCTTGTAATCCTCTGGATCCTTCTGCCTCTTATCGAACACCTTGGGATCCTCCACCTAGGCAATTCTCTGGTTCCCCAAGAACCAATGAACGTGGAAATATTTGGTCTCCACTCAAGCCGTGGAAGGATAGAAAATATGAAGATCGCAATGCTCCATCTTCATCTAGATAAATTTGTTTATTTTCAATGTATTTTCATCTAATTATATTTATTTGTTTTTCAAAAATAATAATATTATGTTTCAATAAAATCGACCCCTCGAAAATCAAGCAAAATCTTCCAACATAAGACTATTTTTAGACATACTGCAGATTTCAGACATCTGATCAATGTCATTAGACGTCTGACACATTTGTATCACACAGTTTTTTAAAACTGAGCATATGTCAGACGTCTTATAAATACAACTAGATGTCTGAAAATTGTCTCTGCCTCAAAAAAATGCAAAACGAACTATTTCAGACGTCTGAATTTGTTACCAGACGTCTGAACAAAGTATTTGGCTACTTAACATCAAAGTAAGGCCATTTTCAGACGTTTGACACTAAATCCAGACGTCTGACAAAACTCTCTGCCTTCAAAAATTTACAATTCTATCTCCTCCAGACGTCTGCCAATAGCATCCAGACATTTGAAAATGTTTACTATCTACAGACTAGGGTTAAATCAGACGTCTGATTCACTTCCCAGACGTCTGAAATTCAATCGACAGCTATTCGCAACCTTAAAACAACTATATTTCAAATTTTCTAAATTGCATTTCATTTCGTTTCCTCTTTCAAATTCGAAAACCCTATTTCTCCAAATCACCATCTTCTTAGTTTTGCTCGATTTCATGGCGCCCAAAACTAAAATCCCTAGAGTTTCTAAAAGAAAGCAAGAGCAGGCTACATCCTCCAACCCACAAGTATGCTCTGATGATCAGATTGAAAAATGGATGAATCGAGTACCTCATTCTATCAAAAGATATGAAGGTATCCAAAAGAAAAAGCTACACACAGGTCCATTCTATAATTTGCTTAAATTCCCTATGTACGATTTGGATGAGATGTGTGAAAATGCTGGGTTACAAAGGCTGATTTCCTTCAATTCTAATAATGTCCAAATCGACCAGCTTGCAATATTTCTTTTCTATGCTAATCTAGATAGCATGGCGGTATGGAATACAGATAATGATGATAATTGGCTTTGGTCGAGTGTTTATGGCAATACTATTCGACTAACTCCGGGAATTATAGGCCGTACTCTAGGTTGTTCCGACTCCGGAGAAGATTTGTATAACATCCCGAATATGCGCCTCAAACCAAGATATAATATTACCCATCAAATTTGGGAAGATGAAATGCCATGATTTGCTTCAAAATACTTACGACCTAAGGCAAGACTACTCACTAGGATGATAATCAACACAATCATTCCTCGACTTGTCAGCCATGAGCAAATAATAGAATTAGAGCACAAAGCTCTATATGTTATCTTTAGTAGTACAAGGGTAAATTGGGCAAAATTCATATTTGACGAGCTTAAACATTATTGGACCCGATCACGTCCATCAATCATTTACCCTACCTACATCATGCGCCTTTTGCAAGCCCACAACATTCCATCATATTTATCGACTTTTGAGGAGATTGCCCTCAAATACGCCTCCACAAAATTCTTCTCTCTTATGCACTTACCAGAAAATCCCTCGGATTTTATTTCATTTGAAGAATGGATGCAACGTCGTCAATAAGCTAGACAAGCTACGCCTCAACAACCACCACAACCATCACAAGAGGAAGAACAACATCACGAACACACTCCTCCTCCTCCTGTACCTTTTGACTATCCAGGCCAAGACGACATTTTGGAGACTCGCACCGAAACTAATCCAAATGAACGCATTCGAGATTTAACACTCCAAAATCAACTTATATTATCAAGAAATCAAAAGTTATTGGCTAAGTGAATCGATAGCTTCGAAACAACATTTGCTACTCGCCTAGCAACAATTGAAACATCGCTTTCAACAACATTATCTATTCTAAAAGAGGTTCTCCAACGAGTTCGTAGCCCTACACCACCTTCGGAAGATTGGCCAACTCCAACACCTTCTCCTCCTCCTTCAAAACATTCTAAACTTTTTGAAGAGGAAAAAGAGCCTCTAGAACATACCCCAACATCTCCTACAAAACAAGCTACTTCTTCCAAAAATGAAGATAAAGGAGATGATCAAGCCAAAACTTCCCCCAAAAATCCTTAGATTTTTAATAGGTTTCATCTTTTGTATTATAATGAAATATGCATGTAATCACTCACTATGTTTAATGGTTATAAAATACCTTTTGGCTTGTTACTTATGCATAATTATTTATCTCTCGTCTATTCATGATAATATGATTATTGATTATATCATACATGTTCCTGTATTAATGCTTTTTGATAATGCCAAAGGGGGGGAAATAATGGTAAGCACATATTCGGGGGAAGATTTATAAAATTATATCTAAGTACATTATATAGTTGTCATCATCAAAAAGGGGAGAATGTTAGGAAATCCAATCTATGGTTTCGATGACAACAACTATACAATGGAAATCAAATATACATATATATTTATATACAGGTACTTGCTAGAACAACAAACACTAGAAAGACAAGAACGATGCTCAAAGGACACTACAAGAGACTACAAGTCGATAGGTACAAGGAAGTAAAAGAAAGGAAGCACAAAAACAGACATGCACCATATCAGACGTCTGGGTGCACAAGCCAGACGTCTGAAATGGTTCTCTGGAAACAACCAACAGCCTAAACCGGACGTCTGGTAATAGCACTCAGACGTCTGATCCTCTACTATATTCAAAAAATATATAGTATCAAACGTCTGAAACAAAATACCAGACGTCTGAATTCAAACTCGAACTTCATATATAAACTACAACTGCCACATGTGAATAGACATCTTCGCTTCTCTTTGCCGCAACTCTTCACTATCAACAGAAGCAACCTTAGAGGATTCATTAATGGATGTAACTACTCAAGATATCTATCTACAACTATATAGAGCATCAAGAATCAAGAGAACAGTGCTTACTTCACTTACTTACGCTTTCTAATTCTATACTCTATTCTTGATCTCTGCACTCTAGCAATCTTTACTTGTATTCACTCTTCCATATACTCAGTTCTTCATAGACAATATTCCTTAGAAATATATTGGAAGCAATGGTACTAATTAGTTAACATCCGTGTTATATTAGAACACACACTTGACAAGAACAACTCATTGTAACCAAGCCTATTCCTCCGGGCGAAGCGAGGGTTATTGATAGTCGAATTCCGAAGGGGAGCTTCGGGACTGGACGTAGGACGGGAGGTCCGAACCAGTATAAAATTCTGGTTTGCTTATTCTATATTTACTTAGATTAATATTATTTTAGTTGCGTCTTATATTTTGTCACATATACTTGCGTCTTATAGAAATGTCTTCTCAAAATAATTCTAGCTCTTATAGCTACAACTCTGAATACTCATCAATCATTTATAGCTCTCCGTCTTCAAAATCATCCGAAAATGTACCAACTCCATATTATATTCCATTATGTCCTCCTCATCATCACACTGGATATACTCCAGAAAAGAAGCATTCTAGGAGAAATCTCTTTCCTTCTCCTTCTATGAAAGACAAGATAGATGATTTACATCACTATCAACGCGAAACTTTGAATCTACAGCGAGAAATGTACTACGAACAGAAAAGTCACGGAAGAAGACTTAGCTTCTTAGTGAGATGTGCTTCAAAGACATGTGGATCATCTCCCATAAACACGAATGCACATATTCAATCTCCTCAGAGGCCACCGTACTCTCCAAATTCTTGGGATAGATCAACCATTCAACCAGCTCGGGAGAACACAAAAGTCGAGCCGGAAGAATGTGATTCTCCCACTAAATCTTCTTCTTCCAAATAAAATATTATTTATTAATTGTTTATAATATGTTTATTGTATCTTGATAATATTTAAAAAAATCAATATATATATATATAACGTGTAAAAGATGTAAAAATTCAAATAAATAAAGAATATATTATGAAACTGGGTTTATTGGGCTTCAGGCAACTAATTCAAACGGCTGCACCAGTGAAAACAGTCGGTTGAATATTCATATGAAATAAATTTTTAACCCAGATTCAGCCGACTACATACCCTGGTTCAGACGGCTGAATTATAGACAAAATAGTCTATTTTCTTTTAGGAATAGTTCAGACGGCTGATAACCCTGGTTCAACCGGCTGAACTTCAGGTTTACACTTTTTTCTAACCACCCGCTCTATTTTCAAGGCACCGTTTCATCTTTACCTTCCTCTCTCTTCATTTTTTTCACCAACACAGAAAATTTACACTGTCAAAACCTAAAAACTCCATTTTTCTCTCAAAAACTCCAATCTCTTCAAAAATCAATGCCTCCAAGAACCAAAAGACCAAGAGATTCCCCTTCAGGGCCTTCTGAATCTCAAATCCGACAATGGCCCCATAATTAAACTGTTGTGGTTAGGTATAATATCATGAAAAACACAAAAAAATTCGAAGGAGCTTTCGTCAAGTTTCAAGAATTCGGTGGATACAATTTTCAGGAATTTGCCGAGGTAAACCGAATCGATACTTTAATTGGTTTTGATCCGAATAATGTAAAAATTAATCACTTACTAGTCAAGCTCTTCTTTGCGAATATGAATTTAGATCATCACAACCCTCATAATATGGAAGATTGTGTGTGGACTTTGGTATGTGGTGTGAAAATTTTTCTTTCTTTGCAACGATTAGGACACATACTTCGTTGTCCATCCCAAGGCATTAACATTCAGGATTTTAATGTCGATATGGTCCAAAGAGACAAAGTCTCTCATCTATTCTTATCCGACGATATGCATGATCTTCGAACTAGCGCTTTACGGCCAAAGGCAAGATTAATTCACTGAGCCTTAATAAGGTCATACAACCAAGAACCGGTAGCTACGAGAATATTTATAAACATGGTTTTCAAGCCCTATATGCATTATATTCACAGCAACAAGTGAATTGGGGAAAAATAATAATGGACGAATTTTCAAATGTCAATGTTCGAAGAAGATATAAGACAATTCACTATGGTACATATAACATGAGGATACTTTTGAATTTCGGTGTACCGACTCCCGAATCCGACTATTCGATTATAAGTGAAATTGGAGCTAAAACTATAAGTTTAATGGGTCTTCCTCGAGTTTTGCCTCATCATGAATCATGATATCATCTCATTTCAAGAATGGGTTGAAAACCATAATCAAGGTATTCCTCAACCCCGAAACATGGAAATTGCATCCTCTTCTCATCAACCCGAAGAAGAAGAAGAAGTGGAAAGTGATGATGACATTCATGAGATCGACCCCAATTCCAACCCTAAGAATGCACTAAAAACTATAGCTAAAAATCAAG
The DNA here is from genome assembly GCA_030737815.1 of Allium fistulosum. Classification (NCBI taxonomy): domain Eukaryota; kingdom Viridiplantae; phylum Streptophyta; class Magnoliopsida; order Asparagales; family Amaryllidaceae; genus Allium; species Allium fistulosum. Next base: position 796,442,820 of record CM060908.1, read on the forward strand.
TAAAGCTTAATCAACGCATAGAAAAGTTCAAAAAATCCACAAATAAGAAATTTGACTCTATAAAGGATTTCTTGAACAAAATATGGGAAAAGGTATCTTGTTCTTCGTCAACCTCTACCAGAGTGGTTGAAGATTTGACTACTCTTGAATGGGATACTACAGATGAAGAATGAAACATTTTGGTATGAATCTTATTTTATCTCTTTTCAACTTTTTAAACTTTTGACTAAAATGTATATGATAACTTAGGTGTAAACTTCTGTGGTTTAATATTATGTTGTATGTGTATGTTTAATTTGTGACAATCTTTAATTTTGAAAAATAATATGTCTATGCTTGTTCTGTAATGTTTTGTGATGTCTCTATGATGTTGATATATTGTTAGTTATGTGATGTTTTACTACATAGTTTTATACATATATATAACTATGCTAAATTACATAACTTTGGTAAAAATGTCGTTTATAAGTGCTGAATATTGTGATGTGCTATGTGCTTAAGATATTTCTATTTATCATAACTATGCTTACCTTCTATCGACTACTCCTTTTTTCGATGACAAAGGGGGAGAAGGTAAATCATATCGATAGGGGGAGCAACAAATCAGTGGGAGTATATTCTGAATTATATTGCATTATACTTACATAGTTGTCATCATCAAAATGGGGAAGAATGTTTAAGATCCAGAAATCTACGATTTTGAATGTGACAATTATATAAGCTATATTATTATTGTATACTAACCAAATTTGCAGGAGAAGATAAATCTTTGAAGGATGGATTCAGAAATACGCGAAGATAGATTAGATGTTTTAATATTTCTGAGTCTAGTTAGAAATATGTTAAAATCTCTCCAAAGTGGTATGTTGCAAAACAAAATTGATACGTATCTTAGAAGTATGCACATGCACAAGACACAGATTTCAACCGATTGACTACAGCTATTCAGCCGGCTAAATACTGGGTAAATTTAAATTTACCACAATATTTAGCCGGCTGAATCCACTGAGTTAGCCGGTTGAATATACTGTCTTTTGCACTATTTATTTTCGGCTTTGGATCAGACGGTTGAATCTTCTGCAATCAGCCGGCTGAATTCATATAACAACTAGTTTTTAATGAAGAGATGCGTCTCTTCAATGAAGAGAAACATCTCAACTTCAAGGGTTGTTTCCATTTCTTTTCAGCACTGCTGTTCGTGAAAGAAAACAACTCTTGATTCATTATAAATATAGACAAGAATCAAATTCAGAAAAACAATCATTACAATTCTTTCTATCCTATTTTGATTCTACTCTCTATAGTCTTTGCTTTCTAAAAACATTCATACAAGCATTCTATTGAGAATTCTATTTAAATCTTCCATTCTCTTCACGTACAAACACTATATACCACAAAAGAGAAGATTATAAGAAGGGTGTACTATATCGACTAACCAGTGTTATTCAAGAACACATAAAGTCAAGAAACTAAATACTTTGTATTGGAAGTCCCGTTCGGCTGCTCGGGCAAGTGTATCGAAATCCTGTTCGTTTGCTCAGGTGCCTATTCCTCCGGGTGAAGCGAGGGTGTTAGTAAATCCAGAAGGAGTCTGGGACTAGACGTAGAATGGGAAGTTCGAACCAGTATAAAAATATATGGTGTCATTTACTTACCGCTTTACATTTCTTTTATTTATCGACTATTTACCGCTGCTATATCACACAAGTTTTAAATTAGTATATTTATCCATACGACCGATCCATACAAACTTTCAGAGTATAACAATTTATGATTTTTGTTTCATGATAACACACACACGTATATATATTTTAAATGTGTTTATTATAGTACTATTGCAACATCACAGATTGAATTAAACAAATCACAATTTCATTTAAACAAATATTTTATTTCAATTCAAATTCAAATAGTACACATTTACAACATAGCTTCCACTATCTTTTACATCATTCATATAGAATATTTACACTCTTATATATATATAACAATTAGTCACTCTCCAATACAATCAGTTCATTTCACTCACTCAATCACTCACTTGAATTTGATTTGGTATCTTCTTGCTCCAACTTTTGTCCAGTTATCTACTTTTCCTATCAAATAATAAACAGTGCAATAAAAAGAAAAACGAAACAAACTAAAATTACAAAAATAAAAATGTGATTAAATATAATGTTGCCTCAGTTAATTGGGTTATTTGTTTCTATATTTTAAAACTGGAATGAAAAATAAATATATACGAGTAGTATATGACATGCACAGTGTATCACTGTAAATGTCATAAGGTCATACATACACAAAACACACTTGCATCGATAAATTTCAGGGACAAATGCAAAGGTCAAGCCCGAAGGCACAACATAGTATAGGTGTGCACGAGGTCAAGCCCAAGTAAGCTAGGACTCGACTCAAGTGCACTTACAAGGATGCATCAAATAAAACTAGTGCACCAGTTTTAGAGAACAAAAAGGAAAGATAAGTCCAAATTCATACATGTGAATTAGAAAGAAGAGCATTACAAAATGAAACGAGACGTCATCTTAGTGGCAAAAGAATGCGGAAAAAGAAAGAATGGTACACCATAAGCATCTCGACCAAAACTAGAAACAAGTGCAAGTGCATTCACGCAACACACTCATGCAACTAGTTCATGCAATAAACCACATCAACACAGTTTAGGTGCACCAATATGTTAGGTGCGACTCGCATTGTGGGTGCGTAGGTTGGACGAATAAGTCAAGAAATATGGTGTATAACATGGTATATATGGACTTGGTGGTACGTAACATCGGGAATTTCTTTTGTTATAAGTAAGTGTTGCCAAGACCATGTATATGCTCGTTGGGAGGCGATGAAGAGATGTTCAATCGGGTTGTTAGCACATTGGAAGCTTCGTTAGGTGGTACCATCACACATAATGAAGCGTGTGTATATGGGGACAAGGTGGAATGCCGATACTCAACATAGTATCGAAGCCGATGGTTTGAGGGACCATTAGATGATGCGAGAGTGACCGAAGCATGACTCATTGAGTCTTGAGCTAAGAAGAATAACTCTTCAATGATGAGATATGGTTTAGCAATCTGACCCACTGTTGAAAGAGGACATATGGATACGCAGCCTAACTCCACTGCGTTGAGGACTCGGGATATCTCCAAGATGACTTGAGTGGAAGTACTCGCCTTAAGGTGGAGATGGAAAAAAAGTGGAAGTAGCCTGGCCTAACTGCAGAGCTTCTTCAGCATGCTCGCCAAGAAGGTTTGAAGAAATGATCATCAAGGTGGAGACTGTTAGGTGTGGCTTGCATTGTAGGTGTGTAGGTTGGATGAATAAGTCTCACATCATAAGAAATATAGCGTATAAAGTGGTGTGTGTTTGTATGGGATTGGTGGCACGCAACATTGGGAATTCCTTTTGTTACAAGTAAGTGTTGCCAAGACCATGTATGTGCTCATTGGAAGGCAATGAAGAGATATTTAATCGGGACGCCGACATATTAGAAGCTTCGTTAGATGGCGCCATTACACATAATGAAGCGCGCGTACATGGAGATGAGGTGGAGTGCCGAAACATAACACAAGACACAACCTAACACACTTCAAATTCGAAATCAACTTCTCTAGGTAGAATATCAGGTCAGCATACACACAGAGGCATGCACAAGGGTTCATACAAGTCATGGTAAGAAGCAAGCAGTTCAAAGATAAACAACACGACTCAGAGAATAAAACAAAATCATGCAAGTTACAACAAGGTAAAAGTACAATAGGGTGCACATGAGTTCACAATAAGCTAATGCACATGTCAGTAACAGGAATTGTGCACGGGTTCAACAAGTACAAGAGTAGGAGTAACCTCACATCAAAATTCAAATCCAAACTCATCGCATATTCCAAATTCAAGGCAAACGGGAAGTATAAAATGAACAGGTCGAACAAGCATATACCAGTACATGCATACGTCTAAACAACCAAACATGACATAGTGAAAACAACACAAGCTGTACAACCAAATCAACTTCATCACACTGACAGTATTTCTCCTCAAAGAAATTTTCAAATCAAGGTAAAGTCGAGTTTAAATACAAAATAAAAAAAGGGACAATTTTCACATATATACATATATGTATCTATGTATATACATGGACAAATTGGCAATTGGAATTTCAGTATCGAACACGTCAACTAGAAATACAAAAAAATAGAGAAGCAATCGAGCATGGACCAGGAGAACAAAATTTTAGCAGTTGTATTTTTTATTGGACACCATATAGCCGAAATCAGAAATCCAATATGGGTCAAAATATATATTATATATATATCAGATAATTCAAATATATATATATATATATATCGACAATGAAAAATTCAGCAATCAACTAATAGAAAATGATATATTCAAATATATATCAAAGCACTGACTAAGTCCAAGATCAGATTACCATCAATCAGAAAATCGAACGACCAAGCAAAGCAAATTGAAAAATTCAAAGCAAAACCACTCAAACAAATATATAGGGAAATATACAAAATCATTCCCTATATAAAACCCAGTATCATCATTAACAGAAAAGGAAGTCGAGTTTGAACAAAAATTGAAAAGGCAAAAATAATGACACATACTAAATCAGATCAATCTATACTTGATAATGAAGCTATCGATAGCGATTGAGCAAGGCGATCACATGATAAGGTAATCAAGACGGACACAATTTCTTCAATCGACCAATTGGAGAATCAACGGCTTCGATCAAAAGCCCTAATTTCAGAACAGAAGAGGAAATTCTAAAGTAAAGGAGAACGACGGCTTTTGGAAAAGAAAACGTGCTTAAGAAAGAAATCACAACTCCTTAATTTGGGCAGCAACTTTTACTTTGTTTAAATTATATCATATAGGGTTTTTTCTAATTAGTTTATTTAATTGTATTTTTTTAAATTTTGTATGACTCTAGTTTTTAACTATGTACAAACTACGGAGCGTAGTTCGAGAATTCGCAACTCGGGGTTGAGTTGCGATAGGGTTTTGAGCGTAGGGTTAGAACAATCAGGTTAGCGAGTGTCGCGAGTTTACAGGGTCTATAAGCATCGATTGTTTAATTTTTAGTAGAAACCCTGGGGGCGGCAGTAGACAGGTTTTGCCAAAGCTAGGTAAACTTGTTTGTCACTTTTATTTTCGCATTTATTCTGTTATTGTCTGTGCTGCAATTTTATTTATTTGTGAATTTATTATAAACCCATTCACCCCCCTTCTAGGGTTAATTCGATCATACAAGTGGTATCGAAACTAGTTACTAGCATAAAAGTCTAACCCTAATTGTAGATCTAGCGAGAGTCAGTCCAGTGTTAGTCCTCCTATTTTTGATGGAATAATTTTCTTTAAATTGAAAATCAAAAATTCAATTTTATTTAAAATCTATTAATTTTAAATGTTGGGATATTATAGAAAATGGATGTGATATGATAGTAAGAAAAATATTCAGATTAATGCTCTTGGTATGCATATATTCTATTCTCTAATTAATCGAGATGAATTTAACCATATCTCTCATTATTCGACTAGATAGAAAATCTAGAACACTCTCGATGCAATATATGATAGAAAAGACAACAACAGTGAGAAACTCCCCAAATCGACTCAGTTAAAGAATTATGCTTGACAAGATTTACAAAAGATAGTTTGGACAATGATAATAAAGAAGGCATGACGAAGATGCAACATCTGATGAGACAAGTGATTTTTTATTTAAAGACATAGTTATCTTGTGTCAAAAATTAACTAAAAATATTGATGACCTTGAGATGAAAAACAACAAGTTTAAAAATGAAAATTTTAAATTGCATCGAAAAAATGATGATTTGGAAAATGAGCTTAAAAATATTAAGAAAATTATAAATTCTAATTGCAAAAATTGATTGAATTACGAAAATGGGTTTGCTCATTTTCATGAAAATTTTCAAAAGCTAGAAAAGGAACTTCTGATTTTGGCGAAAAATGAACTGAGTTTATTTGCAAAAATGACAATTTACAAAAGGAGTTGGAAAATTTTAAGATGTCCGAAAATTCCAATGTGCAAATTTTGAAAGGGGATATAACGAGTAAAAGAAAATTTTAAAACCCTTAAAAACGAAAACGTGATTTTGAAAAATAGTAAAGCTGAAATTATTCGAATAAATCATAAATTTGAAAAAGTGATCAACAAAATCAAGGATTTTGAAAAACTTAAATTTGAAAAATGCCAACTCTTTGAAAGCGAGATGCTTGAAATTGAGACTAAAATAAAAAAACTCGAAAACGAAAATTTGGTCTTCAAAAGAAGTGATTTTGAGAGATAATGCCAGTAGTCATTGTTTTAAGCTAACAAATGAGAATAATCTTTTAAAATCCAAAATTAATGAACTCGAGTTGATTATTCGAAAATTTTCCATTGGAGAAAAATTGTTTAATATGCATATGCTATTAGGAAATCAACTCTTCGTGAATACTAGAAAATAACTTAGATACAATTCAATATATAAACAAATGACTAATAACATCTCTAGAGGAAGAAGTGTGATACTCAAATGTGTAAAATGTGGAAATGTAGGACATAGCGATAATGATTGTTGAAATAAAAACAAACACAAAACCGTTAAACAAATATGTATTCCAAAAGATACAAATACGAATTTTCGTAAATTTAAACAAGTTTGGGCTCCTAAGGGTACAATTGTTAAAATTAACGGTTTGTCATATAAACAAATTTGAGTACCAAAGATTTCAACCCAAAATGAAAGTGATCCTATATCCTTCGTTAGGCCACTCGCTTATTCCAAAATTTAAGGTACAAAAGCGGGCTAAGAAACAACTTCGATAGAGACGGATTTCGAGTTTTTCTATATGGTTGATGAGCTATAATTTCAGTGTTCCTTAGCCAAGAAAAATGAGGTGGAGATCTACACATTTTGGATATCACGACATCGAAGGTAAGTAAATGTATGATCTCGAAACTCCGTTTTGCTTTCTTATTGTTAATTCTGTTTTTGTTGACACTACTATAGTATAATTACCATATCTTGAGCTTCTTAACTCCGATTTGCAAAATTCAAGATGTTCTAAAAAATAAATTAAAATTTCTATAATTTTTATGTTTTGTATTTTTTCAGAAATTGAGCTTAAACCATTAAAAAACTGCAAATTATTTGGAATATTATCTGAAAACTGTTTTAGAACTTTTTAACACAGATGTAGTATTTCGATCATAACTTGAACATTTTTACTATTATTGAAATTTTTGAAGTTCTGAAATTCTAACTGATAACACTATAACTTTACCGTTTTGAGTTTTTTCTAACTCACTTTGTAAAATATTGAAAAACAGCAATCATTTCAACACATTGCTTGAAAAGCATTTTTGATTTACGCAAACAAGTTGTAATATTTCTGTCATAACTTTTGATTGATTTATCATTTTAACTTGAAACCAATTTCGAAGAGTAGAAATTTTGAAGGTCTAAAACTTTTATGTTCCAATCTAAATCAAATTACAGACTTAAAGCTTTCAAATGGACTGAATTTTCAAAATAGACAATTTACTTTGGTAGAACGATTAACTTTTATTGTCTTTTCCACGACTAACAAATTAATGGTTGGAGAAATGGATGATTTTTTGCTTTGATATAAATGTTTTTGCTTTTATCCGATATAAATGACCTTGTTGAAAATTTTGAAAATCAATTCGAGTGATGTTGAGGAGTACGCGATCTACTTAGTTAATAATATATTTTTTGAGCAACTAGAGTACAAGTGATATTAGGCATCACTTCATTTGAAATAATATGTGCATTTTCATCTGGCTTTAAAATTAGCGCACATAATTTTTGGATTTAGTAATTTTTGAAATAACTCAGAATTTTACTTTAATGGAAACACTCTATTTTATTTTGGTAAGGGATTTACTATAAAAAAGATGGTTGTTGACTGCTTGAACCTTTTGAAACTTATCAAAATATTAATAATGTCTGAAAAAGTGGCGAGTAATGATTTAATTGTACTACATAACTAGAGGAAGTATATATTAAAAACCCCTTGAAAATTAAACAAGTTTACAATATTTTTCAAAATTAGTGCATATTCCAAGATCAAATCTATCACTATCATCCTTCTCACACTCCATACATCAAAAATTTAATGTAGTGTACAAAAGTTGGTATTTGGATAAAACAAGAAATTATATTCCAATTTTAAAGCAAGAAATTATATTTTTTAATTGAATTTAAAATTATATCCCAAAATGTTCACCCTCGTTTAAAAGTTCACACGGTTATGCATGGGTGAATTATTAATCTCTTTATACGTGCTTCCAAACTCATTTAAAAGTGCTTACGGTTATGCATGGATGAGACTCGTATACAAGAGAGGGATAAATTTTCAAGTAGTTTCTAACCTCATATAAAAGTCATAGCGGCACGGATGGAAATACTTGACATTCTTTTTTAAGCAACTACTAGCCTCATTTCAAAGTCCTGACGGTTATGCATGGTTAGAAAGTGCTCAACTTTTTTTTAAAGGGAACTACTAAGCATACCACACTACTGTCGTTGTATTCTTCCCAAATCATAAACCATTCATCACTCTAAAGTGAAATTTGTGTCTAATCAGTAAAATATTATGATTTTTTTTATTAATTGGAATTTGCAATATATATTTCTCTCTCGATGTAATTTTATGATTTTTATCAAAATTCATCACTATTTCAATTATTATTATTATTTTTGATGATAACAAAAGTGGGAGAGAGGTTAAGATGTTGGTGGTTGAGTAATAACCTTATTAATATTTAAGAGGTGTTCTTATAATTCAAAAATTGTTTTTATAGTTGTTTGACAAATAAATTTTTTCATCTTTAAAATTGCAGGAATCTGTGTAGGGGGAGTTTAGTTGTAGGGAGAGTATACAAATAGGGTGAGCTTGATCACAACACATCAAACACATTTACTAGGCACAAAATTTTAATATACGTTTTTATCATAAAAAAAGGGATTGTAGAATATAACAGTTTATGATTTTTATTTGATGATAATATATATATATATATATATATATATATATATATTAAATGTGTTTGTTATAGTATTATAGCAACATCACATATTGAAATAAACAAATCACAATTTCATTTAAATATTTTTTTCAATTTAAATTCAAATAGTACACATTTACAACATAACTTCCACTATATTTTGCATCATTCATATACAATATTATTTTACACTCTCACATGTACAACAATCACTCACTCCCCAATACAATCACTCATTTCACTCACTCAATCACTCACTCGAATTTGATTTGGTATCTTCTTGCTCTAACTTTTGTCCATTTATCTACTTTATCTGTCAAACAATAAACAACGCAGTAAAAGGCAAAAAGAAACAAACTGAAATTGCAAAATTAAGAATGTGATTAAATATAACGTTATCTCAGTTAATTGGGTTGTTTATTTTCATGTTTTAAAATTGGAATCAAAAATAAATATGCACGAGCAGCATATGACATGCACAGTGTATCATTATACATGGCATAAGAGAATACACATACAAAACGCACTTGCATCAATAAATTTTAGGGACAAATGCAAACGTCAAGCCCGAAGGCTCAACATAATGCAAGTTTGCATGTGGTCAAGCCCAAACAAGCTCGGACTCAACTCAAGTGCACTTACAAGAAAGCAGCAAATAAAACAAGTGCACCACTTTCAAAGAACACTAAGAAAAGATAAGTGCAAATTCAGACAAGTGCACGGGTAACAAGAGCATGTACAAAATGAAATGAGACATCATTTCAGTGGCAAAAGAAGGCAGCAAAAGAAAGAATGGTACAACACAAGCATCTCGACCAAAACCAGAAACAAGTGCAAGTGCATTCACGCAATACACCCAAGCAATGAGGTCATGCAACAAACCACATCAACACAGTTCAGGTGCACCAAGACATAACCCAACACACTTCAAATTCAAAATCAACTTCCCTGGGTAGAGTATCAGGTCAGCATACAAACAGAGATAGGCACAAGGGTTCATTCAAATTAAGGCAGGATGCAAGCAGTTCAGAGATGGACAACACAACCCAGAGAATAAAACAAAATCATGCAAGTTACAACAAGGTAAAAGTACAGCAGGTTGCACATGAGTTTGCAACAAGCTAATGCACATGTCAGTAACAGGAAGTGTGCACGGGTTCAACAAGTACAAGGGTAGGAGCAACCTCACATCAAAATTCAGATCCAAACTCATCGCATATTACAAATTTAAGGCAAACATGAAGTATACAATGAACAGGTCGAACAAGCACACATGGGTACATGCACACAGCTAAACAACCAAACATGACACAATGAAAACAACACAAGCAGTACAACCAATTCAACTTCATCACACTGACGGTATTTCTCATCAAAGAAATTTTCAAATCAAGGTGAAGTCGAGTTTAAATACAAAATTAGAAAGGGACAATTCTCACATATATACATACACACACACATATATGTATATATGTATGTATCTATGTATATACATGGACAACTGGCAACCAGAATTTCTGTATCGAATATCTCAACTAGAAATACAAGAAACGAGAAGCAATCGAGCATGGACCAGGAGAACAAAATTTTAGCAATTGTATTTTTTATTGAACAATATAAGGTCGAAATTGGATATCAAACAGGGCTCAAAATATATTATATATATAAGAGAATTCGAACATATATATATATATATATATATATATATATATATATATATATATATATACTGACATTGAAAAATTCAACGATCAATCGATAGAAAAAGATATATTCGAATATATATATGAAAGCATTCAACAAGTCCAAGATCAGATGACCATCAATCAGAAAATAGAATGGTCAAAGAAAGCAAATTGAAAAATTCAAAGCAAAACCACTTAAACAAATATATATGGAAATATACGAAATCAATCCCTATATAAAACCCAATGTCATCATCGGTAGAAAAGGAAGTCGAGTTCGAACAAAAATTGAAAAGGAAAAAATAATTACACATACCAAATCAGATCAATCTATAATCAACAATGAAGCAATCGAGCAAGGCGATCGAGTGACAAGGCAATCAAGACGAACACAATTTCTTCAATCGATCAATTGGAGAATCGGGGGCTTCGATCAAAAACCCTAATTTCAAAATAGCAGAGGAAATTCTAAAGTGAAGGAGAATGACGGCTTTTGCAAAAGAGAGTGGACTTAAGAAAGAAATCACAACTCATTTATTTGGGCCATAACTTCTGCTTTGTTTAAATTATACATATAGGGTTTTTGTATAATTAGTTTCTTTAGTTATATTTTTTTTAACTTTGTATAACTCTAGTTTTTAACTAGGTACGAACTACGAAACATAGTTCGAGAATTTGCAACTCGGAGTTGAGTTGTGGCGGGTTTTGAGCGTACGGTTAGAACAATCAGGTTAGCAAGGGTCGTAGTTTACAGTGTTTGTAAGGATCGATTGTTTAATTCATAATAGAAACCTTTGGATGCAGCAGTATGTAGGCTTTGCCGAAGTTAGGTAAACTTATGTGTCGCTTTTATTTTCGTATTTACTCTGTTATTATCTGAGCTGCAATTTTTTTTTAATTTACTATAAACCCTATTCACCCGCCTCTAGGTTTAATTCGATCATATAGATTACATGTTAATATAAAATTTATAAAAAATAAGAGCGTAATTATTGATGATTTGTACAGCAAGAACCACTGTATTATTGTAATATTCTTGCATTTTCCAAAAAAAATAAAATTAAACAGCAACACGTGAAATTAATTTTTTAAAATTTCAAATAATATTGTTGTATTCATATAGTCAAAAAAGAATTTTTGCACTTAGCAGAGCAATTAACATGTTATCTCCTTATTTTCATTTTTGCAGCAGTTAGGTATCAGCAAACAAAATGAAACACATATGCAAATCCTGGACATTAACAAATAATAGTCGATCAGTTACCTGTAACCTCTTCTCCAAAATTTTATTATTTTGTTATAATGTTAGTTTTGTTTTTATTTTATGAACGCGCTTTTTCAAATTTTATTGTAATGTCATAATGTTAATTTTAGTTTTAATTTTTTAACACGGTAAATTTAAAAGAGCATAATAATCCATTTAGGGATTTACATGGTGGTTTCTGTTTGAAAGTTCCCATGGTAAATTTTATAAGCTACGTTGAATAATTATTAAACTGACAATGTCCTACGTTTTTGAAATAGATGCAACAAAAATAGCATATATGTACACGTAGGCTAACAAGATAATAGGTTCATGTAGCTAGGTAAATGTTTGTAGCAAAACTATAAATGAATGCCTAATGTCATCGTCATATTTTGTACATAAAATTCTGTAGTTTTTAACAGAGTCTCGACATCTCAATAGTTAAGAATAGGGAGCAATATAATCAAGTTTAAAGCAAGTTTACTAATATTTTGAATAAACTCACTAATGCTCGAACATAGTTATGTACATGACTCAAATGATAAAGCAAGCTATTGACATTCGGATTAGTTATTTGATTTGGGCAGGAAACTAACGGCTTGGATATGCAATTAAAGAAATTCTCCAAAAAAGCGTTATTAAAGTTTTAACTATCAATAGTAACCAGCTCTTAATGCACAAAATATGCTATCATGATATCTGTTGACCGGTTGTTTTTTCTTTTTCTTTTTTTCCTATTTCAATGGTATCGTTTATTTCCAAGGAATTGGTTTTATTAATCGTCGGCTTGAAAGCGCAATCATTTGATCCGATCACGAAGTTCCAAAATTGTCCATTAATTATATACAATTCTTTGAAAATTTGTCCTATTAATTGATCCTAAAAAATAGCATCTGCATATCTGTTGGTGAATCTATTAATTGATCCTAAAAAATAGCATCTGCATACCTAATTCTAAACTTGATGCATATAGCACCGCACTTATATTACATTAATATTATTGTCAACTGCATACTATGGTACGTAGTATTAAAAAGTCCAACCTTTTATTATACGTTAGATTCTAAACAGGTTGAAATAAAAAGTAAATAAATTATTATTATTATTTTTTGTTCCTGAGTTTAAGTGAAAATATGATATTTGTCATGGTAGCGATGCATTTATTCAATCACCGCTCATAGCTGCTGGCCACCATTGCTTTCACACATTATAACTTTCAGGTTAGCTTTCACTCAGGTGTCTATTATTATTTTAACTTGCTATAGAAGTATTCAGTCACCGTTCATATTTCATTTTTTCGTTTATTTTTTCCTTTTTTTTTCTTCCTTTTCTCCCCCTTTTTTTTTGTTTTTGAGTAAACCAATATGACAATTTTAGCACGGTAGAGTACAAGCTGAGATATCTGCACACCTTGATTGTTTTTTGTATTGTTTCATAACTCTGAATCATGACATGCACACAGTTTGTTTTGAATTACATGTAGTGAATATAAATCATACAATAGAGGTGGCTATGATGATTATATTGAATTTTGCTTGATACTGGACAAGATTCTGTAAGTAGCTCTTTAGAAATGTTATGAAGTAGAAGCCCTCAATTTGAATGTATTGTTTTGGAAAATAAAGTTAAAGGGTTAAGTAACAAATTTATTATTGTGAATAATGTAATAAACCATATATTTGGAGAGAAACTATGGAATATCCAAACGAAAAAAAACAATAAAATAAAATCATACCTGAATAAATTGCTACAGCTAAAGCGATGAAATTTAATCAAAAAGTAATTTAGACAAAAATTGTTAACGAAGACTGATGGAAGTATAGTTTATCATCTACGTGTCTCCATCATATAATGAGATACCTTTATATCTAAATAAAAACGTATATTACTAGGAAATACTTCACATTTTGATGTTTTGAAGCTTTAAAAGAGACAAAATATAAATATAAATTATAGATGAAATCATACTAAAAATGAATTTGACAACTGGTCGATGAGTATTTAAGAACAAAATTTACATAAAGAAAAAAAAAATTGTAATGCTCTTGCATTATGTCTCCTCTTTCGGAAACCTATTATTTTTGGTTGGATACTTAACGTTGAATAAAACGAGTTTACACACGTTGAAGCATATTCATATGATTATATTACATACTTGAATCTGAAAATTGCAGCTAACCACTTTTATAAGTTTATCGTTATATTATATACTTATAGTTTTCATATTGTCCTGTAGATATTTTGCTTATTTGTTTGTAATAATAATTGTATATTATAACATATATAATATAATTAAATTAAATTTGCTCTCAAATTAAAACGTCTGTGTCATTTGTACTATTTAAATCCACGCGCGTAGCCCGTGTCATTGAGACTTAAATATAATAGCTTTGGTGTAACACTTTTCTGGTATCAATGTCAACTTGCAAAAACGTCTCTCTAATTAACAAATGTTAATATCACTTAAAAATAGGATCTAGCAAATACAATTTTTTGCAAATTCGTAATGCTCCTTTACATATATTACCAAACTTAATATCATTTAAAAATATGATCTACCAATAACCTATTATTTTCGCTGTTTATTAATTGATAACGGAAATAAAAATTCAAACTAAAAAAAAACTCAAAAATAAAAATTCAAATTGACTACACATAATTCGAACGCAAAAATACAGCTAAATAATAATTAAAAAAATCAATTTACCTGCAAATGGTGTGCTATTGTCATGCGCGAAGCGCATGCCATAACGCTCGTTGTAAAATAAATCTTTAATAATAATTGTAATATTTTTGATGTCTCACTTTTTTGACGTAAGTGTGAACTACCAAAAATGTCCCTATATATATATTATCAAATCTTAATATCATCTAAAAATATGATCTAATAAATAAACTTCATTTAACGATTCAAAATGTTCTTTTATAAATATTAGTACATCTTACTATCACTTAAAAATAGGATCTAATAGATGAATTTTCTTTATTAATTCAAAACCTGCATCTACAAGTATTATCAAATCTTAATATCACTTAAAAATTAGAATCTAATAAATAAACTTCTTTTACAAATTCAATTTTTATTAACTAATAATAGAAATCTATTAAATAATAGTAAAACAGAAAAATTTAAAGCTCTCTTATTAATTATAGGAATTTCCTCCTATCTCCTTAATTCTCTCCAGATATTTTATTTTCACATTCTTATAAACAATGTTCCTATTGGTTCTCTCTTCTATCGTTAAAATTTGATACTAATTTTTACAATTATTTGCAGATTTCTTCCATTTTTTTTGTTATTTTACATTTAAGCCCATGTATATTTAATTTAGTTAGGCGATCTTAAGTTTAAGTTTTTTAAATAAATACAATTAATGAATATTCATTAATTGGTCTAATAAATTTTGAAAAATAGCAATTCAATATGCGTACTGCATTCATATTGACAAAAACGGTAAAACTGATTTTTTATTCAAGTAAACATAGTTTTAATTTTCCACAATTATATACAGATTATTACAATGTTCTACTGATATTCACACCTATCATTTTACATTTAAATGCCAAAATTCAATAACTTCTACAATTATTTACGGATTTCTCCTAAGTTTTCATATATTATTTTAGTCCATATATTTGAATTTATTAATTGACCTTGAATTTAAATTTTGTAACTAAATCCAATTAACAAATATTTATTAACAGGAAATTAATGTAAGGACAAAATTTCTCAGCATTTTAGCCTCAAGGACAGACCTTAATTATGTTAGCCTGAAGGACAACTTTCTTTAAGTATTAGTTTTTAGGTATCAGTTTGTATTTACCGGTAGCAGTTTCTAGGTATCAGTTTTAGTTCGGTAGCAGTTTTGAAAAAATATTTGTCCTTATGAATAATTTTGAAAGAATGTTTGTCCTTATGAATAATTTTTAGGAGAATGTTTGTCCTTGTGGTTAAAATATTGAGGTCGTGTCCTTGAGGCTAAAAATATACAAATTTTTTTCATTCAAGTCCATATAATCTAATATTTTCATAATTATATCTTTGATACTTTTATATTTTTCTACATTTAAGTTCATAAAGTTTCTTTTTTTTTCTAAAATTAGTTATTTAATACAAAGAAATATATATGCATAATTTTTTCTTTCTAAAATTAATTTTTTGATACAAATAAATATTACATAATTTTTTTTCTTTCTAAAGTTATTATTTCATTACAAACAAACATACAAATTTTTTTCTTCCAAAATTGGTACATCATTACAAACATATATAATACATCGTTATTAAATTATATTTTGTGAAGAATAACATTACAATTAATGATAACTGATGAATGTTTGTATTCTGTAATATTGAAAAAAGAATAAATATTTCCAATTAGTACGTTTTTGTACAAAAAGTTACAACTTAATTATTTATATTCGTAATCTGAGTTAATCAATGGACAAAAATTATACCATATTTTGATTAGAAATATTTTTTTTGCATATTTTATCATCTTTCTTACATAAATGTTAAATATTTTTTGAAGTTTTACTATAAAATAAAAATAGTGAGGTATGAAACAATGTAATTTGTAACGTTTCAGGTCTTATTTTCACATAATATTTCTTTTAGTAGTTAAATAAATATTTTTATAAATATGTGCTGCATGAACTTTAAATGCATACAAATATATTGAGTATTTGATATTACACTTCTATTTTTAGATATTTGTCGTCATTCTCTCAAGTAATATTTGACACTTAATGTATATAACATTTATCTTTTAGTCAAATGTATCAATAGCTAAATGTCAATTTCAGAATATATGTACATTAATATTTATTTATGAAGTTTTATAAAAATATAGATTTCAAAATTTATTAAGAATACTTATTTTCATTTATTTGATTAATAAAATATTGAATCCTAAAAAATAATAAATCAATATATAACTCATTTTTATCAACAAAAATAATAATTTAATTTTATGCAAATATAAAAATATACGAATCTCATAAAAAAAATACACACTTATAATATAGTAATTTCAATTTATAATTCATTCATTTTAACAAAATCACCAGACAATGCATAATAAATAATATTCTTCAAAAATCAAAAATAGTTATAATATTATTTTCTACATCATACCGTATGCAACGCACGGGTTACACACTAGTAGAAATAAATTCAAACTAACAAATAATTAAATGCTGCAGCATTGAATAAAAATTCAAACTAATTACCCATGATTTTATGCAAAAATATGGCTAAATATTTGGGTAAATCATTCATTTTGAATGTGTTAAACATATATAATTTGTAAAAAAATAATTCACGTGCAAAGCATGTGTATCATCATGCGCGTACAATAAAGTTCGTATTCATAAAGAGCCTATCTGGAAGACATCAAATATGTGACATTTATTTCATAGAGACAAATGAGGTTTATTTCAATTTAGACTACTTATGCTTAAAAGATCGAATTGCTTTTCTATTTAGTAGATATAAATATTAAGGTTCAATTTGTTGCTATTGTTTGAAGTTTGACATATGACACTAATCTTTGTCTCACTAGCTTCTAAGTATCCGAGAACGACATGTTTCCAAAAGCATTTGTAATAGTCTGTCGCAAAAGGTCCTCGTATTTCTCCTATTAATGTTATGGAGTCCAAAAATGCAGAGTACAAACCGTTAGCTTTCGCTATAAAGAGCCGGCCCAAAGCCCAAGCGATCTAGACATATGTCTAGGGACCTGGGGCAACAAAAAAAATATCGCACTCCCTCTCACGAACGATTCACGATTCACGAAGAAAGACGCCTTCCCTTTCAGTCTCAGCTCACGCGCATGCAATCGGCGACGGCGATCGACAATCAGGTAGCCTCCTCAGTCCTCATTCAATCAGATAATTCCATTTCCATAGCCCTAATTTTTGTTCGAATTTTTTAATTTGAAATTAGTTATATTGAAATTAGTTTTGTACCAGTTATTACATGTTGAAGCTTTTGAAAATTGAGGTTGAGCAGCACTTAAATTAGTGGAATAAACGTTGTTTTTGTTTCTGTTTTTCAGAACTTTTGAACCTTTTTTACCCTCTTCACTCATTTAGCCCAGACTATACAGAAAAGAATGTAAATAATAGTCCAATTTCTAAGCATGTAAAATCTTGGATCAGTATGAAAATTTGCAATCATTTGCATTGACAAATTAGTTGATGAGGGAGAGGGAGGGCACATCACATTATGTTGTAAACAAATTAGTTGATGAGGTAGGAACAAATTAGTTGATGAGGGATATTAGATGCTGTAAACAATCAGGTGTATTATATGCTGTAAACAACAGAAGTTCCTTATACATGCTGAAAGTATAATGATGATATTGATGCTATGAAAGCTGCAATTTTAATTGTTAAATTATTAGAAGCATGCTTGCATTTTTTTTCCTTTTTTCTTTTTCAAAAATGCATGCTGATTCATATAACTTATGCTATGTTGTGTGTCTGACTTACTGATTTGTATCATGAATTTCAATGCAACTCATGCTATGTTGTGTCTCCATTGACTTTTTTTTTGTTAACAGGCATAACTTTTGCTGAAGGAGAAAGAGTGAAGTTGCTAGATTTGATTTTTGAAGACCAAAAATGTAAGGGTTTTAATAATTTTAAATTAACAGTTTATTATTCATTGAAAAATCGACAAATTCTTTCATCATTGTTAATTTAATTCTCTACGTTTTAAAGATTATTTCCTTTATTTAATAAATATACGTTGATTACATAACTAATTAAATTTTGATTGACAGAAATTGTGGTTGATTAAATGAAATGTGCTAACTTTTGAATGAATAAAAAATCATTAAAAGCTAGTTTTATTGTTGCTAGTATTTATACATTGAAAATATTATGGTGAATTTAAAATTGAGACATGAATCGAAAACAAAATTCCGGATTTCAAAATAGGAAGAAAAAGCAACGCAAAGATGACGAAGCAAAATCGTTAGCTGGTTCTATTTCGAATTTATTTAAAGCAAGGAATGAAAGAACTCAAACTTCAAATTCAAGTCAAGTTCGAGAAGCTACATTGACAAATGAGGACAATGATTTTAATATTGATATCCACGAAGACAATGAGCTTATAAATGAAATTGTGGAAGTAGAGATTGAAGATCAACATATGGAGGATGCGAATGATGTAGATGTTATTGCTATTGATGAAGGTGTTGATGATGTAGTTACACTTGATCTTGAGAAGGATGTTGATATCAACTATGATCCAGGTTTATGGGGAAAAATTACCGATGCAAAAAGAATTATGTTAATTCAACGTGGTCCCATTAAGATTTTGAAAGAAACTGATACATTTCCAAGAAATAAAGTTAATGGCAGACACTTTACTTCTAAACATTATATTGGTGGTTATCCACGTGTAGAAGAGCATGAACGGAAGTGGCTTGTGTATTCCAATGAATACGATAAAGTTTATTGTTTCTGTTGAAAATTATTTAAGAGTACACAATTCACATCGAAACTAGCCGATGAAGGAATTAATGATTGACAAAATTTATCTACTAAGCTAAGAGAGCATGAAAGTAACCCATTGCACAATGTCAATGTTATCAAATGGGTCGATTTGCTTAGAGGACTTCAACAGAAAGCGACAATTGATAAAGCTATGGAAGCTCAAATTGATCAAGAGAAGCAACATTGGAAAAAAGTACTTGTGCGGATAATTGGTGTTGTCAAAACACTTTCCAAGAATAATTTACCATTCCGTGGATCAAATGAGAAGATTTATGAGAAGAATAATGGACTTTTTTGTCAACTTATTGAATTCATAGCTGAGTTTGATCCAATTATGGAAGAACATCTTAGGCGGGTGAAAAATAATGAAATTAATAATCATTATCTTAGTCATAAAATTTAAAATGAATTAATAAGTTTATTGGCTAACAAGATCAAAGTGACAATGCTTATGAAAATAGAGAAAGCAAAGTACTTTTCTGTTATCCTTGATTGTACTTCAGATTTGAGCCATAAGGAGCAAATGTCCATTATCATTAGATGTGTGAATGTTGACGATGTAAATGATATTAAAGTAGAAGAATATTTTTTTGGTTTCATAACGGTTGATGATACATCTGGGTTTGGTCTTTTTATGGAACTTAAAAATATTTTGATTGATCTCAAACTTGATATTAATGATGTGAGAGGGCAATGATACGATAATGGTTCAAACATGAAAGGTATAATTTTAAATTAAAATTTATCTTATTCTTGATAAAGACTATTGATTATATTATTATATATTTGAAATCTTATATAGGTAAACATCAAGGTGTACAAAAAAGACTACTTGATATAAATTCTAGAGCTTTTTACATCTCATGCGGGTGCCATAGTCTCAACCTTGCTCTATGTGATATGACAAAATCGTGTATGAAAGCTAGGAATTTTATTGCATATGTGCAAAAAATATATACATTGTTTTCTGGTTCAGTTCAACGATGGGAAATACTTCGAAGCTATGTGAAGGGTTTAACTCTCAAACCATTATCAGCAACAGGTTGGGAAAGCTATATTGAAAGTGTTAAAGCAATAAGAACTCAAACTTCTGAGCTAAGGGATGCTTTAATTGATATTGCAAATAATTCAAAAGATGATGCCGTGATGATGGAGGCCAAAGGATTGTGTCAAAATGTATTGGAAAATTTTGAGTTCTTAATTAGTTTGTGTATTTGGTACACAATATTAGAAAATATAAATCAAGTAAAATACTTCAACGAGAGGAAATTGATATTGAAGATGCAATTAAAAAAATTGAAGGGTTTGCAGAATTTTTTGAAGAATTTAGAGAAGAAGGATTTGAAATCATGATGAAGGAGGCAAAAGAAATTGCAGATGAAGTTGGCATTGATCCAAAGTTTCTTGAAAAGAGGGTCGTACGAAGAAAAAGGCAATTTGATGAATATATCGTTGAGAATGACAATAGACAATCTCCTGAAGAAAATTTTAGAGTTACTTATTTTCTTCTCGTAATAGATCAAGCTTTGACTTCACTCAAAGATCGATTTGAGCAATTCAAACTTTATGAAGAAACTTTTGGCTTTTTGTTAAACTCAAGATTTAGGAATATTGATGATAAAGATTTGAAGCAACGTTGCATGAAATTAGAAGGATTTTTGGGACACAATGAAGAACAAGATATTTGTGGTAAAGAATTATTTTTTGAGCTTCGACAATTAAAAAATATTCTACCATCGGGGATGACTAGATCAATTGATATTCTTAATTTCTTGAGGTCTTACCGTGATGTTAGTGGATTTTTAAATGCTTGGGTTGCTTATGAATTCTGTTAACTATCCCGGTCACAGTTGCTTCTGCGGAAAGAAGTTTTTCAAAATTGAAGTTGATAAAAACATATCTTCGAACCACTATGTCACAAGAGAGATTAAGTGGATTAGCTATTATTTCAATTGAAAATGAGTATTTGGATACACTCAATTATGAAGAGATAATAGACGAGTTTGCTTCGAAGAATGCACGAAGAAGTTGCTTTCGTTAGTGCATGTTAATTTTTATGATATCATGTTGGATTTCAATTTATTTGGAGATATAATTGAAATGACTACTTGAACAATATTTTGTAATCAACGAGCAATATTTTGTGATTAATGTTAAATTTTGTTATTAAAATTGAATTTGATTTTTTGCATATAATTTATGTAAATGGGGCAACAAAAACGCAAGAATAAAAAATATTTCGTCTAGGGCATTAGTTACCCTTGGGCCGGCCCTGACTATAATTTAACTGTCCTGAACATCAGTGTAAATTTTCATGACTGTAGTAGTATATTACTTGACCATTGTGATATGCTCACATATATTTATGCGCCAACAATTTTTTTTTATACTTTTTACCGGGCTTTATCTTCAATATATGACTCATCTTCCTTTGAAGTTTCTCAAAACCTTATTGGAAATATGGATGGTTTGGAAATTAGGGAAAGAAATAATTAGAATTTTAATTACATACCAGTTTGATGAAGATGCTCTGATTGTGCTTTTGGTCACGAGTAAAGCGTACAAAGCTATGAAAGTAAACAAAGAAATGTAACGTAATACTATTTAATTGACGTATTATACACAACGACACTGTATTCGACACTGTATTCGTAGCACGAGTTCGAATTATATCTAACCATATTTGAAGTATGAATAATACGTTTTTATTGTAACGTTACCATTGTCCACACACGAGTAGTGCTATCAATGGATACTCGAAAAATCCAAAATCCGTCTGCATCCGCATCCGAAAAGTGAATAAATATTCGATATTCGAAAAAACGGATGTCGATGCAGATATGAATGCACCCGCATTCGAAAATTATCCGTTCGATTTTTGTCAAGATTATAGTTCATATTATGTGTATTTTAGTGCAATGAAAGATATTCGTTTATTATTTTATTTAGTAGTTTGTATTATATGCACTTAATGCTTATTAACTACTTGAAGCTATTTATTATCATCATATTTATTAATTTTTAGCACTTTTATAATCAATGAGACTGAAAAATGTTTATGTTTAACTAAAATTTTCTTTTTATAATTTTTGATTCATCGGTCGTTAGCGGATATGATAATTATCCGATATCAGTCCGTATTCGCGGATGCGCATATCCGATATCCGATATTCGAAAATGATTTCAGATGTGGATGCGTATGCGGATATGATACTATCCGCATCCGAAAACATCGGTATAAATGCCTACGCACGAGTTGCTGTTGCACGAAGGGCAGCCCTTGCGTAATTGACCAGATATGCTAACACCTCGAATCAATTGGTCCTGGCTGCGTTTGGATTCACTTCGGCTTCAGCCTATCTCATTCCCATTCTCTATTCCTCCCGCTCCTGGCTCATTTGCCAATACACTTTC
Source organism: Allium fistulosum (assembly GCA_030737815.1). Classification (NCBI taxonomy): domain Eukaryota; kingdom Viridiplantae; phylum Streptophyta; class Magnoliopsida; order Asparagales; family Amaryllidaceae; genus Allium; species Allium fistulosum. Next base: position 796,465,732 of record CM060908.1, read on the forward strand.
TGAAATCCCCATTCTTAAATTAGGGAACTAGGTTTCCCAAATTAGTCCGACTTTGGAATTACATCCCACGCTCAATCGGGCCGCCTCCAAAGTTGGCAACGTCGCCTGACTCCTTTTCATCCCCACGAGCCTGTTAGGCGTCTGCTGCTTGTCGCAAGTTCTTCGATTAGTTTTTGTTTGATTTGAATTTAATACTGGTAATTGATCATATTTGTGTTTCTATAATTGCTTTGATTGATCAACCGATTTTGATCACAAGTTTGTGTGTGATACGGGAAAAATTAGTTGATTTGTAAAGTTAGTTAAAATGAATCAGTTTGAACGACATTTGAAAATTGTGTTTCCCACGTCATATGCCAGTTAGTTTTTCCATTTCCTTGATTAGCTAGCTAAAATCACTGATTTTAACTAATCACAAATTGAGTTAAACATAAATCTATTTAAACCAATCAAACCTAATGCAGTTTGCGAGTGTTATAAATAACCACTTTTAAGTAAGCAATAGTGAATGTAGTTAAAGTTTTGAAATAGTAATAATTAACAATTTGTAGTAATCAGATAATAAGCCTGTGTTTTTTTAATCGTTCCTAATCATGTTTGATTATATATATAAAGGAGTAGAGGAGCATTCAATGGCACCCCAAACAGACAGTGCAGCACCCCTGTATCCTCCGATTTCCACCACACAAGCCGAATTAAATAATGAGGCTAGTGGGAAGAGAGAGAAAACCCCGTTATTTATTTTGGGTTGTGTGGTGGAAATCAGGGGGCTATATGGGTGCTGTGCTGTTTGAGGTGTCATTGAACGCTACGATATGTGTATATCAAAAACGTCATATAAAGTTTTTGCCCTTGTGCCGATAAATTTATGAGTCTTTATTCTACATCTGTCAACAGTTAGGGTTTCAGTAAATTCCATACAGAATGGGAAAGAATAGCCATAAAAGTAGAAACAGAAAGAAATCCTTTGAAAGTGACTCCGATTTCGATCTTTCGGCATCTTCTAGTTCATCACAATCTCAGTCAGAATCCGATAGTGGTAGTTCTGATTATCGACGCCGGCGGAGCTCTAGCCGAAGTCGAGACATAAGAGGCAGCAAACATAAGAAGCGTCATAGAAGCAACAAAAGCTCTGGGAGGAAAGACCAGGATGGTAAACATGAGAAGAAGCGAAAAAGGAGGAGAAAATATTCTTCTGATGAAGATGAACCAGAGAATATAGTTAAAGAATTACTTGATGAGTTTCCTAATGTTGGTTCTGAGCTTCAACAGGTATATATTTTTATCATTATTGTTGGATTTCCCCCTTATGTATCTTATAGTAAGTTAAAATAATGCCTCATTAATCTATTGATTCAAAAACTCTGATGTATATATCTTCAGTGAACATGTAGAAATATGGTATGTTACTAATATGACATTTTGCATTTTTACAAATTAAACTTTTAACCATAAACCATCAACTAATATTCACAGAAAATATATTATTCAATGCTTATGATAATAGTACAGTTGATTCACTGCAGAAAGGGTGTAACTCAGATGGTCATATGATTGCACATACGTGTAGAACATATTGTAGTATTTACGACACTTGTTTTTTAGTCGCACATATTACTTATATAGAACCGGTAGAGTATATTTATATAATCTCTAAGATATATATCAGGTAACATCCATAACTATAAGTATGAAGATTGTAACTTATGGTACAACATGTAGCAGCATTATTTTGGTATCACTGGTATGTATGCATGACACATCGAATATTTCTAGTTTCTGAACATTTCCTTAATAGTTGTATTTGGATCTGTGATGTGTGAACTCTTAAGCAATATTGTCGGTCTATCAAATTTACATCGATTTACTTCTTTTCAGTACTGTTTTGAACCACATCTTACACTGAATTTGTGAAAAGCTTGAAAATTTATGTCTCTAACCGTATCCTTGCAAATCGTGATTATACATCTCCTAAACTTACACTCACAGTGCAAACTCGATTCTTAAGACAAACAGTAACCATCATTATAGGATTGTCTAACTTAAACACGGAACTCGAATCCGGATATAACTGCTTACTCAAGTAGTTCAAACAGCTATGATTCTTCAACTTGTTCAACTCTGGCTCGATAATTCACATCATGCTAACATTTGAGGAATAAGAATATATTCATGCAAAAAAATTGATTTATTTAAGTGGATGCTTAAATAAATATGTACAATGCATGCTTGACAGAACTCATTTGTGTCTAAAGTTTATCTTTCTTGTTGATATAAGAACACACAAAACTACTAGTTGCTACATTCGTATTTTTTAAAATCAAATTATATGCTGTAGTGGCACACAATAAATGTTATACATCACAATTGATAATATCAGCTTGGAATTTACATTGCCTATCCAGTATAATGTCCAGTGACTAGATCGGATATTCCTAAAAAATGTAATAATAAGATATTGTAGCTTTATTACGGGATGGAATATTTCTAAAACCATGGCACCCTTAAACTCTTATGGTTGTGAGAAATAAAACAGGAGGACAATGTTTTTTAAATGAAAATTATTCAGTTTTGTAAAGTCTTCCTTATTAATTAAAACATTTATGCTTAAAACGTAACATGTATTTGTTTATACTAAGATGACTTTTCCTGTCTGCAGCTTCTTGAAATGATTGACAATGGACAAGGAGTGGATGTGAAGGGAATTTCTGACAAATTACTAGTAAGGCATTTGAAGAAGCTTTTCTCTTCGTTAAAACTCAAAAGAACTGGTAATGGAGTTTACATATTGCCTCCACGTGGTCATTCTACCTTACAACTCATCGGACCAATATTGTGCTCCTATCTAAAATCAAGTGATAATGACATTTCTAGAGAGAAGTCTTTACCGTCTAATCCTGAACATCTAATGAATGACAAAGATATAGATGATACTACATTACCAGAATCATTGGTGAGGCCTGATTCTCCAACTCCTAGAAGAAGGTAACATTGTTTCATTTTGCTTAATTTTTGTACACTTATTTGTGAAATACCAAAATATAGTTAACCAGGATAAGGTAGCATTAGTAGTTCAGTATCACCACCATATGTTATATGCCTTGCCTTACACTTGTAACTTTTACAATGTCAGTGCACATAAGGCGTAAGCTCATGTTTCATGTGTGTGTATTTGATCCTTTCAGCTTAATTTTCTTGTCCTTTGAAATTCTAACCTGGTGTATTTTCAATTGTAATAGATCTAGTCAATTAATTACGCTTGTCTTGAAACAAACATTTCCAATAGAGACTCTATGCAATATTGGATATTGAACCAAGGTATAAGAACTAGTTCTTACAAGTCAGAAACCAATTTAGCATACATATACATAGTAGATGTTGGGTCTTCCTTTGACTGCAGGGTTTTTATTTATTGTTTAAATTATCAAAATTTTATATAAGCTCTGTCTTACATTTACATGATCTGCTTTTTTAATTTTTGTAGAGTTTATCCTTGCTAATAATGATAACTTCCAATGTTGAAATTTTCGGACTAGTTATTTCTTAAAAGTTGATGCCACTTCGAAAAATATATTAAGGTATACCACTTCTATTTTGTAGTAAAAGAATCGTCCATTTTCAGGGTGATTGGACCTGCTATGCCATCTCAAGAATTATTAGCTGCAGCTGCAGAATTAGCAGAAGCAGAGACCTTGCTCAGGTATTCAATCGTTCACTATTCAACTAATATCCTGTCCATAATTAAAAAAAAAAAATCAAATTCTTCATTGACGTAATTTTGTATTTTGAACTATTCAGAGATGCTGACATAGAAGCTGACGACGGTTTGCTTATAGGCCCTCCTCCCCCATCAATGGTTGCCGAAGTGGAATCAGCAAATGAAGCTGAGCGTTTTGAAGAGGTACCAAAGTTTCCCATATAATTCCAACATTTATCTTAATTTTCTGCCACCCTGATCATTATTCTAGACTGATCTTTTGGAGAAATATGAGTGTAAATACCAAGAGAAAATGCTATTTATTGTCGGCACACATTTTTTAAACTATTTCAAATATTCCATTTTAATAACAAAAATACTTGTAGACTATTGAATATTATTCATATATATATATATATATATATATATGTGTGTGTGTGTGTGTGTGAGAGAGAGAGAGACCTGCAACTGTAGGAAACTAGAAATTAATTGTATAAAAATATCCAGTACTCTGGTGGACCATATGTACTAAATGTTACACATTTCACTTGTACAATATAAATTTGATGTCTACTAACAAGACATGTATGTTTCTTTCTATCCAAATGTTTTTGAAGAAGCCGTGATGTATTCTGCTAAATCCTCTTTAAGTTCCAATGCAAATGATCTATATGTTGATGATGTTCATCTCGATGTCACTGATAACATTGACCCGAGCTAAAAATTATTCACAAAGCAGGAAAGCAGCAATAATGGGTATAAATAAAAACATGATAGCAAATGTGTTTTTATCCATAACATGCATCCGTGTAGTTCAAGAGGTGTGTATATGTCACAAGCATAGTTTAAACTGTGAATCTTCCTCTTCTCAACTTGATGCTCAATCATCCAGCCACCCCTATGGGGCTTTACATATATTTTGTGACAAGTTGGATGAAAGAAACTGGTTAAATGTTATTGACAATTTTATAGTTTCATGTTATTGGTTTTTATTTGTTATTGGTTCTCATTACACATGCAATCTGTATTTAGTAAGCTCATTCATCTGATTGGATTATGTTGTCTCAGGGCACATAAACTTTATGCTTGCATTTGAGCTATTTTATGTAAGATGTGTTTTTTTTCCAAAGTATTTTACTTTATTTTTATCAGGTGGCTCGAATTGCTGGTGCTGAAGCTGAAAAACCATATGAGGTCCTAGGAGTGAATTGGAAAATGTCCTCTGATAATATCAAGAAAAGGTAATTAACAGCAATGCTTATCAAATATTATACCATATATCGTATATGATAATAAGAACACAGCACATTTTTTTGGGTAGAATATACTTCACTCTGTAACTTAGTACTTTAATCATAATCATGAGTTAATATGACATGCGATCATTGGCAAATCTAGATAAGTCAGGATATGTGTAAATTGATGGAAATCTCATCGAGTATTTGTTGGATCAGGTCCATGTTTTTTGTCTTCCAAATTTTTGTTTGAAGATGAATTTAAGTGCTCAAGTTTCAATGTTTAAGGTTTGTCCTGAAATATGTTGCGAAAATTCCCCGTCTATCGAAAGAGCATCCTTAATATGTTCTATTTGAACATGGTCTCCTTTTTCCAAATGGGCCCTGACTTATATGTGGTGACATGTCAAGTATTATGAAATCCTTTTCTGGTATACATCGTTTTTCAGAAGCTATACTATAAAGACAGCTTGATTCTGTATGAATTATCTGAAACAAATATTGTGCCCATCACATCTATTAATTTTTGAAGAACCGGCCTTCTCATTGACATTACATTTACCAATCACTCACTTGAAATTGAGTCGTGACCTGTGGATATGCGTTAAGTTCTTGTGCCTCTTGGCTGCCATCAGTATCGTATCTTTGTACTTAATGCCTCTAATATATGCCTAAACCATTCGTAGTCCTAATGATAAGTTAAGGCTGGTTGGATATCTAAACCAGTTGGTTCATCATCCTGGATAAGGCTTATTCCTATCATTTCCATTTATTCCGTGCAAGTTTTTATTATTATTTGGAACTGCAGAAGGAATCATCTGCAAATTAACTATTAATTTAGCAATTTTAGCTATGTTTTTATTACCTCAATTCTGTAGGTATTGGAAATTGTCACTTATGGTTCATCCAGACAAATGTTCTCATCCACAAGCACATCAAGCATTTGTAAAACTAAATCAGGCTTTTAAAGACCTTAAAGATCCAACCAAGGTATGCATTTGTAATACTAAAAATATCTTTATGCTTTAGCTTATCTTGGTGAATCAGTGATGCACATATGTGGCAATCTAGAAAGATAAAAATAACGTAGACGTGCGACTAAACAAAATCATACAGTGAAAATCTTCAAGTGAGAGCAACATTAGTGGCAAGGCTTCTGTCAGATGAGCCACTTTTTGGCATGCACATTTATATACAGTGACCTGATCCTACAGAAGTACACACACACATGTATGTATATGTTTGTGTGTGTATAATGTGTTCATTTAGTCCCATGGTTTGGGTTAATTAATTATTATTCATTTTTGGATTTTGTTGATTTCTTTAGCTTTAATAAACAGAAGAATTCTTAGCCTTCACGTTTAAATCTATATAATTAATTATTCTTAAATATAACTATTTAATAAATTCAATTAACTAAATATTCATTCAAATGGTAAAATGATAAAATTTAATTTCCATACAAATACAAAAATATATAAATAATTTACATAACAAGAATTAATAAAAAGTTCAATTCATAATTTTATTATTTCAGTAAACAATATATTAATCTATTAAATAATAGTAAGGCATATAACTTTCCAACCTGCTCTAGGCGTTTTCTCCCATCTTATTAATTATTTCCTAATGTTTTTAAATCCTTGTAATATATCATTTTTACAGCTATTTAAAATGTTCTATTAATTCTCTCCCACAATTATACATTCAAATTTCTACATTTTATAATTTCTACAAGTATTTACAAAGTTTTTATCTGTTTTCTTATGTTAATTTATATTCAAGTCGACAAGCACCATTGTTCAAGTGGTTAAGTGATTCGGTTTTGGTGCGAGATGTCACAAGTTCGAAACTTGCGTAGCGTGATTCGAACGTTTATTGACATGCGATATGTTGTTCCAGTGACATGTTGTATATAAAGTACCATTTCAACAAAAAAAATATATTCAAGTCCACGTATGCAAATTAATCAAAAATATTCCTCCTACTAATGTGTACACACACTTTGTTTATATCGACAACTATTTTATTCATATTTCATATCAACAAAAATGGAAAAATTAATTTCCTACTCTAATATATAAATCACCTTGAAAAAATTATATACATAAACAAAGATAATAAGTTTGACAAACACCATTGTCCCAGTGGTTAAGTGATTCGACTTAGGTGTGAGAGTTCACAAGTTCGGAACTTGCGTAGCGTGATTTGTGATATGTATCTAAATACCATTTCAAAAAAAGAAAAAAAGATAATAAGTTTAATTTGAAAAAAACATTTTCACATTATATTTATCATCCATTACACAACAAAACACTACTTTTAACAATATTACTGTGTGCAACACACGGGTTATACACTAATATGCATTAGAAACTGGGTAATACATGCGCGCGCACACACACAGAGTAGTTTAACTCTATGCATAACATTGTTATGATGTATCGTTTCTTTTGAGCTATAGCCAGTACTTAGTAGTCACATTTAAAATATGAAATGTACCATGAAAAACCCTATTGAATGATGTGGCACAATACACTCCTTTCAAAACACGTATCAGAGTTCTCTGTTTTCTTGAAAAATCTTTATTTTGAAAGGTGTGAAACCATTATATCATAGCACAGATTATTGCTATCATAATATAGAATATGTTAATGATGTTAGGCACCAAGCTGATGTCTCTGACATTTTCAAAATTTATTTTTCTTCTTTCTTTTTAGCTGTGTGTATAATGGGGTGTGTGTCCAGTTACTACATATATATGGGAGAGTATCGTTACGTTACTCAAATTAATAGCCGTTAGATCAAAGTAGTTGAATGGTCAAAATTATTACACGGACAAAAATAGGGGGTCTTTGGATTTGTTTGGGGGGGGGGGTGGCGTTGGTCAAAATCATCATTTAATCGCCTTAGGATTGAATTTAAGATTATTTTTGAGTTAGAAACCTGAGTGTTTGTGTTTGTGTAATTTGTACTGCTAATTACACGAGGTTTCACAATTTAATTCATTCTGCTTTTTCACAGAGAAATGCGATTGATGAGAAAATCAAACTCAAAGAAGAACAAGAAGCATTCAAGGTGCCCTCTCTTATACCTAATAAATTCCCTCTTATATTGTTTTTTAACAGCTTGGCTTAATTTCTTCAGACAGCGTTGTTACAACTTACTAGGAATGCTTATTCTGCATTGTTTATGGCATTTTAATTAATTCTGCAATGGCAAAATCTATTTGAACCCCATAAGTCTCTCTTCCCATCCCATTTTTTAACTTGAGTAATTTAAACTTCAGACGATCTGCTTTCCCAACTCATTTTTGACATTTCTCCCTTTATTTTTATTGTCTACATCTACATCAATATAAACCAAACTACACACAATTAGATATTTGGATTGGAACAATTTCAGTAAATATGCTCCGATTTTGATTGCTTTTAGCAACTAAAGGTTGAAACAATGTCAATATTTTACTTAGAAATGGTTGATTCTAAAAATTGACTTTATATAGGTTTGAATTATGTAGTAATCAGGGCCTTTTGGTTTGACTGACTTATTATTTTGTAAAAAATGAACGGTTTTATAAATTATAATTTGATTTTTATGAGATAGTATGAAATGCAGAAATGAAGTCTTGAATTTTGAAAATGTTAAGAAGATTAACGGTGCAGTTGCTGCTTAACGAAACGTGTTGTCATGGTCTATTATTTTGCAAAATCGATTTCTTTACTCAAGATTTCTCATCAAACTATTTTCATATTGCCATAGATTGAGCTGAAAGAGCTTCGTGAAGCTGCGAAATGGAGGAAAACCCAAGGTTTGCTTTTTTGTGCTGGTGTTTGTCAATACTTGTTTATATCTAAATACGGGCCAATATTTTGGTTGAGAACACCAAATTCGATGAATTAATTCTTCTGATAGCCACTTTGTAATAATATTTCCGAATTAGAATCACATAACTCTTACCAAGTTATGGATAAGCATAAAATATGATAGCGACATGGGTATAAAGCATGGTATGAGAATTTGGCTGAAACACGGAATTTTGGTCCTTTCGTTCCGGTTCCGGTCAGAGCAGGAGCAGAATCCGGTAAAAAGCCCGGTTCCGGTTGGTTCCTCGTGTAAAACAATCAAAATAAGTTCAATTTTGCTGTCAAACACAAAGGAATTGGAAGGAAAAGACAAAATGGATCGATTTTGAACGGTTACGGCTATGGAAAGAAACAATTCCAAAATTCAAAGTAACCTATCTAAATCGTACCTCTAAGTTGCAGCAAATAATCAAAAACTTAGATTTAGCATAAAAAGTCTACGCTCAGATCTTGCCTTCTTGCTCTTGCAACTAACTCTTTTCACAAGAAAAATCATTTGATGTGTCGAATTAGGGTTGAGTGAAGATGGATTTAGGGTTGAGAAAGGAAAAATGTACTTGGGTTGTGAGTGTGAATGGGCTACCTAGCCTGATTAATAAAGTTTGTTGGACCCAGAAATATAAACAGGCTATTTTATTGATTTTCATACCAGTGATTGTAAAATAAATGCAGCTGGATATAAGTAAAATTGGACAAATGTTTACATAAGTTAAGAGCAGTGCTTATTATTAATAATAACTTTATGATAGTTAGGGTTTTGAGCCAATAATAATAAAATAGTGTAGGATAGAAAATAATTTTATGAAGATTTTGGAATGATATTTTTTATTAAATATCATATAAATGAATTTATAGAGGTGGAGCCTTGGCACAACGGTTAGGTCACCCGCAAGGTGATCTGGAGGTCCAGGTTCGAGTCTGGAAACAGTCTCTTCGCAATGCGAGGGGAAGACTGCGTATATTATCGACCTCCCTAGAGCCCGCTATCATACGAGAGTCTCGTGCATTGGATTCCATCTTTATCATATAAATGAATTTATGTCAGAAAAATACCGGAATTTGCAAAGAGGAACTTAAACGGAATTTCTGAAATTTTGGAAACAGAACCAAAATTAGGAAAATTTTCAATTAAAACGGAAACAGAAACCAAAATCTTGAACCTTGGTATAAAGATAATAGCATGATCCAATATCATAAATTTCTAGGTTGTTACAATGTAAAATAATCGACTAAGTGATATCTCTGTTAGCTGGGATTAACTATTATCAGGGACGTATGATCACATATAGCTTTAATAGAAAAAGAATAGGGAATGCTCAAGCTGTGCCTTCAATCTGTTTCCCTCCATCTGGTTTAAAAGTGAACATTCTGTATTCTGTTTTGACCAGCTCCTTATACTTGAATACTGTCTTGTATATTAATTTCCTCACGTCTGTTTTGACCAGCTCCTTATACTTGACCAGCTCCTTATACTTGACCAGCTCCTTAGTTTACAATGTTTACACTAATTATTCTTTTATGTTTGTAGAACTAATAATATGAAAGCTATTCATGTTCTATGTTTAGTATCATTCCAGTTCAATGTTGTACTCCTAAGTTGGAAAAGCATAAACCAAGCAACATCAAATTTTTTAACTTAAAGTTGTGTAATGTGGTCAGGTATATCAATGGAAGGTGATGAGGAACTTCTTGCTGTCGCTGATGAGGTCACAAAAGAAGCACCGACGAGAGATGAATGGATGACAACTCTACCCCCCGAGAAGAAGGTAAAACCTCTCACTTTTTATTTTGTTATTACCACTGGCACATCAGCACATTGACATACATGATGTGTTTACGCTATTTGTTTTAAATTGGAACATATAAATGAATATTATGTGTTTTCTTCCATTTTCTACAGGCGGGAGGAGTGAGCATGCAGTCAAGAACATTTAGCAAGACCACCAAGGAAGGACGGGGTGACACTAGTGCATGGACCGATACACCTCTTGATAAAGCCCAAAAAGCAAAACAGAAGTAAGTATGACTATTTTAGTAATGGTTAGGCTACCGTAGCTCACAACGTTGCGCTTCTTAAATTTGAATGCAGCATATGATGCCTTGTAAATATGGGATTTTTTATATCATTTACTTGGAGCATCACATTCCCTGTTGCAAAAGATCTAATAATTTGTATATTTTTATATCTCCTACTTTTGGGAGTTAGATTAAACAAAAAGAAAATTTTGAAATCAACAAATCAAATGTCCACAGAAAAGAAGCATAATTAATGACATGAAGTAAGGAGTTTGATGCTGCAATTGAAACATAACGTAATTCCTCATCAAATACCTAAGCGCTGCCACAAACTACTGCAAGGACAGAAATGGTTACATTTTTTACTTTAATTCAAAAAGTTGGAAACTTAGGTAGTGTTTGGTTTAAAAACAAATTTTGTGTTTTCGGTTTTCAATATGTATCTCAAATATGAGAAGAATGGAGGGACGACGGAAGGGATGAAAGAAAGACGGATGGGAGGACTAAAGGAATAGAGAGACGACGGAAGAATGAATTGTTTCATGTGCTTGTGTTATTTTCCAAAACGCGGAAAATAAAAAAAAACTGTTTTCTATTTTGTATGTTAACTTCGTTTTCTAAATGGGTGGTTTTCGACAATATAAATGCATCGTGTGCATTTTTGTACTGATGAAAATCCAAAACCGAAAATAACAAACCAAACACTACCTTAGTAACTGGCAGAAGTAATTATTAGCTTGATAGTTTAACAACTTGTCAACACCTACTGCTAGGTTGCAAATTGTTATTTTTGTTTATGTTCCTAAAAATTAAGGCAATTTAGAAGTATAAGCTATTGGATGAAATAGGGCATGATTAGAGGATGCGAATGCTGTTTCCTGCTCAAACGTTATACACCATTCTAATTGAACACAGTAAAGATGATGCTGTTGAAACAACCATTGGCCAGATAATCTAAATAAGAAATTTATGTCAACTCAAACGTATGTTTTTGAGATTTCAAATGTTGTATGATGAATGCATTTCAGTTTATTCGAGTAAAGACCTAAAACCAATATTTGTACTTATTATTTTGTAGAACTTATACAAATCCATAATACTCTTGCAGTTATTTGGAGGCATACAACAAAACAAAAGCAATTGCAGAGGCAGAAAACTCGAAGAAAAGTGCAGATGCTGATTTAGTCGACAAATACAACTCATCAAAACGATCAAAATCTCTAGTTCAGAAACACCAAGAAGAGAAACTGGTGAAGAAAAAGAAACCAAAGCATGGACCTCAATCGGAGAAGGAAAAAGAAGAATGGATAGGTCAACATCCGTGGAAACCATGGGACCGTGAAAATGATTTGACAGCAGGACGGAAAAAAGTCAACCTCGACTCAAATGGCATGGCACAAGGTTTGACTTCACGGTTTTCTTCCGGAACAGTGCAAAGAAATTTCTTGTAACACATTGCTACTTGTGCATAGTCACTAAAGTGTTGTTGGAACATATGGCACAATACGTCGTTACTTATGTACTCTGGGAAGTTGGACTTAATTTCTTTGTTATGATAATGTTTACTCGAGAGAAGTCAAGTATTTTCTCCTGAGAATTGAATTTTATGGTAATAAAGAAAGTAGAATTATTGCATGGTTTTGATAGTGGACAATTGCTTGGAAGTTTTGATAGGCTGCAGGTTTTCTTACAAGCCTTAGTATTAAGGAATATTATTAGGGTTGATTATTAGTTTAATTAATTGTTAATTTTATGATTATTAAGTCATTGGGTAACTGTATTTTGGTCGGTGCATCCACTTTTGAAAAGAAAACGGAAAGCTCAGTGGGGCGATTATAGAGAATAAAGGTGGAATGTTGTCATTGCTGTAAATGTTGTAATTATTACAAGTAATATTAGTTACTATCCACTTTGTATTAGTGGGGATTCAAACTAAGAAAGAGAACAGTGATCCAAAATTTATATTTGAGAGAGATTTAGCAAGAGTAGAAATGGTAACGTTTTTCATTTCATTTCCTTTGAGAACCAAGGTACACAGATATACTAGAATGAAGCATGAGATGGTTTGACATGCAAAGGTGAGCTGCTAGGAGTAACCAACTTGAGCACTCGTTTTCGAACACTTAATTGAGATGATTACATCATGAATACTTTGCTAGTAACTTTGGTGATGCAAAATATGGACTAAGACATAAAAGTATAAGTACATTAATTTGACTGTTTTGTTTTCATTTTTTTTCCTTTTGATTTGGTACTGATCAACTATCATGGTTGATCATACACCCTAGCATATGCAAACATCATAAATTACTTTCTTAAAGTTAAAAATTGATGTAGGAGAAGCTTTTCCAAATAAATTAGTAAATTGTTGTCCAAGCGTATTTCTGAATGTATTACATTATTCTAATGGAGTTCATGTATACAAAATAACTCGAGTAGTATATGCTTCCCATTTGATATATCCTACTACGATTTGAGTCATACACAAAGTTGTCTTCATGAATTATTGTTGGACTCATATTGTTTGTAGAAATTTCATAACATCTTCTAGTGTGATTGGCAATTTTTTAACCACATGTTGACGATCAATTTCATATAGTGTTGAAATCTTGGAATGGTTGGATAATGTAGCGATCAACATTTTCTTTGTTGATCTTCGGGATAGAGTTGTGCTTCCACATAAATACATAATCCGTCCGTAATCACGTTGTACAAGGATCATAAAAGTATCTAGTATTTGTATAGTTCTTTTTTGGTGATGCATCCGAGTTGAGTAAGCTCATATTGATTGCTCCACGGACACGCGCTTCGCGCGTGATAATAACATATGTCTCGCGTATGAATTATTTTTCTACAGATTATATACGATTAACACGTTCAAGAAAAAAAGTTTGCACAAATATTTAGTCATGTTTTTATGTTGAAATAATGTGTAGTTAATTTAAACTTTTATTTCTAAGTTGCAACATCTAACTTTTATTGTTTGTTTGAATTTTATTTGTACTATTAATTAATAAACAACGAATTTGTAGTTAATTAAAGAAAAAATGTTTTTTGGTTAGATTTTTGAAGTGTAGATGGACGGTTTGAATTTGTAAAGAAGTTTAACTGTCATATCCTATTGTAGGGGATATTAAGATTTGTTAATATTTAGCAAGTTTAACTGTTAGTTCCTATTTTTAAGGATTATTAAGATTTATTAATATTATAGAGGGGCATTTTTGGTAGTTTACGCTGACACAAAAAAGTGTGACACCAAAGATATTACAACTATTATTAAAAATGATTCTTTATATTCCAATATCTTTTAGGCTAATAAATTAACTGAAAATGCAATATTAGATCTTATACACCACGCTAGATATTGCGTAGACAAATGTGCTAAGATGTGGTATTTCAAGACCTTAACTTTTTATTGTCTTCTTTTTGGTGGATGTATCTTTTTCAGTGATCAAACAATCATTGAACAACTAATTGGATGATAAATTCTAGTGGAAAATAGGCATAAGGACAAACTTTGAAAAAAAATTAGGCTGAAGGACAATAAGTTTTGTTTTTAGGTTGAAGTACAAACTTTGATAAAAATTAAGTTGAAGGACAATGCTAAATATAGTTAGCATTTTGTACAGTGTAAAACTGAATATAATGCTAGTTATAATAACATTTTCTATACTGTAAAAACTCAATATAATGCTAGTTATAACTAGCATTGTCCTTCAGACTAATTTTCTTTCAAAGTTTATCCTTCAGTCCAAAATAGAAACTTGGTGTCCTTCAACCTAATTTTTTTCCAAAGTTTGTCCTTGTGCCTAATTCCCTCTAAATTCTATTACCATACCATAGTCCTTTACTTCCCCATTTTAGTGAATTTAAACTAAAATCTTGAGTATAGCAGGTAGTGGTGGGTACACAAAATTTCCATAACGTCTAAAGCATTTTTGATCCCTTCCAACCATTGCCTGAATAATGCAATTTATTCTGAATTCCATCCCGTCAACATCGGAATTCCAATTGAAGAAAGTCAGAAAATTCAAAATAGAACACAGAATTCCGTTTTTTCGATGAGAGAATTTTGTAATGTAGAGTATGTACTTGAACGATTAGGTAGAAGTCGCTATTTTTTCATTCAAACCGCACTAACTTCTTCAAGTTGACTCGAAATTGGACAAGACTTTGACCAATGAACTCGCGTCTACGATATGAACAACATTGCACACTTGGATACTTCATATTCCAAATGTACGTTGTAGTTCTCCATGACGAATAATAGTTGTACTTGACAATTAACATGCTACATCCCCATACTAAACTCTGACTTGGCATAAATCGTTATTTTTCCGTTCAAACGATGGTAACTTCTAATTACTAACTCACAATCGGGCGAGATTTTGATCAATGAACTTACATCTACATTACGAACAATATTGCACACTCAGATACTTCATATTCTGAAACGTTGTAGTTTTTCGTGTTGACTAACAGTTGTACTTGCAAACAGCAGGCTGCATCCCCATATCTAAACTCTAACTAGCAGAAGCCGCTATTTTTTAGTTCAAATCGCGGTAACTTCTTCATACCAACTCAGAATCAGGTGAGGCTATGACCAATGAACTCACATCTATATTACATATAATATTGAACACTCAGATACTTCGAATGTACAATGTGGTTCTCCATGTTGACTGACAGTGTACTTGGCAATTAACATGATGCATCTCCATATCCAAACTCTGACCAGGTAGAAGTCGTTATTTTTTTCGTTCGAAATGCAGTAAATTCTTATGCTGACTCAGAATCAAGTGAGACTTTGACCAATGAACTCTCATCCACATTACGAACAATATGGAATCATTGAATGTATGTTGTAGTTCTACATGATAGCTAACAGTCGTACTTAGTAAATAATAGACCGTACTCTCACCTCTAAACTTTGATTTTGATGAAAATTTGAATTTCGATGATAACTAGAACTTGAATTTGAAATTTTGAATTTAAATGTTAACTATTTAAGATTTTTAAAAGGTAAAAAGCATAATTTAAATAATTTTGATATTTTCTAAAAATTTTATTAGTCAAATATAATTTAAATGTGTTAGATGGATAACCCATGTATTAACTAGGATTGTGTCAGATTGATCCATATACTACATGAGTCAAATGGAATGAATCATAAATAAGTTGAGTCATTTTTTATATGATCCATTTATGATCCGATCCGATTTGCTTGACACGTCTTTACCAATTAAATACAGTAAAATAATTTGAAGGAAAGGAAATTCCATGGAAATTGCATAAATTTTCGTATTTTTGGCCAACCGTTGAAAAGAATTTCTTTAGAAATTATTTTTT
Source organism: Allium fistulosum (assembly GCA_030737815.1). Taxonomy (NCBI): domain Eukaryota; kingdom Viridiplantae; phylum Streptophyta; class Magnoliopsida; order Asparagales; family Amaryllidaceae; genus Allium; species Allium fistulosum. The sequence continues at coordinate 796,481,895 of CM060908.1, forward strand.
AGAACTTCAGGAAAAACGAAAATTTAGTAAAAAAAGTCCAAAGGAAAAGTTTGGGAATATGGAAAGAAAACCCTAGCTATAGGTAGGGGATGGAGAGATCCATAAAGAGATAAGATTATAGGGATATATGCTAAATACAGATTGAGGAAGAGCAGAAAAAAGCCGATGAAGAAGCCAACCTTCAACTCCCAGTCAGCCCATCTTTAGGGCTACAAATTTTGTACGATTGTCCGATGTCCACTTGTGTCCGAAGCCGAAAATTGTCCATCTATGTCCATTTGATTTTCATTTAAGAAATGAATAAGGAAAAGAAGAAATGTACAAAATTATGTTCATCCTAATTGTCCGATAAATTTTCTATTGTTTGTCTATTGTCTGACTCGTTCAAAAAGTGTCCGAGATGAGATCTCGTACGGTCCGTATCCATCTGAATTTCTCATATAACAGAAATTAAACACACATCCATCTGGTTGGTCCGGTGTAACTGATTTACACCCTACCTCAAAGGAAGATGATGAGAAGGTTTAGAGGAAGAAGATAAGGAGGTCAATAGGAAGAACATTGAACTGCTAGATGTGGCTCACCTTGGTACTTCTCAAGCATCATCAATCCTTCCTCTTTCTCCTCCCAAGATCAATGTTGGCATTGTGGTCTCCAACCTTCTTCCTTTGTAGGTTACACAATTCCCCTTTACATTTTACTTTCTTTTAGAGGGTCAATCTATAAATTATAAATGAGTATGAAGTTGTAATAATCATTCTTTTGCTCCACTTCCTTAAACTCGAGCTATCTTTTCCAATAATAATAATATTAATAATACTAATAATCTTTTGTAGTTTTTGCAAATCTTACCTTTTATGACATTATGATAATTTTATTGTGTTTTTTGTGATGATTCCTTGATTGCCCTACTTTAATCGGATTCATTATGCATTGTCATGTCATTAATTTATTATTATTAGTGTTATCCAACCTTTTGACCATATAATGTTCGGACAAACTGGACGAATCGAACTCGGAGTTATCAAGGTAGAAAGCCCAGAGATATAGCCCTAGCGTCCAAAAATGAAACACGAATAGAGTCACGGTATAAAAGTAAAGGCAACTCAAGCCAAAGCAAACATGGATCCACTTCGATACCGATCCAATCCCCTGGGTCGATACCGATCCGTTTTTCTCCTCCATATTCGATCATCTGCTGTTTATATACTCTATTTGATACTAGAAGCCTATCCCAAGTGTTTTTTTGTCAATTCATGCAACTCTCTATTGATCTCCACGAACACTTGAATCAGCAACTCTGTTCTTCCACAAATCTATTGTTTGGACTAAGAAATAAGATAATATTGGTGCAAATAACTATGGAATCATGAAGCTAACTACAAGACGAGCCAAAGCGAAGAGTTCATGATGACCAGATTGGCCATCTTACAGATCAATACCAACCCGAGCCCTTGGAGTCGTACCGACCCATATAAGTTGATGAGGCGGTGTCCTACTTTGGTGGAGAAATATTCTAAGGCATGAAAAAGGAGAAGGAGATCTTTTGTGCAAAATTTTAGGTTTCCTACCTCTATAAATATGAAGGTATGGCTCATTTTTCAGGATCTTTTGGCTCTAGCTCTTCTTACTTTGATTTCTTGTATCTCTATCGGAGTTGTACTGACCCGTAAGAACTTCTGCATTCAAATCAAAATATTAGCAATAAAATCATTAAGTGGATGTAGGCCTTGATTTGCCGAACCACTATAAATTTTTGTGTATTCTTTCTTACCCGTTTTCATTTAATTTTCTTTACCTTTTGTTCTCTACTCAGTCTTCCAGGTGTTTATACCAAATGGTTCAAACATTTTAGTGCTTTCATTGAGAGTTAAACTCAAGCTACTTCAATCCATCATCTACTATTGGACTTCTTAATTCCAAGAGATAGATCCAATTTTCCAATCCTACTTTACTACTATTCAGATTTCAAAAAATCTAAGAGAGGCAATTTGCAATGGCCCCATCAAGAAGAGACCATTGAACCAATTCCAGAGCTACTACTGCAGTTGAGAACCAAAATGCTCAGCATATGGATGATGCTGCTCAACTAGAGCAACCGGAGATCCATAATCCAGTTGAAGTCATGACCGGAATGGAGATGGGTCAGATGATGAAGTAGATGGATGATAGATTCTAGGAGAGTCATAACCAGATACACCAATAGATGCAGTAGAGCTTGAGGCTGTTGAATAAACTAATGCAAAACAGCCGTAGAAGGAGCATGAGAGATTTGAGTTCAAAAAGTTCCTCATCATCCGAGTAGAGATGGAGAGATAGGAAGTAGTAGAAGACTCATAATGCTGTTGGAATGTCTTACCAAGGAAGAAGACAAACTTTGGGCATAAGGTTGTGGATCGGTACCGACCCAAGAGTACGGGTCGGTACTGACCCAAACTGACCTAACCAATGGTGGGCCTACGTCATTTGGAAAGTGGCATGGATCTGGCTTCTGGTCGTGCTATAGATGATCATAATCTAGAAAATCATGCTGCTATTGATGATACAACTCACAGGAATCAAATAGGGGATTGCTAGACGAATGGATCCCCCAAAAGCTGGGGAACCTAGATATCGAGAGCCAAGCCGAGAGTGTTTGATGAGACTAACACCTGAGGTGGATCCCGACTACCTCTGTTCAGTTGAACTTGTAGACCCGATACTTAGAAGACATGGTCAGAAGACTTGTAAGTGAAAATCGGTTCAGTACCAATGATGAGTGGGGTACCTCTTTAAGTCGAATTCCATTTATTGAGAACATCCTATGTGAGAGATATCCCTGATAGTTTGCAATGCCGACTGTGCCATTGTACGGAGGAACAGTGGATCCTAGGCAGCATTCGATAAGATATGAGTAGCATATGGATTTCGCCAGAGCTTCCGATGCCGTGAAATGCCTCTATTTTCTAATTTTCCTAGAGTAGTTATGATGTGGTTCACTCGACTTCTGTCGAGGTCCATATCATCTTTACCTGAGTTGTCAAGAAAGTTTATAGAGCAATTCCGCTTACATACTCCACGTCTGAAACATATGATGTCTCTATCAAACCTCTTCCAAGCTAATGGATATTCGCTAAAGGATTTCTTAAATCGGTTCCACACAACCATGACATAAGTTACAGATCCCAAGGATGACATAGTGCTGATGGTGCTAATCAGAGGGATTCATCCTGATACAGATTTCGACAAATGGTTAGAAAGGAAACCCCACCGACGATGGATGCTTTCTATAGAAAGACCAATGAGTACTTACGCTTGGAAGAAGCACATAAACGCCCATGGAAAAATAAGGCTTGGAGTTCAATTGGAGTAGTGTAGAGCAATGTCGTTGTAAAGCAATTTGGAGGAAGTTCTGGAAATGTAGATGTGAAAGTTGGTAATAAGAATGATGGTCAAAAGTAGAATGATGACAAGGATAAAAAGAAAAAATTGGATAACAGGAATCGACTAGGACTCCTAAGTACGACAGCTATACCGAGTTGAATAACTCGACAGAGATATCTATCTCGCAACTCAAGGCACTGAGCAGTATAGGAAGCCGGCTCCAAGGGAGTCAACTGAGAAGAGAAGAGATCTGGAAAGTTCTGCAGGTTTCATGAGAAGCATGGTCATAATACCTACGAATGCAGGCACTTATGAGATATGATTGAGGAGTTGATTCGAAAGAAAAATTGCAACAGTTTATGAAAGCCCCACAGAACAGAGGGCAAGGAAATTCTAATCCCCTTAGGTCGACATTCCAATGGGAGCAAGCTGGTCCTAATGGTTAGGAGCCCAAGCTACTCGAGAAACATTTGGTGATAAACACAATCATCGGTGGACCGTATCTAGATGACAAGATTTTGAATGGGATTGACAGGTATGCTAGTGCTTTGAAGCATGCCGAGTATGGGAGCTGTTTGGATGTTGAGGATGGAACTCCCACAAAGTAATTCAGAACCATGACAGATGACATTGTTTTCTAGAACAGAGATGCTGATGGGATGGAAGCCCCGACGATTAACCCATCGGATATAACAGCTACGATTGGTGCTGCTATTGTATGAAAGGTTGTGTTCACTGTAGGAGTTCGGTCAACATTCTATTCAAAAAATCTTATGACCAAATGCTCTTGGAGGTGAAGGATTTAAAATCTTGTAAATCTTGAATATAGGGGTTCAATGGGATGACTACTGAGCCAGTCGGATATGTTGAATTACCAGTGGTGCTTGGATAAGGCGACCACAGGTGAGTGCGAGTTGTGCCTTTTGTTGTGTTGGATATTTACTCTACTTATAACACATTTTTGAGCTGACCGGCCTTGCCCGAGTTCAGAGCTATTATGGCTCCCTGGTGTTTGATGCTTAAATTTTCTACGGAGAATGGTGTGGGAGTAGTGCATGGATATCAAGGGCTTGACCATAAATGTTATGTCGTCGAGCTAAGAGAGGCGAGGCGAAGAGAGAAAGGAAAAAGTGTAGAGGGAACTCTCTCCATCAAGGATTTGGACGCATAGCAATCAATGCCTGAACCCTAGCCAGGCTGCATAGTCGGTTCCATAAGGATATAGACCCATGAAAAGAGCCATTGGATGGAAGAGCTGCTCCAGCCGATTTAAGGATTAATATCCCGATCAGTCGGGATAACCCAACACGGATCCTGAAAGTTGGATCACAGCTTGGTGTCAAGACGATGAAGGAGTTGATTGGTTTTCTCTAGGCGAACCTGGATGTGTTCGCCTGGATGCACTCTGATTTGTGTGGGATCTCATCGGAGATAACGAGCATTGCATCAAACATAAACCCCAAATGAGTTCTTGTGAAACAAAAGCACAACAGTGTGGGTTCGGAGATATCCGCTGCAGTAAAAAAAGAGGACGTGATCTTACTCTTGAGAGCATGGAATAACGAGCACTTACGAAGCTATTTTACTTAGGAATAAAGCCATGTAATAAGATAGACCTGCCCTTTCCCATTTTCAATAAATGGCTTTCCGGATCTGTCTTTACATTCCTCAAGAGTTGTGACTTGACCAACTGGAATGAATCTGCATGAGAATAATGCAGATGTGTAGGTACCCAAATATAGGTGCCAATAAAACTTCTATGGTTCATGATCGGACACTCAAAGTTCGTCTCGATATCCAGAGGTTGATATCAGCCAACTCTTGTCCTCGGTTTAGGGGTAGGAGTATAAACTAAACGAACATGACCCAATAATCTGTCGGCTAACTCTTGTCCTCAGATTTGGGGTAGGAGTATAAACTAAATGGACGTGACCCGACCATCCGTCGGTCAACTCTTGTCCTCAGATTGGGGGCAGGAGTGTAAACTATATGGACATGACCAAACTATCCATCAATTAACTCTTGCCCTTGATGTGGGAGCAGGAGTATAACCCAAAATAGATGTGATATGATTGTCCATGCACTAACTCTTGCCCTTGATGTGGGGGCAGGAGTATTAATTTAAATTGGACATGACACGACCATTCATTCACAAACCCTCAACCTTGATGTGAGAGGCAGGAGTATAAATAAAAATGGATGTGATAAGACTATCCAATTCTTAACATTTTTGCCCAGAATAGGCAAAACGAAAGATCTGTACCCACCGTAAGGTGGGATCTTACCTATGAACTTTGGTTGACGGATGGAGCTAGGTGAGATTGAAAATAAACATCCTAGACGAGGATGTATGGACAATGATCTTAAGTAGTTAATTTAAACTAGTGCTCGAAGTTCAGCGCAATCTGATATCGTTATGCTGGAAAAGGATATCCGGACCGGTATTATAAGTGGTAAACCTCAACTATTATCCAGAGCTTGACACTTCAACAATTACTTTACGTTCACGAGAACGATGAAAGGCCAGTAATTATAGAATAGGCTAAGGATTTAGTCCGATAATAATCACTAAAAGGAATGGATCATAAGTAAATTGAATGGAAAGTTCATTTCTAAAACAACTTAGGTGAATTCACTAAAAGGTTTGATGAAATAAAAAGTCTTTGTTATTAACATTCAAAATGGAACTTGAAAATCTAAGTAAAAGTTTTATTTACTTCTAAAATAAAAAGCGAAAGCGGGGGCCAAACTCACACAAAGCCGGCCAAAAAACCAAAAAAGACTACTACTATTATATAGACTAAAAGTGAGTCTACCTACACCAAGAAAACTGACTACTACTTCTTCGACTTATGCTTCCTCTTCATAGTGTCGGGAGATACGTCACTTGGGCTTTCACCTTTCCTTTTTCTTCTTTTTCTCCGCTTCCTTTTCCTTTGGATGGAGTGCTCTATGATGATCTAGCAAGTATACTCTGAGCATTCCTGGGCGAAGGAAGAGAGACATGAGCATAGATGGTCTATCCGGGCAAGGCAATGGATAAAGGAGGAGGGATGACCTCTAACTTCTCCTGCTTAATCTCTATAGCAAGGAGGATTTGTTTCTCAATTTTATCTAGCTTGACCTCTTTGGCAAGGCAAAGTTCCTGCTCAAGTTCACTCCTAGTGGCACCCATCAAGGGCTCAGAGACTCCAGTGATCACCACTTTATCTCAGTCTGAGCACCCTGAGTTCCACCGGTTCCATCATCTTGTAAGGAATTGATCATCTGTGCACCAAGCCCAGGAGTCTTGCTAGTCAGAATGTTTAGGACTTTTGTTGAAGTAGTCACAGTCACCAACTCTGTAATAACGGCCTATTGCCCTGATTGGAGACCTTGGTTAGGGAGAAGGACGACCTGGGGCTAACCTGAAACTTGGGATAAATAAATAAAGAGATCAGTGACATTGATCGATGACACGTCAACTCTCTGAAATACAGAAGAAGTCAAAGAGATACCTTCTTCGGTTTGGGGTTCTATGTGTGTAATGACTCTAATTTTAGCTAACATTATTTAGAACATTTAATTGGGTAAATAAAATAAAATAATATTGATAATTGAGGGATTGAGATTTGTAAATTAGGGAGGAGCCGTGCCTTAATGAATGTGTTAATAAAAGGGAAACTAAACATAATTAACAAGGAGGAATATGGTGAGGGTAAAATGTGAATAACCTTTATTTCTATACCCAAACCCTTCCATTCTCTCCACTTCCTCATTCATTCTACATTCACAAACTAAATAATGATTCAAGTAGAAAGCTTGAAAAGATCAATCTAAGACCAAATCTCAACCTTCTTATCACAAAGCCAAGGTGAATAATTATTTACATCTCTATTTTTGATGAATGATTTCGGTTTAAAGGTAAACAAGCTTTCTTTTGCAAGTATATGCCATGTTTAGTGTTTAAAGATCATATGTTATGTTGATGATTTATGGTTTAAATATGATTTATGTGTTATGTTTGAGTTAGAAACTCATTCATATGACATTCAATTGACTTGAGATTTTGATATGATATGAGAATCATTATTTTAGATGTGAGTTTCTAGTTTTATAATTTTCCAAGTTAATATAGATTTATGGTGAATTTTCTAAGCCTAGAAATGATTTTAATCAGTTTTAATTATTATAAATAATTAAATATTATTTCTGCCCCTGAAATTTTGAGATAAGGAAAAGAATATTTGATTTGATTTAATTTATTTTTTTTGGGATTTTTCCTATGATCTTAGGATCAGTAAATAAATTATTTTCAATAACATGGGCTTCTTAAGTAAAATGTTTAAATTTGAGCTTCAGTATAAATTGTTTGAGTATTCATGCATATAGCATGCGACCGTATTTTAAGAGAAAGAAATTGGCAAAGTTTTATAAACCAATGAGATTTTGACAAATATTAATGGTTAGGTGAAAATGAGTTTCTTTTAAAAACAAAAATGCAGTTTTTACTTTAATTACAGCTTCGCCACTTACCCTGCTTGTTTCCATCACCATACCACCGCTTGTAAACCTTCCGCATCCATACAAAAAAATGCACATGGTATCAGGCATTTGATACGTAGTGTATTAGAGTTAGGTAGAAGGAAGAGATGGTGGAAAAGGAATGCTTGTGACGAGGTTGAAGTCGCTTTTAACAGCTTTCGAACCCATTGGCCTGCCTTTTTTTTAAAGTATGCTTACAAAAGGGCTACCGCTTTCGAACCCCTTCAAAACCTTAACGGCCACATTGATACCCTTCGCCTTTGTTAAAGGCCGCCATTTTAAACCCCTAAACTAATATATGCCGAAGGAAGGCTTTCGCCTTGGTTCCCTTTCGACATCATTGTTGTCGCTTTTGTTAACCAAAGATTTACGAAAGGGTGGTGCCATCCATCTCCTTTCATAATTTTAGTGCCACTTTCCCTAATGCCTTCGAAGGGGATGCCTTTGAAGGGAATGCTTGCCATTCTGTTTTAATTTATAAAATAACGGTTTCGAAGCTATCTCTTCTGCTATCCTTTTACTTGAAACCAATGCTTTCGAAAGTGAAGCTTTCATCCTGTTCCCTTAGACCCTATATTTTTATTAAATGTTGAACTCGATGATTTCGAAAGGGATGCTTTTAATGACTTCGAAAGGGATTGTTTAAGGTTTTAGACAGTGGTTTCAAAGGTATTGTTTTGGCTTTATAGCCCAATGTTTTCCAAGTTAAAAAGGTTTTCTTGTTTAAGTATGATTTAAAAGGGTTAAATCAATTTAAAAGAAATGTTTTCAAGGAAAATTGAATAGGATGGTTAGCTCTAAGTATATGACTCAGATATTAGAAACCAGATGGGACTGGTGTGGGGTCACGCCATATACTTTAGCTAGTAGCCCCTAGCTAATATAAGTCCAAAATTGCAGTGTGTAGGGCTTTGTCACAGGTAAGACTAAAGTGATATTACATACAGAAAGGAATACACAGAGTAGAGATAGGTTATTGGTGAGGCCGCAAAACCATTAGGATCAGTTGACCCTAGGAGAAGTAAGTTAAGGACAAACCATCTAGTATTGTGTCTAACAGAAGTTAGAATATTTATTATGTTTGGTAGGCTCGAGTTAGCTAGTGATGAATAGTCAGCCAGATAAAACTATAATGTTCAGACGGATAGTCCATTGATTACCTAATTTATATGCATATATGTTATTGCTATTGATGTCTTAATCAGTTTGATTGCAGGATTTTGATTTGCAAAAGATATGATTTTAAAAGAATATTAGTGAAGGGAAACCTATTCCGCTAAGCGGTATAGTCTCACTTAATATTAGTAAATCGAGATGTAATAGAATTATCCACACCAAGCTTTATGTCTGACTTAACGTTTATGTTTTCTCCTTAAACTCTCGAGTGCTCAAAATTTAATTTGAGTAGACTGAGATTTAAGGTATTTTAGGTTTTAGTAGGTGATAAATAAAGCTTCTGAAGACGTGCAGGAGGCAAGGATTATCTATTTAGGAGCCTATCCATTATTGTTCCGCTATGATGTATTTATTGACTGGTATGTATATTTAGTACTCAGATCATCCAAAGGGGTATCTTCATATGTCGCTCTTGACGTATTTTGTAATAATTATATTTATCTAAACTAGAGAATTGTTTTGGGATTATGTAATTGAATATGAAATACTGATTTGAAATGTAATCAGAAAAGCTGTTTTGAAATCTGTGTTGATTTTATTTCATATTCATGTGCTTCTGATATTATGGATACCATTAACATTACCGTATTTTATCACCGGAAGTTAATACTATAGATGACTGTAGCATTAGCAATTAGCTTCGGACCTCAAAATAGGGGATGTTATAACTTGGTAACAGAGCATAGGTTTATGAAAACTTAAAAGAAATTTTAAATCCTAAAATAATTTTGAAAAAACATAATCCTAAGGAATTAGAGAATTGGGGTATGGGATAACGTACTTGTATTTGTTATATATAAGTATATGCTTTATCTCCATCTTCCCATCACCCTTAGGCTATTTTCCGTATCTTACAAAGGTTCGAATGAAAATTTAAGGGAAGTAAGATATGGATGCTAGGAATGGAAGAGTTAACCTTGGTGGAGGAAGCACCACAACTAATGAAAATGCCAGACTGAATACTCGAAGGAATCCAGGTCGGGCATAAGCTGCTAATGTGGGAGCTGGAGCACTGCAAGTTGACATGGGAGCTATTTATCAGTTCTTCGTCAACATGATGCAAGCTAGAGTTTATGCCGGATTAGTTGGAGAAGGAAACCAGGAAGCTCCGATGGTCAATAACTATGCAGTATTGTGCAGAGACTATGCTAGGCTTGGAGGGCAGCCGTTTATCCAAATTGAGGACGCAATTGGAGTGGAGAATTGGTTGCTCCATTATGAATTGATTTTTTTTCTAATTTAGGACTTAACGATGAGCATAAAAGGAGATTGGCATCCACACAGTTGCAAGAAGCAGCACTGTACTAGTGGAACAGTGTTACCGTGCGAGTAGCTAAAGAGACCATGACTTAAGAGGAATTCAGAAGGAGGTTTGAGGAAAGGTTCATGTCAGAGATTGCTAAGTCAACTCTGCTCAAGAAGTTTGTTGAGTTGGTGAGGGAGACATGACAGTGCTTGAGTATACTACCAGATTTGAGGAATTAATGAGATACAGATATGCTACGATTGATACAGTTATAAGAAAGAATGAGAAGTTCATCCGTGGATTGAGACCCGAGCTTGCTAAAGCAACTTTAGCACATATTAGGGATCTGTGCGATGTAGTTGTTGAGATGGCTTTGAGGAATGAGAAGATGCTCACTTTCTTTAATTGTAACAAAGTAGTGGAAACTTAAGGTGGGCAGAACCAAAAGAGAAATTTTTTCCACAAGAAGGGAGCTCAGAAAAGTAGAGCTGCCAAGAAAGGAAAGACAGAAGTTATCTGCTACAAGTGTGATAAGAAAGGGCATTTCGCTAATGAATGTCATTCAGGAGGTGGAAATAAGGTGATTGGGAAGAAGAATATCAAATGCTTTGGACATTATAAGAACCAGTGCAAGGAACCAGCCAAGGATGGAAATGACAAAGTGTTTGCATTGAAACCGGCTACCTCAAAACCAATAGCAGAGGAGAAAGGAAAGGCTGTGTTGGGAGGTACACTTTTGTTTCAAGGTATGTTAGTTAGAGTTCTATTTGATACTGGTGCACTGCATTCTTTTATATCTAATTGTTTGATAGATAAGCTTAACCTAGAACCCTCATACCTAGTTACATCCTTAAGGGTTGTGAATCCGATAGAAGGGTATGCGACTCTTGGGATGAGATGTGACCACTTAGTGCTTGAATTGTTAGGTCATATATTTGCTTTCAGTTTGCATGTGTTTGATTTCGTAGGTTTCGAAATTATTTTGGGTATGGATTGGTTAAGTAAGTACGATGTTAGGATATTTCACCATGATAGGAAAATATCACTTAGTCACCCTAATTGTAGTGATCGGATTATATACACTCTTTGTTAGGCGTTATGGACGAAGAAGACGAGTTGAATCGAGTTTTGTTGTTAGAGAATTCACAGATGCCTTTGAGCCCGTGATAGGATTACCACCGAAACGAGCCATTTAGTTTTAGATAGATTTAGTACTTGGAGCTGAACCTGTAAGTAGACCGCCAAGTAGAATGACACCTACCGAGATGAAGGAGCTAAAGGTGCAGTTGGTGGATTTAGAAGGTAATAATTTTATCAGACCAAGCATTTCTCCTTGGGGGCAGCCACGGTGTTTGCAAGGAAGTTGGACGGATCGTTAAGGTTGTGTATCAATTATCGTAAGCTGAATGTGAAGACGATAAAGAACCGATATCCATTACCTAGGATTGACGATTTGTTCGACTAATTGAGTGGAGCCAAAGTATTCTCTCAATTAGATTTGGCTATAGGGTTCCATCAACTTAGGGTAGCAAAGGATAACACTCCTTTGATGGAGTTTAGGACAAGATATAGATCATATAAATGGTTAGTGATGCCGTTTGGACTAATTAATGCCCCATCATTCTTCATGGACTTAATGAATAGAATCTTTCGAGAGCATTTGGACAGATTTGTATACTATTCATAGATGACATATTGATATATTCCAAAAATGAAAGAGATCGTGAAGTTCATCTTAGGAAAGTGCTTGAGATACTGAGGCAGCATCAATTGAAGGCAAAGTTTTTGAAGTGTCACTTTTGGAAACAGGAAGTGAAGTTTCTTGGTCATATAGTCTCGGAGAAAGGGTTGTTAGTAGATCCAACTAAGATCGAGGCAGTGAATAATTGGAAGAGACCTAAGACAGTGACTGAGATAAAGAGTTGACTAAGCTAACTGGGAAAGAGGTGAAGTATGTTTGGACCGATAAATACGAGGAAGCATTTCAGAAGTTGAAACATTTATTGACTAAAGCATCTGTGTTAGTTGTTCCAAAAGGGAATAAGGACTTATTGGTATACACAGATGCATGTGGAACAAGATTAGGAGCTGTGCTAATGTAGATGGGTAAAGTGATTGCCTATGCTTCTCGATAGCTCAGACTGCATGAAGTTAGTTATCCAACTCATGATATGGAATTAGCTGCAGTAATTTTCGCATTAAAGATGTGAAGACATTACCTTTTGGAAGAAAGATTCAAGCTGTTTATGGATCATAAGTCACTAAGATATTTATTCTCTAAAAAGGAGTTGAATATGAGACATCGGAGATGGTTAGAGTTCATAGCTACATACGAATTTGGTATTGAGTACACACTAGGAAAAGGAAACAAGGTTGCAGATACACTTAGCAGAAAACATCAGAATGCAGTATTGGCAATGATAGCCGAGTGGAAATATTTAGAAGCGTTGACTACATGCAGAGTACAATGGAGATCTAAGGCTAGTTCTAGTCGAGAAACTGCCATGTTATCATGTTTAGAAGTTCGATCGATGATGATCGAAAGGATTGCTTCTAAATAAGGAGAAGATCCATTATTAGCCAAGTCGATTAAAAGATTAAGGAATGGAACAAAGAGTGATGACTTAAAAGATTTCATTCTTGACCAGAATGGGTGGTTAAGGAAGAAAGGATGACTATGTGTTCCAAGTGTGGGAAACATTAGGAAGGAAGTTCTTAGAGAATGCCATTGTTTGAAGTTCACCATTCATCCGAGAGGAACTAAGATGTATCAGGATATGAAAAGGAGTTTCTTCTATGAAGGTACAATGAGAGATGTAGGTCTATGGGTGAAGCAATGTTTGAATTGTCAACAGGTAAAGGCCGAACATCAGAAATTGAGTGGATTAATTCAACCTTTGGATGTTCCAGTCTGGAACGGGATTCTATCTCAAAGTATTTCATAGACGGATTACCAAGGTCAAATAGAGGAAATGAGAGTATCTAGGTTATAATGGACTGATTGACTAAGAGTGCACACTTTATACTTGTTAAGTCGACCGGGACAACACCAGATTTTGCTAAGTTATTTATAAGGAATATAGTTAGACTGCATGGAATTCCTAATAGTATAGTAAGTGATAGAGATTGCTTATTCACTAATGAGTTCTGGAAGAGTCTACAGGATACTTTAGGTACCAAACTCATTACGAGTACCGCTTACCATCCGCAGATAGATGGGCAAACAGAGAGAGTTAACAAAGTCTTAGAGGATTTGTTAAGAGCTTGTGTGCTAGATTTCGAAGGATCATGAGAAGACATCTACACTTAGTCGAGTTTTCATATAACAATAGTTATCAGACTAGTATAGGGATGGCATCGTTTGAAGCTTTGTATAGAAGGCCATGCAAATCTCCAATTTGTTGGTTAAAGACCGGGTATAGATTAGTTCTTGGTCCGGATTTGATTAAAGAAGCTGCAGAAAAGATTGAGTTAATTCGGGCTAGAATAATGGAAGCTCATCTAGGTAGAAGAGTTATACTGATAAGAGATGGAAAGATTTAGATTTCTCAGTTGGAGATCACGTTTTCGTAAAAGTATCACCATTGAAGGGTGTGATCAGATTCAGTAGATCGGGGAAGTTGGCATTAAGGTTCGTTGGACCATTTCCTATTATAGAAAGGATAGAGAACTCATGTATTGGGTATAGTTATCGAATAGTTTGGCAGGAGTCCACAATTTTTCTCTCCATATTTCTCATCTAAGGAAGTGTATTCGAGATCCAGAGACTACTATTACACCGACTATGTTAGAAGATCTAGTAGTGGAACCAAATATGACTATAGTTAGAAAACTAGTTTGTATAGCTGCAAGAGATGAGAAGAGACTAAAGAACAAGACAGTTAGATTAGTCAAAGTCCAGTGGAGTGACGATGAGAGAGACTATACTTGGGAAATCGAGAGCAGGATCAGGGATACTTATCCTGACTTGTTTGATGATATGCTTTACCTTTATGTTTGATGTTCGTGGGCACCTTATCGTAATTTCGAGGACGAAATCCTTTAAGGAGGGGAGTCTGTAATGACCCTAACTTTAGCTAACATTATTTAGAACATTTAATTGGGTAAATTAAATAAAATAATGTAGAAATTTAAGGGATTAAGATTTGTAGAGGAGGAGTCATGCCATAATGAATGTGTTAATAAAAGGGAAACTAAACATAACTAAGAAGGAGGAATATGATGAGAGTAAAATGGAAATAGCCTTTATTCCTATACCCTAAACCCTTCCATTCTCTCCACTTCCTCATTCATTCTACATTCACAAACTAAACAAAAATAATACTAAGCTTAGGCCAGCCACCATTTAGAATATTTAAAGCGGAGATAGGCTAGGATTCAAGTAGAAAGCTTGAAGAAATCAATTTAAGGGCAAATCTCAACCTTCAAAACACAAAGACAAGGTGAATAATTAGTTTACATCTTTATTTTTGATGAATGATTTTGGTTTAAAGGCAAACACGTTTTCTTTTTCAAGTATATGCCATGTTTAGTGGTTAAAAGTGATTATATGCTATGTTGATGATTTATGGTTTAACTATGATTTATTATGTTATGTTTGAGTTAGAAAACCATTCATATGAAATCTAATTGACTTGAGATTTTGATATGATACGAGAATCATTATTTTAGAAGTGATTTTCAAGTTTTATAATTTTTCAAGTTAATATGGATTTATGGTGAATTTTCTAAGCCTATAAATGGTTTTAATAGGTTTTAATTATTATAAATAATTAAATATTGTTTTCTCCCCTGAAGTTTTGAGATGAGGAAGAGAACGCTTAATTTGATTTTTGGGGATTTTTCCTAAGAACTTAGGATGAGTAAATAAATTATTTTCAATGAAAAGGGCTTATTTGCTTAAGTAAAATGTTTAAATTTGAGCTTCAGTGTAAATTGTTTGAGTATTCATGCATATAGCATGCGGCATTATTTTCAGAGAAAAAATTGGTAAAGTTTAATAAGCCAATGAGGTTTGATGAATATTGATGATTAGGTGAAAAGGAGTTTCATTTAAAAACAAAAATGCAGTTTTTAATTTAATTACAGCTTTGCCACTTACCCTGCTTGCTTCCGTCACCATACCCCCACTTGTAAATCTTCCGCATCTATACGAAACCAATGCACAGGGTATCAAGCATTTGGTACGTAGTGTATTGGAGTTAGGCAGAAGAAATAGATGGTGGCGAAGGCATGTTTGCGACGAGGTTGAAGCCGCCTTTAACAGCTTTGGAACACATTGACCCGCATTTGTTTTAAAGTATGCTTATGAAAGGGTTGCCGCTTTTGAACTTCTTCGGTACATTAGCTGCCGCATTGATACATTTCACCTTTGTTAAAGGCCACCCTTTTAAATCCCTAAACTAATATATACGTAGGAAGACTTTCGCCTTGGTTCCCTTCCGACATCATTGTTGCCACTTTGGTTAACCAAAGATTTACGAATGGGTGGTGCCATACATCTTATTTCGTCATTTTAGTGCCGCTTTCCCTAATTCTTCGAAGGTGGGATGCCTTCGAAGGGAATGCCTGCGGTTCTCTTTTAATTTATAAAATAACGATTTTGAAGCTATCTCTTCTGCTGTCCTTTTACTTGAAACCAATGCTTTCAAAAGTGATGCTTTCGTCCCTATTCCCTTAGACCCTATATTTTTATTAAATGTTGAACTCAATGATTTCAAAAAGGATGCTTTCAATGATTTCAAAAAGGATTGTTTAAGGTTTTAAACAATGGTTTCAAAGGTATTGTTTTGGCTTTATAACCTAATGTTTTCTAAAAGGGGTTTAACTTATTTTAAACGGATAGATAACCCAATTGATTTTTAGGTTTTCATCAACATTATTTTGTGTAAAGCATATATCATGGCATGGATATTTTGAGTAAAGAAAAGCGTATATTTTCCTTGTTTAAGTATGATTTAAAAGGGTTAAATCAATTTGAAAGAAATGTTTTCAAGGAAAATTGAATAGGGTGGTTAGCCCTAAGTATATGGAAAACCATATGGGACTGTTATGGGGTCGCGCCCTATACTTTAGCTAGTAGCCCCTAGCTAATATAAGTCCAATAGCTAATATAAGTCCAAAATTTCAGCATGTAGGCCTTTGTCACATGTAAGACTAAAATGATATTACATACAAAAAGGAATACACAAAGCAAAGATAGGTTACGGTGAGCCCGCAAAACCATTAGGATCAATTGATCCTAGGGGAAGTAAGTTAAGGGCAGACCATCCTGTATTGTGTTTAACAAAAGGTAGAATATTTATTATGTCTTGTAGGCCCGAGTTAGCCAATAGTTAATGGTCAGCTAGATAAAACTATAATGTTTGGAGATAGTCCATTGATTACCTGATTTATATGCATATATGTATTGCTATTATTGTTATAATCAGTTTGATTGCAGGATTTTGATTTGCAAAAGATATGATTTTAAAAAGATGTTAGTGAGGAGAAACCCATTCCGCTAAGCGGTGTGGTCTCACTTAATATCAATAAACCGAGATGTAATAGAATTATCCACACAAAGCTTTATATCTGACTGAAATTTTATGTTTTCCCCTTAAACTCTTGAGTGCTCAAAATTTAATTTGAGTAGATTGAGATTTATGGTATTTCAGGTTTTAGTAAGTGACGAATAAAGCTTTCGAAAACGTGCAGGAGGCAAGGATAGCTATATAGGAGTCTATCCATTATTGTGCCGCTGTGATGTATTTATTGACTGATATGTATATTTAGTACTCAGATCATCCAAGGGGGCATCTTCATATTTCGTTCTTAGCGTATTTTGTAATAATTATATTTATCTAAACCTAAGAATCATTTTGGGATTATGTAATTGAATATGATATACTGATTTGAAATGTAATAAGAAAAGTTATTTTGAAATCTGTGTTGATTTTAGTTCATATTCATGTGTTTATGATATTATGGATACCATTAACATTACATATTTTGTCATCGGATGTTAACACTATAGATGACTGTAGCATCTGTAGCGGTTAGCTTCAGACCTCAAAATAGGGGATGTTACAGTGTGAGCTGGTGTACCACCAAAATTTCCCTCCAGGATGGGAGAAAGGATAGTAGGCTTATGCATATGGGGATTCTCTAGATCTTAGCCAGGAATGGTGGATTGATCATGAGTAGTTTTGGGCCTAGGGGTGTCCCCAAGGCAGCATTTTGAGGCAATGATCTGGAACCTTCACCTAAATCCTTTTTCATCATCGCAGCTAGCTATTGATGGAGAATAAGTTTGACCTCTTTCAACACCTCAGGCTCGTCTCTAACCATGACCTCTTTTTCAAGCTAGGCCAGGTTCACCTCACCAATCTTCAGGTACTCTTTCTCATTAGCAACGACTTGTTCTCAGGCTTGAGCCAAGATTCTGGGGTAATCGTTGTTGAACCACACCAAGTTGTGGATTTTTGCACATTAGCATTGTACCTATTAAGTAGTAGTTCAAACTTCTCCATCACCTGCTGCTCTACGACCTCAACCTCTCTTCTTACAAGTGCATCCACGTATATTGCACGCTTAATTGCCTAGTTTCTTACATCCTAAGCGGTGACCGGCTCTTTATAGTAGCCCTAAGCCTGTTGGAGGGCCTCGTCTTTTTCTTTCGTTTCACATTTGAGCATGGTATTCAATTCAGCCACACTCCTTTTTACGACATCTCTCTCCAATACTAAATCATGATTCCAATGGAATGCTTTCTCCATCTTGTCTTAATGCCCAGTCCTTTCTTCTTTGAGTGTCCTCATGGCATCCTCGGTTTTCTTCTCAGCTTCGGCTTGAGACTTCCTCAAGTTCTCGACCTCGACATCAAGATGAGCTATGATTCTTTGTTATCGACCTCGATGAGTTTCTAGTTCTCGATTTCAAGCTATATGTCCCTTGATACCTTGAATATCTTCTTAGCCACTCATGACCATTAGTTGTGCTGGTTATAAACATCAGTAAAACAAGAAGTGGCCATGTCTTAGACATCAGGTGGAATTCTCTTCAAGTTGGGCATGGACATGAGCCCATTGAAGCAAATATTTGAAAATTTCTCTTTCAATTCGACCATTCGAGCGTTGGTGGTGAGTTCTTGCTTCGTAGTGATGATTGGATCTTTAGCAGTTTCCATGCCGGGTCTATTATGGGAAGTCTCAGAACTGCTCTTGTGGTGCCTGCGATCTGAAGATCGAGTAGAATGAGATGGTGCAAGATGCTATACGTAATTAGTAGCTGAAGGTAGTGTACAGGAAGTGTTGCCTGATGACAAGTCATCACGACGATCAGAAAGCCTATCTAGGCCTCTCAGAAGAGGAGACCTAGATCTGGAGCGATGTTTGGAGGAGGAATCACAGGATGGATAATCTCTGTCATAGCTACTCCTATCCTGGGTGCCTCTAACCCGGCTAGATCGGTAGCTGGACTCAGAATCTCGACCAATGCCCTGATGATATGAACCTAGGCAATGCCTATATGGTTGAGATGCATTTTCCTCTAGAGATTAATATATGGATTTCTTCTTCTCCATGGATCCTATAAAAGGAAATGAGAGTGAGTTAGATTCAAGGAGTAAGGATGCAAGTTTAGTGATGTGCAGTGACGTGAAGTGCACATATGCATGAGTATCCTAGTGTACCTCCGATGAACCGTGTACAGGAGCTTTGCTCTTAGGAGTGATCTCTCCCACACTGGTATGGATGGTGTCCTTATCGAAGCGAATAGGGGAATCGATGCCCTCGAGACTAATGTTACCAACATCAAAGTAGCCAAGCTCAGTAGGAATTGGCCCTAAGCCACTAACTATGCTTGTTAAGGGAAGAAAGGGAGTTTTCTCCACTGTTGTAGCTGGTGGAGGCTATGTAGGAGTCCATGCCTTTGCAATTTTAAAAACTTATCTCTTTTTCGGTGCAGGCTGTTGGCCATCTTTGGATTGCTCAGTCTGAGACTCATGGCCTACACCAATATCATCGTGGCCAGCTCCTCCACTTTCACCCACTATCTCGCCTTCCTCGGCATGTTCTTGTACATCTTCAACATTTTCTTCAATTCCAGCCCCTGGACTGGGGACCGGAGGCACATCAGGACTAACCTTGCCTCCTCCAAGCGAGTTATTGTTATCATCATCATCATCATCATTGTCGTCGTCACTGGCAGCTACTTGGACTATACCAGTGCTATGATCCGCTTCCAATAAATAATGGGCAAGAATATTCTCATCTGACAAAAGGGTTCTGATATCTTGATCTTCCATCGGAACGGCAATAAGAGCTTTAATGGCATCTGAAAGTTCCATGCTATTGGGTCTCATGGACCGTCTGAATAACAAAGGAAAATGAGACAAGTCTACAGACTATAAGGCAAGTTCATTAAAGCATATGGGATAGAACTTATGCTCAGATAGCCATCTTCGTTCGAACCTGGGCGGACAATAGACATAGAACCACTCATTTTTGAAATAGCTCAACTTGTTCCATGTGCTGGAGACTATTCTACAACCCTTGGTCGGTTCCAAAGGTTAAAGACGGACTTTCTCTTCGACACTTGAAGCTGTATATATATCAAATCTCCTCGTTGCTGGGTGCTCGGTGTAAGTGTTTAGTGAAGACAATGTATGTGCTAAGTAGGAAAGCATAGCTATTCGGATGCAGTTGTGTTGGAGCCAATCTCATGAAATTCAAGATTTGGCGGGTGAATTGTTTGAATGTTGGTATACGACTCGCCAAACACATGTACCTGTTACAAGCAATATATTTTTCTGGAGGATTATAAGCTCTTTGATGGCGGGAAAGGACTAGAATGTCCTCAATGGAATTCCATGCTTGTTACAGATTCTACGAAGTGGTCCTTCATCGATTTTAGAAGCGAAAAAATCGACGAGATCATATAAAAGAACGACATCTTCGAGAGTGTCGGGAGCAGGTTCTATTTTCGGTCCATACACTGGTTCTACTAGATTCTCCGGAATTTGCTGTTCATCACGAGGTTCCTCTTGTTGATGTGCATGCTCTACTAGAGTTTCTTGTGCAAGCGAAGTTGTAGTTAAAATTGACTCAACATTGGATTCAACGATCTTGAAGTGGATGTACCTGTGGCTTGAGCAACAAGATGCTTGGAATGTCTCTGATCCATTTCAATAAAAACTCGACAGATGATCAACATTAGATTGATTATAAGCTGTGCCCCATGCAAAAGTGAGTCCTAGTGCGGTGTTGTGCAATGTCAGGCAGTTCAAATTTCCGATATTATTTAACTATTAATTTTTAATTCTGGGATATCACTTGAAGTGACCTTCATCGTTGACCGTCTTCGATGCATCAACGACCATGCGTTGGATATGCGTCGAAACTCAAGAGATAACGTTTGGTGAACGAGATTATTTTCAATAAAGCTCAAATGTGAGAAAGTTTGGAAACCAAAAACCCACTAAAGGTTGGAGTTATACCGACCTAAACCCTTAAGTGGATATTTGTCCAAGTCCCAGCGTCGCCTCCTTACTCCAACATCGCTGCCCGCATGAAGGCCATCAACATCCATGTTTGACTCCATCCACATGCGGGTCCAAGCCATCACCTACCTAGTTATGTACAATTTAGGGCTAAAGTGTGGGATCGGGTTCAAGGAAGTTGAATCATGGATCGGTGGCTGGAGTTTGGCAGTGGCAAGGTGAGCGAAGCTGGGTTCGAATGGTGTGTGGTGAAGATCCTAGGATTGAATAAAGGCAAGGTTTGATTAAAGAAAGCAAGGTCATTAATGGGGAGCTCAATGTCGGGTCGATTCGAAAACTAGTGAAGAGGGAGATGTGAAAGGATGGGTTATATAACCCTTGGACCCGATGTTATGGGCAAAGAAATTGGAAAAATTTCCAAGTTTAGGATCGGTACCGACCCAAGAGCCTAGGTCGGTATCGAGTCTTAAATTTTAATATATATATGTATGTATGTGTGTGTGTGTGTATGTATTTATGTATGTGTGTGTATAGATATGAATATATGTATGAACATGGGAAAAACCATGATGAGGATGATGGACTATGTATGTGCACTCCTTCCTACTCAAGAACTTATACATGAATATGAATATGTGAACCTACACAAAGCCCAAACAATCGGAATCAAGGATATCAGATTCAAACCTAAAAAGTCCATGGAAGGGATCATTTTAAAATCATCGAGCTTAGAATGATAGATCATGAGAGAATGTTCCAGATTTATAGTACCAGTTGCTAGTAAAGTGTTACAACAGATGGACATGTACATAACTTTTCGCAAAACGACTCACATGAAGGATAATGACAATTCGAAAATGCAGAGTGGAGTCCTTCGCAGTAATTTTGATTTGTCTTGATTCAACGCACATCATGTTTGGAACAAGATGTACTTTAGGGGAGGGGGAAAATATTATCCAGCCTTTTGACTAAGCGATGTTTGGACAAACTGGATGAATCGAACTCAGAGTTATCAAGACAGGAAGCATATAGAGATAGCCCTAGAGTCCAAAAACCAAGCACGAACAAAGTCATGCGATAAAAGCAAAGCAAACTCAAGCCAATGCAAACATGGATCCACCAAAGTGATGTGTCGGTATCAATCCAACCTTCTGGGTTGGTAACGATCCATTTTTTCTCCTCCATATTCACTCACCTTCTGCCTACATACTATACTTGATGCTAGAAGCCTATCCCAAGTGTTGGTTTTTCAATTCCATGCAACTCTCTATTGATCTCCATGAACACTTGAATCAACAACTCTGCTCTTCCGTAGATCCATCGTTTGGGCTCAGAAACAAGCTAATATTGGTGCAAATAACTACGGAATCATGAAGCTAGCTACAAGTCAAGCCAAAGCGAAGAGTTCATGATGATCGAATTGGCCATCTTACGGATCGGTACTAATCCAAGCCATTGGAGTCGTACCGACCCATATAAGTTGATGAGGTGACATCCTACTTTGGTAGAGAAATAGCCTAAGGCATGGAAAATAAGGAGGAGATCTTTTATGCAAGATTTTAGGCTCCCTACCTCTATAATAGGAGGGTAGGGCTCATTTTTTAGGATCTTTTGGCTCTCTCTCTTCTTACTCTAATTTCTTATAATCTTTGTCAAAGTTGGACCGACCTATAAGAACTTCTACCTCCAAGTCAGAATATAAGGAATAAAATCATTAAGTGGACATAGGTCTTGATTTGCCGAACCACTATAAATTGTTGTATGTTCTTTCTTACTCGTTTTCATTTAAGTTTCTTCACTTTTTATTCTCTACTTAGTCTTCTAGGTGTTTGTGCCATTTTTGGTTCAAACAATTAGGTTAGTCTTTTATTTAATATCTTGTTTGGATAATAATCGTGAAACAAAAACCAACCTTACTTAAGGCAGGCAGGGATACCCAAATTATCAGAAGTACTTAGTAGTAAACAAGAATGTGCCATATTGAGGGAAGGATTATTATGGGCTAATTTGACTTCATGTTACAAAAAATACATTTGTAAACTAGCAAACAAACAAAGGCTATGACCAATTATAAAGATAAGCTTCCTATCATAGTAAAGGAACATGAGAAATTGGTGGGTTAGCTCAAGCTTGAATTGGATGACCTCATAAAGAAGATCACATAGATCATAACAAATGTCTAAACAAAGCTTTGTTTAGTATGTACAAATCAAAACTTAAAGGAAGTTTTATTAGGTGTTGCACGACGAATGAAAAATAAAAATGTATAAAAATACTTTTTATCTTGTTAAGCACAAGATCTTACTTGTATTATTATGAACAACTAGTTCGAGCCTATGCACATGGACTATTCATAAACATGTTTACTATATCGATAAACTTAGATTAATAATACAAATACCTATCTTAAGGAAGTCGATAATATATTTGTTACTCGAATTTTTCATAAATAAAAAGATAGGCTATCAAGGTTTTTTAGCTTAATCTGCTTCGTCCGGGCCGGCTTGGGCCCAAACCAGCCACTACAAGCTACTCAAGAATCGAAAACAGGCCAGCAACTCTCCCTCGACTGCCATTCGGGTTAGACCCTTACCATCCCATCTTCTCTATAATACTCCAGGTCGGCCCTTAGCCAGTGCACCCTGAAGTAACAATCAACAGCCAGCTCGTCAAGCAAAGCAAGGCATCCACACTGCTCGGTCGATCCCTTATCATCTGGCCCCCTCTTATAACTAGTTGGCTCCTAAATAGCCAATCTACTTGAGCATCTCCCTAGGTCCATCCGTTGATCAACACATCTTGAGATTGCCTCGAGCGCGTCTTGTTGCCAACTCGGCTCCAATGCAACACCTGTAAGCAATCCAATGTTTGGTCCTCTGTATCATTCCGAGCAGTGCTGCCAGACCTTCCCAGCTAGGTCTGCTCCTTCAGCACTACCCTTTGTGGTTTCCCACCTCTTTCCATATCTTTGGGAAAAGGCTGGCCTGCTTGGTTTGGCTCGCCACATCAACATACGGGCAAGGCCAATAACGAAGTACAACCACATGTGTCCTCTTTTGACACAAAACATGCTGTGCAACATGCTGCCACTGTGCATGAACATTAGTAGAACAATAAGAGTAGGACATGTATCTTATAGGGGTTTTCCCATTGACATTGATCTCAGCTGCTAATTCCCTTCACTTCTCAACAGTCCCTTATCAATCAAATCTATGACGCAGTGCCTTTCCAGTTGGTTTTATGGCATCATTTTAGCCATCATAATATCAATTCAACCACTATAAATACCCAATGCATGACAACTACAAAGAGGTTGTTGGTCGCCCTCCGCCAATTATTGACTATTCGATTGTTGTTTACCACCTGCCAATGATCGATTTATTTGAAGGATCTATCAGTCGCTCATGATCACACATCTTCAGCTTATCATCAAGTAGCAGATTCTCACAGCAACTCACAATCTACAATTTTAAGCTCAATAAGCCCTCAAGATTAGCAGCAACATTAGTCTTGATCCACCCCTTTTATCTTGTAATATCCATTGTAATTCCCTGTAATTGTAAGAGAGCCATATAATAAGAGGAATTCACAGTAGATGTAGGCAGCTTTATCGAACCACTCTATGTCTTATGTCATTTACCCATTGAATGCTCATTTTAGCTCTTAAACCGTATGATAAACAAGTAACCTTTGCTTTTTATGGTGCAATTCCGAGGTTGACGAGTCAACATTCTGGCGCTAGAAGGTGGGCTAACCTTCAAAGCTTTCTATCCTCAAACACCTATTCCGATCTGTTACCATAGAACTAGCTTCAAGACCCGAGGAAAACAATTATAATGAGCATGAAACTAATGGTAACCCATTGCCAGCACTACTTGCCCTGTCCTAGGGTTCAACATGGAGACGTGGTGCATCATGGTGCAACGAGTGATAAACATGGGCAATTTGTCCAGTGAAATGGAGAGTTCAAGGACAAGGCGAGACGCCCAAATGATTGTCAGCTTTGCCCCATCCACAATCGAGCAGACTATTCAACCAGTCCCAGAGCCGCATATAACCTCACAAGTACCGCTGAAGCTTTGGGATAGTCTTGGAAACCACGCTTAGGGAGATTCGTGCCCTCCATAGGAGCTCCTATGTTGTCCCAACGCAAGATTGTGAGATCCTAGAACCCGAGCCATTGATATGTCACCGACCTCCATAACCCAAAAACAGTCCACATTCCAGTGCTTGCGAATAACAGATGGAGACCACGATATCTGATTTAAGTGCATCAATAGTGGAGAACATGGCAGGGATGCATGCCCTAAAGAACCGTCTATTCACTCCCGACCACAGCGAGAGATGTTTTGCCTATGCCAGCCTGCAGCAGAAGTAATAGGTGAATGTCATTTTTTTACCATTTATGATCTTTATTCGGCCTATGAAGTCTAATTTATTTAGATCATTCCTAAATTACTTTAAAATAAAATCAATATTTTATTTAAATTTATTATAAAGTTTTATACTATGTAATCAATATTATATTATATATATGTGTGTATCATGTACACATTTATATGTGTGTGCATGTGTAACATAACAATCTGTGCAAGCATGACCATGTATAAGTACTAGGATTTACACTGCAACAAACATGTTAGCTCATATAGTATACAAATATATTATCCAAAT
Organism: Allium fistulosum; assembly: GCA_030737815.1. Classification (NCBI taxonomy): domain Eukaryota; kingdom Viridiplantae; phylum Streptophyta; class Magnoliopsida; order Asparagales; family Amaryllidaceae; genus Allium; species Allium fistulosum. The sequence goes on from CM060908.1 coordinate 796,507,358, forward strand.
GTATGCTTATATGCTTTAACTTATGTATGAAAAATATTACATATATTTATGTATATTACTTTGAAATTATACATATATATATATATTTAAATATGAAATTTACAAATATATATATATATATATATATTCTTATAAATAGTTTAATAATAAATAAACGTATATGTATAAATATATATAAATGAAATATATATATAATTACCTAATAATAGTCATGTAAAAATTAAATTTTTAAAAAATTTATTTAGTTTAAATTTCCGATTGGAAATAAATAATAATGTTATATATAAAAATATGTTTTCAGAATTATAATTTTGGGTTTTTATAATTCATAAAAAATCTAGTTGATATTTTAACATTTGAATATTTCATTATATACATATATATTGTAATTTAAAATCAATTTTAAAATTTAATTTTAAATTCAGCATTTATATTAATATTTAATATATATATATATATATTTTACAGCTGAAAGTTTATCAGGTGTGAAAATTACTTTATAAAATTTGAATTATATTTTACAATATATTTATTTATTTTATACATTTATTTAAGTGATTTGAATTAAATAATATATATATGTAACGACCCGACTTTCTATGCCCAGAAAGTCGCATCATTATGAAGAAAGAAAGGGGTAGAAAATAGAAAAGAAGAGAAAGAAAGAAACAACACATCAGAATCTCACAGCGGAAACGGAACAAATTATAATATATCACATAACTAATACATAGTCTTTACATAATCAGAGTACACAACTTATACATCACTTACTAGACAGTTATAAACATCTGTCTAGACATTACAACTCAAATACAAGACAAGACACTATCACAGATATCAACACAGCGGAATACTATATCTACGAACGCCGAAGCCTCCTGCTCCATTGCTCCTCCAGAATATTCGTCAAAACTAAACCTGAATCCCTTGGCTACTCGTAAAAATTTGAGTACCCAAGAGTTTAATAAAACAGAAAATAAACACTTGGGTCAGACATGGGTCTGGTGTGAGTAAACGGGTTAAAATTGTTTAACTTCAAAACCTTTTGAAAACAAAGGTATCACGTAAGACTTCCCACACATAAACATGGAAAAGTTTTTACCTTACGCTAACCAAAACATTTGATAGGAAATCCAGTTATATTATAATAGGGTCTAGGGTTTTCAAGTAAAATACAGAAATAGCTGAAATGCTTACATCTCACATTCCAACATAGTTGGGCACAACTAATACGTACGACACTTATTGGAGTTTGGATTCCATACAATGGCAGGGCTACCGGGGTACCGCCCGTCACAGTACGTGGCCTAGATCACCGTACCGAGGATCACTCCCAATCCCCTGCAACACAAGGTCGGAACATCCCTTACTGGATAATTCCCGCACAAGATACCTCACGGTTGGGATCAGCAACCGCACCACTAAGTCGAAAATAGAAAGGGACATCTAGACAGAGGTAACCTTGTCCTACTTGGGTGCTACCCACTAACCTTGCTGCACCTCCCCTGTTTTAGCCATTCCCGGTTGATGAGGCTTGAGGTTACGATTACCTTTAATCAGAACATATCACTTAGAATGCTCATCGTCCGCCTGACGATGTGCTGAAAGCATTCAATCCATACAAGTTCGTTCCGGGTTCGAACGAAACCGAAGGCATTATCTCGTTACACTCGTTTTGGAATCACCCTCAGAGTTAACGACAATAACCCTTGCACTCTGAATCTTCATCTTCACTTGATTCACGACCTATCGTTAATTTGGATCGATGTGGTATTCGGGTCTCCAGACCTGGAATTCCGGTATACGGAAACCCGATCCCGGTCTCATCGAAATCCAAAGCGTATCTTTTAAGGCCAAGTTGTTTTAAAGTTAAAACAATTAAATTCAATTATCTTTATACACAAAGAAAGATAATTCACAACAGATAATCAACATTATCAGATAATCCATACAATTCAACTAACATCCATATCATACAGCATATATCTCATCAGAGATATCAATCAATGTCAAGTATTCAATACTATCACCCATTCATAAGTAATGATTTATATCATCTCTAATTAATTTAAAGTGAATTAAATTAATTACTTCATTTTATAAATCCTTCTTACTTAACCATTAATTAATCCTTAATTAATTACATTGATTAATTACTTCATTTATTAATTGTTACTTAATTAATCAATCTTAATTACATCATTAATTATATTAATTAATGATCCTTAATTACAACTTAATTATTAATTACTTAATTAAATTAATTACATTAAGTAATTAATCTTTAATTAAACAACATTTATTAATCACCCTTGATTAATCTCATCTAGTAATTAACTCCCCTTAATTACTTTCATTAACTAAATTAATTACTCCTTAATTAATTTCTTAATTAATCCCTTGATTAATTATTCAAAGTAATTAACTCAAATTACTTCTATTCTTAAATTATCTTCCATTAATTACATCGAGTAATTACCATTAATTTAATCTTTAATTACTTAATTAGTTAATCTCTAATTTCTTTCATTACTTAATCTCCAATTACTTAATTAATTATTCTTTAACAATTAATTAATAGACCTTAATTATTAATTAATATCCCTTAATAACAAATTAATCAATACTTAATTACAAGTTGATTAATCCTTAATTAATCTTTAATTACAAATTAATTATTCCTTAATTATTAATTAATAAAACCTAATTATTAATTAATAAAACTTAATTACAAATTAAGTACTTTTTAATTACCAATAAATTTACTTCTAATATAAATTAATAAATTTTTAATTACTAAATTAATTAGTCTCTAATCATTAATTAATCCTTAATCATTAGTTAATTAAATTAATTAATTTCTCTTAATTAATTTCTTAACTAGTCCTCTATCATTAATTAATTACGTTAATTAATCATACTTTAATTTTCTTAATTAACTTAATTAATTTCAAATCATTAAACCTTAATTATCTTAAGATAAAACATTGTCTTATAATGATCTAATTATCATTAACATATTAAAACATTTTATCTTTAAAATTTAACTTCCTTAATTAAACATTTAATTAAGTTTTTAAATAAAAATAAACCTTTAACTTGATAAATTAAAATTACCAAATCATAGCTTCCTTTAAATACTTAAAATATTATCAAGTAGCAGTTTAAAACTATTTTCTATTTCAAAAAACCCTTGTTTTATAAAAACTTTCAAAAACAGCTACCCTCACGAACATACTCCAAAACGAACCCGAACAAAACTAGCTTTTCCCCGAGTCTTCCACCAAACTTCATCTGCTTCGAGTCGGCATGCAAACAACACGAGCGAAACTCCGAGTTGCTTTCCTTCTTCCCCATAACTTAACAACCCAGACACCCAAACGTGTACGTGCACGTGCACGATCACTCCGGCCACCACCGATCAACGTCGCGATCCTTCCCCAGTCGACGACCATCTCACCAATTGCTCCGACCACCCAAATCGACAATTCGTCAGCGAAATTCGAAAACGAGCATACGACACAAACTGGACATTCAACTCTGGTTGAAAATCCTCCTGCCATCGATGATCTAGTGAACTGGAACCCCCGGCTCCCCTTCCAGAGCAGCACCACGTCTCCACGCCGCGATCCCCTGCCTCGCGATCGAGTCCGATGCGCCAACGACATCACACGAACCTCAATTACATCATCGTCCAAGCAAGTCTTCGAACCCTAGATCCCCTTCGTTCGGCCACCATGGCCATCAATAAAACCTATCACTATTTTTCCGATGATCCCCATCCCTCACACCTCCTTTGGCAACAACCACGGCCTTCAACTTGCCGCCGTTCATAGGAATTTGCCGAAAAACCCAAATCTGATCATCCCCAATTTTCTCACTGAATACTAACTTAAAAATCCTGATATATATATCAAAATTCATCATTTCGCATAACGTTTCAGTTTATATAATCAAGAATTGAAATTAACATTAACGATTTAAACCCATTATTGAACTTCACTGTTAATTATAAATTCCCGAAGTACATACTTAATATAAATTCTTGAAGTTATTTTTACAATTGAATTTATAGTCTTACAATCAAATTTTATTTAGAGATCGAAGCCTAAAAAGAATTAGAGGAAGAGAATTTGGATTTTGAATATATTTTTGAAACTTAAAATCAATAGCAGAGGCAAATTTTCCTGTTCCCAGACAAGCATACTCAAATTTTTGCCTATTGATATACATACAAGCATAATATATTCATACAAACATTTTCCACAACTAACTTCAAGTATAAATCACATGCATTAGGTTATTAAAACTGATTGGGGTTTTAAAAGAAATGGTTTCCTCACTAGGTTAAAAACAGAGAACATGTCTGTAGATTTCAAATATTTCACATGCATCACACTATATACATATACATTCACATCTATGCATTTATATAGATATAATATACTATATTACTTCAACAAGCATCAAGCATACGATCAGGTTTAATCTGTTTTTAAAAGAAATTTACTCACCAGTTTATGCAGAGAACAGAGACAGAGAACAGTAAATAGATTTGTTCCAGGCTTGCATATTCCAGACTGCTATTTGTTTTGAACTTCTTTTCAATTTGCTTTGATGATCTTTAATCTTTGAGTTGCTTGATTTCAGGTTATTTGTTGATAGATTATACTTGAAAATTTTGAAACAATTGTGGCCTCTGACTTTTGATTTCTTTTAGACTTGAGTTTCCAGATTTATTTCTTTAAATTTGAATTGTATTTTTAGTTGAAAAAATGAAGAGAACAAGAGTTCAGCTGAAAGTGAAAACAATCTCTTCTATTTCATATAAATTTATTTATTTTATTTTAATTATTAAAACAATTGTTGACATTTGTCCTCTTATAGGTTAATTTGCTTACACATATGCAATTTGATTTACAAGTGTCTTATAAGTGTTATTTAATGTTTACAAGTGTTAATACTTCATTATTGATTTACAAGTGTTAATTCTTTCTTTATTAATTTATTTAAGTTATACATATTTATTTATGAAATATTTACAAGTATAAAATGTATTTATCTTTTATAAATTAAGCCTTTACATTTCTAATACATATATATTATAATTTGAAAACATAACTTTTATTTAACTTAAAGACTCCCTATTTATAATATATATATACCAATATATATATATATATATATACATTATAAATATAAAATATTTATATAAGCTTTAGAAAGATAAATTTCCCCAATTTAAAATGTTATTAGTTTTCAAAAGAAATAAACTTTCCAATTTAAAATATTATTAACCTTTAAAATGAATTAACTTGTCAATTTATAAAATAAAATCAACAAATCAATTTAATTATTAATAAAGATTATTAAATTGATATTGCCAAAATTCCGGGATATCACATTCCTCCCCCCTTAAAATAATTTCGTCCCCGAAATTTAAAAGCAAAGATAATTTAATAACCCAAAAGAATTTTTTTTTTTTTTTTAAAACAGCAACCATACATATCAATCATATGCTAACAACCATAGCAACCAAATCATTCAATCAAACAATTCTATCTATCTAGACTAAATTCTAGATAAAATACCTCGAGTTTCCCCAAGTATATATATATATACCGGGATACTCGCTCTACAAACAATCTAAACTACTAAGCTATAGATCTCCTACTCATCTAGATCTACAGAACTAAATAGAATATCAGACTACAGACGAGTCTGACTCAACTACCCAACTTCCAGAACTGCTGATTCTACAACCAGAGATAGATCAAATACGTATTCCCTTAGAGATACGTAAAACACAATGAATTCAAGTTATCCAAACTGACAATTCAACCAAGTAGACCAATTACTTATCCAAATCAGAACACAGACGAGATCCAAACACAACTCTACTTCACAATAGTAGATTCCAAACTTACTTCTCCCATCCAGAGATACACTCCAAACTGCTTTCGCTGCTCAACTCTAATCTGAAGTAGAACACAAGCACAGACTGGACAACTCATTTCTAGAAATAAGGTTCACTGATCCATAAAAGAAAACTCAGATACTCCATCAACTTGAGTTGCTTCACCAACTCCATCTCTAGGAAACATCCTTCCACTAGACTGAACCACCGGTATCACTCCTGGAATCCAGTCGATAAGAAAACTCAACCTTCAGATGTGGACAAACTTCTGACTTCTCTGAAGACATCCAGAAAAATTCTGACAACCCAAGAGAACACTCAGCAATCGCAAGTCACTTTTGCGATCAACCCATCCTAATCCCAAACAGACTGTTCTCTCTTTACCAATCAGAACAGCTTACACTTATTTATCCAATTTATCGAAGAAATGGATATACTCTGCTGCTTCTGAACTTCACTTCCAGAAAAACTGCTCAGCTAGAAAACTTCTTGCCATCACAGAACACTCCGAGTAGCACTGCTGACACTGATGCTCCTATCCAAAGCTCTTCGAGAAACTCGAACTCCAAACCAAAGCAGAAACACCATGCTGAACTCAGCCACAACACCGAAACATTCACACTTCCTTAATCTTGTTCCAAAGAAAACATCTTCGGGAACATCCATCGTCACTATATCTCATCATACAGCTACTATTACCTGAGGTATCAAGGTACCATCACTTGCTTCTGTTCAACCGACAGATCCAACTTTACTCATCCAAACTTCAAAGATAAACTCCGAACCATTACAGTTTCCTTCGGAGATCGATAAAATCCTTCACCACAGCAAAGCTTACTCGAGACAGTATTAGGTCTACAGTCTCGACAGATACACTTCCAACCTCAACATTCAAACTCCAACTATTGGTAATCGTGTTTCACACACCACCACCCTATCTACCTTTATATCCTATATTGGAAAACCCGAACAGGTAACCCAATAAATAGGTAGAAATACATAAATATATATATTTAAAATGATACTTTTTTATATAGAAATTATATCTGGGTAAAATTATTTCATCTACCTTTTTAAAACAATATTGTGTCCGTTGGCCTGGTCCAAGTGTTTAGAGATCCCTATCAATAACGTTAGCTACTCGTATTGACCAGAATCCATATACCACTCAACCGATCAATGAACACAATATAAAACCATTTTATATAACTAACAAATACGCGCTCTCGTATATAGATATACTCAGACTCAAATAGGTTGCTACAGATCCTATCTCTAATGAACAATCCGCTCTGATACCATATGTAACGACCCGACTTTCTATGCCCAGAAAGTCGCATCATTATGAAGAAAGAAAGGGGTAGAACATAGAAAAGAAGAGAAAGAAAGAAACAACACATCAGAATCTCACAGCGGAAACGGAACAAATTATAATATATCACATAACTAATACATAGTCTTTACATAATCAGAGTACACAACTTATACATCACTTACTAGACAGTTATAAACATCTGTCTAGACATTACAACTCAAATACAAGACAAGACACTATCACAGATATCAATACAGCGGAATACTATATCTACGAACGCCGAAGCCTCCTGCTCCATTGCTCCTCCAGAATATTCGTCAAAACTAAACCTGAATCCCTTGGCTACTCGTAAAAATTTGAGTACCCAAGAGTTTAATAAAACAGAAAATAAACACTTGGGTCAGACATGGGTCTGGTGTGAGTAAACGGGTTAAAATTGTTTAACTTCAAAACCTTTTGAAAACAAAGGTATCACGTAAGACTTCCCACACATAAACATGGAAAAGTTTTTACCTTACGCTAACCAAAACATTTGATAGGAAATCCAGTTATATTATAATAGGGTCTAGGGTTTTCAAGTAAAATACAGAAATAGCTGAAATGCTTACATCTCACATTCCAACATAGTTGGGCATAACTAATACGTACGACACTTATTGGAGTTTGGATTCCATACAATGGCAGGGCTACTGGGGTACCGCCCGTCACAGTACGTGGCCTAGATCACCGTACCGAGGATCACTCCCAATCCCCTGCAACACAAGGTCGGAACATCCCTTACTGGATAATTCCCGCACAAGATACCTCACGGTTGGGATCAGCAACCGCACCACTAAGTCGAAAATAGAAAGGGACATCTAGACAGAGGTAACCTTGTCCTACTTGGGTGCTACCCACTAACCTTGCTGCACCTCCCCTGTTTTAGCCATTCCCGGTTGATGAGGCTTGAGGTTACGATTACCTTTAATCAGAACATATCACTTAGAATGCTCATCGTCCGCCTGACGATGTGCTGAAAGCATTCAATCCATACAAGTTCGTTCCGGGTTCGAACGAAACCGAAGGCATTATCTCGTTACACTCGTTTTGGAATCACCCTCAGAGTTAACGACAATAACCCTTGCACTCTGAATCTTCATCTTCACTTGATTCACGACCTATCGTTAATTTGGATCGATGTGGTATTCGGGTCTCCAGACCTGGAATTCCGGTATACGGAAACCCGATCCCGGTCTCATCGAAATCCAAAGCGTATCTTTTAAGGCCAAGTTGTTTTAAAGTTAAAACAATTAAATTCAATTATCTTTATACACAAAGAAAGATAATTCACAACAGATAATCAACATTATCAGATAATCCATACAATTCAACTAACATCCATATCATACAGCATATATCTCATCAGAGATATCAATCAATGTCAAGTATTCAATACTATCACCCATTCATAAGTAATGATTTATATCATCTCTAATTAATTTAAAGTGAATTAAATTAATTACTTCATTTTATAAATCCTTCTTACTTAACCATTAATTAATCCTTAATTAATTACATTGATTAATTACTTCATTTATTAATTGTTACTTAATTAATCAATCTTAATTACATCATTAATTATATTAATTAATGATCCTTAATTACAACTTAATTATTAATTACTTAATTAAATTAATTACATTAAGTAATTAATCTTTAATTAAACAACATTTATTAATCACCCTTGATTAATCTCATCTAGTAATTAACTCCCCTTAATTACTTTCATTAACTAAATTAATTACTCCTTAATTAATTTCTTAATTAATCCCTTGATTAATTATTCAAAGTAATTAACTCAAATTACTTCTATTCTTAAATTATCTTCCATTAATTACATCGAGTAATTACCATTAATTTAATCTTTAATTACTTAATTAGTTAATCTCTAATTTCTTTCATTACTTAATCTCCAATTACTTAATTAATTATTCTTTAACAATTAATTAATAGACCTTAATTATTAATTAATATCCCTTAATAACAAATTAATCAATACTTAATTACAAGTTGATTAATCCTTAATTAATCTTTAATTACAAATTAATTATTCCTTAATTATTAATTAATAAAACCTAATTATTAATTAATAAAACTTAATTACAAATTAAGTACTTTTTAATTACCAATAAATTTACTTCTAATATAAATTAATAAATTTTTAATTACTAAATTAATTAGTCTCTAATCATTAATTAATCCTTAATCATTAGTTAATTAAATTAATTAATTTCTCTTAATTAATTTCTTAACTAGTCCTCTATCATTAATTAATTACGTTAATTAATCATACTTTAATTTTCTTAATTAACTTAATTAATTTCAAATCATTAAACCTTAATTATCTTAAGATAAAACATTGTCTTATAATGATCTAATTATCATTAACATATTAAAACATTTTATCTTTAAAATTTAACTTCCTTAATTAAACATTTAATTAAGTTTTTAAATAAAAATAAACCTTTAACTTGATAAATTAAAATTACCAAATCATAGCTTCCTTTAAATACTTAAAATATTATCAAGTAGCAGTTTAAAACTATTTTCTATTTCAAAAAACCCTTGTTTTATAAAAACTTTCAAAAACAGCTACCCTCACGAACATACTCCAAAACGAACCCGAACAAAACTAGCTTTTCCCCGAGTCTTCCACCAAACTTCATCTGCTTCGAGTCGGCATGCAAACAACACGAGCGAAACTCCGAGTTGCTTTCCTTCTTCCCCATAACTTAACAACCCAGACACCCAAACGTGTACGTGCACGTGCACGATCACTCCGGCCACCACCGATCAACGTCGCGATCCTTCCCCAGTCGACGACCATCTCACCAATTGCTCCGACCACCCAAATCGACAATTCGTCAGCGAAATTCGAAAATGAGCATACGACACAAACTGGACATTCAACTCTGGTTGAAAATCCTCCTGCCGCCGATGATCTAGTGAACTGGAACCCCCGACTCCCCTTCCAGAGCAGCACCACGTCTCCACGCCGCGATCCCCTGCCTCGCGATCGAGTCCGATGCGCCAACGACATCACACGAACCTCAATTACATCATCGTCCAAGCAAGTCTTCGAACCCTAGATCCCCTTCGTTCGGCCACCATGGCCATCAATAAAACCTATCACTATTTTTCCGATGATCCCCATCCCTCACACCTCCTTTGGCAACAACCACGGCCTTCAACTTGCCGCCGTTCATAGGAATTTGCCGAAAAACCCAAATCTGATCATCCCCAATTTTCTCACTGAATACTAACTTAAAAATCCTGATATATATATATCAAAATTCATCATTTCGCATAACGTTTCAGTTTATATAATCAAGAATTGAAATTAACATTAACGATTTAAACCCATTATTGAACTTCACTGTTAATTATAAATTCCCGAAGTACATACTTAATATAAATTCTTGAAGTTATTTTTACAATTGAATTTATAGTCTTACAATCAAATTTTATTTAGAGATCGAAGCCTAAAAAGAATTAGAGGAAGAGAATTTGGATTTTGAATATATTTTTGAAACTTAAAATCAATAGCAGAGGCAAATTTTCCTGTTCCCAGACAAGCATACTCAAATTTTTGCCTATTGATATACATACAAGCATAATATATTCATACAAACATTTTCCACAACTAACTTCAAGTATAAATCACATGCATTAGGTTATTAAAACTGATTGGGGTTTTAAAAGAAATGGTTTCCTCACTAGGTTAAAAACAGAGAACATGTCTGTAGATTTCAAATATTTCACATGCATCACACTATATACATATACATTCACATCTATGCATTTATATAGATATAATATACTATATTACTTCAACAAGCATCAAGCATACGATCAGGTTTAATCTGTTTTTAAAAGAAATTTACTCACCAGTTTATGCAGAGAACAGAGACAGAGAACAGTAAATAGATTTGTTCCAGGCTTGCATATTCCAGACTGCTATTTGTTTTGAACTTCTTTTCAATTTGCTTTGATGATCTTTAATCTTTGAGTTGCTTGATTTCAGGTTATTTGTTGATAGATTATACTTGAAAATTTTGAAACAATTGTGGCCTCTGACTTTTGATTTCTTTTAGACTTGAGTTTCCAGATTTATTTCTTTAAATTTGAATTGTATTTTTAGTTGAAAAAATGAAGAGAACAAGAGTTCAGCTGAAAGTGAAAACAATCTCTTCTATTTCATATAAATTTATTTATTTTATTTTAATTATTAAAACAATTGTTGACATTTGTCCTCTTATAGGTTAATTTGCTTACACATATGCAATTTGATTTACAAGTGTCTTATAAGTGTTATTTAATGTTTACAAGTGTTAATACTTCATTATTGATTTACAAGTGTTAATTCTTTCTTTATTAATTTATTTAAGTTATACATATTTATTTATGAAATATTTACAAGTATAAAATGTATTTATCTTTTATAAATTAAGCCTTTACATTTCTAATACATATATATTATAATTTGAAAACATAACTTTTATTTAACTTAAAGACTCCCTATTTATAATATATATATACCAATATATATATATATATATATACATTATAAATATAAAATATTTATATAAGCTTTAGAAAGATAAATTTCCCCAATTTAAAATGTTATTAGTTTTCAAAAGAAATAAACTTGCCAATTTAAAATATTATTAACCTTTAAAATGAATTAACTTGTCAATTTATAAAATAAAATCAACAAATCAATTTAATTATTAATAAAGATTATTAAATTGATATTGCCAAAATTCCGGGATATCACAATATATATATATAATTTATTTTTTATGCAAGAATATTTTAGTTATAGAACCATCGGTATATAATTTTTAAAACATATTTTGTATAGTATAATGTTTAGTATTTAAATTATAAAGTTTAGGTTATCTAAATAATGTATATTAAATTAATTTAAAATAAAAAAAATCAATTTTTTTAAATCTTGAGCCATGAGTATTAAGGCATGTATATGCTAAGAATTTTTTTAATTTTAACTGTATAAGCATATGAACAAACAACCATTCTGAATGTGACCATATAACGATATACTAGAATCATCACCTATATATCGATATACTAGATTGTCACCTAACTAACAAAATAATATATGATGTATATAAATTATATAAATATTAGTATATAATCATAGATCATATAATTACCTTATGGCAATGCCAACGGACTATACCTCGAAGTGTTGAAATAAACTCCCGAATCAAATTCCAATTCTAAAGGTGTTATCTCCCGAACTACAAACCACCGATTATCGAACATTGTTTATTTTAATTTGATTTAAGCTGGGAAATGAAGATGGGTGGAGGACTAATTTTGGCTTGCAATAGATAGGGTGGAAGCTTCTAAGAGTTAGAAAAAGAATGAGGGTTATGATCTATTTATAGAGGAGAGAGTAGAGAGATAAGTTAGGATCCAGATCCATAGTCCTCTCTTACCCATTATTTCCTCTTATCTATCAAGACCTTATCCTTCCTACCATCAAATAGCCGCCCTTACTAGTCATGTCAATGCTGAACACACATGCTCTCTTATGGGATCAAGCCCATTTAAAGCCCATACAATATTCATCACAATTAAATTCAATTTAAACATGTATCGATGTCATATATCGATTAATATATTTATAACCATTATAAACATATTTATTAATAGTGTTTAACAAATCAAAATAAAATATTATAATTAATATTTCAGAAATATTAATTAATTTATAACTATTATAAATTAATCAAATCATGTGGTAAAATGAGTATTCAACGATTCGATTGTGCAACTCTTTAGATGTAAATTTGGTCAGCAGTTAATATCGAACTATTCAAATATTAATGTTTACACGTCACTTTGTAGGTAATGTGACATTTTAGCCAAATTTATTGCTTACTTGGTTTTGGTAAAATCCAATTTTATTTTGTAAAGCATTACCCGATTGTGGCTATTATTTATACCAAAACTCTTCGTCAAAGCTATATCACTTTGGACTTATGATTTTGTAAAGGTCAAAATTCTATCATCCATATTCAACAGTATAGTCCAAACACAAAGCCCTTGGTTCAATAATAATAATAATTATTAACCGAATTGTTTTGGCTAGAGTTTTTGACTTTGAGTTGACTCCAGTTGACCATGACACTAACCTCATATAATCGAGGTGGCAAATCCTCTCTTGAATAGTGTTTTACTTCCAATACGTCCACTTGACCTAACTATAATCATTCGATGGAGGTTGTGCCACGATTTAACTATAATCAAAGTGGAGCTTCACATTGAAGATCAACACTATTCTCAAGTCAAGAGAACTATGTAATTTTGTCACATCGATATTTTCTATTTTAACTTAAATTATATTAACCAACAGAAAACTATCGAGTAAGTCATTCTATAGTTGTCCAATTACTATCAATACGTGACCCTTTGGTGCCCCCAGCAGCCATGAGTAATTCATTATCCAATATTTGGAGACAGTTATGTACTTTAGTCTCAATGGATGGTTCAACATCTTGGCTCGATACATCTTGACTAGGAATATTTAAAATGCTATGTTTATTTTATTGTGATAAATCACTCATGGTTACAAGGTTACAATGCATTGTAACTACTATCACAAAACATTCCATTTATGGATTTTCTATTAAAAATACTTTTAATTAAATTAATTAATTAATGTGTATAACACATTGTATCAAGTATATAATAGAAAGAAAACACCTTTTATTTCGAACAAGATTGATAATTAGGTTAGATATGTGTAACAATTACATAATTTCCTCTAAGCTGTACCTCTACATCTATCAATATCCCACTTGCACCTAGGGCCAATTATGGAATCTCAATCCCATCCCTTCAATCGTTTGATGAGAAATGATCAAGTTAGCCTCTTCGTGAATGAATCTTTTATGTTGTTTAATTATCTACTCTATCAATCAACTCTCTCCAATGCTAACAAACTATCTTTATCATGTGTAACTATTCATAGTATGTTTCTCAACCTCCAGTGAGCTCTATCACTATATTTTTATCATGTAACAAGATCAGTTTCTTAAATACTTGGAATCACTCTAGCCCAGTTATAAATTTGTACATTTATATCTATATTTTTCTTTTATGGTGGCGCTATTCAAGGCGATGTACTTAGCATTTTCGTTGGATTATCCATAATGTTTTATTTGGAACATTTCCAGCTTAGAACTTCTTAATTAATGTTTGAACATGAATTTAATATTGATATATTATACTCAATATCACTTATGAAGTTTGAGTTCATACACTCCTTTATAAAAAGTTCACTGTTTTTATAAACAGTTCTCTAGTATTTCGTAAATATTCGAGAATACTTTAAACTATCATTTAGTGGTCTTAGTTTGGATTTGATATTTGCTTCATGTATTAAATACATAAGCAAATTACGATAATGTAGACAATACAACATGTATGATAATTCCTATTGCTAAATCATAAAGAATCCATCTTACACTTTCCTTATTAACATTTTAATAAGGTGTCTTTGCATATCATTTGGGACATTCCCAATATCCTTTATATTTACTATAAAAGGTATAGTTTACATATCCAATATCTAGTATTAAACAACCAAACAATTACTAATTTTAACATAAGTACATCGTTAAAAATCAGTTGTATGTTGTTTACTTATAATCTAGAAATATCTATGTACCTTTTAGTGGTTCTTTCTTATGGACACACGTTTCCTCTGCATTTTGACTGAAAATCAAACTATTCGATATTTCTATCAAAATACTTATTCAATACCGATGCTTATAAAATGATACTTTCATATTATTTCTAAATCCACAAACTCAATATCGCTCCCACTGACTTCGATATGCTTTGGTTGTTATGTGTAAATAATCTATTCTAAATTTAGAATTTGCCATTTTAGCACATATGTACCAAAACATAAAGTCTTACCAAGCGATAATTTTGTGATTAAATTTAAATTAACTTGAGCATGTTGAATAACAAATCTATTACACTAATTTCAACAATTGAAATTTATGTGATTATTCTTGTCAACGTTGCTCATTAAAATTCCAACTGCATTAGTCTTTCTCTTAAAGACACAATCGTGGTCAATAGATCACATCCCTTTTGGAATGACTACCAAAATCATATTTTGATAGCATACTTGGAATCCTTTCGAATTTGCACATTGTAACACATGGAAGAATCAATACTCTTAATGGTTTAATTGACAACTGAGGATTATCTCTTCTCAACATTGAGACTTATAGTTTCTCTTTAATGTTGAGAATATTTATTAGACACTCTAATGCGATGTGTTCATTTAGGTTAGGTTAATTTCATCCCACATAATCAGTTTGGATTGTATCCAAATCCATTTTACTACCAATAATTTTTCAAAGAAATTCCTTCGCTATGAAGTTGGTATTTCTTGAAACAAAAATTGTTTCTCGATGCCATGGAATAGATATTAATAAACATTTTATGAATTGCCTTATATATAAAACTAATTTGGTTTTAGTTTACAATATTTATGTTTAAAACATAGATTGGTCATCCAATGACAGTTGTTCCCAAACTCTTTTTGGGGTGATTCATTCAAGTTCCCTCACAAACAATTATTACGTGCAGCCTTTCGACTCGCACAACCTGCCAACTCCTTGGCGTCTTATAAACCATTATCTTGTATGATTTTGTAAACTATTCTTTAAATGAAGTTAATTATAACCTCATGCACTACTCTTAAGTATACGACCTCATAGAAAGAAGTTAACTCAACTTCACTCACTATTAATCATACTTTGTTCAACAAAGTTCGATTAATCCTTATTGATACATCATTATGTATCATAGAGAGGAGTGACTTTTGAGATTGAATCTTTATTCATTTTAGGTACATTAGAAACTCTTTCCAACATACTCACCTACTCGATCAAATTGAATCAATTTTATTTTCTATTGCGCGTTATTTTATTTATTTTCATTTATACTCTATGAGCTTATCATAAACATGCTACATATGCATCAAATACATATATCCATGTCGATGATAACTCATCGGTGAACATAATGAAATATGTTGAACTATTTTGGTATTAATAGACTTGCGTTTGCATACATCTATATGTATCAATCCAAAGAGCTCATGAAATCATGTGTCTCTCCCACCGAATGAGTTCATTGCCTTTTATTGTTTGAGATATAATTCCTTAGTACCATCTGATTCATAATCATATAATCAAAGAATTTTTTTAAAAAAACTTTGGCTTAGTCCATAATTCCAAAACAATTGTAAATAATTTAGATATATCTGTATTTTCAATGCATTACAAATACCACTAGTATAATATTATGTTACAACGAATATTCATAATATTTATATTGTAATAAAACCGTGTCTATTTTTTTGGCAACATTTGAAAGATTAAGCATTATCACACAAATAATGTTTGGTACATTTTATGAAATAATTTCCATAATTTGATGTGTCTAATAAGTGCTATATGGAATGGTCATACTATTTCTACCATTACTATAATATTATATGAAATACGAAGCTCCATTCTACCACTTCATATAAGATATTGATTTCATTTACTATAATTGGTTTACAATTGAGAATTTTCAGATCAATATACTGAATTCAAAGAAATAAATCTTATAGAAAACAATTTCCTATGCGAAAATATATTTTGGAATAAAATCATATTTCCTATTCCAATCTTAAATATCAACTATTATTTACAATTCTCGTTTTGATGTTTCTTCATGAAGCAGAAGTGAGAATTCACTCTTTTCATACCAACCATGCCTTAGGTTGCATCCACTCTTATATATTAAATTTCTTTTCTAAATGGTCGAGCCATTCAAAGGAAATCCTTACTGTAATATCGTAACAAATTCTTTGCAATAGTGCACTCGATCTTCCTTAACATTTAAGAATATCAAACATGTTGCATTTACATAAACCGATCAAATTGATACTTCAATGATCGAATTCTTAGATCTATGTTGTAGCATTTGGTCCAGTGTTATAGTTATCAAAACAAGATCATCATTGTAATCAATTATATTGAATACACGATTTCACACTATAGTTTACTTGCTTATTTCAATAAACTGATTTTATTGAGGTTTCGTGCATTTTGAATTGTGACCGTTTACCATATAAAATTTATATGTTACCGTATATGGATCAAATATCCATATTATTTTTTTGTTTGAGTTCGAAACTCATTGAAGACAATACACAGTCATGGGCAAGTTAATTCATAAGTGACTAAGTTACGAACGTATTTAGTGGTTGTATAATTAGGCACTTACATGGGTCAACATGCAAAACATTTATTGGTAAGTACATTTAATATTTCTTTGTAAATATTTAATTTAGTTCCTTTATATATTTTAACTAGTAAATGTTTTATCAACTATATTTAGTGCACAAATTTATTGAAGTAGATTATTTTAATTATTCATAATAGATGTTCTTACAATATTAGAAAGGTTAAATGTTACCATTCATTTTTCTAATAAGACTCCCACCAGTCTTTTACGTTTCTCCAAACCTAAGACAAAACATAGAAGTTTTTTAACTTCACTAGTGGATGTTAGGACTCATATGCCTTGGGATTCTAACCTTGAGGAAAGCTCAACAAATCATAGACTCGCATACGATGGATAACTCCTTATCGATTGTATCAAATACAACTCCTAACTTTATGATTCTTATCCTAATCTCAGCTTTACCTTGAGGAAAGCTTAACAAATAAAGAGAGATTATTCGCTCGCACCCACCATTTCACGATGGCCTTAGTATATCATACATACTATAAGGAAAGCTTAACAAATATGCATAAGTATCTTACCTCGTCTAGTATGTATGTTAATAGGACTACATATATATAACATTCCTAGCTTGAGGAAATCTCAACAACCAAGAAGTATGATATTAATGGTAGAGGACAACTTTATATTAAAGATTCATAATCCTTAATATATTTAATTAAGTGATCTCGACTTATGTAATAATATATTTCTTATGCTTCAAGTGTCGGACATATAAAAAAATCACGGTATACGTATTATACATATGTATTTATCCCTTAAGTCTATATGGAGTTTCATACTGTTCCACCTTTTGTTATACATTTATATTATATAAGTTTTATTATATAACTTTTGTAATTCGATTTACTTATATAATAGTCTTATGAATAATATTAATTAAATGTTATTTAATTAATTATTATATTATGCAATTATAACATATTATTTTGAATATATATACTATGACCTTTATAGTAAAACACATATATCTGATATATATGTATTTTTAATTTAAATAGATTTTAAATAATTTATTTAATTAAATAATTTATTTAATTAAATAATTTTAATTAAATTTGATTAATTTCGAACATTATTTCATATACGTACATGTATAATTATGTTATTTTAACATTTTAAAATAGCATAACATATATCATAATATATAACACATGTATATATCTATTAATTAACTTATTTAATTAATATATTTTATTAACCTTACTAATAAATTTTTATAAATTTCAAAATTAATTTATATTAAATTTCAAACATTTTGAAAATTTTATTTTATTATAACATTTATAATATGTATATACATTTTATTTTACATTTAACATTTAAATTTAAAATCTTATATTTTAATTTTTAAACAATTTGGAAAATTAGCCTAGGGCCCAATGAAAATTGGGCCTTTTCTATTAGGGGCAACCTTTTAGGTTCACATATCTGTTCGGACCAGGTTGGTAGCCAGGTAGAGTAGAGTACTTGATTGTCCAAACGCAGTTTTTTGACACTACCTTTCTAGACACCTGACTATCTTGGTCATGAGCTTAATTAGTTAACCATAGCACCACTAATTTAGATCGCATAGGCTATTTGGCTCCGATACCATTGTTGCTACTGGACCAGTCCATCGTGGAAGTAATGGGTGAATTTCAATTTTTTTTCACTATTTTAGGTCTTTATTGGGCCTAAAGTATAATTTATTTAGAACATTTTTAAATTATTTTAAACAAAATCATTATTTTATTTAAATTTATAATATAGTTTTATATTATGTAATTAATATTATATTATATATGTGTGTATCGTATACACATATATATGTGTGTGTGCATGTGTAACATAGCAATCCGTGCAAGGTTTAACATGCCCGTGTATAAGTGCTGAGATTTACACCACAACAGACATGTTAGCTCATCTAGTATACAAATATAACGTCCAAATGTATGCTTATATGCTTTAACCTATGTATCCAATATATATATATATATAAATTATTTTGAACAATTATAAATATATATTTATATGTGGAATTTATAAATATAAACATAAATAATTATGTATATGAAAAGAATTTAAAATTTATTATAAAATTTAATCATATATTTTGTTGTAAAACCGAGAACAAAGACAAATCTTTTTATGCGTATAATATATATATATATATATATATATACAAGTATGGTGGCACGTCCGTTGGACGTGTGCAAAGAAGGAAGTGACGTATTTTGTCTTTGTTACAATTATAATATTGTGAGAGATTATAGTAATGTTTTCGTTAATTACGTGAGCAAGAGGGACTGGCAATAAAAATACCGTTGTACGATTTTTTGGATCTTACAAAATGACTTTAACGTGTAAGTAATGTTGCATTTTTATGCATGTACATGCACATATCAACCATTTATCAAAACGTGAATGAGACTACGTTATTTTAGAAACTGATTAAATATGTAAAGAAAGTAATCAACTATTACTCAAGTGGGTATAGCTAAATTGGTACTCAAATTAACTATATTTTTTAACCTTTAATAGTCAAATACAATCCTATCTGATGACTGTTAAACTGCATAATTTGTACTTAAAAGCTCACTTATGTGCTTACATAGTTATTTATTGATTTATTTTAGATAAGTGCTATAATTTCTGAAAGCTAGGGCATGGGATGATGCAGAAGGATTGGCAGTCAAATTGAACTTAATCTTAACTCTTTCTCTTCCCTTTATTCCGCTTCATATCCAAAATGGACTGTAGGTTTCAAATCTTGTAGTTTTTAACTTTTAAAATTTTGAAGGTCATATACAAAATGGCTGTAGGTTTCAAATCTTGTAGTTTTTAACTTTTAAAATTTTGAAGGTGTAGTCAACTATTATTTTAAGATAAAAGGAACAAAATTTAAAAGCATTTAGTTTTTTTTTTTCATAGATATTCAAGTACAAATAGGAATTTCATCAGCTAAATTACAAATAAAATGTAATGGACTCAAGAAGATTTTAGATGCACCAAAGATGTGCAACTTAACGTTTCCAAGAAAATTCTGAGAATTCGTACTAAATTGAAGACGTAAGATTTAAATATAAAGTTTTTTATTTTGTCTTTATTTTCCAAATTTAACATATTCGAATATCATAACACTGAAAAAAGAAACAATAATACTACCGCATGTTAATTTTCACTAACTTCATTAGTACCGCTCAGCAATAGAATAAAAAATATACACAATCATATGAGCATAGTACTGCAATATCAATCAACCTCCAATGATTAAAATAGACTAAAGTATTTTTAAAAAACATAAATAAAAATGTCCATTGAAATATATCATCTTAATAGTCAAAGTACATGACATACTTTATCTTCTAACCATTTTTCTAGGTCTTCTCTGGCACCATCCTCTTCAGTTGGTTCACTTTTTGTATGCTAGTCTTCATCTGCTGTAAATAACTTATTGTCCTACGCAACCAATTGATCCACTCAGGTGAAACATGCCTAAACAAAGGAACAAAATACATACAACGTTTAAATATACAAAATGATTAAACAGCTCGTACAAAGTAATGCCTTGTTGAACTAATGTATATATGTGAGTCTTTGAATTTTGTGGAAGACCTATCAATCAAATATCAAATAGTCAAGATAAGACTTTGAAAAACTGATATTGCAAATAACTATATTTTTAAAACACTTATCCAGTTAACATGTATATATTTCTATTTAGTTTTTTTTTCAGAAAGGAATAATTTTATTAATTATACATACTTTACATAATGTTTATAACTGAAATATCAATCATATTGGGACTACACCAATGCATGACTTGGTAAAGCAAACACATCATTTTGATTTGATATACTATTGGCAGTCAATAAAAATATGTAAAATCTTATAACTATGGTTGATAAAAGAGTCTACTAAATAGATGGAAATAATTAGAAGTGCACATTAAACAATATACAGAACTTCATGACTTTTGTGTACATCCAATTTCAATTCAGCGATGTTATAGGAAAACTTATGTTGTCCGCTTTTTTTACAGCAGGCATAATGAGTTCAAGAGATACATTAGGTCAATAGCAACATTGGAAGTTTACTTGCTGAGAATTACTAAAGTAAAAATAATAACTTTGTTGAAGTAGAGACATATTAGATTTGGTAAAACAGAATTTGTGGACTTTAACAATGCAGCAACTGTAAAGTAAACAATACAGCATAATATATTGGTAATCATCATGTAGATCATGGTACACTTGTATGTATTTTAATTCTATACAACTGGATTAAAAGTGAATCATAAAATCCGTCTGAATAAGGAAAAAAAAAACTAAATTAAAAATCAAATTCAAAATGAAAACCTAGAGAATTAATTGGGATATGGCTTCGGTCTGTTCTTATCACTACAAACATTGATCTATTCACATCTTCAAGTTGTTTAGGAGTCGGTCAGTGAAAGAGCAATGGAAATGAAGCTAATTAAAAATATAGTAATAAAAAATACAGTACCTTACACCATTACGTATCTCTGTACACAAACTGATTGTCATCTGCTACTTCTCTTGAGTCATCTCAATCACTGCGTTTCCTATGAGAATAGCATTGACAAAATTAGAATTAAAAAACAAACTATTTCAGAAGCCAAAAATTTAAAACTATATTTCAATCATTCTAAGGAGATGGATATTATGATTGAGGACATGAGAAGAGAATTTGTTTCTCAAGTTAGTCTAAAAGCAGTTGAATAAAAACGTGGAGTAAGTTGCGGGTATAAGAAAATGACATTTTGGTGTGCATGTGCTGTTAATTGATTGTTGTAGGTTATGGGTATTTTAGGAATTTCCGACTTCATTTTCCTGTAGTGTAGTGGCAGAAGATATAACGTGTAATAAGGACTATAAATATTCCTCTCGCTTTAATCTTCCATTTCTTTGTACTTTTTCTTGAAGTAACCTATATCAACTATATGCTAAATGAAAATTATATAAACAGAAATGTGATATAGATAGATTGCTAGAGTAAAACATGAGATTGCTGCTTTACTTCTAAACCATTTCAAATATTACTTTGATTGATAAGTATGCATTAGAAATTGAAGAATGAAATACTGTTTTTATTATAATTAATGAAATACAACTCTTGCTATAAAACAACATTGGATTGCATAAACTTGATGCTAGCATAGTCATGTAGTCTTATATCATTTTGTAAATATAATTGTAGGGTTAAACTACTTTCGTTCTTGTACAACTCTTTCTCTTTCTATAAAAACAAAAGTATTATATTTTCTCTTCAATATAAACAAACTCCACTGATTGCATTATTGTCCAGAGTATTATATTTTCCCTTCAATATAAATAAACTCCACTGATTGCATTATTTTCTAGCTTCTCATGTGTGCAATCTAAATAGTTTGTACAAACTACAGTTCTATCTAAATTTGAAACCATGAAAATAGTAGTTGTATAATAAGTGTTTCAACTATTTACAGTAAAGAAGTAAAAAATAGCTACATCTATAATTAATGCCTTCGTTATGATGAAGTCATGGAAAACGTAAATTTGCTTTATATTCAACCAAAAATTACAGAATTAAAATTGAAAGTTCAAAATACCGCACCTTCTTTGCAAAAGCATTAAATATAGGCAATAAATAATAGCAAAATACATTCAAAACCTAGTTTTTTTAATGTGAATAAATGGTAAGATAGTTATTACCTTTAAAGCCTCTTCATTAAAGACTGTCCACGGCAACTATAATTGAAAGCGATTAATGCTCTAAATAAAGAACAGAGCAGCCTTAAGACACACCGAATACCCAAGATGTAA
Organism: Allium fistulosum; assembly: GCA_030737815.1. NCBI lineage: Eukaryota > Viridiplantae > Streptophyta > Magnoliopsida > Asparagales > Amaryllidaceae > Allium > Allium fistulosum. The sequence goes on from CM060908.1 coordinate 796,530,792, forward strand.
TGAAAGCTGAAGCAATGATTCGCAAATAGGAATCGAGTCCAAATCAATTCACAAATTGGTGGAACACAAATATCATTTAAAACCATTGACCTTTGTTAAGAAAAATATAAGCAGCGGAATGTTGGGTAGAATCCGATGCAAAGAATGATTTTGATGAACACACTTTCTTGTTAGAAAGTGGGATGTGGAGGAATGTGTACTGAATGGTAATGATAAATTTGATTTATAAAATCAGTAATCTACTAAATATAATGGATCTAACCATAATTCTTTTAATTATCCAGTAAATAAATGATTAAAGAGAATACCGTCATTCATCCTCTTTTTCTTCATTAGAACGAAGCCCTATCTCTTCCCAAACTCATTTTCGTCCAAATTCTTTTGCTTTCCAAACTTGATGTTGTCCGCTTCTTGTTCATCAATCATGGAGATTGATCTGATTCTTCGTGATGCAATGAAATTGCTGTAAGTTTTAAGAAAGTTAAATTGAAATGAAAATAATTTTCTCCCATACCAATATGACACAGCAATAATTCGAACAAAAACTATTCAAGCAAAAGGGGAAACTGTACCTAAATACTCCATTGCCATGCTTCAACCAACTGCTGTTAACAAACATAGGGTTAAGTTTTCTCCATCAATATCCTACAGAGACATAAGAACCTGTACCGAATAAAATATCGAACTCAAATCAACAATAATTTTCTAATATAATCTAGAACCACATGAAAAGTGAGAGAGGAAGCTTTGTCTAACCTTGTCGTAACAAAAGTCAAATGGCGATCGAGCTCTCGACTTCGAACTGTGGAGCGGCGGTCTCATGATGCGAAGGCGCTCGGCGAGGACTGATTGCCTGGAAGGTTGTCGAAGTCTCGGCGAAGGCGTGAGGTCTATTCTTGGTCGTTCAACTTTGGGTTTCTCCATCTGGTGGCGCTGGCGATAGATTCGAGCGCGGTGGTGAAAGAAAGCAGGCGGAGCGAAGGCGACGACTCGAGATTGCGACTGCGTTTGGTTTCGAATTGTGTGCTTTGTTCTGTGCATGCGCGGAAGTGATGGGGAGGTTGTGAGGGCTGGGCGCGATAGGCGATTTGGGTTTTGGGGTTTCATTGAAGCAGATGAGGAATAAATTGAAGCAATTGATTGATTAGGGAGTTAGAATCACCTTTGAAGAGAAATAAAATAAAGATAGATGGGGAATGCGGAAGAAAAGTAGGAGTCGGTGACTGTTTGTGGGGAAATGGGAACGTGGATTTCCACTCAACATGATGAGTACGTGGATGTCAAAGACTAAATTGTACCGCAAGAGATTTTGTTGCTATACATCATGGATGGGTATTTTCGGGAATGCCAAAAAGGCTTCACTTTGACCGGTTTGACCAGGGTTTTGTATTATAGTATAGATATATATACATATAAAAGTTCTTATAAATAGTTTAATAACAAATTTACATATATGTATAAATATATGAATGAAATATATGTAAAATGTTTATATATATATAATTACCTAATAATACTCACAGTAATTTTTTTAATTTATTTAGTTTAAATTTCCATCGGAAATAAATAATAATGTTATATGTAAAAATATGTTTTTAAAATTACAATTTTGTGTTTTAATATTTTATAAAAACCTAGATGATATTTTATCATTTGAATATTTTAATATATATATATTATAATTTAAAATCAATTTTAAAATTTAGTTTTAATTTCAATATTTACATTAATATTTAAGTAATATATATGAAAAAATTACAGCAGTAAGTTTATTGGGTGGGAAAATGATTTTATAAAATTTTAATTATATTTTATGACATATTTATTTATTTTATAGATTTATTTAAGTGATTTGAATTAAATAATATTTGAATAATATATATGTGTGTATATATATATTAAAATTTTACATTTTATGCCGTAAAACTTTTACTATAAAACCATTGATATATAATTTTTAAAACATATTTTGTATAGTATAATGTTTAGTATTTAAATGGTAAAGTTTAGGTAATTTAAATAATATTTTTTAAATTGATTAAAATAAAAAATTCAGTTTTTTTAATCATAAGCTGTGAGTATTAAGGCACGCATATGTTAAAAAAATTATTTTTTTAATTTTAATTATATTAGCATTGAACAAACAACCATTCTAAATGTGACCGTATACTGATATACTAGAATCGTCACCTAACAAAACAATATAGGCTATATATAAATTATCTAAATATTAGTATATAATCATAGATCATATAATTACCTTATAGCAATACCAAAGGACCACACCTTGAAGCACATAAATAAACTCCTAAATCAGATTCCAATTCTAAAGGTGCTATCGCTCGAACTGCAGACCACCGACCATCGAACAATGTTTATTTTAATTTGATTTGAGCTTGGAAATAAAGGTGAGGGAAGGACTAATTTTGGCTAGCAATAGATAGGGTGGAGGCTTCCAAAAGTTAGAAAAATAATGAGGGTTATGATTTATTTATAGAGGAGGGAGTAGAGAGATGTTAGGATCCCAATCCACTATTCTCTCTTACCTATTCTTTCGTCTTATATATCAATACCCTATCCTTCTTGCCATCAAATGCCTCCCCTACTAGTCATGTCATGGCCATATCACACATGCTCTTATATGGGCTTCAAACCCATTTAAAGACCATATAATATTCATCGCATTTAAATCCAATCTAAACACGTATCAATATCGTATATCAACTAATATATTTATAACTATTGTAAACATATTTATTAATATTGTTTAATGAATCAAATAAAATATTATAACTAATATTTCATAAATATTAATTAATTTAATTAATTTATAACTATTATAAATTAATCAAATCATATGGTCAAAGGAGTATTTAACAATTCGATTATGCGACACTTTAGGTGTAAATTTAGTCAGCGATTAGTATCGAACTATTTGAATATTAATGTTCACGCGACACTTAGCAGGTGGTGTGACATTTTATCCAAATTTATTGCTTACTTGGTTTCGATAAAATCCAATTTTACATTGTTAAGCGTTACCCGATTATGACTATTATTTACATCAAAACTCTTCGTCAAAACTATATCACTTTGGACTCATGGAATTTGGAAATGCTCAAAATTCCAATATCATCCCTATTAAACTCTATAGTCGAAATACAAAGTCCTTGGTTCAAAAATAGCAGTTATCATAAACTGAACTACTTTGGCCAGAGACTTTGACTTTGAGTTGACTTCAGTTGACTGTGATACTAACCTCATATAACCGAGGAGAGGAATCCCCCCTTGAATAGTGTTTCACTTCCAATGCTTCACTCAACACAGCTATAGTCATTTGATGGATGCCATGCCATGATTTAACTATAATCAAAGCGGAGCTTCCACATTGAGATCAACAATATTTTTAAGTCAAGAGAACTGTGTAATTTTGTCACATCAATTTTTCTAGTTGACCTTAGTTATATTAACCAATAGAAATCTATTTAGTGAGTCATTCCATAGTTATCCAATAACTATCAGTATGTAAACCCTTGGTGCACCCCATAGGCATGAGTAATATACTATCCAACATTTGAAGAGTGTTACGTACTCTAGTATCAACGGATGCATCGATATCCAGTCTCGATAAATCTTGACTAGGAATATTTAAAACGGTATGTTTATTTTATTGTGATAAATCACTCATGGTTACAACGCATTGTAAGTACTATCACAAAACATACCATTTATGGATTTTATATTAAATATGCTTTTAATTAAATTAGTTAATCAGTATACATAACACATTATATCAAGTGTGTAATAGAAAGAAAACACGTTTTATTTCGAACAAGATTGATTATAGGTTAGATATGTGTAATAATTACATAATTAACTCTACGACATACCCTTAACTCTATCAGGAGATACCCATGCCTAGATCCCTGGAAAGGCGAACTTATCCACCTAGGCCCCTTCGTTAGCTAGGAACAGGTCTCCTACTCCGACCAATCATCATCGATCTCCTTCACTATATTTTTGCCATAGATCACAGACATCATACAAACGATTGGGAAGCCTATCCCCTGTAAGAGACAATCGTCATCCACTACACAAGGAATCTGGCCTTCGAGAAGAGACAGATACCCTACATCAGAAGATGCATAGGATCCAGGTAAGGAGGCCGGGGGACGAGGAGGGGTCCGATGGCGAGAATGGGGACCCTTTCTCTAAAGATATCTTAGGCACATACATCAACTACAGGTGTGTCCTACCACCCATGGAAAAGTACGACGAGAGCACAAACCCATCTAATTACATCACCACCTTCAACTCGGTTGCCTGGGCTGGCAGAATTTCCAACCATGCAAAGTGCCTCTTATCCCGGCTACCATGACCAGGCCAGTGTTTCATTGGTTCCTTCACCTACAACCTGGCAGTGTCCACTCATGGACCTAATTTTGTTTCAAATTCATGGCCTACTTCTTCACATTAAAGACAAGGGTAATGATGGCCAGTGAGCAGGGCAACATAAGGTAGGGCTCAAGTGTGTCCCCCTACTCACACGTCAATCATTTTAACAAGGAATCAATAGGGAAAGAGGGGGAGACAAGAACAACTTGGTGATAGCCCTCTGTTTAAGAGTGAAATATCGATCTCGCATGTGGAAGGAATTACAAAAGCAGGCCACTTTATTCCTTGTAGACTTCCTCTAAAGGGCGAACGACATAATGAGAGTAGAGCAGGTGGATATCTCCGATAGTGATGACGAGGACAACCAAATGGGAAAAACAGGTCAAGGATAGGATAACCATCAAAAGAATATCTATAGGAGAATGGAAAAAAGTATTTCAATAAAGAGTGTGCTTCAAACCCAAATACACAAATTATGTAACCCTGAACCGCGACATAGAAACTTATTACCTCGCCACTCTTAACCGCGTGGCATTTTAGCTCACGCACATGGAACGAACAAGTTCACCCTATTGCTATGCATGGGCAGATGATACTAACACTCCTTCCCCTTCAGCATCAGCCTCATTTTTTGAAAGCAGAGTTGGTGTCAGCCTTTCGGCTTGAGCACAAACGTTTGTGTCGACTGAGGATGTTCTTAAGCATATGATATACACGTTGGAATGATGTGACTTGGAAGAGAGTATTGAAGATAGTAATGATGGCCTGCTTGATCCCCGAATGGGGGATTCCAATCTAGAAGGTGAGCCAGCCACGCTGCTAGTGCAGGTCTCAATCAATAGCAATGACCTAAGCAAGGTAATCTATATAGGAAAAATGTTAAGCCCAGAAGAAAGGGACAAACCGGTTACTTTTTTGAGTGAGAGCGAGGATGTGTTTTCTTGGGGATACACTGACTTGACATGCATCGACCCCTCGATTATATTTTATACCCTAAACATCGACCCGACGACCAACCCTGTCTAGTAGAATAGATGACCACTTAACCTCAAGTGGTATAAGGCGCTCAAGGAGGAGATAAAGAAACTCTTTGTAAATGTTTTTTTCCATGAGGTTACATACCCAGTTTAGGGGGCTAACCTGGTACTTGCCTACAAACCTAATTGATGCATGGAGAACATGCATCGATTTCTCAAATCTTAACAAAGCATGCGCCAAAGACACTTTTCCCTTGCCCTGCATTGACTAGCTTGTAGATGCAACCAGCAAACACAAACTACTCACCTTCATGAACTCCTACTCCATTTATAATTAGATTGCCATGTATGTCCCTTTCCAAGTGCATATCTCATTCATCACTAATGCTGGGTTTTACTGCTACCGAGCCATGCCTTTCGGTCTTCACGATGCCAGTGCTATATATCAAAAGGCTCATCAACTAGACGTGCACCCAACAAATTGGCCGCTCGATGGAGGTTTTATGTGGATGGCATGTTAGTTAAATATGAAAGGGCTAGGAGGCATGTGAAGAACATAGCCGAGACTTTTAGCATCCTCTATAGGTACAATATGAATCTCAACCACAGAAAGTGTCCTTCCATGGTACAATTTGGGAAGTTACTCAGCTTTGTAGTGAGTACCAAGTGTATTAAGGCAAACCCTGACAATATTTGGGTGATCCAATAGATGTAGGTGCCACGCACAATCAAGCATGTACAAAGCCTGAATGGAATGATTGCAACACTTAGCCACTTTTTGTCAAAAGCCACCGGCCGTTCTGTACTGTATTCGATCTCATTAAGAAGGGAAAGTCATTTGCATGGAACAAAGAATGTACCAAAGCCTTTGAGGAATCAAAGAGACACCTGGCCACACCTTGATCCGTGACAAGGAAGATCCAACGCCTACTCATGATCGCCCTTCGACTACGACCATATTTCCTAGCCCATCCCATCAAAGTTCTCACCAGCCAGCCCCTGAAGTCCGTTTTGAGCTGGCCTGACATAGCAGGTCGACTATTGAAATGGTCCGTGGACCTCAAACAGCACCACATCACCTTCATCCCCGCACCTCCTTCAAAGGCTAGGCCGTGGCTAATTTCATACTAGAATGTTCCAGTCCAGACATCGACGATAAGCAAACGATAGTTTACCCTCCTGGAAGCTATACATAGACAACACATCTAACGAGAAAGTCATGGGGGAAGAATGATGTTAGTCACGCCTGATGACAAGGAACTCTGCTTCGCCATTCGCCTAAACTTCAAGACCAAAAACAATAGAGCTGAGTATAAAGCTATCCTGGTCGGTCTCAGGATGGAAAAGGAACTACAAGTGAAATGTTTACACGTGTTCAGCGACTCATCATTAATTCTTAATCGGATTGAGGAAAGCTTCCAAGTTAAGGGAAAAACACTCGCCCTTTATGTGGTAGAGACGAAAAGGTTCTTTGGCACTTTTGTAAGTTCCAAAATAGAATAGATCACGAAGAGAGAAATGCCAAGGCCGATTAGTTGGTCAAGGCGGAAAGCAATCCTTAAGAAAGCATACCCTAGGTCCCAATGGAGGTACAACTAACCCCCTATTATGAGCCACTAGTGACTACCATGGAAATCAATGAAGCCCACCCGGATTCCTAGATGACCCCCACAATGAAGTATTCGCAAGCGATGATCTGCTTGTTGAAAGTAAGGGGGCTCGAAAGATCCTACTCCAGGCACCCTACTACACTATGGATATGAAGCTATACCGATGGTGGTACTCAACTCCCCTCCAAAGGTTTGTGACCGATAAAGAGGCCGGTCAGGTACTGGAAGAATTGCACGAGGGTTTTTGTGGAGATCATGCTGGAGGGCAAAGCCTGACAAAGAAAGCTGCTCGACAAGGGTATTACTGGTCGAACATGATCAAGGATGCAATGGAATATGTTAAAAAATGTGACCGTTTTCAAAGGTTTTCCAAGATCCCAAGAGCTAACCTGAATCTCCTGACTCCTATGACATCCCCCTAGCATTAGATACATAGGGAATAGATATGATCGGCAAGTTGTCGAATGCCAAAGGCGGGTACAATTACGCAATAATTGCCATCGAGTACTTCACAAAGTGGGTCGAAGCGGAGCCTCTCATAGGAGTCACCATGCCCAAAGTCCTTAACTTTGTGATCAAGAATATTATCTTCCGATATTAGTGGCCGAAGAATCGTAACCGATAACTGAACCCAATTCGAGAGTGGGTTGTTCCAAGGGTTTTATATTGGAACGGAATAGAAAAGTGTTTTTTCTTAGTCGTCCATCCCTAGGCCAAAGGGCAGGATGAGGCTATGAATAAAACAATCTAGGCAACGTTAAAGAAATCCCCTACCAAGGCAAAGGATTGGGCTGAAGACTTCCACTCGTACTGTGGTCCTATCACACTAGCAGTCGCTGTCAACCAGACATCCTTCATTCTCTTTGGCCTATAGGTATGAAGCTATGCTACCCATCAAGGTCAATGCACCATCTTCGAGGCGCCTCACCTATTGAAATCGGGCTAGTCGAAAGCGGGTGAAATAGGTAGATTTCAAAAAGAAATTCTATCTTGGATCTACTGGGCCTATGGAGTATAAAGGGGTTATACTATATCCGGTCTACTTTTGAATAAAATCATATTTTATTTAATATATTATTCATATTTGTTAATTAAACATGTTAACATTTCAATTAAATGTTTTGTTAGGAATCCATCAATATACATTCAAACATATAACAACAAAAATGAGCTGATATATATGTATGTATGTATGTATGTATATACATCTAGATATTAGGATTTATATTTATTGTTTATACACACACATAAACTTACTTACATATATATATGTGTGTGTGTGTGTTACATTCTCATATGCATATCGGGAATATAAATGCCTAAGTATATACATATGTTTGGGCATACTGCAATATATGTATATGGTTTGTATACACATATTAACAGTACCATATATATATATATATAGTTAAACATATTTAGACATATATGTATTCTTTGTTGCCACTTATATTTTGTATTTACATATATAAAAAGGTATGAAAATAATTTACATAAAGAGACGATTAATGTAAGAGTGAATTCGAAGAGTGAAGATGGAAAGGTAATTTATGTTGCAATTAAATCTAATCAAATCTAAGTTAAAAAGGAACTAATCATGTAGTGTAATTCTACAATCACCAATTAAATAATTAATTTAATATCATATTGAATTTCAAACTTAATTACAACAAATAACCAAACCATTTAAAAACAAAGGAAGTTTATGTTATATCTAAATTTGAAAAGACATATAATTTAATTTATTGATCTTAATAATATAATTGGATTTGAAATATAACTTTATATTTAAGTACATACATATAAGTACATACATATAAGTAATAAAATGAAATTTAATTTTGAAACATGAAACTAAATTAATCTAAAACAAATCAACTAAGTAAAATTTTTGTTTAATATTGGTTTATAATTTCAAGATATAAGAAGACTTAATGGATACACACACACACATACATATGGTACACGCACACATATAATTTCACGATTCAATCTAATATAATTTGATCTATGATTAAAAGGAATAAGCATGATAACAAGAGTAATTTATTAAAACAAAGAAGATTTACAACAGCACATGATAGGATAACAAATAAGAGGATTAGTTTCAGATCTCAAATGAAATAAAACATAAATTATTTTGTCAGACAAATCATTAACCAATTATAAAAATTCAACAAATCAATTCCACAATAATGAGTTATTTCAGATCCAATTAAACCATCAACATTCAAAACCACACACAATAGAACTCATAGTCAACTATAATGCAGAAAATAATTTTAAAATAAAATTGATTTTAATAAGTAGCTACAATTTACATATATGTGAAAATTTGTTCTAAACATCATGAATGAATTATAAACTTACTCGATAAAAATTGCCCTTTATCGCACCTTGATTGTGGATTCTCCTCAGATTTCATATAAATCAACATCTCACCTTGCAAAAGAAGAATGAACCGCCTTTCTTTAATTTAATTTGATGTTGATTCAAATTTGTTTTGAGGTTTAAAATTATTTTGGAAGAAATTCAGTCATGAATGATGGATAAGAGGAAGAAAAGTTATGTCCTATTAAAGAAATCAAATGAAGAGATTTTGTTTTATATAAATTAAATGAACATTTCTCATTCTTCGTATCAAAACTTCCTTCTTTAATTCCTTTTAAATTTCAATCAATTTATTTAATCGATTCCCTCCTCTCACCATTATATGGCTGGTCCTAGCACATTAATTTTCCAAATAAAAACATTTTTGCAATTATTTTATTATTACTTTTTTTTAACATTATACAGATATCGTATTTCGATATATGAAAATATTTATATATGTATTTAAATAATTACCGGTGACATTCAAAACATTAAATAAACTAACAATAATTAATATTTCGTAAATATTAATTAAATCGTACGTTTTTTGAAGAAATCACAAATGCTGTTGTATGACTTAGAGGTGTAAATTCAGTCAATGATTAATATTGACCAATTCATATATCAACAATCACACATCATCTTAGCTAGCAATGTGATAGTTTGAACGAATTCATTGCATATAGGTCTTTTCGGTAAAATCAAATTTCACAAACACTTAAGCGGTACCATTTAGTAACGATTATTTACACTAATCTCTTTGTCAAAATTATATCACATTAGGACTTATGGAATTTGGTTTTGATCAAAATTCCAACATTGTCCACATTAACCATTGTAAGTACAAACACAATATCCTTAGTTCAATATTAACAATTATTATTAACTGTACTGCTCTGGCCAAAGACTTTGATTTTGAGTTGACTTAAGTTGACCCTGTGATACTAATCTCATATAACTGAGGAGATGAATTCTCTCTTGAATAGTGATTCACTTCCAATGTTTCCACTCGACCCAACTATAGTTATTCGATCGATGCCCTACCATGATTTAACTATAATCAAAGAGAAGTTTCCATACTGAAGCTCAATAGTATTATCAGGACGAGGAAATTGTGCAGAATTATTGCATTAATATTTTCAATTTGATATTAGTTATATTAACCAACAAAAAACTACCGAGTGATTCATTCCATAGTTATCCAATAACTATCAACACATAACCCCCTTGGTGCACCCAACAACCATGAGTAATACACTGTCTAATGTTTGAAGAGAATTACGTACCTAGTCTCAATAGATGTATCAATATCCAGTCTTGATACATCTTGACTAGGAATAATTAAAATAGTATGCTTATTTTATTGTGACAAATCACTCATGATTGCAACACATTGCGACTACTATCAAAATATACCATTTATAGATTTTCTATATTGAATATACTTTTAATTAAATAAATAATCAATATAACACATTATATCAAGTATATAACAGAAAAAACACCATTTATTTCGAACAAAAACACCTATTATTTTAAATAGGATTGGTTATTAAGTTAGATATATATAACAAATTACATAATTGCTCCTAAGGAATACCCTTAACTCTATCAATCTTCCACTTGCACTTGCGGTCAATTATGGAATCTTGTTCCAGCTTCATCAATCAGCTTTCTAAAAAACAATCGAGTTTGTCCATCAATGAACGGGTATGCTATGCTGTTTTAATTATCTACTTCGTTGAACAACTCTCTCTGATGCTGATAAACTGCCTTTATTTTAAGGAACTATTCAGAGTATGTCGCTTGACTTCTAGTGAGCTCTAGGTTCTTTTATGAATTGTATTCCGACATAGTTATCATATAATAGTGTCATGAGATTCTTAACATTTGGAATCACTCTTAGCTTAGGTTTAAATTTACGCATTTATTTATACTTCTTAAATTGTAGTCACCTTTGGTTGAGTTAGCTACTACTTATTATTTGGTAAAATTCCAACTTAAAGCTTCTTAATTAAAGTTTGAACATGAATTAGTATTAAATATTATACTCAATAGCACTTATGAAGTTTGAGTCTAAACATCCTTCATAAGGAGTTTGTTGTTTATACAAACAATTCTTTAGTATTTTGTAAATACTCGAGAACACTCTAAACAACCATTTAGTGATCTTAGTTTGGATTTTGATATTTGCTTCATGCATCAAATACATATGCAAGGTACGATATTGTTGATAATACAATATGTATGATAATTCTTATTGTCAATACATAAGGAATCCATTTTACATGTTCCATGTTAAATATTTTAATATGCTATCTTCACATTTTTTGGATGTTTGCAACATTCTTTATACTTACTATAAAAGATATAATTTACAAATCCAATATTGAGTATTAAATAACTAGACTATCACTGTTTTAACATAAGTACATCTTTAATAATCAGTAGTATGTTGTTTACTTATAATTTTAGAAATATCTATGTACATTTTAATGTGCATTCTTATGGACACACGCTTCCTCTGCATTTTGACTAAGAATCAAACTATTCAATATTTCTATCAAAACGCTTATTCAATTTTGATGCTTATAGAATGATAATTGCGTATCGTCTCTTAGATCATATCCAAAAAACCCACAAACTCAATATTGCTCCCATTGACTTTGAGACACTTTGGTTATTATGTACAAACAGTCTATTCTAAATCATTATTTTGAATTTTCCATTTTAATACATATGTACAAAAACACAAAGTCATACCAAGTGATAATTTTATGAGTAAAATTTGTGTTATCTTGAGCATATTGAATGATGAATCTATTACATTAATTTCAACAATTGAAAAATTATGATTTTATTCTTATCAATGTTGCTCACTACGTCCGAACTGCATTAGTCTTTCTCTTGAAGACACATTTGTAGCCGATGAATCATATTCTTTCTGTTACACTATCAAATCACATTTTAATAATGTACTTGGAATCTTTTCAGATTTGTGCATCATACCATATAGTAGAGTCAATACCCTTAATGGTTTAATACACTACCGATGATTATTTATTCTCGATATCGATAAGAAACTCATAGTTCCTATTCAGTGTGCAAGAATATTTATTAGAAATTCTAATGCATAGTGTTCACTAAGGTTTGGTTAATTTCATTTCATTCCTCGTAATCAGTTTTAACCTTAGATCATTTCAAACTCCATTTTACTACCAATAATTTCTAAAATAAACTCCTTCATTATGAATTTGGTGTTTCTTAAAACATCAATTCTTTCTCGGTGCAACGAAATAGTTATTCATAAATATTTTATGAATTGCCTTATATTAAATTGATTTGATTTTAGTTTACAAAAATTATGTTCAAAATATAAATTAGTCATCCAATGAAAATCATTTCCAAACTCCTTTTAGGACGACTCATACAAGATCCCTCACGTACAATCGTTACACGTAATCTTTCGACTTGCATAGCCTGTCGACTCCTTGGCCTAGGATATATTGGGGTTTCTTACAAACCCTTATCTTGTATGATTTTTTAAAACATTCTTTAGATGAAATAATTTAAACTTTGTGTGCTACTCCTAAGTAAACGACCTTAAGGAAAGAAGTTAACTCAACTTCACTCATAATTAATCGTACTTCATTCAACAAATTTCGATTACTCCTTATTAATACATCATTATGTATCATAAGGTGGAGTGACTTTAGAGATTGAATCTTTATTCATTTTTTTAGTATGCTCAGAACCCTTTCTAATTTACTCACATATTCGATCAAATCGAATCATTTTATTTTATATCACATATTATTCTATTTACTTCTGTTTTATATTCTATGAACTCATCTTTAATATATTACATGTGTATCATATACACGTGTTCATGTTTGTAATAATTCATCAGTAAAGTATGTGAAACCATTTTGGAACTTTGATTGCATACATTTATATATATCAATCCCTAGAGTTCATCAACTCTTTTAATCCTCCCATCGAATCAGTTCTTTTCCCTTAATTGCCTGAAATATAATTTACTAGTACCGTATGATTCATAATCATATAATCATAAATTATTTCTCAAAATTGTGGCCCAATCAATAATTTCAAAATAATTGGAAATAAATTTAGACACTTCTGTATTTTTCAATGCAACACAAATACCACTATCTTAGTTTTATTTATAACGAATATTCATATATTCATATTGAAATAAAATTCTTTCTATTTTTCAGTCAATACTAAAAAATAATTATTATTTCATAAATAATGTCTGGAATGTTTTACAAAACAATTTTCATAACTTGATGCGACCTATAAGTGTTATATGGCATGCTCTCACTATTTTTGCCATTAGTATAATAGCGTATGAAATACGAAGCTCCATCTGTTACCCGGTATCCTGACCCGGCTATATTGGACTTATTGCACAAGACAGATTCGATTGTTGTCAAGAAGGATGACTATGGAACAATGTCTATAGGACCCAGAAGTAGAGTCCCGATGGTTATATGAAGCCAGAATTGAACGGAGTTGGTAGATAGACGATGCCGGATGTTAGGAATATGGAAATTAGCTTGGATAGACAAGGGATCAGCATAACTGGGTGGTACTCGAGGGATCAACATAGTCATTTGGATGGATAGTCAACATGGATGAAGTATTAAAAGGATTGGCATATGTGATGTTGCCTGGTTAGACATGACTTGCTAGTACTCAAAGGATCTGTATAACATTCAGAATAAGGAGGGATCAACATAACATTACGAAGGATGGGGGTTCAGCATTACATAAGGGAATACAAGGAATAAGCGTGAATATGCAAGCATGGTTTGGCATGATTGGATGGATCACTATGGCGTATATTAGGGTTCGGCATGCGAAGTATGGAGCCGAGTAGAAGGGATTGGCATAATCCATTAGAGGGGTTCGGTAGGAATAACTTCAAAGTAGATCTGAATCCAAGATCGATCGAAAACATGAGCTCCACATATCCAATCAACATGATATTTGGAGAGCCATCATATCTAATCACGAAGAAGCCACCATAGGGATCACTGACCCAAAATCAACCAATGGAGGAATTACTACCGATCCCTCTCCATTGAGATTTGGGCCTAGCGCCCAGCCCATATGGATAAGGAGGTCTTGTAGCTAAAGTTTCAGAGAGATTGGTGGTCGCCGTCACCTATAAATACTGGCCTAGGGGGTCATTCTGAGGATCTTTACACTGCTGGTTACATAGCTCTTTTATTGTAATCAACTTTTTCATTACTCTCTTACTTCTTACTATATGCTACTGCAATCAAGATTATGGTGAATCAATAAAGAGAATATTCAAAGTGGACGTAGGCAATCGACGCCAAACCACTATAAATCCTAGTGTTATTGATTTCTGTTTTGGTTTGCTATTATTTTGCTATATTCCTCTATTTTAATTTAGTTTTCTTCATTTACTTCTCTACACAAACCTATTATTGGGTGTTTGTGGCCAATTTGGTTGCAAACATTTTGGTGCTTTCACTGAGAACCTGATTCTCAGCGCGTTAGGATCCTCTTTGTTGCTACTGGATTGAACAAATCCCCCAAAGGAGATCCATAGTCATCTTCATAAACCTGCATATACTATTCAGATTTACCAAAATCCAAGCAAGGAAATCAATAATGGTGAGGCATACCAGATCAACTTCTCAAAATGTGGATGGGAATGAAACTACCAACATTTAACAAGGAGCTCCGAGCAACCAACCTGCAAATCTGAATGTTGATTCTACTGAAGTCCAGAAACCGCTGATTCTATAACTAGAGCTGAATTTAATAACCCGATGAGGGAGTTGATGGAAAGCCGTAGACAGCTGAACGAGAAAATTTAGGCTAATGCTAGCCTAATGAACTAGATTGCTCAACAACAACATGTGAATGCCAGAACGGATCCCACTTCTTACTCGGCGTCGGAGAGTTCAACCTCATCAGATGAATACCACATGCATATGCATCGCAGGGTCGAAGGAGAACAAGAAGAAACATTAGAGTATCGCTTGGTAGTCCAATATGGTTTGCTAAGATGGATTGTTGTCGATCCCTCCCAAGGGATCGATACTGATCCCTCCTTCGGAGGAGGAATTCCCACGCTACACTAGGGGAATCGAGCATGAGCTATTTTCGGAAGCTTGGATGTTGGAGTTTGACTAAATGTTGACCAAGTACCCCACCGAAATGACGGAGAGATAAATGCCCAAGGTGCAGGTCAAGAGAAAGATGGACCAAGAAGGCATGAAACGGCCCATAGACATCGACCAGACCATTCGCATGAGGTGGAGCACGACCACCCGCTTGGCACCACCCATCTAGACATCGGATTTGTCGGTAATGATCAGACAGTTGGTGAGGGAGAACAAGGGTTTGACGAATGATGACTGGGAATTTCGAGGAGCCATACCTCATTTACTGATAATGTTTTACATGCGAAATATCCGAGAAGGTTCAACATTCCTTCAATGCCTGCCTATGAAGGAAAAATCAACCCCAAACAGCATATTATGAGGTACGAATGGCTGATGGATTCTGCAAGAGCCAATGATGAAACCAAATGTAGATGATTTCCTGTAACCCTATCTGGAATAGCGATGATGTGGTTCACATGACTACCTCTGCAGTCAATTTCAAGGTTTGATGAGCTAGCAACCAAGTTTGTGGAGCAGTTTTGAATGCACGCTACTCGTCCTGAAGACGTAATGTCACTTTTCAACGTAATCTAGACTCCGGGGGAATCATTGAAGGACTATTTGGAAAGATTTCATACTGCCACTACGGAAGTCAGTAACCTAAATGATCATGCTATACTTATGGCCGTGATGAGAGGGATTGACCCGAAATCCAAGTTTGGTGATTGGCTAGTTGGAAAACCGTCGACCACATTGGAGCGCTTCTATTCAAAGGTAGCTCAATTTCTAAGGAAGGAGGAAGCCAGATCCTCTAGGAAAAACAATGTCGTGGGACCGAAAAGAGAAGAATTACAAAGCAACATTGCAATAAAGTAGTTCGATGATAGTTCCGGGAAAGTCCAAGTTAATGTTCAAAACAAGCCGAATCAACAAAAGAGATTGGGGACATGAATCAAGACCAGAAGAGGGAGTCTGGGAGACCAAGACCTAGGATACCTATGTATGACAACTACACACTACTACAGGCATCCTTGGAGAATATTTATCTATCCACCTACAATACCATACAATATAGGAAGCGCTTCCAAAAGAGTCGACGGAGAGACATAAATAGACCAGAAAATACTGTCGGTTCCACGAGTGTTATGGGTACAATACAAATGGGTGCAGGCATCTCCAGGACGCTTTCAAAAAGTTGATTTGGGAAAAGAAATTGCAGCAGTTTGTGAAAGCTCCACAGGATGGCGGACATGGGACATCTGACCCCAATCAAGGACAAGCTCCACGTATGGCTGAGGAGCATGTGTGTATCGATGGAAGATAGTGATAAACACGATAGTTGGAGGACCCGCACCCTGTGGATAGAAGTTGGCAAGAAATGGAGCGCTATGCTAGCGCGATAAGACATGTGGATTTAAATATTGTTCAAATACGGAGGACGGAGCTTCGGCCAAGCAACAACGCACGATGGTAGACGATATTGTGTTCAGAAGCAGGGATGTAGATAAATTAGAGGCCCCTAAAATTGACCCGATGGTCATTTTTACCATGATTGGCCCTGCTTTGGTTAGAAGGAATTTGATTGATTGTGGAAGCTCGATGAACATAATTTTCAAGAAGGCATATGACCAGATGAGAATGGAGGCTAAAGATTTGAAATCATCTATAGCTCGCATACATGGTGTTAATGGTGTGGCAACTGAAGCTGTTGGCTATGTGGAGCTGCCCATTGAATTAGGAGAACGTGAACGTAGGAGAGTACAGATCCAACCGTTTATTGTTTTGGATGTTGACTCTCCGTATAATGTTTTTCTAGGCCGACCGGCCCTAGCTGAATTTCGGCCAGCTCTTGCCCCGTGGTGTTTGACTTTAAACTTTCCAACTGATAATGGTGTAAGAGTGGTTCATGGTGATCAGGCGACTGGACATGCCTGTTATGTTACTGAGTTGAGGGAAGCTCAACGTAAGGAAAAAGGAAAGGGCGTGGAAAAATCTGTCCGCATCCAAGTTACTGAAGATTGACAATTAGCACTTGAGCCTTGGCTTAGGTTCTACAGTTGTTCTATAGAGATATACACCTGAGGGATGACGAAGAGGAGCCCAAAGAGAGCAAGGCTGCGTTGGCTGAGCTGACTATTGATATTACAAGTCAGCCACGATGACCCATCATGAGTCTTGAAGACCAGATCGCAGCTCAGTCCATCAATGATGAAAGAACTTGCTGGTTTTCTACGAGCGAATTCATTTGTATTTGATTGGACTCATTCTGATATGTGTGGGATCTTGCCAGCGATTGCGAGCCATGCATTGAACGTTGACCCGAATTACGTTCCAGTGAAACAAAAGAGACGAGGCATGGATCCGGAGAGATCCGTCACTCTTAAAGAGGAGGTGGATAAACTGAAAGTCAATGGGTTTATTCGCGATGCCCTCTATCCTGAATGGATATCCAATCCCGTACCAGTGAAGAAGGCAAATGGAAAATGGAGAACGTGCATCGACTATTTAGACTTGAACAAGGCATGTCCTAATGACAGTTTTCCCCTTCCAATCATTGATCAGCTAGTTGATTCGACTGCAGGACATGAATTGTTATCTTTTATGGATGTGTACTCGGGGTATAACCAAATCCCAATGCATGTCCCCGATCAAGAACATACCAGCTTTGTTACGGATGTTGGATTATATTATTACATGGAAATGTCGTTTGGATTGAAGAACATCGGAGCAACCTATCAATGCTTAGTTAATCGAATGTTTAAAGATTAGATTGGGAGGATAATGGAAGTCTATGTAGATGATATGCTCGTGAAGTCACGACAGTTAAACGACTACATTCGAGACTTGGCAGAGATGTTCGACATCCTCCGATATTACAACGTAAAAATCAATCCTTTGAAATGTTCATTTGGTGTTGCGTTAGGAAAATTCTTTGGCTTTATTGTCAATGCTCGTGGAATAGAAGCCAATCCCAAGAAGATTCAAGCAATACGAGATAATTAAGCACCAATAACCATTAAGCAAGTGCAAAGCTTGAATGGGAAGGTTGCTGCCTTAAGTCGATTTATCTCCAGAGCAACTAACAAATGCATTCCTTTCTTTGATTTGATTAGGAAGAGAAAAAGAAATTTCGAATGGATGCAGGATTGCAAAGATGCGTTTCGAGCTCTGGTGAATCATTTGGAGAGACCCCCTATCTTGTCAAAGCCAGTAGATTATGCGGTGTTGTACATTTATTTGGCTGTATCAGCACACGCTATAAGTGTCGCTGACGTGCACGTAAATGTACATGTTTTTACTTCCATATTTAATCTAATTAAATTAAATAAATGATCATATTTGGTATTTTAACATGTTTAAACCAAGATTCAAATTATTTTCAAATCGTCATATATTCATCTTCATATAGGGGCAAAATGGTCCTTTTTGTGCATATATTAATTTGAGAAAATTCACTTGCATATTTTATTTTTATTTATAGGAAAATTGGATGAAAATTACAAGAGGCTTCATGAAGGAATGTGCATGCACAAGAGAAGGAAACAAATGAAGATGAAAATAATTTATTTCATGAAACATGGAGGACCCCACCTACCCACTTACCATGATATACAGATTAGGAGCTAATGCACATGCTAATGGCCATTAAAGTTTCATGCACATTTAAATAGATGATCATCGCATGCTAATGATAACTTGGTGGCTACACTTCCTCAAGGGTAGTTTGGGTAGTTTCCAAAAAATGGATTAGGCTTTTAAAACATGTATAAATACCCCATATGTTCATGTAACCTCTCTTCTCTTAGCCTCCTTAGTTTATGATCAAAAATAAATTAGAAGCTCTCTTTCTTCTTCATGGCCACTTAGCCATTTTCTTTTATGCAATTTTTTATGCAATTTTAGGATATGCTCTTCTCTTTTCTTGTTTATTTCCTTTCATGCTAGCAGTGTTTTAAATCTCGGATTTTGGCCAATATCTCGGGAAAATATCTCGGCTATCTCGGGCGATATTTAAAACACTTATAACTAAATAGGCTGCCAAATCTCGGATTTTGGCTGATATCTCGGATTTTTCATCTCGGCCATCTCGGGGAGATTTAAAAGCCTGCATGCTAGTAGTGTAGATCTTTTATTCATGCAAATAGATTAGCTTTTATTTTAGTTTAATTAGTTCTCCTTTTACTTTGCTCTCTTTTTTCTCTTGTTTTTGTTTTATGTTGAATGCTACAATTGTTGATATGATAACAAATATGAGAGGCTAAACCCCTTCAATTTAGGGGTAATGAAGCTCTCTAATTATGTAGATTCAACATACTTTGCTAATTAGTGATCTCTTTTTGTGCTTAATGGAAATGTTTGAATGAGTTTAAAATTTGTTGTTTGATCTTTGAGTTTGATAGCCTATGTTGTTGACACCAAGTAGGCTATGCTTAAACAAACAACAAACACAAATTACCTCTTCATCTACATATGATTATGGTAATGAAGTGAATTTTGAAATAAAAATTTGATGGTCTATATTTCTAATCAATAGTTAATAGGCCATGCTTAAAATAGATTTTATTTTTAACTTTTTGTCATTTTTCATGAGAGTTAGCAAGTGGTTTAATGGGTGTGTTATAGTTTGATGTGCTTATATTGGGCTAATTAATAGCACAAATATTCCAAACTTATGATAAACACATCAATTAAATTCACTAATCACCAAAAAAGAGAGATCATAATTTCATGTTGTGTTGATTTATGTGATCTAGAGAGTGGATTTATCTCTAAATTGCCTCCAAACTCTCATATTTTTATCTATTTTCTTTTGTTAGTTTTTACATTTATTTTGCTTAACACTCTCAAATCTTGGTTTAATTTGATCGAATAGAAATTTAAAAATCTAAACAATTCCCCATGGATCGGTCCGTACTCGCCACGTACTATCATTGTACGCTGTGCGCTTGTGGTATTTTTATTATAAATTCGATCGGCGATTTTCTAACTCATAGAAAAACCATCGACGAACAAGTTTTTGGCCCCGTTGTCGGTAATTTTGTTAGTTTTTTTGTGTATTAAAAAAAATACACAAAAATTTGCATTTTCTCTGTGCAACAGTGCACAAAATTCCCATTGTCACAAACCACCTTGGTTACAACTTCAACCATCTCCACTCTTAAACTACTCAACTCTATTCTGCTCCTCTGTCTAATACCATCTCTGGCCATACCCCATTATCTCTGCTCCACTACTTCACCATACTGTCCTCTGTCACTTCTACTATCACAACTATTTCCAATTACCTTGCCTTCTGCCTTCATCAAACAGTCCAACCACTTCCTTCAATCACCACCTGCTCCACTAGAACAACCATCATCCATACTTCTGCCTGTTTAACAATACTGTCACACATCCTTACATTCATCTCAACCCCAGTCATCTACCACTTCCTCCATAACTGTCCTATCATATAACTGCCTCATCTTGTTGCTCCACCATGGAAACTGCTGCAACAGTTCCACTTCTTACTTCAACTTCAAACACTTCTTCTTACTATTTACTTGAAACTCCATCACCCTACCTCAGTCAGATCATCCACTGTCATCAGCTCCATACTGCCATCTTATATCCATCAGTCTAACCCATCCACTCACTGGACAACTAAAGCCACCACAGTAGTGCAACCACACAGTGCACACCAACCAATTGCCACAACTCACTTCACCAACCCAAACTACCCTTTTCCTTTAACCTTCACCTTCCACGTACAAGCAGCAACCTTCGACAACTGCTACTCCATTCCAAAACTGACATAACATCTTACTCTTACAACACAATCTTCCACCATTAACCAACCTACAACATACTTCTACAACACCGCTTTCATTCCACCTACAACATACTTCTGGTATCGTGCCTCTGTCTCTTGTTTTTATTTGCCTTGCATTCTTGGTTGCTTGCATTTTTTTCTTAAAATTTTTTTTCAAAAACAAAAATTCATTCATAGTTGCATTGTTAATACACGTTTAATTTCAGCTTTTCATTTCATCATAGGATTTTGATTAATAATAACAGTTAGACATCGATAACGCTTAATTGTATATTGACAAGTTGTCCTCTTTTGACAATTTAATTTCTTGGTGTCTAGGCTACGACAAAGCAATAACCATTTATAAATATTATGGTGATTCGTAAATATTATAGTGGTTGTTTCTCTGAAGGTACTTAAACCTTCTACTGCATTGCTTCGGTGATTCGTGGTGCACTGATAAATCCTGCCCGTTACCTGACTGAGAGCTATCTTGTTGAATTAAGACAAAGTATGATTATGCAATTTTGAGTTAGGGGCTACTTAGGATAGATAATATATAATTAAGCCCTTGCATTCATTTAGTTGCATTAGTTTATGCATATTTAAAAAAATTTCAAAATCCAAAACTAAAAAATTTGTAAATATTGCTTAATTTAGTTTTTTTAATCCTTTCTTTTGAAATTTTTCAATCAAAATCAAAAATCCAAAAAAAAAATTGAGTTAGTTTTTTTTAGAGAAGCAAAAATCAAACAAATATAAAACCTTTTCAAAAACAAAAATAAATTTTAAATCCAAAAACAAAACAAAAATCTAATTTCCTTTTTGAAAAATAAATTCCTTTTGGTAAATAGTTTTCCTTTATAAAAAAATCCGAAAAAAGGAAAAAACCTTTTGAAATTGTTTGAATTTCCCTACTCACATGGATTTTAAATAGTTGTGAAAATCAATATAATCCATATAATTTCACTCCAAATTCTTATGGATATTTTAACAACAACTATTGTACAATTAATTTGAATTTTGAACCATAAAATTTTCAAAATGATGACCAACCCTCAAATCTTGAAAATAGCATTGAAATGATTTCGTCTTTACTTGAACTCCCTACACAACAAAATCAAATGATATATGAATTGTGTAATTCATATTTGTGCAGTAACTCAAGTCAAGGATTTCAAAATTTGAATTCAATTCAAAATTCAAATGATTTCAGTTGTAACTCATGTCAATACAACTTCGAACTCCAAAATGAATTTCAAAGTCAAAATGAAAATGTGAACCACTTTTCAAATAATTTTGGCAATGAGAATAATCTCGACTATGGTTCAATGGAAAATTTTTGTTCTCAACAAGCTCAAATTGAAAATTCTCAAGTTAATAATCATAAATTTAATTTTGTTGAGAAAATGGACGAAATTTACAATGATCACATGGATTTGTTGTTTGAAACATATATGAAACAACGTGAAAAACAAAATCAAATCCCAACATGTGACGAGTCAAGTGATAATCCATCTTTTACCAAAATCGACGACTTTCAAGTAACAACTTTTGAAATTGAAAACGAAAATCTTAATGAAGTTGTTGAAAATATGGTAATTAAGTTGGATTTCAATTCTTTTGAGGGTGAGAAACTCGATTTAAAATTCGATCTTCCTTTTTCTGATTTCGAAAATTTGAATACAACCACTTTGAATTTTGAAAATAATATATGCAATGGAGATGTTGATAATCCAACAAAGGAAGACGAATTTTGTGAACATAAATTTTTTGGACTTTTCGAAAATGAGTTGATAAATTCTGATGGGGAAGATTTAAATCACCATATTGATTTTGAAATCAATAATTTTGAAGAATTTGTCAATGATGAGTTTGAACTTCAATTTGGTGAAAATAAACTTGAACTCCAACCAATTATTCTATCTACCCCAAAAATCATCGAAGATAAAACAACTAATACCATTTTCAATAAAATGACATTCGTTTTTCCAAATTATTATCCAACTTTGAAATCTTTTATTGTTTGGTTTTTTGAGCTTGAGCTGTGTCTCTCATACTTGATGAGATAAATAAATCGGTCTTTGGAAGACTGTTTCATTTACTCTTTAACAGCATATTTTCTGATGTCTTATAAATAATAATCTTTCCATTTTCATGTAAATATAAGTCATATTTTTATTTTTATTTTATTTTCTCCTTCCACTTGGGTTGACTATGGAGACACAGTCAAAATCAAGTGTAGGGAGGGGGGTCTCATAATTTTCATTTTCGGTTTTTCATGATTTATTTTTTGGCATTTCCTTTCCAAAACTAAAAAAAATCAAAAAATTCCCAAATTTTTTTAGCATATTGATTTACTTTAAAGAAACACTATAGGATAAATATATGGTTTTTGTTATTAAATTGAAATTTTTGAAAATTTATTTGTCTTAACAAGAATAAAAATAAAGTTTGATTACAAATAACGATGGTTTAACTAGTATATAGGAAGGTCCATACGTGTTAATTATGAAGTATATCCTGATTGAAAATCTTTGTTTAAAAAAGTGGTGGATTTAAGGAAAAGGATATAACATTTATCATCTTCTAAGTTAAATAGTGCTAAGATGATTTTGCAAAACTCTCTCTTCAAAAAAAATATATTTATATATAATAAAAAAAACAAAATAAAAAAATATTTCTTGTATATATGTATATATTTTATTAACACCTAGAGTCATGTGTTCACACTTATGTGTTCATTCGCCATGCTCTATACCCTTCTCACGTAAGATCGAAAGGCAATGCATGATTGATATATCTGGCCTCAGTTTATCCGAGTTAGGTGTATGTATATAAAAATTCTTTTATTAATAATGCTTACAGTCGATAGGTGTTCACATTTGTGTGTTCACTCGCCGCTCTCTGTATTCCCCTCACGTAAGATCGAAAGGTAGTGCATGGGTAATATATCTGGCCTTAGTTTATCTGAGTTAGGCATATGTAAATATTGTTAATAATAATAAAATTTTCGAATAAGAGAGCGTAAGCAATTGAAATCTGAGCACTATTTTTACTTATTTGATTTGACTTGTTATCGAAAAGAAATGAAAATACCACTTTAATAAACTTTGAAAATCAACTAAGGATCTATTTCGTAGTTACTCTATGTTATCAACCGAAACAACTAGCCAAACTTGAGTTTAATTGTGATGATAACTTAATTTTTGTTGGAAATTTAGTAAATGACTTAAATTTTCAAGATAATGACCAAAACTTATATTTAACTTATTCGTGTTGATTTAAAAGTAAATCCTTCATTTGTAAATATTTTCAAAAACTTGCATCCATATCTTTGTAAATAAATCTTGCATTTAGGAAAATTTTCATTTTGCATTTGGATTTTGTGGGTAGTATCCGCTGAAAACTCTCACGAGACAACACTTGTCCTACTAGGGACACCTAGAGGTTTAACGGCTTGTTACATACACTCAATGCAATTGTGTTTCCTACGAAAACAGATTTATCTTAGTTTTTAGTTTATTCGAGGATGAAATAAAAGATAAGTGTGCGTGTATTCGATGTGCATGTTTTTACTTCCATATTTAATCTAATTAAATTAAATAAATGGTCATATTGGGTATTTTAACATATTTAAACCAAAATTCAAATTATTTTCAAATCATCATATATTCATCTTCATATAGGGGCAAAACAGACATTTTTGTGCATATATTAATTTGAGAAAATTCACTTGCACTTTTTATTTTTATTTGTAGGAAAATTGGATGAAAATTACAAGAGGCCTCGTGAAGGAATGTGCATGCACAAGATAAGGAAACAAATGAAGATGGAAATAATTCATTTCATGAAACATGGAGGACCCCACCTACCCACTTACAATGATGTACAAATTTGGAGCTAATGCACATGCTAATGGCCATTAAAGTTTCATGCACATTTAAATGGAGGATTATCTCATGCTAATGATAACTTGGCAGCCACACTTCCTTAAGGGTAGTTTGGGTAGTTCCCAAAAAATGGATTAGGGTTTTAAAACATGTATAAATACCCCATATGTTCATGTAACCTCTCTTCTCTTAGCCTCCTTAGTTTAGGATCAAAAATAAATTAGAAGATCTCTTTCTTCTTCATGGCTACTTAGCCATTTTCTTTTATGCAATTTTTTATGCAATTTTAGGATATGCTCTTCTCTTTTCTTGTTTATTTCCTTTCATGCTAGTAGTGTAGATCTTTTATTCATGCAAGTACATTAGCTTTTATTTTAGTTTAATTAGTTCTCTTTTTACTTTGCTCTCATTTTCTCTTGTTTTTGCTTTATGTTGAATGCTACAATTGTTGATATGATAACAAATATGAGAGACAAAACCCCTTCAATTTAGGGCTAATGAAGCTCTCTAATTATGTAGATTCAACATAATTTGCTAATTAGTGATCTCTTGTTGTGCTTAATGGAAATGTTTGAATGAGTTTAAAATTTGTTGTTTGAGTGTTGAATTTGATAGCCTATGTTGTTGACACCAAATAGGCTATGCTTAAACAAACAACAAAAACAAATTACCTCTTCATCTACATATGATTATGATAATGAAGTGAATTTTGAAATCAAAATTTGATGGTCTATATTTCTAATCAATAGTTAATAGGCCATGCTTAAAATAGATTTTATTTTTAATTTCATTGTCAATTTCATGAGAGTCAGCAAGTGGTTTAATGGGTATGTTATAGTTTGGTGGCTTATATTGGGCTAATTAATAGCACAAATATTCCATACTTGTAACGATCCAAAAACTCGACCTTCGAAAATCGGCACCCGTACTTCAACTGTACTCAAAATTCCATAGATCCAAACGCCAAATCTGGATTGCCGGAGCTTATAACACCATTAAGTATAACAACACAGCGGAATAAAGAAAAAGAATATATCAATATATATATAACATTGATACAATGATAGATAAAAAAATATGATACAATATGATACAACAGAATGATACAATAGATATCAATATACATCAGAGATATGATGCAAGAAATAGCAGCGGAAAGAAAATAGATAACACCAGCAGCGGATAGAATATCTCCAATAGAATGCTCAAATCCATCGCTAGCGGAAAGCAAGGTCAGTCGTCCAAGGACTGACTAGCTCCAGATAATCTACTCAACCTAAAGATCTGAGAAACCCAACTCTAGACTGCCCGTGTGGAAATGGTGGGCACCCAGAGTTTAGGAAGGGAACAATAAACTCCGGATCAGTCATGGGACTGGTGTGAGCAACAAAAACAGTTTATCTTTAAAAGAAACATCAAAAGAGTTTTAAACATTGGAATCCGTAATGCTTTTGGAAAATGAAACTACCATAAGACCTCCCGCCACACACACAATGCAAACGCAGAATTGTAGGAGATTTCTTCTTATGATAGTCAAACATGCTTACTATGCAAATCATTGTATTATTATTATTAGTGCATAGTGGAAAACATTTCGAAAGTATAATATTAATCTTATCCAACATAGGCATTTCACACTATGCCTACTATAGCTACCATCTAAACAGTGGGACGCCACCATAAGTAAATGGCAGGTTCTACAACTAATACCGTACAAGGTTCGTATTGGAAGATGGATTTCCAACAAATGGTCGGGCTAAGGAACTTCCCACTGTCAATAGGTACGCCTCTGGATGGACGTCTCGAGAACCTACCCGGCTCTCTGTCAATACAAGGCCTGGTTACCTCTGTAACTAGGTAACTACTACTCGAGTAAGCCATTCCCCGGTCCTTTGGGACCTTTATCCGAGCGCTCGGTAACCAACATCACACAGTAATAAATATAGTGTGTCCACATGAGTAAGTATCTGGGCTCCATACCATGATACCACCCTTTTCCAGAAGGAAATGACATACCCTAAAGGGCGTGACCCTCATAACCTTGCCGCATCATTCCTGTTTCGACCCATTTCCGGTCTGTGAGGTTCGATGAGGTCTCGTCCACAAAGCTACGCTTTTTCCACAAAGCCATGCTCTGATCACAAATGATCAATAAACGATCAACACACAGCAGCACTCAGCATGCCACATTACCAAATTGGGAGTATATCGCTGATAACCTTCAACTACATAACCTCTGAGCTCGTACGTCTCAAAGAAGGGTGTTAAGCTAAGAGAATAAATTCTCCGCCACCAACAGAAATGTATTTGAAAGAAATCTGCTTTATATCTAAAATAGTAATGTCAGACATGTAACCATACAAGTCTATTCCGGGTTCGAACAGAACCGAAGGCACTTCCAAAGAAGCCCTTGCAATCCGGGTATTCACAATCCCGATCGGATTTCCCATCACTTAGGAAATCTCTATACTGGCGCGACTCAGTGCAGAGACAATCGATAGGTCATCCTATCGTTCTCGCAAATACCCGGTCTTCACCACCGCTCTTCAATTGCGTTCCATATACGACGTATCCTTATTCGAAATGGGTTATGTGACACAAAGGTCCTCTCCCGGCTGAACCGAATAATGAGCGCGATATTTAAAAACATATGGATAATGGATTTCAATTAAGTCACAACTTAAACCCAAACTTTCTTTTCAAATGGTTTAAAAAATTACCATTTTCAAATCTTTTAAACAAAAAGATTCATTTTAACAACCTTCAACGGTTTAAACAATTTCCACACTTTAATCTTTTAAACAAAAGATTCATTCACAGATTTTCCAAAACCAATTTCCATTTCAATTGGATTAACTCCTTAAATCTTGAAAACAAAGATTTAACTAATAGTTTTCAAAAACACGTTTCAAATATTTATTCGTAATTTGGAAAATCATCTTCAATTCAAACTTAAAATCCCTTTAATTCAAATTGGAAATCCATTTCTTATATAAGAGCTTTTATCAGTTGGAAAACAATTAGTTTTCTAAATCATTGAATTCAATTCTAAATATTGAATTCGAATTTAAATCAAATTATTTAAATTCCAAATTTTATTAAGTTATTTAAAAATAACTTTTACATTCAAAAATCATTTTCAAAGCCCTTAATTTCAAATTTTCAAAGCCATTTAGATTCAAGAATTCAATCTTTAAAATTGTCAAAAATCTGCGACTTAACTAATTTCCACGTGAAATCCATATTTGTGTGTGTATGGTGTAGTCCCAGGGGTTTTACACAGTAGTGCAACATCATTCAGTCATTACAGATCAGAATACAGAAATATAGTTGATAAGCGGTATATCATAGCGCTTATCGTTCATTTACAGATCACAGATCACAGATATATAAATCACAGATAATAATTTACATTCATCCAGATAAATAACTACAATACAGATCACACACAATATCAGGATATATCATAAAACATCACAGATCAGGGATATCAAGCAATCCAAAGCACTTAATACCATTCAACAACCATAAGTAAGATTTATAGATCATCTGATAAATTTAAATCAGATAAATTACTTATGAATAATTTACTAATCCTGGTTAATTAATTAATTACAAACCACTTGATTAATTATTCTTTAATCATTTATTAATTTCCCATTAATAATAAATTAATCAATCTTTAATTATTAATTAATTAACCTTAATTAATAGATCAACAACCATCAATTATTGAATAATTAACCTATAATCATTTTATTATTCTTAATTAATTACATTAATAAATTTCCATTTAATTTATTACATTAATAAACTAATTAATAAACTAATTAACCCTTAATAAATTACAATTTAATTAATTATCCTCAATTAATTATAATTAGTAATTATCCCTAATTACTTAATTAACTTTACCCATTAATTTATTCCTTTTAACTAAGTAATTAAAATTCAACAATTATCAAATCCTATTTAACCATATTAATTGATTTACTTTTAAGTTAAGTTAAAAAATGTAAAACATTTAATCATTTCCTTAATGGTTAAGTTTTATTTAAAATAACTTTTTGAAAATATAAGTTTAAAAACATTCTTAACTTAAATAATTTAAAACATTTTATGTTAAAACCTTCAATTACAAATTCCAACTTAACAACAATCATCCAATTGAAAAGAATAAATTTAGAATCATTTTGACTTAGATTTTTAAAGTTCAAAAACTGGAAATGCTATCACCCCAGAGCTACTTCGAGTGATACCCGAAATTCTTCAATACTTGCTTCGAGTTTTATCAAAATCAACCCGTATGCCTTTTTTTTCTTAAACTCAAATTTGTCTAAGTATTAACCCGGTACAACCCCAAAACAACACGAGCTCGAACTCGAGCCTGCACCCAATTTCCCCGAAGAAGACTTCGAGTCAAAACTCGAAACGAAATTCCATCGCCAAAACCCAAACTCAAGTGCACATAAAATCTGGTGCACGTGCACCCATCGCTGGCGAAGCTCCAGCCATCGCCACGACGTCGAACAAGTCGACGATCATCCCTAGATCGATTCGCGACCACCCAAACTCCACCTACGTCTCGAATTCGAAATCGAGCAATCTGACATGAACTGGACCAAAACCACCATCACGAAATCGCCTCATTCTCCTCGCATAGTTCACTAGAAAATCCACGCTTCCGGCCATATCACGTCAACACCTCGTACTATCATTCCCCAAAAACATATACAGCTCGATCGCTCCTAGGTGATGAAATCACCATTCTTCCAACTCACTGCAACTTCGAACTTAAACCCTACTTTGGGTTCGTTCTATAATTTCGTGCATTCAAAAAATTATTTAGCAATTTTCTCATCATCACAGAAGCTCAAACAAGCTTCAAACTAAATTTCAATGGTTATAATTGAATCATTCTCCAGAAATTAGGAAAAATACAAATTTGGTTTGAATTCGAACTGCTCTTAGACTACTTAAGTAAAAATCATCATATTGCTTTTAAAAATGATAACTTTGTATGTTTATTCAATTTAGGTAATCAAATCAATGTTTTAAGACACTTGAATTTATTACAAGATTTTGTTTTTACTGTAAAACTCAATTTTCCTTCACTGTATTTTTTTTCTTTCTTCTTTTCAAAATATTTACTCAATGTTTGCACTTGAAAATATTTTTAGAAATTGAGACACATTGTTACCATCATCTTTCATTAATAAATCATAGCTTAAATTTGTTTATATAAAGAGAAGTTGGATTTCCTTTGGTAAAATTAGAGTCTGCAAATAGACAGAGATATGTATATAAGCATATAAAGATATTCATATCCAAACATCCATACAATCACTTCACCTCAAATATTAATTATTGAGATCAGGTTATAGATCAAACTAAGGCATTCAAGGTAATAGTTTGCTCGCATCCTAATTTAAATTGATTTTTTTTTTCTGTAAACTAAAAACAGAGGTATATTTATATCTAGAAACATGCAGATACATATACCAGGCATAACAGATTCATATATCCATTCAAAGCATTTTCACAGTCATGATTTGTCACACGCACAAAATATAAAGAGGATTTAGTTTAAGAAATGAAGTTTACTCACACTGATCATTTCTGATTTCCAGAAAATTTGAAGTTTGAAGGTTTAAGCTTTTTGAATTTGAAAGTTGAAATCTTGGTTGAACTGTTAGCTGGAAGCCTTCTTGATCTCAGTTTTTTTCCTTTGATTGCTCAACGTTTCAAGTGGATGTTTGTTTGATTAATAAGTGACAACACTTCTGATTTTCTTAGTTTATAATGGTGACTAAAGACTGAAACGAGAAGTTGGTATAAATAAAAGAGGTTTACAGGGATGTAAAGATTTGTACAAAGTATTGATTTTATTTTGTACAAGATGTATATATTTTTTCTTGTTTGTACAAGGGTTAGCAGGGATTTTTTTCATTTTGAAGGCTGATAGAAAATATGTTGTGTTTAAAGATGCAAACATTTAATGCATAGTACTTTATGTTTCTATACTTATCTTACTATATTTGTTTGTTGTCTTGGCTAAAGAGATTTCTCTTTTTTACTTCATTTCGGCTGAGAGGGTCTTGTGATGGCTTCATAGATATGCTTGAATATATATATATTTTTGCTTTACCTCTGTGATATTGCTTTTCAATATGAATAAATTACTATTTTAGTTTGTTATTATGTTTTATTTATTCGGTTGTACAAAATGAGATGAGATAGTGGTGGCTTCTTTGTTTCATTTGTACACTTGTATTTTATTTGTTTTCAAAGGTATTTGTTTTGTCTTTAACTTGTCTCTATAATTTCACATACATTTAGTTTTGTTTTATCTTTTCCTATTTTTATTTTATTTTTCATATGTTGTTATACTTATATTATGGTATTCATTTTATTTTGTTTTAGAATTCATAACAAATTTCTGTTTTTAATACAGATTGTTTAATTTATGTAATTTTTTTACTTTAACAAATTTGTTTAATATATATATTTTCCTTCACTGTATTTTGTATCTTTATTTTCAAACCATTTATTTAAAATTTAAATCCAAATTAAATACATATACATATATTTAAAATTTAAATGATTTCTACAGAATATATTTGAATCCGGGGAAACTCACATCACTTTAATCAATTTATTTTACTATATTTATTCAAAAATACAATTAATTATTAATTTAAATATATATAAAATTTGGGGTCGTTACAGACTTCCCCCCTTAAAAGAATTTCGTCCCCGAAATTGCCAACTCGTTTCATGAATTATACACACACACAGAATAAGTTAAGAACAACTCAAACTATACTAATGAACACATGGATTCTTAAAGGTAACTCATAATATATCCCACATTAAGCATCACTTATAATCTTCATACATAGGTCATAATTATACATTACCCGATCAACATCCTATTTTCACTACGGTTCTAAACCCAAAATACATACATATAAGGCATACTCTATCCAAAAAGAAACATCCTATCATCTACAGATCATCACCATCGTAGCTTTCTCTTTCCGGCCCCGACAGCTCTCTAACCTCCGCCTCAGTGTCTGTCTCATAAACCTCCTCAGGATCTTGCGCTACAGGGATAAAGCCCTCATCATCTCCACTATCTAGACCCTCTACGGCATCATCCATATCCTATATAATCGCATCATCATCGTCTGATACTACAGAAGACACCTCACTATCAGATTCTTCTTCGTCTTCGAATTCTTCTTCGTTCTCTTCGAGTCCTTCCATGTCCTCGAATTCTTCCGTATCGTCAAATGCCTCCTCAGGTTCTTCTTGAGGTTGTGGCTGCTCTACAGGCTCCTCTGGAACCTCCTCATGAACTGACGACTCTCCTAAATCATCCCGAACCCTACTAGATGAAGCATAATCATCCACTCTTCGAGCTTTGAAAATCGCACCACCCCTATTTATGCTACAGTTTCTCTACAATTAAAATCAAAATCAAAATATAAGATCCTAAGGTCTTAGAATTTTTATAGGTCAATTATTCTAGATTTCAAAATTTTCAGTTTTAAAACCAAAGTATATTTGTCAACCATAGCAAACAAAGCAATCAATTCATTCAAATAAACAAATTTTTTTGGCTTATTTGGAGTTTATGTCCCATTTTAATATATCGAATTTTCTTCCTGGATCTACCAGAAATTATCGATGAATAGAGAAAAGATGTTGAACAAAAGAGATTGATAGGGAAAATTTGTTTCCACTGTTGCAGGGTATTAACCATTCGTAGTGGTATTTCCCTGTCCCCTATCTCATCCTCTTCTTGCACTCATACTTACTATCAGTGGATAGTAAGAGAATTTACTGAGGCATACAGCTGTGCAGTTAAAGCGCTTGGCAGATTCAAAGCGGTGGAGGTGCAAAAAGTCATAGCGGGGATACAGCGAGGATATAGCGGATGGCTTTAAAATAGCATATAAAACTCGTACTTAATGTTTTTACGAATATATAAAAGGTAATTAAATGAAAAATTATAATTCAATTGAATTATAACTAATACATAAATAATTTTTAAATAAAAACATGTGCAAATATACTTTAAATAAACATAAAACTGTTATATAACATAATTGAATTTAGTAGAATATTAGAGTATTTTCATTTCTGAAAATATATTAAAAATTAAATCAAATAAATTAGTTTCATAATTTTTATAATGTATAAATTGAATTTTTCAATTCATTTTATTAAAGAAGATATAGCGGGAATAGCATAATATAGCGGAAATAACGGGATATAGCGGAAATAGCGGGGATTAAAGCGGAAAGGCTATATTGTGGGGCTATATGGAAATATCGTAGCGGTAGAAACCCGCTATGAGATATAGCGGGGTTATAGCGGGGTAATAGTGGGGCATTAACTGCACAGGCATACAGACAGATATCTTAAGGATTACTCATTCTAGGGTATACTTCACCCTATCTCTAATGAGCTACTTAATGTGTTATACTCCTGAGCTAAAGTTTTACCCTCAGCTCTGATACCAATTGTAACAATCCAAAAACTCGGCCTTCGAAAATCGGCACCCGTACTTCAACTGTACTCAAAATGTCGTAGATCCAAACGCCAAATCTGGATTGCCGGAGCTTATAACACCATTAAGTATAACAACACAGCAGAATAAAGAAAAAGAATATATCAATATATATATATATAACATTGATACAATGATAGATAAAAAAATATGATACAATATGATACAACAGAATGATACAACAGATATCAATATACATCAGAGATATGATGCAAGAAATAGCAGCGGAAAGAAAATAGATAACACCAGCAGCGGATAGAATATCTCCAATAGAATGCTCAAATCCATCGCTAGCGGAAAGCAAGGTCAGTCGTCCAAGGACTGACTAGCTCCAGATAATCTACTCAACCTGAAGATCTGAGAAACCCAACTCTAGACTGCCCGTGTGGAAATGGTGGGCACCCAGAGTTTAGGAAGGGAACAATAAACTCCGGATCAGTCATGGGACTGG
Source organism: Allium fistulosum (assembly GCA_030737815.1). NCBI lineage: Eukaryota > Viridiplantae > Streptophyta > Magnoliopsida > Asparagales > Amaryllidaceae > Allium > Allium fistulosum. The sequence continues at coordinate 796,565,027 of CM060908.1, forward strand.
TGTGAGCAACAAAAACAGTTTATCTTTAAAAGAAACATCAAAAGAGTTTTAAACATTGGAATCCGTAATGCCTTTGGAAAATGAAACTACCATAAGACCTCCCGCCACACACACAATGCAAACGTAGAATTGTAGGAGATTTCTTCTTATGATAGTCAAACATGCTTACTACGCAAATCATTGTATTATTATTATTAGTGCGTAGTGGAAAACATTTCGAAAGTATAATATTAATCTTATCCAACATAGGCATTTCACACTATGCCTACTATAGCTACCATCTAAATAGTGGGGCGCCACCATAAGTAAATGGCAGGTTCTACAACTAATACCGTACAAGGTTCGTATTGGAAGATGGATTTCCAACAAATGGTCGGGCTAAGGAACTTCCCACTGTCAATGGGTACGCCTCTAGATGGACATCCCGAGAACCTACCCGGCTCTCTGCCAACACAAGGCCGGGTTACCTCTGTAACTAGGTAACTACTACTCGAGTAAGCCATTCCCCGGTCCTTTGGGACCTTTATCCGAGCGCTCGGTAACCAACATCACACAGTAATAAATATAGTGTGTCCACATGAGTAAGTATCTGGGCTCCATACCATGATACCACCTTTTTCCAGAAGGAAATGACATACCCTAAAGGGCGCGACCCTCATAACCTTGCCGCATCATTCCTGTTTCGACCCATTTCCGGTCTGTGAGGTTCTATGAGGTCTTGTCCATAAAGCTACGCTTTTTCCACAAAGCCATGCTCTGATCACAAATGATCAATAAACGATCAACACACAGCAGCACTCAACATGCCATATTACCAAATTGGAAGTATATCGCTAATAACCTTCAACTACATAACCTCTGTGCTCGTACGTCTCAGAGAAGGGTGTTAAGCTAAGAGAATAAATTCTCCGCCACCAATAGAAATGTATTTGAAAGAAATCTGCTTTATATCTCAAATTGTAATGTCAGACATGTAACCATACAAGTCTGTTCCGGGTTCGAACAGAACCGAAGGCACTTCCAAAGAAGCCCTTGCAATCCGGGTATTCACAATCTCGATCGGATTTCCCATCACTTAGGAAATCTCTATACTGGCGCGACTCAGTGCAGAGACAATCGATAGGTCATCCTATCGTTCTCGCAAATACCCGGTCTTCACCACCGCTCTTCAATTGCGTTCCATATACGACGTATCCTTATTCGAAATGGGTTATGTGACACAAAGGTCCTCTCCCGGCTGAACCGAATAATGAGCGCGATATTTAAAAACATATGGATAATGGATTTCAATTAAGTCACAACTTAAACCCAAACTTTCTTTTCAAATGGTTTAAAAAATTACCATTTTCAAATCTTTTAAACAAAAAGATTCATTTTAACAACCTTCAACGGTTTAAACAATTTCCACACTTTAATCTTTTAAACAAAAGATTCATTCACAGATTTTCCAAAACCAATTTCCATTTCAATTGGATTAACTCCTTAAATCTTGAAAACAAAGATTTAACTAATAGTTTTCAAAAACACGTTTCAAATATTTATTCGTAATTTGGAAAATCATCTTCAATTCAAACTTAAAATCCCTTTAATTCAAATTGGAAATCCATTTCTTATATAAGAGCTTTTATCAGTTGGAAAACAATTAGTTTTCTAAATCATTGAATTCAATTCTAAATATTGAATTCGAATTTAAATCAAATTATTTAAATTCCAAATTTTATTAAGTTATTTAAAAATAACTTTTACATTCAAAAATCATTTTCAAAGCCCTTAATTTCAAATTTTCAAAGCCATTTAGATTCAAGAATTCAATCTTTAAAATTGTCAAAAATCTGCGACTTAACTAATTTCCACGTGAAATCCATATTTGTGTGTGTATGGTGTAGTCCCAGGGGTTTTACACAGTAGTGCAACATCATTCAGTCATTACAGATCAGAATACAGAAATATAGTTGATAAGCGGTATATCATAGCGCTTATCGTTCATTTACAGATCACAGATAATAATTTACATTCATCCAGATAAATAACTACAGTACAGATCACACACAATATCAGGATATATCATAAAGCATCACAGATCAGGGATATCAAGCAATCCAAAGCACTTAATACCATTCAACAACCATAAGTAAGATTTATAGATCATCTAATAAATTTAAATCAGATAAATTACTTATGAATAATTTACTAATCCTGGTTAATTAATTAATTACAAACCACTTGATTAATTATTCTTTAATCATTTATTAATTTCCCATTAATAATAAATTAATCAATCTTTAATTATTAATTAATTAACCTTAATTAATAGATCAACAACCATCAATTATTGAATAATTAACCTATAATCATTTTATTATCCTTAATTAATTACATTAATATATTTCCATTTAATTAATTACATTAATAAACTAATTAATAAACTAATTAACCCTTAATAAATTACAATTTAATATACTATCCTCAATTAATTATAATAAGTAATTATCCCTAATTACTTAATTAACTTTACCCATTAATTTATTCCTTTTAACTAAGTAATTAAAATACATCAATTATCAAATCCTATTTAACCATATTAATTGATTTACTTTTAAGTTAAGTTAAAAAATGTAAAACATTTAATCATTTCCTTAATGGTTAAGTTTTATTTAAAATAACTTTTTGAAAATATAAGTTTAAAATCATTCTTAACTTAAATAATTTAAAACATTTTATGTTAAAACCTTCAATTACAAATTCCAACTTAACAACAATCATCCAATTGAAAAGAATAAATTTAGAATCATTTTGACTTAGATTTTTAAAGTTCAAAAACTGGAAATGCTATCACCCCAGAGCTACTTCGAGTGATACCCGAGATTCTTCAATACTTGCTTCGAGTTTTATCAAAATCAACCCGTTTGCCTATTTTTTCTCAAACTCAAATTTGTCTAAGTATTAACCCGGTACAACCCCAAAACAACACGAGCTCGAACTCGATCCTGCACCCAATTTCCCCGAAGAAGACTTCGAGTCAAAACTCGAAACGAAATTCCATCGCCAAAACCCAAACTCAAGTGCACATAAAATCTGGTGCACGTGCACCCATCGCTGGCGAAGCTCCGGCCATCGCCACGACGTCGAACAAGTCGACGATCATCCCTAGATCGATTCGCGACCACCCAAACTCCACCTACATCTCGAATTCGAAATCGAGCAATCTGACATGAACTGGACCAAAACCACCATCACAAAATCGCCTCGTTCTCCTCGCATAGTTCACCAGAAAATCCACGCTTTCGGCCATATCACGTCAACACCTCGTACTATCATTCCCCAAAAACATATACAGCTCGATCGCTCCTAGGTGATGAAATCACCATTCTTCCAACTCACTGCAACTTCGAACTTAAACCCTACTTTGGGTTTGTTCTATAATTTCGTGCATTCGAAAAATTATTTAGCAATTTTCTCATCATCACAGAAGCTCAAACAAGCTTCAAACTAAATTTCAATGGTTATAATTGAATCATTCTCTAGAAATTAGGAAAAATACAAATTTGGTTTGAATTCGAACTGCTCTTAGACTACTTAAGTAAAAATCATCATATTGCTTTTAAAAATGATAACTTTGTATGTTTATTCAATTTAGGTAATCAAATCAATGTTTTAAGACACTTGAATTTATTACAAGATTTTGTTTTTACTGTAAAACTCAATTTTCCTTCACTGTATTTTTTTTCCTTCTTTTCAAAATATTTACTCAATGTTTGCACTTGAAAATATTTTTAGAAATTGAGACACATTGTTACCATCATCTTTCATTAATAAATCATAGCTTAAATTTGTTTATATAAAGAGAAGTTGGATTTCCTTTGGTAAAATTAGAGTCTGCAAATAGACAGAGATATGTATATAAGCATATAAAGATATTCATATCCAAACATCCATACAATCACTTCACCTTAAATATTAATTATTGATATCAGGTTATAGATCAAACTAAGGCATTCAAGGTAATAGTTTGCTCGCATCCTAATTTAAATTGATTTTTTTTCTGTAAACTAAAAACAGAGGTATATTTATATCCAGAAACATGCAGATACATATACCAGGCATAACAGATTCATATATCCATTCAAAGCATTTTCACAGTCATGATTTGTCACATGCACAAAATATAAAGAGTATTTAGTTTAAGAAATGAAGTTTACTCACCCTGATCATTTCTGATTTTCAGAAAATTTGAAGTTTGAAGGTTTAAGCTTTTTGAATTTGAAAGTTGAAATCTTGGTTGAACTGTTAGCTGGAAGCCTTCTTGATCTTAGTTTTTTTCCTTTGATTGCTCAACGTTTCAAGTGGATGTTTGTTTGATTAATAAGTGACAACACTTCTGATTTTCTTAGTTTATAATGGTGACTGAAGACTAGAACGAGAAGTTGGTATAAATAAAAGAGGTTTACAGGGATGTAAAGATTTGTACAGGGTATTGATTTTATTTTGTACAAGCTGTATATATTTTTTCTTATTTGTTCAAGGGTTAGCAGGGATTTTTTTTCATTTTGGAGGCTGATAGAAAATATGTTGTGTTTAAAGATGCAAACATTTAATGCATAGTACTTTATGTTTCTATACTTATCTTATTATATTTGTTTGTTGTCTTGGCTAAAGAGATTTCTCTTTTTTACTTCATTTCGGCTGAGAGGGTCTTGTGATGGCTTCATAGATATGCTTGAATATTTTTTTTTGCTTTACCTCTGTGATATTGCTTTTCAATATGAATAAATTACTATTTTAGTTTGTTATTATGTTTTATTTATTCGGCTATACAAAATGAGATGAGATAGTGGTGGCTTCTTTGTTTCATTTGTACACTTGTATTTTATTTGTTTTCAAAGGTATTTGTTTTGTCTTTAACTTGTCTCTATAATTTCACATACATTTAGTTTTGTTTTATCTTTTCCTATTTTTATTTTATTTTTCATATGTTGTTATACTTATACTAAGGTATTCATTTTATTTTGTTTTAGAATTCATAACGAATTTCTGTTTTTAATATAGATTGTTTAATTTATGTAATTTGTTTACTTTTACAAATTTGTTTAATATATATTTTCGTTCACTGTATTTTGTATCTTTATTTTCAAACCATTTATTTAAAATTTAAATCCAAATTAAATACATATACATATATTTTAAAATTTAAATGATTTCTACAGAATATATTTGAATCCGGGGAAACTCACATCACTTTAATCAATTTATTTTACTATATTTATTCAAAAATACAATTAATTATTAATTTAAATATATATAAAATTTGGGGTCGTTATAGACTTCCCCCCTTAAAAGAATTTTGTCCCCGAAATTGCCAACTCGTTTCATGAATTATACACACACACACACAGAATAGGTTAAGAACAACTCAAACTATACTAATGAACACATGGATTCTTAAAGGTAACTCACAATATATCCCACATTAAGCATTACTTATAATCTTCATACATAGGTCATAATTATACATTACCCGATCAACATCCTATTTTCACTACGGTTCTAAACCCAAAATACATACATATAAGGCATACTCTATCCAAAAAGAAACATCTTATCATCTACAGATCATCACCATCGGAGCTTTCTCTTTCAGGCCCCGATAGCTCTCTAACCTCCACCTCGGTGTCTGTCTCATAAACCTCCTCAGGATCAGGTGCTACAGGGATAAAGCCCTCATCATCTCCACTATCTAGACCCTCAACGGCATCATCCATATCCTATATAATCGCATCATCATCGTTTGATACTGCAGAAGGCACCTCACTATCAAATTCTTCTTCGTCTTCAAATTCTTCTTCATTCTCTTCGAGTCCTTCCATGTCCTCGAATTCTTCCGTATCGTCAAATGCCTCCTCAGGTTCTTCTTGAGGTTGTGGCTGCTCTACAGGCTCCTCTGGAACCTCCTCATGAACTGACGACTTTCCTAAATCGTCCCGAACCCTACAGGATGAAGCATAATCACCCACTCTTCGGGCTTTGAAAATCGCACCATTCCTATTTATGCTACGGGTTCTCTACAATTAAAATCAAAATCAAAATATAAGATCCTAAGGTCTTAGAATTTTTATAGGTCAATTATTCTAGATTTCAAAATTTTCAGTTTAAAGATTTATAGGTCAAGTAATGGAAGTAGAATTCAAAAGGGAATCGTGGATGACTCTGTTTAAAGATTATTTGTTGCATGGTGTCTTTCCTGAAAGAAAAATGAAAAGCGACAAATCCTTTGCAAAGCTTCGCAGTATATTATGCAAGAAGGAACTATGTATAGGAAGGGTTTCTCGGTTCCCTTACTCCCATGTATCGCCCATGACGAGATAAAACGTGTTTTGAATGAAGTTCATGATGGAGAATGCGGCGATCACACTGGAGGGCAAACTTTGGCGAAAAAGATACTTCGTTATGGATATTATTGGCCGATAGTAAATGGAGATGCTGCTGACTATGTAAGACGATGTGACAAATGCTAGATATACGCGAAAGTCCAAAGAGCTCTGCCAATAAAGATCACGCAAATGGTCAGCCCATGGCCATCCGCTAAGTGGGGTATTGACATCTTCAGCTCTTTACCAATCTATAAAGGTGGTGCGAAGTATGCTATTGTTGTGGTTGATTACTTCACCAAATTGGCCAAGGGGGGACCATTAGCTACGATCACAACCAAGAAAGTAATCTAGTTTGTTGTTCGAAACATCATATGTCGCTTCGGTCTTCCGTGAACTATTATAACAGATAATGGAACCTAATTCGATAATGATGAATTTAAAGACTTTTGTAGAAGATATCGTATTTAAAAGAGGTTCGCAGCGGTCGCTTACCCTCAGGCAAATGGACAGGTTGAAGCCGTAAATAAGATTATCAAGTCTATTCTGAAAAAGCATTTAGAGAAGCCTAGAGGCAAGTGGGTGGATGAACTTCCTATGGTACTTTGGGCCTACAGAACCACTCACAAGTCCGCGATTGGTTATACTCCATTTGCCCTTACTTATGTTTCGAAGCCGTTATTCCAGTAGAACTCGAAGTACCTTCTCATCGAGTGACTTACTACGATCCCAGAATGAACAAAGATCTTCTCTTGGAATCTTTGGAATTTATAGATAAGAAGCCCGAGGAAGCCGATTTGAGAGCAGCTGCACACCAACATCGAGTCACCCGATATTACAACACTAAGGCGCGATCAAGAACTTTCGAAGTTGGCGATCTCATCCTGAAATGGGAGGTTTGGAGAAGGAACTTTCAAGCTAGAGACTGTCAATGACATTACACTTCCGAGAGCATGGAATAGCGAGCATTTACGACGCTATTTCACTTAGATTATTTCCTTTGCGTTTCAGCTTTATTTACTTTCATTGTTTTGCTTTAGCGTTTGATTTCCACAAAATGTAATAAGATAGACTAGTTTGTTCCTTTCTATTCGATGAATAAAGTTTCAAACTTCCTTTGTATGTGTGATTGTTATTGCATTGTATGCTAAGTACATAACGAAACTGAGATATCGATATCCATGAACAAGATCCCGGAGTTTGAAATCGATCAATCATACCAATCCCCGATGGGATCAAACAAAATGAGCTCCATTAATTTGCTCGATTAATGATTCCCGCAAATGATCTAAAGAATAGGATACGAGGTAAGGAGCAAGTATGGTCGACAATTTGGAGATTGAAAAATTCTTGCCCGAACTGTGGGACTGAGACGAAATTAAGGCGACCAAAAGGAGTACAACTTAATTGCCTCCGCAAAATTACTCTAAGTCCCTAGGGTGCGGACTGGAGGATAAACACAAGTGAATAGATGAGTGGATTTCGACTGTTCTCTATTCCACAAACTCCATGAATAGATGAGTGGATTTTGTCCATTCTCTATTCCACGAACTCCAACCTGAAATCGACAGGAGGCCTTAATACAACATTAATCAGAACGATGTCCAAAATTACGGGTGAACCAAAATATCGTGTCGTTGGGTCGACAGTTAACATCGATCCACACCAAAATATTATGTCGCTGGGTCGACGGTCAATATTGATTCACATCAAAATATTGTGCCTCTAGGTCGATGGTCAATATCAATCCACACCAAAATATCGTCTAGTTGGGTCAACGGTCAATATCGATCCACACCAAAATATTGTGCCTCTGCGTCGACGATCAATATCGATCCACACCAAAATATCGTGCTGCTAGGTCGACGGTCAATATTGATCCATGCCAGAATATCGTGCCGTTGGGTCGACAGTCAATATCGATCCACACCAAACACAAACAGATGTGAACCAGACATCTTTCGAAAAACTTCAATCACCGGAGTGCGATTAGGAGAAACAAGATAAATCTGAACCGACCATTCATTGATCAACTCTAAGTCTTTGGAGCTTAGGTGGGAGTATAAACGTCACTGGGACAGGGCTCGACCGTCCATGTAGTACATTTATCAACCCGAGACCGAGGGCAGAAGTGTGATTATCCAAAGAATGACTGTGATAGCTCAATAAACTATGATTCATATCCAGTGTTTACAACGACTCGAGGTTATGACCACAAGGAAGCCTTGAGATGAAGATAGTGAATTGTTAACAGAATTTGTAATCAATGAATTACAAGTACATGGAATGGGAAGTAACCATTCAACTATTTAAATAACAATTCACACGATGCATAATTGAGAACAAAAACTTTTATTCACAAGTGCCATAATTCCAGTACAAGTTACTTCAAAAATATCGAGATTCATACCCATACAACTACGACTAGTGAAAGAAATAATTATGCAAACTATATATAGTGGTATGAAACAATGACTACTTCTTCGATTTTCTTTTGGATTTTTCAGGGGTGGAGCCGCTCAAACTTCTCTTCCGAGACCTTTTTCACCCTTGGTCGGAGTACTTATGGAAGAAGGAAGGATTTCACTAGGAATCGACCCGCCTGGTGGGAATATATGCAATGGTATGAGATCAAGATCATCGATTTCCACCTCGGCGAGCTTGTTTTTAACTTCTCGTTTCGACTTTTCCTCCTCCTTGATCCTCTCCTTCATGCTGGTTTTAGCAGTATGCTCCGAAGCACCGGTAACTATTACATCATCAGAGTCATCGGCCGGGAGTGGATCTTCGGTCATTTCTTCATCAAGAGCACCGATGACTTGGGCATTGGGCCCCGAAACTTCAACAACGGTCGGGTCTATGGCCGTTTTCTCATGCTGCTCTGTGGAGGCACCACTTTTGGTAGTCAGATCGGGGCCTAGAAGACCTACAAAGTTTATTAAAACACAGATATTAGCTAAAGACCATTGAGCATGAAGACCAAAAACTTTTCAAGTACGGAGAAGTTTAGTATGATACCAGCATCCGGTTGACTTTCCATCGTCACCGGAGTGCTTCCTTCAAGGATTAGAGATAGCATTTTTGACTCAAAGCCAGGCTTGTTCGGATCGTAGCCCAGAGTCTGCTTCGTGTCAGGAGAAGTTGATGGTCCAGCCACTTGGGTTAGAGACGAACCCTTAGGATCAGTTCCAGAAGACCCGACAATATCTTCTCCGTATTTAGTAGGTGCGGGAGCCTTGAAAAATTGAAGTTTGGCAGCGGCCAGATTCGAAGGCTCGTTTCCTCGAAGCACTTCTCTTACTATTTCTTCCTCATTGAATTCGGCTTCGCCCAGCTCTTCTTTCTTTATCTTAACGATATGCTCCCAGGCTTTAGCAAGTGATTCGAGGTAACCCTCGCCAAGAAAACTTAAGTCGCGGTGGAGCAGGACTTTCGCATTGTATTCAATAATTAGCGGATCGAATAAGTCCTTGATTTCGTTCCTACCAAACTCCATGGCGGCTTCCACCTGGGAGTTGGATTGTTCAAGCATCTCTTTTCTGCCCTCTTCTCGGGCTTCCTCTTTTAGAGCTTTAATTTTGGCAAACTGTTTGTCAAGTTTTGTTTTCAAGCTCCTTGCCTCAACGACTTCTTTGTAGTATTTTTACGAACCCTCCCGAGCTTCAATCTTTTCCTCCCTTTCCTTCTTTAACAATTCTTCGAGCTCCTCAACGCGACGAGCTAAAGCATCTTTCTCCTTTTGCAAGGAGTCCTTTTCTAAGGAAAGTGTTCCGCTACGTTAAAGTGCCGCATCGAGTTCTTTTTTATGGGAAGTTTCTAGATGGCTTATCGCCTTTGCCGTCTCCTTGGTGTTCTTTTCAGCCTCAGCAAGTTAGGTTTTGAATTCAAGCAACTCAGCATCTTAGTGCTTGATTATATCTTTGTCATGAATAGCCTCCAACTTGAGACAATCTATTTCATGTTGACGCTCTATGGAAACTTCAGAAACTTTCTCTGCTAAATGAATGATTCGTATTGGATGAATACATCGTTCACACATGCTAGAGAGATTTCCTTGGCATGCTCAAGGATAACATGGATGAAGGGTGGAATTTGAGACGTTCAAAGCAAATCTTCGGGAAAGTGGCTTTAAGTTCAACCAACTTTTCTACTGTAGAAGAATCAAGAGCAGTAGCCAGTAGGGGTGGATCAGAAGTGGCGAGTGGGTGCTTGCCAGATCGGCGCTCATGAGACTGTCTTGAACTTGAAGTGCCAGAGTGTTGCTCGTGAGACGCAGCGACGTGAGGGCTGCTATAAGAATATTTTTCTCCACTCTGAACCGGAAGATTAGAATGTTCGCCCTGACGAGACGTGTAAGATTGAGACTTTCTCTTAGAAGTGGAAGAAGACCCTCTCGAATGATAATCTTTGTCTTGTCCTTCATCCTTTTCTCTATGTCAAGTGGACTTAGAGTCCTGGCTTGGGTGATGAAATGCAAAAGAGCTTCGAAGATGATCGAAGGCTCGCGATTGACACATTGCACCTATAAAGACCAAATAAGAGCGTATTAAAAGTTGTCGTACGAGAGATCAATAACAAGTGTATAGTGGAGTACAAGTGATTGTGAGTGTCCTAGTGTTCCCCCCAATGGATCGGTAATGGTATCTTTGCTCATCAAGGTGTTCTCCCCTTTATTAGAAGGTTGGATGGATGCCTTCGCCGCTTCTCGTAGGAAAGTTAAGTCCTTTGATGTTTATATTTGGAAAGTCGTAGGACATAATGTCGTCTGGAATTTGAAGATTGGAGAATCCTTTTAACGAGCTTTCCAAATGTTGAGAAGATGATTCCTCTTCGAGAGGAGTAATAACGAACTCCGGGTTTGATGTAGTCTTTCTTCTGCATAGCCTATACGCCAACCCCTTTTTCTATTTGGAGGTGTTTGCGATTGCCTAACTTGCGACAATCCTACCATCAGCGCTTTTTCAAGGCCTTCATCATCATCTCCCAGTTTTTCAACTTGGAAATCTTCAATTTCACCCTCCTCAGTATCTCCCCGAGTCCCCTCAGCAGGGGGCATGATGGGGTTAATTGTTTCCTCTCTTTGTTCTAGAACAATCTTTGGAACTGTCGTGCTTCTGGGAAGTCCGATTCTGCGGTCGTCTTCCAATAGCCCAAATAAAGATAGCAGTTCATCAGTTATAAGGATTTTTATGTCTCGATAATCAATGGGGGTGGCACGGATGGTAGCAATGGCTCTCGAGAAATCAGCGCCTTCGAGACATGGACAAACACCTGAAAGAACTCCGGATGTTAGTAAATTCAAGAGAAGAGTCATGACTTGAGTCAGTAAACTTGGAAAAAAGTGAAAGTAACACTTACGTCCTTTTAACCATCATCTTGCGAATCCAGGAGGGCATCGCACGTAGAACCATTCGTGCTTAAACAGTGAAAGCTAGTTCCAAATGCCTATCAAGATTTGCCAATTCGGTGAAGGCTCGAGGAAGACGTAAGAAGGAATTCCCGATCGTCTCTTGAAATTGTAAATAAATCCGATATCTTCAAGAGTGGGCGGACAGAATAGAACATTCATAAATAGTAGGAAAGTTCCATGGATGAAAGCAAAACTGTTGGGATGCAGTTGTGTAGGGGCGATCCCGAGATATCTCAACATCTCCCGTGTAAAGGAATTAAAATGTGGAACGCATCCAGCCCAGCACATAAATTTGTTGAATGCTGTATATCCGACTGAGGGCAAGTGAGGTCTATCTTATCTTGTAGGAACTAAGACATCCTCAAACATAATTCTATGGATTGAGCATAACCGACGAAGAGCGGCTTCACCGATTCGAGAAGCTTGTGAATCCACTGGATTATTAAGGAGAATGGCGCCCTCAACAGCATCAGGAGCAGGGCTGATGATTTTCGTTGGAAGAACTAGAAAATCGAAGAAGATTTCGACTTGTAGGTTAGAAGCTTCTGTTTGTTCTACATGATGGCTTGGAGAAGGCCTTCCCAATATAGTTGTAGAACTTGACTTCGCTTCAAAACCAATGTGTCTCGTCGCCGAATCAGAAGACATGTTAATTGAACGTTTCGTGCATCTGGAATCTATATCAGCTATACTCAGTAGATAATTGAAACTATAAATAATAACATGTTCCCCATGTGTTAAGTGTGAACTAGTGTCCTACAGTGTAGTGTGTGACAGATATAAACCGTTTGAAATCAGAAAGACAAAAATAGAACAACGAGACTTGGAGTTTTGTCCAAAGACCTCGTCATCGCTGACCGTCTAAGTTGACAAGAAGTTGATCGGCAACGAAAGCTCTGTGATCGACCATCGACACATTGAATTATGACATCTATTACCTAAGTTCATTAGCCAGTTTATTACTTAGTCAATATTGAGAATTCTGGAAGTTTAGTCGTTCAATCTCAAGTTTGAATCAAGCATGCATGTTATATTTTCCATGTCATCTTATGTTCGAGTTTAACAACGTGAATTAGCTTTAAGTGTTCAAATGAGCTGGATTGTATTGGTCCTTAATGTCAAATGCCAATCCCATAAGCTCATTGCTGATCCCTTCCCGACGACCTCGTACTGATCCCTCAGCCTAAAGCGTCTACACCAAAGCAAGCAACACCGATCCCTATCCTATAACTCCACCTTACACCGATCCCTATCGTCATCGACTCCTCTCCTCAACTACACCTACCGATCCCTATCCTATATCGATCCCTAGGACACTCAACGTCTAGCCTTTCCACTATCGAAACACTTCACCGAACCCTCGTTCTTTTTATCCTTCTCCCTTTTCGACTCCGGAATCAACACCGAAACCTCCATCGAAGCCAAACCTTCACCACCATCGAATCCTATGTTTCTCTACCCTCATCTCTTCTTCCTACATGCAATTTAACCTATAGAACTTTTGACCCGGCAATCACCAACCACCCTAAAATCCTTTGCTACCTCACAAACGCACTGGCAACTCGAGTTTGATAATCTTGTCGAGTAATTCAAGAGAACATTACAAGTCCGTACCTATGTGAAACGTGGAATGTCGAATCAAATCAGAGATGAATGGTCAAGGACTGTGGAATCGAGGGCGAAGGAAGAGCGAGTTTGGGGGATTGGTTGGGATTGTGTTCGGATTTAAGATCTAAGAATGAGGATTTTTCGTTCGTCAAAGTGGTTTTGGATAGTCTGGGTTCGGCAGAGAAAGTTTTATGCATAGTAGGTGAAGTAAAAAAGTGAAGGAAGAAAAGAAAGAAGGATTGTATATATATGAGGATGTGGAGGAGGAACCGGTCACAAGGGGTGAATAAGTCAAAGATGAAGAGGGATCGACATTAGGATCCATCGATCCTTATTCACGTGGCCCTAGCAAGGGATTGACATGTTGAATGTCGATCCCCACAAAAATAAAAATAAAAGGAAAAGAAAAAAGTAAAATAAAGGGAAAAAATGGAAAGTAAAAAAGAAGAAATGATGGAAGAAAAGATGTACGAGTGAAAAGTGAATGCCGATTGTTATCATAAAGATTTGACTACAAACACGAACATAAAGAATATTATAAAAATTGGCAATGACCTGTGAATGTTCAAACACGTCCGAAAGCCAACAATAGAAATGTGTATATGAATATGCACGGGAACGGTTCAAAAGTCCATCCTTTTGAAACCAACAGGAATTGCAATCAAACTTGTAACTTTCAAATTCGAGGCTGGATCAGATAATAAAAGGCTTGTAAGTCCCGCATGACCGAATTTGTATATGCTGACAGAATACGACATCAGACTTATATTACTATAAGTCGACCAAGCGTTATAACAATCCAATGCCTTGGAAAATGATTCGACAAAGGAATAACAATAGTCGAGAAGCTAGATAGACTTATTTCCAGCTATTCAGACTTGTTTTGACTCAAAGCACGTCATGTTACTCATAAAATATAATTTGGAGGCAAGTGTTACCTAATATCCTAACCCGGCTATATTGGACTGATTGTGCAAGACAAATCGATTGTTGTCAAGAAGGATAACCATGAAACAATGGCTATAGGACCCAAAAGTAGAGTCTAGATGGTTATATGAAGTTAGAATTGAACAGAGTTGGTAGATAGACGACGCAAGATGTTAGGAATATGGAAAATAGCTTGGATAGACAAGGGATCAGCATAACTGGGTAGTACTCGAGTGATCGGCATAGTCATTTGGATGGATAATCAACATGGATGAAGTATTAGAGGGATCGGCATAGGTGATGTTGCCTGGTTAGACATGACTTGCTAGTACTCGAGGGATCGGTATAACATTCAGGATAAGGAGGGATCGACATAACATTTTGGTGGATGGGGGTTCAGCATTACATAAGGAATTCAAGGAATAAGCGTGAATATGCAAGTATGGTTCGGCATGATTGGATGGATCACTATGGCATATAATAGGGTTTGACATGCAAAGTATGGAGCCGAGTGAAATGGATCGACAAAATCCATCAAAGGGGTTTGGTAGGAATAACTTCAAAGTAGATCTAAATCCAAGATCGATCGAAAACACGAGCTCCACATATCCAATCAACATGATATTTGGAGAGCCATCATATCTAAGCATGAAGAAGCCACCATATGGATCGCTGTCCCAAAATAAACCAATAGAGGGATCGCTAGCGATCCCTCTCCATTGAGATTTAGACCTAGCACCCCCAATGGTGGGCCCATATGGATAAGGAGGTCATGTTGCCAAAGTTTTAGAGAGATTGGTGGTCGCCACACTTGTAAATACTGGCCTAGGGGGTCATTTTGAGGATCTTTATGCTGCTGGTTACATTGCGCTTTTATTGTAATCAACTTTCTTCATTTTGAGGATCTTTATGTTTGCTACTGTAATTAATAAAAAAATATATTCAAAGTGGACGTAGGCAATCGACGCCGACCACTATAAATCCTGGTATTATTGATTTTTGTTTTGATTTGCTTATTATTTGCTATTTTCCTCTGTTTTAATTCAGTTTTCTTCATTTACTTCTCTACAAAAACCTATTCTTAGGTGTTTGCGGCCAATTTGGTTGCAAACACCATCCAACCACCTAATATAGGCTATTTATTTCACTTACTGTAACTGATTTACAATCAAGAATTTTTAGATCTAGTATCTTAAATTCAAAGAAATGAATTTCCCAAATAATTTTTTTTTTTGTGTGAAAATATGTAACACACCAAAAATTTAACTGAATTAAATAAGAAAAATAAGAGCTCAAAACAAAATTTTCACAAACGTCTAAATTTGGCTATGAAACTTGCACTGTTGTTTTTTAGCGATTTTCGAACAATTTTCATATGTAACTTGTTGTAATTCTAGTTAGTATGTGAGAGTTATAAGCGATAGAACGATAAATGAAAAATTAAAAATATGAATTAAAAATAAAAACAGATAGGTTGACCCATGCTTAGGATAGGTCAACCGGTGATGGTCAACCATGACCTAAGGGCGATTGATCCGACCTATTAAAAATCGGGTGATTATCATTTGCCTAGAGAGAACAAATGGATGGCCGAGATGATTTCTTGCACGTAAGTAAATGATGTGTGATATGGATTTGCAACCGAGTTAATCCAATGGCCCTCGATTCTAAGCTAACCCTATAAATTTATCTCTAACCTAAACCCCAATCTCTTAGGTTAACAATATAACAAAACTCTGTCAAATTTTCTGCTAAAACCCAAATCTCTCAAACCATAGAGTCAAAATCAACTCAATTCAAAAATCCAAATCAAATCTAAAGCCAAATCAAGGAGGAAAGTAAGCAATCAAGGAGTAGACTAAGGAGATCTAGAGGAGAGCTAGTGATTGGAGGCTAGTTTTCTTAAATCTAGAGCTTAGACTAAAGATGAGTGGGCACGAATTTAACAATTTGATTACTACAAATGATTTTAAACTATTTTAAGTGATTAGAATTATTGAAACCCCTAGTTAGCTTGTTAATTTGGAATTGAATTGGCTAAATCGTAAACCCCATAATTTAATTTGAAATTAGAGTACGAAATTAGCTAAACTGAACATGCTAAATTGAGAACCCTAAGTTGAAAATCCTAATTTAATTTGAAATTAGTAATTAAAACTTGTGGATTAGGGTTAACTGAAAAATTAGGGCTAACTATAGTGATTAATCACCAGCTAATGACATAAATAAAGTAATTAATCAGTGCTTTAAAAATTGATAAACCTTAATAAAATACCATATACGGTCAACCGTGGGATGCCATGGTCGATCAGTATCGATCGACTTAGGGAAGTCTCGGGTCAACCATCCAGGTTAAAAATTACCAATTTGAACCTTGGCCCAAGGCCCTATATAATTTATTTGAAGATTATGTAATTAGTGAACTGATATGTTGAGCTAATTTGGGCTAAGTTACGTGCATAAGGGAATAGGAAAATTTGGTTCTCTATTAAGATTGGTTCGGGCTTCGCATTATTAGTATTAGATTGGGGCGATGTATTTCACATTATTGGTACTAGATTAGGGCGATGTATTATGAAACATTGGTATTAGTTTGGGTGATGTTTTTAGCAATAGGCTCAGTAGTGTTACGATCGGGTGGAAGCAACATTGGTGGGAATACTATATGCGAGCCCGGTACTAATAGAAGATCCAAGCATGGCACGGTTCCTATACATGGTTTTGGGACGTGGTATCGGTAAACTCTAGTGTAGTATAATAAGTGGCTATAGTTATCGAGTATAGGTGGGTGCATATGATGAGTCACTATGCAAGTGTGCATTATGGTGTTCTGCCTCTTTGGGCATAAAGTGATGGTAGTTGTGACAGGAGAGTAGTTCCCAATCCGGCCGATCATTTGTGTGAGGTTTGATTGGTAGGTTTGATCCATTGAGTTAGGTGAGAATCCTTAGGTATTGGACCTTAGGAGTTCACAGACATTATATTACACTCTACATCACTTAGAGTAGATTTAAAATCTATTACACTTAATCATCTTATTGGTTTTATTCTCATTCACCAGATTTTTGTAGGACCAGTTCCACTTCCATCTTTTTCCCACCACATGTGGACAGGGCAGGGGGTGATTTGCCCGTTTCCGGTACTTGGAGAGAGTCATGCTTTTCTTGGAGTCGTGCCATTTTCTATGATTTTATACTTTCATTATGATACATTGTGATAATTAGTTTATCTTGATCATATCTATTATCTAGTCTCTTTGTTGTTAGTTAAATCAAACCCAACGATCCGCATTTCTTGATGTGACATGTTTTTGGGCCAATCGGAGGTGCGCATCATCACAGTTGGTATCAGAGCTTATGTTCGATATCCTTAAAGTTAGGATCATATTAAGAGATGTATTTTCAAGATTAAAAGATGTTTTGAAAAGAAAATGTTTTCCAAAGTGTTTTTGAAAACGAACTTTTTAAAAAGTGTACACACACACAGATATATATATATATATATGTATGTATATATATATGTGTGTACGTATAAATATTTTGTAGAGGTTTCCAAAATCTCCTATGTCAAAATCCCTCTAGTCCGTACCTATGTTATCTCTTACCTCTTAATCGTGTTATCACTATCTGTGGAAGTTACAAATGAAATCTTTAACATACACAGATAGACGATGGCCGATACCGTAGGTTTAGGCTCAAGTTATGCACCTATGATCTCAGATGTAAACATTCCCGTTAGGTTCCATTGGTATTTATAGGCTAGAGAGAAAGCAGAGCTTCCACCTGTTAGAGAGCATATGGATAGAGTGACTGGTGGGGTCCCTGCCCATCTACTTACAGCTCCTAACTTTGCTAAGTTGTGCAAGGATTTTTCTAGTCTTGGAGGCAAGCCTTACTTAGGGGTATTTAGTCTTATGGGATTGGTTGAGGCTATTAAGGGGCAACTAGCTACCTGGTAGCTGCGAGGAGAGGCATTGAGTTTGTGGAAGTTATGGAGGCGAGGCTAATAGGGCTGATATTACTTGGGGTTAGTTTTGTAGGAGGTTTGAGGCAAAGTTTCTTTCTCGGGTGAAGAAGGGTGTTCAGTTAGAGAAATTCATACATCTTAAATAGGAAGATATGATGGTTAAGGAGTATGTTAATCAGTTTAATGAGCTCGCTAAGTTTGGTATGGGATTGGTTGATACACCACATAAGAAAGCTTTCAAGTTTGCTAAGGGATTGAATCAGCCACTTCAAGGTTTAACTATGATTCATTAACCGATGGGAGCCACGTATGGGGGACTTGTAGAGATGGCTTTACATTTTACTGTTACTAAGATGGAGGAGGCTCTAAAGATTATGGAGAAGTGGCACCATAAAAGTTAGAAGAAAGGAGCATTTGGGTCGAAGAGAAAGATTCAAAAGAAGGACTTGAAGTGCCATAAGTGTGGAAAGCCAATGCGTTTTACAAAGGAGCGTAAGATGGATTCCTTTAAGGTTAAGTGTTATAACCGTGATCGGTTTGGGCATGTGAAGCGAGCTTGCACCGCACCACCGAGGGCTTCTTCGCAGACTTCGACTCAGGTGGTCCAGGCTTATGCACTAGAGGCAGTCCCTAGCTCGAGTGCACAGCCAGTGGCAGACAAGGGTAAGAAAGTGGTGATTGAAGGTGTGTTATCTCTTTTCGGTTATCTATTCATGCTTTATTTAATACTGGAACTTCTCATTCTTTTATCTCTAGTGAACTTGTTGATGAGTTGCACTTAGACACTAGTATTGTCACAGAACCTATAGCTATGTCAAACCCCATAGGAGGATCGTCCTATTTATCCATGTCATGTAAGAGTTTGAAATGTTTATCTTAGGGGTCGAGTTTGATTGTGATGCATTTGTATTGGTATTCTCTGGGTTTGGGTAGATATTAGGCATGGACTGGATGATTATGTATGGCACTATTTGAGACTGTGATAGGAAGGTGGATCGATTAAGCACTTGTAGTGGGCATAACTTAGAGGTTCATCGTGACCTTTTAAATAGTGCCATATAAATCATAAATAGTGCCATACATAATCATAAATCATAAATCAAGCATATCATCATTTAATATATCATAAAAGTAGATTTACTCTTAAATCATATGATTGTAAAACCAAAATAGAGATGTAGAAATTATTATTCACCTTAGATTGGATAAGGAAATTGAAGTTTGATTGAGATCGATTCCTCCTAGCTTGATCCTAAGCTTTAAATTGATTTTCTCCTTTTGCTATCTTCTTAATAGCCGACCTAGCTTTCTTCTTATAGTTATCAATTTTGTTTTAGATAAAATAAACGTGTATGACAAGAGAAAATGGTATAAGGGTGGGAAATATGGATGGCTATTTACTCTAATGCCCTTATGTTCAATTACTTAACCATTTATAAGTTCATTAGTTTAAATAAGCACGACCACTTGGTTTAT
The DNA here is from genome assembly GCA_030737815.1 of Allium fistulosum. Lineage (NCBI taxonomy): Eukaryota > Viridiplantae > Streptophyta > Magnoliopsida > Asparagales > Amaryllidaceae > Allium > Allium fistulosum. The sequence goes on from CM060908.1 coordinate 796,584,779, forward strand.
TAATCAACCTCAATCTCCTTATCTACATTATTCTATTTAATTTATTCTAATTAAATATCCTGAATAATGTCATCATTAAAATTAGGGATGTTACAGGCTCCCCTCTTTAAAGAATTTCATCTTCGAAATTCAGTAAGGACTAACTAGCAAACATAGCAATCATCTGTAATATCTCCTAACAACTATACTAGCCTACCCGACTAGCAACCAATCTATATAGATCTAATGTAGACATACCGTCAAAGCAGATTAGGATAAGCCTCTCGAATCCTGTCCTCTATCTCCCAAGTACAGTCTTTCTCGTTGTCGCTCCACTGAACTTTCACCAACTTGATTGTCTTGGTCCTCAATCTTTTCTCATCTCTCGCTATAGCCCGAACTGGTTGTCTAACAAAAGTCAAATCAGGCTCTACTACCAAATCCTCCAACTCTGTCTGAGAAATAGTAGCTTCTGGATCATGCATGAACTTGCGAAGATGAGACACATGGAATACACTATGGACACCTACCAAACTGCTCAGCAACTCTACTCTGTAGGCGAGCTTTCCAATCTTTTCTATAATTTGGAATGGACTAACATACCTCGAGGCAAACTTTCTCGACTTTCGATTTTCCAAATCGTACCACACCCTTCATTGATGATACTTTAATGAAAACCCTGTCTCCTACTGAGAACTTTAGGTCTTTTTCCCTCTTATCCGCGTAACTCTTCTGCCTGGATTGAGCTTCCTTCATCTGTCCTCGGATTAACTCAATCTTTTCCGACGCCTCTCTAACTAAATCCGGACCTAAGACCAATCTGTCTCCAGTCTCCCACCAATATGCTAGTGATTTGCATGGTCTTCCATACAAAGCTTCAAAAGGCGCCATTCCTATACTAGTCTGATAACTATTATTATCTGAAAACTCAATCAGATATAGGCGATCCTCCCAAGATCCACCAAAGTCTAATACACAAGCTCTCAATAAATCCTCGATTACCTTGTTGACTCTTTCTGTCTGCCCATCCGTCTAGGGGTGATATATTGTACTCATTTTGTGCTTGGTACCTAATACTGCTTGTAGACTCCTCCAAAATTCGCTAGTAAATAATGCATCTCCGTCGTTGACTATGCTACTAGGAATCCCATGAAGTCTAACTATGTTCTTCATGAACAACTTAGCCAAAACATGTGTCGTTCTGGTTGACTTTACCGGAATGAAGTTGGTGCTCTTGGTCAACCTGTCCATAATAACCCATATGCTTTCATTTCCTCTATTTGACCTTGGCAACATGTCTATAAGATCCATCAATATCAAATCCCATTTCTAGACTGGATTATCTAAAGGCTGAAGTAACCCATTTGGCTTCTGATGTTCGACCTTCACTTGTTGACAGTTAACACACTGCCTGACCCACAAGCCAACATCCCTCTTCATACCTTCCCAATAGAAGCTCCTCTTCATGTCTAGATACATCTTGGTTCCTCCAGGATGAATCGAAAACTTCGATCGATGACATTCCTCTAGAACTTCTCCCTTAAAGTTTTCTACATTCGGAATGCATAATCGTACCTTCTTTCTCAACCATCCTCTTTGGTCAAGACTAAAATTCTTTAGGTCATCAACCTCAGATCCTTTCTCAAGCCTTCTAATATTTTCATCTAAAACCGGATCTTCTCTCTGCTTTGAAGTCATCCTCTTGATCAGCACTAGTCGAACTTCTAAACAAGATAACATGGCAGTACCCTAACCAGCAGTAAATCTCAACTGCACACCACAACTGGCTAAAGCTTCTAGATCCTTCCATTCTGCCAACATTTCTAACACCACATTTTGATGTTTTCTACTGAGAGCATCTACAACCTTATTTCCTTTCCCAGGAGTATACTCTATATCGAAATCATAAGCAGCCAAAAACTCCAGCCATCTCTGCTGCCTCATATTCAACTCCTCCTGAGAGAATAAATACTTTAATGAGTTATGATCGGTATACAACTCAAATCTCTCCCCTAAGAGATAATGCCTCCAAATCTTTAAGGAAAATATCACCACAACTAACTCTAAATCATGAGTAGGATATCTTACTTCGTGCGGTCTAAGCTGCCTAGATACATAAGCAATGACCTTGCTCCCCTGCATCAATACCGCTCCAAATCCAGTTCCACATGCATCAGTGTATACTACCAACCCTTGGTTTCCATTTGGAACTACTAACACTGTCGCATTAGTTAACAAATGCTTTAACTTAAGGAACCCTTCCTCACATTTGTTGGTCCAAACAAACTTCACATCCTTCATGGTTAACTTAGTTAAAGGCGCTGCTATCCACGAGAAATCTTTAATGAATCTCCAGTAATAGCCAGCAAGTCCCAGAAAACTCCTAATCTCGGTTACCGTCTCTGGTCTCTTCCAATTATTGACAGCTTCGATCTTAACTGGATCGACTGACAATCCCTCCTCTGAAACCACATTGCCAAGAAACTTAACCTCTTTCCTCCAGAAATGACACTTGGAAAACTTCACCTTTCACTGATTCTGCCTCAGCATCTCCAACACTACTCTAAGATGAATCTCATGCTCCCTTTCATCTTTAGAGTACACCAAAATGTCATCTATAAATACCAACACGAACATATCCAAGTGCTCTTAGAAAACCTGGTTCATCAAATCAACGAAGAAAGCAGGGGCATTAGTCAATCCAAATGGCATCACCAACCACTCATACGAACCATATCTAGTCTAAAATGCCGTCAAAGGAATGGTATCCTCCGCCACTCTCAATTGATGGAACCCCATCGCAAAATCCAATTAGGAAAATACTCTGGCTCCACTCAACTGATCAAACAGATCATCTATCCTCGAAAGAGGGTACCTATTCTTAATTGTCCTTTCGTTTAACTTATGATAGTCAATGCACATTCTTAACGACCCATCTGGTTTCTTCACGAACACCGCGGCCACTCCCCAAGGCGAACTGCTTGGTTTAATAAAATTCCTTACCTCAAGATCCACTAGCTGCACCTTTAATTCCTTCATCTCTATCGGTGTCATCCTGCTAGGTGGTCTACTGACAGGTTCAACTCCCAATACAAGGTCTATCTGAAACTCTACACCTCGTTTTGGTGGTAATCAAAATAACCGGCTCAAAGACATCTGCAAACTCTCTAGCCACACAAACCTGACTAAGCTCTTCTCCAACCTCCATGGTACTCAACAAATCACAAACACTCTTACTGGAATTCTCCACTGAGAAAATGATTCGGTTATGACTATCTAGGTGCCTCTATAATACCCCGCATTTTTAGATAATTAAATAACCAAAATAAATATATACGGTGAAAATGAGTGTTTTTGGAATTGTCAGAATATGGCCTCAAAACTTATATCATTGTGTTCGTGGTAGTTTTCTAATTAATTTCCATATATAATATACCTCGAACGGACTTCGTATGAAAAAATTATTGATGTTCGAAGTTCCGCATCGAAAAATAATTATACGTGTAAATGTGTGTGAATATATTTGTTTATAAATATATGCGCGTATAAATTCTAGAAAAACGGCATTTGAATTTCAAAATAGATGCGCATCATAAAGGAAATTAATTGACATCAGCAATTAGAGGTAATTAATTAACATTAGTAGGTAATGTTAACCAAATCGAGAATTAAAGGAAATAAATTTACATTAATTAGCAACGTTTGAATTTTAAAATAAACTTGTGTTATAAAGGGAACTAAATTTGCAATTGATGAAAATTAATTAGAATGAATAGGCAACGTTAAAAGTTAACGTTTAATAATTTATAAGTTTAAAAATAGAGGAAATAAATTAAGGGTAAGTTTGGCTCACATCCCTTACAAGTTTTAAAATAGAGAAAACATCCTTCCCAACCAACATTTACGTTTACGCTCCCTGTTTTCAAATTCACGCACGCAGAAAGACCGAAATACCCTTTATGTTTTTAACTTTTCAAACGTGTATAACTTTATTTACAAAAACCGGATCAACATAACGTTTTCACCAAAAAATCGCAAATTTTATGATCTTTAAAATGAGATCCATTGTTGATACCAAAAATTTAAATTTGTATTAAATCTGCAATTATTTCAAATATTTGCAGACAATTCAGCAAATATTGAACATTTTCGATTTTTTTTCAAATATATAAAAATTGCAAAAAATTGCAGATATTTCTGCAACTATATGATATAGTTGCAGAAATGTCTGCAACTATTACATATAGTTGCAGATATTTCTGCAACTATATGGTATAGTTGCTGAAATGTCTGCAACTATTTCATATAGTTGCAGACATTTCTGCAACTATTGCATATAGTTGCAAAAATGCAACTATTGCAAATAGTTGCAGATGCAACTATTGCAAATAGTTGCAGAAATGTCTGCAACTATTTCATATAGTTGCAGACATTTCTGCAACTATTGCATATAGTTGCAGAAATGCAAATAGTTGCAGATGCAACTATTGCAAATAGTTGCAGAAATGTCTACAACTATTGCATATAGTTGCAGACATTTCTGCAACTATATGATATAGTTGCAGAAATGCAAATAGTTGCAGATGCAACTATTGCAAATAGTTGCAGAAATGTCTGCAACTATTGCATATAGTTGCAGACATTTCTACAACTATACCAAATAGTTGCAGACATTTCTGCAACTATTTGGTATAGTTGCAGAAATGTCTGCAACTATTGCATATAGTTGTAGACATTTCTGCAACTATTGCATATAGTTGCAGACATTTCTGCAACTATTGCAAATAGTTGCAGAAAACGAACTTACACGGTATTTCAGTAAAAATCTTTTATTGCAAACAGATAAATCATTAAGCAAAGATAATTTTATCGTTCAATATAAACCAAATAATCATAGATAGAAAAAGTGGAGCACGGTATAAACGAGGGTATTTATGGAAAAGAATTAAGCCGAAACCAAATAGGGATCGGATTTATAAAGTTTCGAACGGAAGGAGTTTTTGTGAATTACGTTTGGTTTTAGGGATGTGACCCTAATTTTCACATAAATTAATACGTATAAAATAGAAAAGGCTAGACACGTCAAAACTGTCGCATTTTGCTTGTTTTTAATGGCCAGATTTCAATCGCTTTGAACGAACGGACGACGTTGCTTTGGCTCTCTATAAATAAACGTGCAGGGCTAGCCTTCAAACCCATATTTTTCTGAATGGGAACGGAAGCCCTATCACTTTTCTTTCTCCTCCAATTCTTCAGAAATCAAATATATTAGATTTAGGTTTTCTGATTTGCAATATAGAGGTAGAAACTATAGATCTAGAGAAGAGATGTCCAAATTAAGCCGTCCGTATGAGGTGAGTTTTCAGATCTGGTTTTCTAGTTTATCTATTTATTTTTCTTCAATTAGATCCTGATTTATAAATCCATACAAATCCCGATTTGTGGATTCAAATAAGGTTGCAAAGGGGAAGGCTATGTGTTATCCCGCCTTTTGGCAAGGCCGTGACACCAAAAAGTTGAATGGAAAACTAAAGACAGTTCGTCGTAAAAGTTCATTATACACTGGTTCACCGTGGATATCGATGAATTTTGTCCGAGTCCGGATCTGGCTACAATTGATAAGACATGACAAGTAAAGCCATGCAAACCAACGTTCCAAATTTCAAGTCAATCCGAGTTCGTATGACCAAGTTATCGTTGATGAAAAATGGAGTAAATGGCCTAAGTTCGAATCCATAGGCCGAGCCTATGATTCGAATCCATCAACATATGTTTACTCCGAATCGATCGCTATTTCCTTGGTTCATATCCATTAGAAGATAGCATGGTTCGAATCCATCTGAAGTAGCCTTAGGTTCGAATCCATCGAGAGGAGGAGCTTCGAATCCATGAAGCATAACCCTGCTTCGAATCCATCAAGCAAGCCGTGGTTCGAATCCATTGAACCATTCCCTGCTTCGAATCCATCAAAGGGAAGGTCCTTCGAATCCATCAGTACGCCTTGCTTCGAATCCATCAGTATGCCTTGCTTCGAATCCCCATGATGAGACAACTCCGAATCAATCCACAGTAGCACGTCTAGATCGATTCGAACAGGTACTGGTTCCATCGATTCGAAGGAAGCGGACCTTCGAATCCAACATCTCGAGTCCACCAGGTAAACGCGGCTAAAACCACGGATTCGACCCAGTAAACTCGGAGAAAAAAGGGGGATCGACCCGAGGAACACGCACCACGTCATCGTTTTCACGTGTAGGAGCATGGAGTCGACCCTATGGATTCGAAGCAAATCGATTCGAACGAATCCATAGGACGAAGAACATCATCTTGAATCGGTCATAACTCGAGATCAACGAGTCCAAATGCTATGAAATTTTCACAAAAGCTTAAGCACATGATGAAGAATGTACACACCAAATTTCAGCTCGATTGGACTCTTTCTTGATCGATTCGAACCAAGGGTCGAATCGATCCCAAAGTGGGCCCGGATCTCCAGATTTCGGCCATGTGGGCCCCCTCACATGCCAGAAGCGGTCTCCCATGATTTTAGGCAAAATATCTGCCTCCTACACCTATAAATAGAGCCCCTGGTCATTCAGAAAGGGGGTCGGATAATTTTAAGACCTAAAGAGCGCCCAGATTCTGCCAGATTTACTCCAAATCACCACTGCTATCTTAGATTCAGACTTAGATGATAAAATCAGTTGTACTACATTATAAGAAATTGTAATCTTCAACGACCGAGCAATAAAGCCATCAACTTCAGAGTGGACGTAGGCAAGATCGCCGAACCACTATAAATCTTGTGTCATTTATTGTTTTTATTTAGTTTCCTAAGTGATTTGCATACTTATTTCTCTACATAGTTGATATTTGTGATCTGTGATTGCGTACTGGTGCTTTCAACGACTATTGGGTGTTTGTGACCAATTTTGGCGCAAACATTTTGGTGCTTTCACTGAGAACGCTAATTCAGGAGTTCTATCATTTGAAAGTTGAATCATGACAAGACAAACAAGTAGAAGGCAGAGACCAGAGCGAAGTCAGCATGAAGGGAGTCAAGAGGCTTCCTCAGGAGCAAACTAAGCTTCAGTCTTCATCACCAGGGATGAGATGGAGACAATGATGAAGAGACAGGAGGAAATGATCCAGAATTTTCTTCAACAAATTGGACAACTTGGAGCGCAAAATCAAGGAACAACCAGAATCCAGAACGGAGCAGGATCATCTAGCGCAGCGCCGGAGCTGGGGGGCACACACTTAGGACATGTTGATCCGAACCCGGGAAGAGAGACAAGGACATCCGAGCAACCTGGCGACAATAGAGGGATGGACGCTCAGCCAGGGGGGCAGACACCCGAAAGCTCACACGGACTCGGGGGGCAGATCGAAGGTAGTGAACGAGGACCACAACTTGGAGACAATGATAGACTGGCAGAGATGGTCAGGCGAGCCATGAGAGGTGGATTAGTAAACAGAGATCTTGAAGACGTGAACAGGAGTCCCTTTTCTCCTGCGATTAGGTTGGCTAGGAACCCACCAGAATTCAAACTGCCAACAGTAGAAAGGTATGACGGGAGGACGGACCCTGCGGTCCATCTAACGAGGTATATAAGGCACATGGAAGTGCTGGGGGCATCGCATGAAGTCATGGCCCGGTGCTTCCCATTGTATTTGACAGACATAGCAGCTTTATGGTTCAGACAGCTGGAGAACGGCTTCATTGGGACATGGACCGATTTGATTGAGAAATTTATGAGGCAATTCAGGGTTCATATTTCAAGACCCAAGAATGTGATGAGTTTGGCAACGCTAAAGCAGAAAGCTGGAGAGTCTTTGAGGAATTTTCTGACGTGGTTCAATGCGGCAGCAGCATCGGTGGATCGGCCAGATCCATCCATGGTTATGATGGCAGCTGTGTCCAGAATAGCTGACGGCACAGAATTCAAAAATTCATTAACTAAGGATCCGCCTATGGATCTAGGGGAATTCTATCACGAGGCAGAAATTTTTTTGCGATTGGAAGACGCTAATGCTGAAAGAGAAGAAGGAGAGGGAATAGAAGTTTATGCACTAAAAGACAAAAAGCCTCTCGAAAAGGATTCAGACCAGGATAAAAGAAAACGAAAGGCTGAGGACAATGGTGACAAGCCAAAGCGACTGCAGAGAGAGCCACGATTCACCACTTATTCAGAGTTGAATGAGAGTTTGGAGCAAATCTACCAAGATACCCGAGAGCAAGTTCCCTACCGTAGGCCAATACGAAGGGACCCCACTGTTGACGAAAGGAAATCAGACAGATATTGCTTATTCCACGAACTAAATGGTCATAACACTAACGACTGTAGACATTTGAAGGATGAGGTGGAAGGGCACATCAGGAACGGTGTGCTACTTCAGTATGTGAGAAGGCGAGCTCCAGCGGTGGAGCCAGAGCGACCACCGTCTACATCAGCCAGGAGTGCCCCCGAGCCGGGACATCGTATGATTATCAATTAGTTGAAATAATGATGGACAAGTCGTAAACCTCTCACCAACACGGGTAAGTCATTTACGCATGTGCGAGATCATGAGCGGTCCATAGGCATGCTCTGAATGACTATTAACCCTATCGTTGTGGGAGTTTACACTTCAACATCCTTGCTTTGCTTTTGTTTCATCTTGATTTTAATATTTGAACTTGATTTTGTTTAACATTTCTGCTAAAGACTTATTTTCAATGAAAAAATGCTACTTGTGATTTCATAACGGCTAAGCCACTTACACATGTACGGGATCGCGAACGGTCCCTAGGCATGCTCTGAGATGGCGATAAACCGTTGCAACAAACAATCCGGGAATTCACCCGAACGTGAAACCTGGTATTGATGATACTAAGTCCCTCCCCGGGCACACTCAATTCGCCACGAACGGCACCCGACCTCGAACGGTCACAATTCGCCACGAACGACACCCGACCACGAACGGTCACAATTCGCCTCGAACGGCACCCGACCATGAACGGTCACAATTCGCCTCGAACGGCACCCGACCACGAACGGTCGCAATTCGCCTCGAACGGCACCCGACCACGAACGGTCACAATTCGCCTCGAACGGCACCCGACCACGAACGGTCGCAATTCGCCTCGAACGGCACCCGACCACGAACGGTCGCAATTCGCCTCGAACGGCACCCGACCACGAACGGTCACAAATCGCCGCGAACGGCACCCGACCGCGAACGGTCACAATTCGCCTCGAACGGCACCCCGACTGTGAACGGTCACATATCACCTCGAATGACATACGATCCCGAACGATCATCATCCGTGGTCAAATAAAACTATTAATTCCTTTGCAGGGCATCAACGGGATATGAACATCCAACTTATGGCATTTCAAAACACACCTTCTTATCACAAGGAATGTTTTGGGGGGCAAATGTTATCCCGCCTTTTGGCAAGGCCGTGACACCAAAAAGTTGAATGGAAAACTAAAGACAGTTCGTCGTAAAAGTTCGTTATACACTGGTTAACCGTGGATATCGATGAATTTTGTTCGAGTCCGGATCTGGCTACAATTGATAAGACATGACAAGTAAAGCCATGCAAACCAACGTTCCAAATTTCAAGTCAATCCGAGTTCGTATGTCCAAGTTATCGTTGATGAAAAATGGAGTAAATGGCCTAAGTTCGAATCCATATGCCGAGCCTATGATTCGAATCCATCAACATATGTTTACTCCGAATCGATCGCTATTTCCTTGGTTCATATCCATCAGATTATAGCATGGTTCGAATCCATCTGAAGTAGCCTTAGGTTCGAATCCATCGAGAGGAGGAGCTTCGAATCCACAAAGCATAACCCTGCTTCGAATCCATCAAGCAAGCCGTGGTTCGAATCCATTGAACCATTCCCTGCTTCGAATCCATCAAAGGGAAGGTCCTTCGAATCCATCAGTACGCCTTGCTTCGAATCCATCAGTACGCCTTGCTTCGAATCCCCATGATGAGACAACTTCGAATCAATCCACAGTAGCACGTCTAGATCGATTCGAACAGGTACTGGTTCCATCGATTCGAAGGAAGCGGACCTTCGAATCCAACATCTCGAGTCCACCAGGTAAACGCGGCTAAAACCACGGATTCGACCCAGTAAACTCGGAGAAAAAAGGGGGATCGACCCGAGGAACACGCACCACGTCATCGTTTTCACGTGCAGGAGCATGGAGTCGACCCTATGGATTCGAAGCAAATCGATTCGAACGAATCCATAGGACGAAGAACATCATCTTGAATCGGTCATAACTCGAGATCTACGAGTCCAAATGCTATGAAATTTTCACAGAAGCTTAAGCACATGATGAAGAATGTACACACCAAATTTTAGCTCGATTGGACTCTTTCTTGGTCGATTCGAACCAAGGGTCGAATCGATCCCAAAGTGGGCCCAGATCTCCAGATTTCGGCCATGTGGGCCCCCTCACATGCCAGAAGTGGTCTCCCATGATTTTAGGCAAAATATCTACCTCCTACACCTATAAATAGAGCCCCTGGTCATTCAGAAAGGGGGTCGGATAATTTTAAGAGCTAAAGAGCGCCCAGATTCTGCCAGATTTACTCCAAATCACCACTGCTACCTTAGATTCAGACTTAGATGATAAAATCAGTTGTACTACATTATAAGAAATTGTAATCTTCAACGACCGAGCAATAAAGCCATCAACTTTAGAGTGGACGTAGGCAAGATCGCCGAACCACTATAAATCCTGTGTCATTTACTGTTTTTATTGAGTTTCCTGAGTGATTTGCATACTTATTTCTCTACATAGTTGATATTTGTGATCTGTGATTGCGTACTGGTGCTTTCAACGACTATTGGGTGTTTGTGACCAATTTTGGCGCAAACACTATGGATAATAGAACTGGACTAAAAATCAGATCTAGAATTTGGAATGTTTTCTTTTCAGGTGAGTAGATTTAAATTATATATCTTTTATGTTTATGATATATAATATTGTTAGATTCCCGTTAAATATTTAATTCAGCATTTGGACTAATTTCAATAATTGGTTCTACTAGCTAGTTATGTTAAAACTGTAAATTTTGTAAGAAAAGTGTACTTATATTTAAATGTTATTTATATGGAAAAAAAAAGAAAAGGAACCCAATTAAATATAAGTAATATTTGGCTAAAAAGTTGTAGAGGAAGGCATAAGCCTAAAAGTAGAAATTTATGGTAAATTATGTTAAAACGAGAGAAATGAATTAAAAAGGGGAAAATTTATTAACTTGATTTGGAAGTTAGGGATAGACTAGTTGGTTGATTTAGAAAAGAGAATACATTTCCATAGTTTAATATTGTAAGAATAACGATAAACGTAATTGCAAGAATAAAAGAAAGAAAAAGGGAACTAGTGTAAAAAAGAGACATTTCTGTATTTTGCATTATCCAATAATTAAAGAGACAATAAAAGAAATATCTTACAATTACGAGTTATTGTTTTTAGCATTATTTAGCACTAAAATATGGAAATGGATTTTTAGCACAGTTTTGTTAACCAACCAAATAGAATAGAACTACTTTCTAGAATAAAAGAGAATAAAGCGAAGAGTTAAAGAAATTGAAGAAGAAATCAAGTTAATTATTTGACAAGACTAGAAACAATAAATAGAAATGTGCCTAGATCTGCATTTACTGTGAAGATAGTAGAATAAAAGCAAAGCAATTATTATGATAAGTAAATTTGTGACAGTCGGACGTAGTCTCAAGCCAAGGTTGTCATATAATATAAGAGAACTAAAAAGAATTCAATATCATAATAAAAGAAGACAAACTAGAATAGAAAAGAGACACTTGCAATTGTATTTATAACATGTAGATTATAAAAGAATATAGGAGTAACAATTGCAAGTATATTATAACATAGGTTATAATTAGAGATAACAGAAAAGGCTTATTTTAAAAACTTACACTAAGTTAATAAGAAAACATAGAAGAAAGGACCATACCAAGAGCATTCCTTTTCAGTCAGGAACTGATGGTCTCATAATAGTTAGGTGAGGTTGGGACACGCTTATGATGATTAGGGTAAATAAGTAGTTAATAGAGTTAGAAAAGTAAATTAAACGCATAATAAAAGATTAGACGTAGGGTCTATAAAATGGTAAGATGTATTTGGAGCAGCCCAAAGGATGAAGAGCCTAACGAAGCATAGTTTTCATGGGTTTACTATGAACCTATTGGTTACCTCCAATAACTACATAATCATAGTTTTCATGGATTTACTATAAACCTTTTGGTTTCCTCCAATAACTAATTTATCATGGGTTTACTATGAACCTATTGGTTACCTTCAATAACTACATAATCATAGTTTTCATGGATTTACTATAAACCTTTTGGTTTCCTCCAATAACTAATTTATCATAGTTTTCATGGGTTTACTATGAACCTTTTGGTTAGCTCCAATAACTACAAAGTTAGGCATCCTTTATTTTTGGTCACCCTGACTCCTTGGATGCAATTCTACTCATTCAGGAGTTTTAGTAATTTATATTCACTACTGAGTTAACCTAGCTGGTTCTTCTACCCCTTTCTTCCCCAAAATACAATTATGGGTTATCATGTGAATATATTCATATTTGAAGAAGAAAAACAACAATTTAACAATACCATTCCTATGGTTTTAAGGTCCTTGAAATACATTTCATATAAAACATAGTTAACACCTTTAACCTATATTTTTATCAGGGCAATACTTCTTCAAAATTACATACTAAAAGTCATTACAAAACTCCTTCATATAAAGCTGTGGGTTTTTCCTTTATAAATTTGAGTTTGGGTTTTAAAACCTTTCGACCCCTTCGAAACCTTTGCTTTCGACCCCTTCAAAAGCATAAAACATATCGTTTAAAACACTTCTTTCGAAACCATTCGACCATGTTATAGTATTATTATATAAGAGTAGAAGCATATCTTCTAAACCACCTGAAAGTACCCTTTCAAAACCTATGAAGGTTACCCTTCGGAACCATTGAAAATTCACCCTTTCGAAAGCATTGGGTTTATACTTAAAACATTACTTTGGGTCAAAGTGAAAATAGATGAAAGCATCTCTTTCGAAACCACTCTTTATTTTATAAAGTATTGGGGAAGTTTGATGGTGTCGAAACCATCCTTTAGAAAGCATTGAAACATCTGGGAAAAAAATTGAAGGTTGGTTTTGAAACCCCTTTAGAAACCATTGCCTTCGAAACCCCTAACCCCTTTAGAAAGCATTAGGAAGCGGCTTGTATTTATAAAAACAACCGAACCTTTCGACAACGTCGATGCCTTTGATGCCATCGGAAGGTCACAAATTCTCAGAAGGGTTTCGACCTAGTCGAAACTACCCCTTCGAGAACTTTAAACAAAAATTAAGTAACTTCTTCGGAAGCTACATCTTTAAAACAAGGGTGGCAGCTCTCTTTCAAAGGCCTCTTTGAAATACCCTTTCCAAAACATGGATTTCGATCGTGTCGAACCCATAGCTTTCGACTATGTCGAAAGCCCTTTAAAAACAGGCAAGTGATTTTTTTTTTCAAACCAAAACAAACTAAGAAACCAACTCCTTCAAAAGCAACCTTTAGACACCCTACCTTCCGCCTTAGTCCAATTCACTACATACCACCTGAATGATATCATGTGCATTGGTTTCGACCTAGTTGGTTTCAATGAAGTCGAAAGGTCTAGGTCGAAAGGACATTCCAAAGAAGGCGAAACCCCCTTTTTCTGAGCAAAAGCTGTTTTTACCAAATAATGTAAACTTTTTGTAACAAACTTGCCTACTTGTAAACATTTGATTGGCTTTCACGAACTTTTAAATAATTTGGATAATATTTGCCGCATTTTCTCAAATCTAAAATCAAGTTAATTTTTAACAAATAAGCCCTTCCTATTTTCAAAACAATTAAATCATTTAGGTCCTCCTTTTGAAATAATTTAATTTCCGTACTAAATCACTTAGTCAAAATCCTCAAAAATTCCAATAATTCACTTTAGTCATGTTATCTAACATATTAAAATTCCAGACCCAAACTTAATATATTTTCCAAATTAAATTTATAAACCCAAATAACCATATTTTCCTTTGAAAATTCACAACTAATTCTCCACTGCTTGGAAAATTATGAAAATTGAAACGCAACTCCAAAATCATGTTTTCCATAACATATAATTTTCCCATGGAATTTGAAAATCATTTAATCTCGGTTTTACCTTAAAACCTGTATATCTCCTTTAAACAACCATATTTAAACCATATAAATCATAAATCAGGCATATCATTATTCAATATATCATAAAAAAAGATTTAGTCTTAAATCTGAAATCATATGATTGTAAAACCAAAACAGAGATGTAGAAATTATTATTCACTTTAGATTGGATAAGGAAATTGAATTTGATTGAGATTGATTCCTTCTAGCTTGATCCTAAGCTTTAAATTGATTTTCTCTTCTTTGCTATCTTCTTAATGGCCGGCCTTACTTTCTTCTTATGGTTATCAATTTTGTTTTAGATAAAATGAACATGTATGACAAGAGAAAATGGCATAAGGGTGGGAAATATGGGCGGCTATTTACCCTAATGCCCTTATGTTTAATTACTTAACCATTTATAAGTTCATTTGTTTAAATAAGCATGGCCACTTAGATTATTAATCAACCTCAATCTCCTTATCTACATTATTCTATTTAATTTATTCTAATTAAATCTCCTGAATAATGTCATCATTAAAATCAGGGGTGTTATAGGTATCTATTAGGCATATGAAGTCTAAAGGGGTTATACTTCTGATCTTGTTTTGAATAAAATCATATTTTATTTAATTTATTATTTATATTTTTTAAGTAAACATGTTAACATTTCTGTTATCCCGCCTTTTGGCAAGGCCGTGACACCAAGAACTTGACTAGAAACCAATGACTGTTTGTCTTAGAGATTGGTTATAAGCAGGTTCACCATGGATATCGGTGAATTTTTTTCGAGTCCAGATCGAGCTACAATCGACAAGACATGTGAGGGGAGCCATAAAAGTCAACGTTCCAAATTTCAAGTCATTTCGAGTTCGTATACTCAAGTTACGATTGATGCAAGTTTGGATGAAAACTAGCTGTTGTTCGACTCGATCGAGTTCGCATCCATCACCAAGCCTCTGTTCGACTTGATCGAGTTTGTATCCATCACAAAAGTCTGCTTCGCATCCATCGCCTGGAGAACTTTGTTCGAATTCATCAAGCTTCTATAGTTCGAATCCATCAGGTGGCCGCTGTTCGAATCGATCGAGATCGAGTCCATCAGGGAAAGCTCTGTTCGAATCGATCGATCAATGACCACTTCGTATCGATCCGCTTCCATCAGGAAGCAACAGTTCGACTCGGTTTTCTAAATGCCTACTTCGAATCCATCAGCAGGAAAGTGCACTTCGTATCCATCAGAAAGCCTGCTTCGACTCGATCAGCTCCGCATCCAGCATAAAGCCGCTATTAGACTCGATCGAGTTCGAGTCAATCACCTGGCCACTGTTCGAATCGATCGAGTTCGACTCCATCACAGAGCCTTTGTTCGAATCCATCTAGCTAAGCCACACCATCGATGCGAACAAAGCATAACAATTTATGCGAATTGAGGAGCCTCCATCGATGCGAACTGCGCATCTTTTATCGATATGAACAAGACAATACCATCGATACGAACAGGGTGAAAGTCCTAGAATGACTCGATCAACTCAGCGTCAAAGGCGGAGTAATCCAGAGATTCAAGCGCCACATCATCGAGTCGAATAGGATCGAGTCGAAATGAGGGAGTCGAACGAAACAGCCAACCGAAGTTCCTAATTCGTATCGATCATATCTACTAATCTACAAGTCCAAATGCTATGAAATTTTCACAGAAGCTTGCGTGCATGCTGAAGAATGTCCATGCCAAATTTTGACTCCATCGGACACAGTCTTGATTGATACGAAATTTATGCATGTCGATCACGGATCGGGCTAAAACTTCACGAGCTTGGGTGCGCGGGCCTAGTCACGTGCCAGAGAGGGTCTTCCGAGATCTGAGCGAAATATCAGCTACCTACTCCTATAAATAGAGCCCCAGGGCATACAGAAAAGGGATCTTCCTCTTCTTGGAATTCACCAACGCCCAAACTCTGCCGGATCAAGCTCTGACCTCCTTTGCTGCTGCTACTAACGAAATTCACTGCTGCAAATCATAAATATCTGCTGTAACTTACTGAATTCACTTGTAATCGTCAAAGAAACATCAATAAAGCAAACAACTTCATAGTGGACGTAGGCAACACGCCGAACCACTCTAAATTCTTGTGTTTCTGTGCATTCTTATTATTTTCATTATCTATTTTTGGAATTTTTGTTAGATAAACCTCATTTTCCATTTAATTTCTTCATTTTATCTCTTCAAAAACTTCCGAAGAGTGTTGCGCCTAATTTTGGTACAAACACTTTGGTGCTTTCATTGAGAAAAAACCCAATTTTTCTCCTGCTCTTTGGATCTCCTATCGATACCGGATTGCATAAATCCAAGAAGAAGATCTGAGATCCAGATCTAGAATTTTGAAGCCCTTCCATTCTATTCAGATTTGCATCAGATCTAGGAAAGGACTTCACCACTTCACCATGGTAAGTACACGGACTACCTCTACAGCTTTTGATCCGGGAGGACGGGACAGGTAGAATCCCTTGCAATTACCTCCATCAAACCAAGATGCCGCCGGATCTTCAGATCCGTCAGGCCCGGTTACCAGACAAGAGTTTCAGATGTTGCTCCAAGAATTGACCCAGAGTCGACAACAGCTGACTAAACAACTGCGCGCCAACACAGAGTTGTCCAACCAGCTAAATCGCCAAAGGCGAAGAAGATCCAGAAGAGACCAAGGCTCTTATTCTTCCACAGAGAATTCAGCCTCATCAGACGGTCATCACAGATCCACACGCCCACGGCTGGATGTAAGCTACACCCAGGCCATAGGACACCAACCTTCCTCAAACCTAGGACAACCCAGAACTGGACCATCCGCTAGTCAACATACAGGACCTTCATCCCGAGGAGGTGCTACTCCTTACCATGCCACAAGCAACATTGCTACTACCACCGCTACCGAGCAAGGGGTTGATGCTAGAAACCAAGCTGATCCCCAACGTAATCAGCGAGAGAAGACTCCAGAGCCTTATGTCCTTGAGAATGTTGAACCAAGGAGGTGAGGCATGGACCGTCGACCGCATCCGGTCCAGACTCGCACTATGGAACCCGACCACACCTTGGCCCAGCATTCTCCTAGTATCCGGATGCCGGATATACCTACGATGATTCGTCAAATGATTCGTGAAAGTCAGGATCTCAGTAATGACGACTGGGGAATCTCCCAAAGTCATACCCCTTTCACCGATGACATATTATATGCTGAACCACCTCGACGCTTCAGGATGCCAACTTTACCGGTCTACGAAGGGAGTTCTGATCCCAATCAACATATCCTGAAATACGAATGGCTGATGAATGCTGCGAGAGCTGATGATGCAGTAAAATGCCGTAGTTTCCCCATTTCCCTGGGGGGCATTGCAACTATGTGGTTTACCCGTTTACCACCACGATCCATCCCTAATTTTGACCAGATGGCCACCAAGTTTGTTGAACAATTCCGTATGCACGTTGCAAGGCCTAAAGACGTTAACACTCTGTCTAGTGTTACACAAGCTCCCAGAGAAACACTCAGACGTTATTTGGAGCGATTCCATGCTGCGTGCGTAGAAATAAGCAATCTCAATGATAACTCCATCCTGATGGCATTAACTAAGGGAATTGATGCTGATTCCGAGTTCGGAAATTGGTTAGCTGGAAAACCACCTGCGTCATCGGACCGTTTCTATTCCAAGACAGCCCAATTCTTGAGAAGGGAGGAGGCGAAACAGTCTAGGAAGCAGGATGACGCAGAGCCCAACATCGAAGGCATTCAAAGTAATATCACCGTTAAACAATCCGGGGAGAGTTCCGAAAAAGTCCAGTTGAACATTCAAAATAAACAGAACCAGCAGAGGGATAATGGAAATCAAGCTAAGAAACGGGATCAAAATCGTGGTCCACGACGTAGAGCTCCAATGTTCGACAATTACACACCATTGAATACGTCGCTGGAAAATGTCTATTTACAGACCTGTAATACCATGCAATACAAGAAACCTGCCACGAAGCCGCCAACAGAAAGACAAATCCAGATAGGGAAGTTTTGTAGATTCCACGAAAGTTATGGCCATAACACAAATGAGTGTCATCGTCCTTTTCCTTGGCTATATCAGAAAATTTGGCCTTGAGCTCGTTAAGTTCCTTGACCGCCGCATCCCGTTCGGCGGTAACAGTAGTATTCCGATGGCGCATCTCCTCCACCAAGGCAACATGTGTCTACCTCAACCTCTCCATAGTCACATTCGCTTCGTCAGCTTTTTTGGTGGCCTCAATTTTAGATTTTTGAGAAGACTCGGCCTCAGCAGTGAGCACTTGAATGATCCGGTCCCTTTGAGCGAGTTCAGTCTCCATTTTCTCAAGCGCTTTAGCTCGCTCAAAGGCTACCTTGTAAGCTTTCTCTGTAGCCTTTACCCACTCTCTGTACTAGGTGTAGATGTCATGAACGTAGTCATGCATCGTGTTTTCCACTCCAGATGGGATTCTCTTTAAGTGAGGTGGAAAGACGTAGCCATCGAAGCATATGTTGGGAAAATCCTTCCTCATCTGAGCCAATTTAAGGGCCCCTTCTCCTATAGGCTCAGCTGGGACCTGCTCTGTAATTATGGAGGCCGTAGTTTCGACTCTCTGGAGATGAGTCCCGGATCTAGAAGTGTGAGAAGATGGCCTGTGACGTGGAGGCTCTGGTGGATGTGGAACAAGAACAGGAGGTGGAGATGGAAGTCTAAGAGGAGGAGAGCGCGATCTAGACCGATGTTTGTATTCTCTGTCCCTGTCACGCCCATACCTATCTTGATTAGAGTACTCACGATCGCGGTCTCTATCCGAGTCCCTCCTGTAGGAATCATAATAGGTATAAGACTTGCGGACCGAGCGAAGATTCCCGAGCATTGATCCTCTTCCGAACATCGTACCAGAAAATGAGAGACAAAGGAAAAGTTAGTGGTTTCTTAAGTTGGACGGTTTACAGTTAGGAATCATGTAGTGTAGTGAAGTGTATGCATGTGCAACCCCCCGACCAATCGGAAATGTCGGCCACACTCATAGCCAGCGACCCGCTCAGTTCAAGAGCATTGTCAAGCTCCTCCATCCCGGTGTCGTGTTGAGACGACACATAATCCGGAATCGGAATATCAGCAAGCCCTTCAAAAGGATTCTCTACTGGCGGGGGAGGAGCCTCCGAAATTCTAATCCCCGGGACGGGCAAGGACATAACCATGGATTTTAATCTCTCGGATTTAGAATGCTTGTGAGCAACAACCTTGCCTTTTCTCCTTCCTCCTGAATCCTGGACATCGGAAGAAGGCCCAGCTTGGAGCTCGTTATCGGTAGGCGTTCTCTCCGGATAAACTTCTTCGGCTATTACAACTCCGGGCGCTTTGCGCTTCACCCGCTTCTTCGAGACAACTCTAAGTGTCCCTTCCAACCTTATGCTCTGCCTCCGCTCAATCAGCCCGACAGTCCTCAAGTTTCTATCGGTCAGAACCAAGTTGATATGCCTCTCTTCGCCCGAAACCGTTTGGAGAATCCGAACTAGCTCCCTGAAGTATGCACCGTCAGGTCGAGAGATTGCAACTATAAAAGAAGAGAAGTATGTCAGTTTTAAGGTCGGTTATTACTATCTCGATAATTCAAGAGAAAGATTGCAACGCTTACATCTATCCAACCATCGCCTAGCAAATCCAAGGGGGCACCGAATGTAGAACCATTCAGTTTTAAAGTAACTTAGCCTTCCCCAGGAGCCCGTTACAATTTAGCAGTTCCTGACCGCTTCCAAGAAGGTGAAAGAAGGGCTGTCTCCACGACTCTTAATGTTAAATAGATATCTGATCTCGATCGGCTTTGGTGGTCAAAAGAGAATCTCTATAAACAGAATGAAGGTGCTGTTCAACAAAGCATACCCGTTGGGGTGTAGCTGGGATGGAGCTATTCCAAGGAATGATAGCATCTCCCTTATATATTGATTGAAAGGAGGGAATGTCCCCGTTGTGCAAGCGTGATGGTTGAAGGCAGTAAACCCCTCCGGGGGATCATGTGGCCTGTCATTTGGCCCAGGCAGTAACACGTCGTTAAGCGACAACCCCTGTCTTAAAAAAATCCGTCCCAATATATCTTCAGAAATGCCGGACGACAGGACGGCAGATGAACCGGGCACCTGGGAGCTCGTCCAGAGCTGGATTTATAACTTCAGCTTCAATGTCCGGTATCTCAATAGTTGAAGGAATTGAACTCGGGAGTTCCTGCTGCTATGAACTTGAGGGTTCCATGAATAACTAGCTTATGAAAAATCATTGTTAAATAGACAATAACGCTCGTGCATCCCCCAGTGTAAAGTGTGTGAGTGTGTTGTGCAGTGCAGTACTGTATATCACTTGAGAGGTTCTATAGAATTGGAGAAAGCATGTAAACGAAGAGACTTTGAAATTCAGTCGGAATGACCGTCATCGCTGACCGTCACAACCGTGCCATCCATAAATTAGCAATCAGTCCAAGTTAAAAATTGTTATAATTTTGTTAAGTTCCAGTTTCGTCGATGAGCTTCGATAGGCAGTCAGATATGTGGTGAAACGATTAAGTCCAAATATGCAAGTTTGAAGCTCGTTGGAGTCAGTTGTTCAAATGTGCAAGGAATTACAAATTTTTTAACGTTCAATTCATATCGATCGATAGAGCCATGTTCGCATCGATAGTTCATATTCATCTGCGTATGAGTTCGACTCGGTCAAAAGGCTGAAGACTTCGAATCGATCCAGGGTGAGTGTTCGCATCCATCAATTGGGCCGTCGTCGTATCGATCCCTGGTGCATAATTCGAAT
The DNA here is from genome assembly GCA_030737815.1 of Allium fistulosum. Taxonomy (NCBI): domain Eukaryota; kingdom Viridiplantae; phylum Streptophyta; class Magnoliopsida; order Asparagales; family Amaryllidaceae; genus Allium; species Allium fistulosum. The sequence goes on from CM060908.1 coordinate 796,605,795, forward strand.
CGATCGAGAACCCTGGGTTTCGAATCCATTAGATGCAACCCCTTCGTATCGATCAACACGCTCGAGACAATCGCATCGATCATCCCGACTCGATGCAACAGCTTAGCCATCGATCGATACGAAGGCCTCCATCTCATCACCTCGAAGCCCTCCAGATCGACACGAAAACGAGGACCAAGCCATCATCCTCCACAACCTTCTACTCCAGATCGATTCGAACTCCATCTTCTCCTTCCTCGATCTCGCACAATATCTACTTCCCCAAACCACGTTTGGACATGAATTCGAATGGAAGGGAATGAGAATTTGAATCTCTTCATTTTAGGGGTGACTTTGTTCAATCATTTACCTGATTTTGGTAGCTGGTTAAAGGATTCTGAATCGATTCGAAGACAAGGGTTTTCTCTTTTGTGAGGCTCTGGAGCGATACGAAAGCAAGGCACAAATGTAATGACCCTAAACAAAAAAACAAAAAATAAAAATAAAATAAAATGAAAGTTACATTTATTTTAAGAATCTCTGAAATTATAAAATATATAATGCATTAAAATAGAAAGAGCTTGTTAATAAATAAAATGTGCATATAAGCTTCTGTTTGATAAAATGCAAGGAGTAGGGTGATTAAGAAAGAAAATTGGGATTCAAATCAAAGGTAGTTCCATGTCCAAAGAATTATATAAATACATATATGGGGTGTTTTCTGTTTTATTTAAAGACAGAATAAAATGAAGTATAATATAAGGTTTAAATGTTTTATATATTTATGCTAGAAATAAATAGCATGATATATGTGATTATTTTTATTTCAACACATAAAGATGTATGAGGAGTTGCTGTTTTAACTAAAGGCAGAACAAAAATATATACAGGATCATATATAAATTTTATATCTTATATTTACTTCAAGCAAATAACCTAGTGTAATGATTTTTACATCACATGATAATGTATGATAGTATGTATGATTGAATGGAAATGATAGTTAGGTAGAAAATACAAGGGGGTTTGCAGTTTCTTTAAACTTAGAAGAAATAAAAATAAGCAAGGGGTCACATGCATATGGCATGAGTAAAACAGTGCATGAAAATAGTATGAAGTGTTTAAGATGCTTGATTCCCGAAATAACTAAATAAGGTAACTAGAAATGTGCATTCCCAATTAAGGACCACACAGGGAAATGATTTGTTCATGAATATCTAAGGGCATCAAGGGAATTACCCATTTTTCTTAAACCCTAGAATGATTTTATAAATGCCTTCACATAACCATACCCACCATTCTCTCGGGATCAAAATAAAAATAAAAATAGGAGAAACTTTAGCTTGAGACTTTGGAGGATTTGCTGTTCAGGGGACTAAGGCAGTAAAAGGAGAACATTATGTGAGTATTTATCCCTTTGAAATGGCATTAAGTCCTTTTGCAGGCAGCCTAATATGTTATAAATCTTTTTAAAATCTCTGAAATGATTTGTTATGAGTAAGATGGATGTTTGTTTGTGCATTCTTGTTTGGGGTATTAAACTGCATGTGGGTTTTCAAAGTTAAAATGGTTTGAGCATTTTTTGTTCTACTTTATTATTATGAAATATGGATCCAAAAATTATCTAGGAAATAGGCAGCAAGACAGTGATCTAGCTCATGTTTATTTCTTAAATAATGAAGCATGAAACTAAATTTTTATATCCTAAGTCAGAGGAGAATTTCTGGGTTTTGAGGGAATTTCCTTAATAAAATCCCTTATTCATTATTCATAATAAAATAGAAGAAATAGTAGGATCATGATGCTTAAATTATTTTTAGGAAAAACCATAGGTATGATGGGGTATTTTCTGTAATAAGGAAAATAAATGTAGAACATGGGGTTGAACCAGAAAGTATAAAAGTAAATAAGTCTTTCTGAAACATGAATGAACTGGGAGTTTTTATGATTGAATTCACAAATAGAAGCTCAATAAAATAAGCAGGAGTTAGAGGGGGATTTATTAAAGAAAAATTAAATTGGTCATTTGGGAGTTAGTCAATGATCTGCTTGCTTCAGGTGGGAGTAAGTATATGCATGGTGCAATTGCACCCTGAGGCCTTTGTGTGTTGGAATAAATTAAATAACCTGGGAGTTTCCTTCACAATGCATACATGGTGTTCATTTGACAAAGAATTAAAGACCATAAAATAAATGGAGAATGGGGTTTAAAAAATCTGGATTATAAATATCCAGATAAGGAGATTAAATCAATTGTAACAACCCGATATTTTCAACCATTTGCATCCGCACATGTCGAACTTGAATTGCTCAAAATACCACGTAGTAATTAAAATTTGGAAAATCTCAAAATATACAGTAAATACATAATCACAGATCACAGACACAGAGTATTTAATAATGCAGCGGAATTTAAAAGAGATAGTAGTTCATGAAGCTACTATATAATAATAAGATACGTCAGAGTTAAAAAAGTAACAAGATACATCAGGTACAAATCATAATACATCACTGAAATCACTAGATATAGAAAGCAAAATAGATGGCTGGATCTTCAAGGAAAGCTCCAACTCCAAAGGTGAATCTTGAATGCTAACTCACTCCATCTGACTCGAGCGTAAAGAAAACACAAAACACTCGAGTCAGGACATAAATACTTATGAACTGTAAATCAACTCAAATGAACAGTAATAAAAATGCATCAGTAACTTAAAGGATGCTTGGGATCACCCATCCTTTAAGGATCCGTTAAACTATTTACTATGTAGTAATATTGCGATATTATAATAATGTCTACAGTAAAATAAACATACTTTTAAATAGCGTTCCGGGCTACCCATATCACCCTTCACACATAATAGTCCCAGTAGTCCATCCAATATCATGCCATCTCCACTCCGGGTGACTGTTAGAGGATACCACACGGGCTACGGGAGAAAAACAAACTCGTAGTAAAGGCTCGGTATGGTAGGTGACACGGCACACAAGGCAATGCCAGGGTAGATATACCAATTACGCACACGGATTGATGGAGCGGATAGCAGCCACTACCGTCCACCTCGAACAACACTCCCAAATCGGAGGATGGCCATCTAATCAATCACAAGTAAGAGTATAATATCGAAGAAATGTGTCCGAGAAGAGGTGCTACCTCACTGGTCCGAGATCGCTCCTGTTTTAGCCACCTTATGCCAACTCACGGGAGTTGGGTCCACGTAACAAACCTTAAGAACGTCTCCACCGCGTACACGGTTGTCAAAGTGGTTTTCGGTATCGACAGAGAGTATGTCCATATCCGATCCCGGTCTCTTTGCCAACCAATCGTTATTATAACCCGTGGTTATAACTTTTAAAAACAATACTTTACTTCAAAATAAGATATCATTTCAAAATCATGTCTTTATCAAAATAAAGATTTAATCATTTCTAAATCATTTCAATATATTAAGATATAATACTTTTCCAAAACTTCCTTTCAAATAATTTTAATATATCAAAATATCATATCCTTTCAAACTTCATTTTCAAATCATTTAATATCCAAACATCATATCTTTGATAGTTATACTTCGAAACCAAAATCATTTTTATTTCAAAACGATATTCATTTCAAAACAATATCATTTCCATTTCAAACATATATTCACCTTTCAAGTAATTTATACTTTCAAAGTTATAACTCTTTTGAAACTAAAACATTTGAAATCATTATACATTGAAAATCACAACATTTCGAAATCATATATTTGAAATCATCTTTTAAATTCTACACATTTACAATTTTTTTTAAATTAAACCCAAATTCCAAATTTTATTTTAAATTTAATTCAAACCATCAATTTCAATTCAATTACAGTTTACCAACAAACCATTTCAAATCTTATCAATTTCAAATATAGATTTAACCCACAAAATAAAATATTCAATCTTCAGTGTATTTCAAAGCTTAAATATTCCACATTTCAAAATATCATTCATTTTATTTAAATTTAAAATGCCATTTTATTCAATTTAATATTCATTTAAATCATAAAAATGAAGTTATTACATTTAATAATTAAATTATTAAATTTCCAAAATTTTCAACTTTCAAAGTTCCTTAGTTCACTTAATTTTATCAAAACAGTGAAAATTCACTTTTCGCAGCATTTAGAAAACGCTACGGAAAGTTACATTCAAACAGTTCAATTTAACAAAGACAACGTTTAAAATGCTGTTAATTAACTTCAAATATTCAATATAATTTCACAAACACTTATATTTTTATTTAAATCATTTTAACTTACAATATCATACATTTTCACATTTATAATCATCATTTAATTTTCCTTAAATTCATGATTTTATAAAGTTAAATTTCCTTTGAAAAATCAATATTTATTAATAATTCACTTATTAAATTTCAACATTCAATTTTAAATTCATTACGTTAAATTTCAAATTAACACTTAAGTTTAAAATTTCAAATATAACTAAATTCCATTTTTATTAACTTAACTTAAAGTTCACTTTAAGCCAAATTCACAAATTTCCAATTTTAGTTATATTTCAAATTTCAACTTAAATATTCATTCATTTCACATTTTAACTTTATTCAAAAATCATTAATATATTATAAATCATTTTAAATTCATTTTATTCCAAATTATCATACATTTATTATTTCAAATATCATTACAAAACACATTTCCAAAATTCCATTTCAAAAAGTCATTTATCTCATCACATTTCCTTCCATTTTACACATAACAAAGTACACATTATTTGAATTCAAATTCAATTTACGTCCCAAAAAAAAATTCAAATTTAAATATTAAATTATAATCAAAACTCCTTAAATTTCACAATTAATCAATTCCAAAAGTTAAATCATTTAACACTTTAAAATACAACTCAACTAGTGTTAAAATCAATAATATTTCAAAACGTTGTCAAATTATAGCAACGGCAGCATTTATAAAGTGCTATAGTAGTTTATAATTTCCAAAATAGTTTAGTTCAGGAATAACGACATTTATAAAATGCCGTAATAGATATTTAGTTATTTTCAAACAAAGTTAAATTCAAAACCGCAGCATGTAAAATGATGTCACAAGACTACAACATTTTTGGAAATGCTGTTAATAAAATTTCAAATTTTATTATAACTTTCAGAAACATTTAAAACTTCAAATTTTGTTATTTTAAACTTATAAATCATATTTCTAGACTTCAAAACTTCACATTTAAATCAATTTAACATAGAATTTATCACAACAAAATTTTATAATTAAATATCCAATTTAAAACTCAATTCATTTGTTAAGTCAAAATTCACTATTTTCTTAATTTATTAATTTAACCAAAACTTAACATTTTACTTCAAATATCATTTTAAAACTTTAAATTTAATTTCCATTATTTACTTACATTTTAAAATAAAATTTAAGGTCAAAAATCACTATTACTTCAAATTACATCCTTAAATTCACAATTTCAAAACTTAATATTTAGCTTTCTCAAAACCATAAAATATGTATTTTTTTATATCAAAGTTGCATACTTTAAAAAAAAATATCTTAATAAAATCATTTAAAAATATACCACGGGGTTTGTATAAAATTTTCTAACCTAGGTCAAGTGATACAGATATATATCATTTCAATCCGCAATTTAGAAAGAAAACCCGGGTTCTATCATTTCAAACCCGCAATCCCAAGTAGATAAAATAAATAAAAATCGCTCAGGCCTATCATTTCAGCCCATAACGATTTTTCCCTATTCTAAAGTCCGTTCGGGTATGTATCATTTCAACCCATAGTGATTCTGTTCTAACAGGGAACTAGCAGTGTGAATATATACATAAACAATATAAATAATGTCAATGCCACAATATAATGTCATATATCAGATGTCAGGTGATAATTAACAGTTTTAACATGGTAATAACATGGAATAACATATCATATAATCATCATTAACTTGCATAAACATTTTAATTACTAAACACTTGTTATCGATTCACCCTTTCATAAGTAGAAACGTCAGAGTGAGAAAGACTCACCTTTTATAAAGCTGGAGACCAAGACAAACACAAGCACGATTGCAAAGGCACGACAAGCACGATTTGATTTAGATGTATGGATAGCCTTGATGAAGATCTTGTATGCAACAAATAAACAAGACAATAAAACAAGACAACCATAAATAGATATTCAACACAAACTATGTATAGAAACAATTTGAAATAAGAAGCAACAGAGAAATAGATGACTTGACCTTGCCTCAACCATTCAAATGCACGGCCTAGGGACCTTATGCTCGACTATGATGATGCTTTGGCTCAGGTATGGAATCATATAGGTAAGGTTTAACATCATATAGGCAAGGCAACAAGTGGATGAAGGTGGTGGAAGAGTTACAACATGGAGCATACATGAGTTCAAGGCAAATAGGTGAGGTTTTTGGTGCATTTTGGCTTGGCTATGACCACATATAGGCTCGGCCATGGGGTCTTCATGTCAGGTTAGATCTGGAAAGTAGTGAAAGGGGCAGCCAAAGGTGAAGTAGATGAAGGTGGTGGTGGCTAAGGGGTGGCCAAAAGCAACTATGAAGGCAATAGTGGAGTATAGGCTTGGCTAGCATTGTTTTGTTGAAGTGCTTTGCAAATTTGAGGTGGTGGCTTCATCTAATGGTCATGGCCAAAGGTGGTGGTCAGAGGAGAGGGGGTTGGTGCTGCTGTAGATGGTGGAGAGGATAGTGGTCAGCAAGGAGAGAGGTGAGGCCAAGCAAATTTGAAGAAGAGGAAGGCTAATTTAATAAAGAAGAGGGAAAAATGTGAAAAGAAAAGCCATAGTTTTCTTTTTTCTTTTTTTTTCTTCATGGTCGTGAATTTTAGGGGATGAGAAGTCTTCCCTTTCACGTGAAAAAGAAAGAAGAATACACGACTGAAGAATGGAGTTAAGGCAGCCAATTGAAGAGATGTTGGTTGAGAAATGAAAAGATAGAATACAAAAAGGCTTAGGCAAATAAAGAGTCACAAACCTTTCAAATTTCCACAATTTCTTTTTAAATTTGAAATACATGTAAAATATGTATAAATACAGATAAAAAACGAAAATATATTAAATAAAAAAAATAAAAAAATAAATATTAATTAATATAGTTAAATTAAGAAAATAGCAAAAAAAATGTAAACTAGGCTTGAAAATTTGAAAATAAATGAAAGGAACTTTGGAAAAATTGTATGTACATGAAAAATATTTATAGATAAAGATAAAACATTAAAATAAAAATGCATACATAAAAGTGAATAAATAAATTTTAATTAATAATTTAAATGAAGAAATAGTAGAAAAATGGAAACTAACCTTTAAAAATAGAAAATAAATTCAATGAGCTTTGGAAAAATTCAAACATCACTGTAAAATATTTAAAAGGTAAAATATATGTAACATAACATATAATACAATTTAGAATAAGATATGACAAATAAAAAGATTATTTATATAATTTATAATAAACAATATTGTTAAATAAAACAATTTACACCCAATTTTGTAAAAAGCATAACTTTCACAATATAAATCGGATTTAACGAAATGAAAAGCAGTATTCTTAAAATTTTATCTATTTTCATAATAAAAGATAAAATTCAAAAATTCAAATATTTAAAATTTAAATTTAAAAGTCAAAGTTTGATCAAATTGACCAAAATTCACATTTCTGGAAAATATTCTATTTATTCATGTTTGAAATTATAATTCAAATACAAATCAAAATTTATATTTAAAATAACAAAACTTTTTCATTTTAATAAATAAAATAAAGTTTTTAAATTAGGAATTTAAGTTAAAATAATTAAAATATACAATTACAATAATCTGAAAATACAGGGTTGTTACATCAATCAAGTTTAAACACTGTGCTTTGATTAATTGCTGGGTGAAATTGGGAGTATAAAATCTGAGTTTGCTTATTCAGAAAAAAAAGAAGAAGTAATGAATCAAGAATTATATATATATATATATTCATTTTGATTGTTTGTTGGATGTTGATTGAATGAATGATTGTATCCTTGTATCATTTGGTATTAACCAATAATATGCTAAGTATGAAATCTGCTGAATCAGGTAGATATTGCAAGTTCACCAAAAGTTAATAATATGTGTATAAATTTGATAAATGCTCATACCAGTGAAAACTGACCCTTTTGGTTGCCCTTGCAATCATTTGGGTGTCTCATTAAAACTGGGGCAGCTCAGTGAATTGCTTGCAGGAAATTGAAGTTGGCTTCATGGATGGAGAAGGCATTAGCTGCTAGTATAAATAAAAGAAGCTAGTTTTAAATTTGTTGTTGTTTTGTAATGAATTTAATAGTCAGGTTTTATGTTGTAGTTGAAGTTAACTGGTAGGGAGTTTTCTAAGTGTTTGGATTTAAAATATGTACTTAAGCAAACCTGTTTTGAATGACTATTGATGATGTTTGGTTAATTGATATTATTTTGAATGTTTGATTTGGAGAAACAAGGGGATGGTTATATCATATAAATATGATATGTGTATAGGATAACTTATGATCTTTATTGCTTGAATTTTTATTATGATTTATAAAAATTAAAAAGCTATGGTGGTTGATTTAAAAGAATGAGCTCACCTAGTTTGAGTAGAGGTATTCAAGATAAATGAATTTGTGCATGGCAAGTAGGTGGTACAGGCTTGTGCATGAATTCAGGAATAAGAGTCAATTAACATGCATTTGTGTATTTGATTTCAAAAAAAAAAGATTATGAAAGAAACAAACCTGGAAGTAATTGAATTTTTGATTAATGGATTGAATGTATATAAATGCATTTCCAGGAATTTGAAATAAGGCAGAAACATGCTTATGTTGGGAATAGATCCTTGTAGAATTTTGTTAATGAGAGAAGTATGGGTTTGCAAGTGGTAAAAGAGGGACTATGGCCGGCCTAGATGGCCATGGGTCAAACTCTTATAGCCTGGAAACATTCTATTTCAACTAATGAAGTGTAGATGTTTCCAATCCCAAGCAACACTCAAATGACACCAAGAATTTTCAATAAAACACCAAGCACTTGAGTCTGCACCATGTTAAACTTAAAAATGCAACATGGCTTTAATTAATTTAACCTGAATTTGATAAATAGGAGTTAGCTCCCGAGTACATGCATGCAAGTATAATTTTTGCAGTAAATTTCATACCAGTACTTGATAAAAGTCATAAGAATAACCTAATGCCATTTCAGTACTAATAGACTTAATTAGGCAGAAAGCTTAGAAACCATAAAAAAAATGCACCATGAATACTATACATATAAGTATTGTAATTGCTAGAAATCTACCTCTTGCAGTAGAACAAAATTAGGGAAAAGATAAATGGTTAAGTTGACAACATAAATGGTACTTAGCTGCCTGTTGTTCTCTTTGCAAAAATTGTTGGCTCCGAAAGGCAAAGAGAAAACAATTATATATCATCAAATATGTAATTGTCTTAATATGTTTTGTGCACTGATATGATTATATTGGTAAATCAGGGTCTTAGGAAAAATATTTGGAAATTATTCAAATATTCAAATATAGAAGAAATGGGGTTTAGTGGTGAATTCCTTTTGTATGCTTAAAGTAAAAAAAAATCTATGTGTTTTAGAGTGAGGGTCACCACAGTTGGTATCAGAGCTATGTTTTAAATAACATAGTATATATTATAGTATGCATATGGATGTTTGATTGCATTATTGGAATTATTGGTGTTGGATGCTTTTGTTTTATGTCTGGAAAAAAAATGTGTGTGCATGTGATACATGCACAGTGTGCACAGAAATAAAATAAAAAAAGTAAAGACACTAAGAATGATGGGGGTAAACAAACTGACATAGAAATCATATTTATAGCAATATGGTAGGACCAAGACATCACACAGGTGCAGGACCATCACGTGAGCCACCTGTGATAAATATGGAGGATTTTATGAGAGCTTTGAGAGATGGAATAGCACCAAGGCATGACAACCCTCATGAGGAGCTCTCCAAACTGCTTAAGACATGCACCAATTTGGGAGGAAAGGATTTTGAAGGCACTGAAGGAGCTATGGGTGTTCAAACTTGGATAAGAACTATGGAGAGGGTCTTTGCAGATATGCAAGTCAATGACCAAAGGAAGAGACAGATAGCTTCAAGGAGGTTGAAGGGGGTTGCACTGGATTGGTGGGAAGTTGTGATAGCAGGAAGGCCAGAGAATGACATCACTTGGGATGAATTTAAGGTCACGCTTAAGGCTAGGTTTGTCCCAGCATCTGCCAAGGCCACACTGCTAGAAGATTTTATTAGATTAAGGCAAGGAAGCATGAGTGTGAATGAGTACACTCAGAAATTTGAAGGAATGTCTAAGTATGGAATGGTGTTAATAGGGAATGAAGAAGCAAAGAATGCAAGGTACATTCAAGGCTTGAACCCTAGTCTGTCAAGGGAAATGTTTCCATATAAGGATAAAACCTTTGATCAAGTAATTGATCTAACTCTCTCATTTGAGCAACATGATTCCACCAGAGAGAAATTCAGGAACATGAAGTTCAACAAGAAGAAGGGAGGTCAGAACAAGGTGCAACCTTATGACAAGAACAAGGCAAACAAAGGAGTTAAGAAGGGGGAAGGAGCAGTAGCACCTGAAAGCAAGAAACTCACTCATTGTTTTAATTGTGGGAAAGCTGGACATTATAGTAACCAATGCCCTGACCCTAAAATACCTAGAGGAGGCTGCTATAATTGTGGAAAGATGGGTCATCTAAAGAAGGATTGCCCAGAGACTAATAAAAGAACAGCAAGGATAGGAGCTTTGGCAGCAAACAACACTGGAAATGTTGGGCAACTTGAAGGTATAATTTTTATTCATACCCAACCAATATCAGTAATATATGACACTGGTGCCTCACATTCACTAATATCTCTGGAAATTACAAAGAAATTAGCACTTGCTTGTGTTTCTGTTGATCAACCCTTAACTGTACACAGCCCCATAGGGAGTTATTGTATGTTAGGGATGAAGTGTATGGGTCTGAAATTAATTATAGGGGGTTATGAATTTAATTCAGATCTATATACTTTGAATTATCCTAGTATTGGGGTTATTTTGGGGATGGATTAGTTAATGAAAAACAAAGCAATTTTAAATTTAGAAAATCTTACTATTTCTTTGGAAACAAATGAAGGCAAAAGAATTACAATTCTAAGTGAAATAGCAAAGAATACATGTTTTAATAAAATCTGGAGTATTAATGAAGTTCAAAAGGAATTGAAAATAGAGGAAATCCCAGTAGTCAATGAATATGTAGATGTGTTTGGAGAAGTGAGGGGAATTCCTCAAAACAGACCAGTTGAATTCAAAATAAAATTAATGCCAGGAACTAGCCCAATCATTAAGAAACCTTATAGAATGGGTCCAAAAGAGTTAGTGGAATTAAAACACCAACTAGAAGAGTTAGAAGAGAAGGGGTTCATAAGATCAAGCAGTTCTAGTTGGGGTTCCCCAGTGCTCTTTGTCAAGAAACATGATGGAACAATGAGGATGTGTGTGGATTATAGGGATTTAAATAAGGTTACCATCAAGAATAAATATCCACTGCCTAGAATAGATGATCTATTTGATCAATTGCATGAAGCTAAAATATTTTCAAGGCTAGACTTAGCCTCTGGATTTCACCAAATGAAGGTTGCAGAGGAAAGCATTGAGTACACAGCCTTTAACACAAGATATGGCCTTTATGAATTTCTAGTAATGCCATTTGGTTTAACCAATGCTCCCTCCTATTTTGTAGATTTGATAAATATAATTTTTAGAGACTTTTTGGATAAATTTGTTTTGGTATTTATAGATGACATATTAATTTATTCAAAGTTAGAAAATGATCATGCTATGCATCTACATTTAGTATTATCCAGGCTTAGAGAACATGAACTAAAAGCCAAGTATTCAAAGTGCATCTTTTGGAAACATGAGGTGAAATTCTTAGGACACATAGTGTCACAGCAAGGGGTGAGTGTGGATCCAAGTAAGGTCATTGCAGTTCAATCATGGAGTAGACCCAAAACAGTGACTGAGGTGAGATCATTCTTAGGTTTGGTAGGGTACTATAGGAGGTTCATCAAGGATTTTTCAAGAATATCCACACCAATGACCAAGCTAAAAAAGAAGAACCAACCATATGTGTGGACTGAGTAGTGTGATCAAGCCTTTGAAAAATTGAAGCAAGCATTGGTGGAGGCTCCTGTCTTGCAAATCCCAGAGGTAAATGAAGGAATGGTTGTATACACTGATGCTAGTGGATCTGGGTTGGGTACAGTGCTCATGCAACATGGCAAGGTGGTGGCATATGCATCAAGACAGCTTAAACCCAATGAGACCAAATATGCAACTCATGATTTAGAATTAGCTGTAATAGTATTTGCATTAAAACTTTGGAGGCATTATTTGCTTGGGGCAAAATTTGAATTATTCACAGATCACCAAGCATTGAAGTATTTGTTTTCTCAAAAAGATTTGAATATGAGGCAAGAAAGGTGGTTGGAGTTTCTAGCTGCATATGATCTAGATATTTTGTACACCCCTGGAAAAGCTAATAGAGTGGCAGATGCTTTGAGTAGAAATCATATTAGATTAGCAAGTTTGATGATTGATGAATTTAAAGACCTTGCAGTGCTTTGGGAGGCAGATATATATAGCAAAGATGGAGTGAATTTTAGAGAGCATGGTGATATGGTGGAATATGGTACACTGGGATTAATCACGGTGAAATCTAACCTGGTGGAGAAAATTGGTGGCATGCAAGATCAGGATCAAAACTTAAAGGAGAAGAAAGAAATGTTATTAAATAACATTGAGTCAGAGAATTTAAAAATAGATCCCAAGGGATATTTGAGGAAAAATGAAAAGCTTTGTGTACCAAACCTTGCAGAATTAAAGGAAGAAATCATGAATGAGCATCACAAAACCAAGTACACCATACACCCTGGTGGCACCAAAATGTATCATGATTTGAAAAGGAGCTATTGGTGGCCAGGAATGAAACAAGCAGTGGCAAAATATGTGGCAAAGTGTTTAACCTGCCAGCAAGTCAAGGCAGACTATCAAAAGCCCTCTGGCATGTTGCAACCTTTGGAGGTACCTCAGTGGAAATGGGAAAGTATTTCCATGGATTTTGTAGATGGTTTGCCTAGAACTAAGAAAGGTAATGATAGTATATGGGTAATTGTTGATAGACTCACCAAGTCTGCTCACTTTGTCCCTGTTAGGTCAGACAGAAATGCACATAGACTTGCACAATTATTTATTAAGGAAGTGGTGAGATTGCATGGCATACCAAAAACCATTGTAAGTGATAGAGATACTTTGTTCACCTCAAGATTTTGGGAGAGTTTCCAAGAAGCAATGGGAACTCAACTTTGTTTAAGCACTGCCTACCATCCTCAAAATGATAGGCAGACAGAGATAGTGAATAAAATATTGGAAGATTTGCTTAGAGCATGTGTGCTTGATTTTGGGGGTAATTGGGAGGATCATATCCACTTGGCAGAATTCACTTACAACAATAGCTATCAGTCAAAAATAGGAATGGCTCCCTTTGAAGCCTTGTATGGGAGACCCTGCATGTCTCCTGCCTGTTGGTTGGATGTGGGAGAGGGTGTAATATTGGGGTCAGATCATGTCAAAGAAACTTCCAACATGATTGAGTTAGTTAGGCATAGGATGAAGGCAGCTCAATCAAGACAAAAGTCTTATGCAGATAGAAAGAGGAAGCCAATGGAGTTTGAAGTAGGAGAGTATGTTTTTCTGAAGGTATCACCAATGAAGAAGGTGTTCAGATTTGGGAAATCTGGTAAACTCTCACCAAGATTTGTAGAACCATATGAAGTCATACAGAGAATTGGTGCCTTGGCCTATAAGCTTAAGTTACTAGAAGAACTGAGTGGTGTGCATCCAGTATTTCATGTTTCTCAATTGAGAAAGTGGGTACATGATGAAGGAGCAATTTTAGAGTCACCTACTCAAATTCAAATTCATAAGAACTTGGTCTATGCAAATGAGCCAGTGGGGATTGTTGCTAAGGAAGAAAAGAGGCTGAGAAACAAGGTGGTTAAACTGGTAAAAATTCAATGGATCTTGGACACCAATGATTGTACATGGGAGGTTGAAGACAAATTGAGGGATAAATACCCAAATTTGTTTTCTGATGGAGAGGTATGTTTACGTAGCTTTATGATAGTTTTCTGAATATTTTTATATATTGCTTGCTATCATAAAATGTAAGTATGGAGTTAAAACAGACTATGGATTAGTGCTTTTATTTGGAGAATTAGAGGGAATTATGGGGACATAATTCCTTTAAGGGGGAGGGTATGTAATGACCCTAAACAAACAAAAATAAATAAATAAATAAAATAAAATAATATGAAAGTTACATTTATTTTAAGAATCTCTGAAATTATAAAATATATAATGCATTAAAACAGAAAGAGCTTGTTAATAAATAAAATGTGCATAGAAGCTTTTGTTTGATAAAATGCAAGGAGTAGGGTGATTAAGAAAGAAAATTGGGATTCAAATCAAAGGTAGTTCCATGTCCAAAGAATTATATAAATACATATATGGGGTGTTTTCAGTTTTATTTAAAGACAGAATAAAATGAAGTATAATATAAGGTTTAAATGTTTTATATATTTATGCTAGAAATAAATAGCATGATATATGTGATTATTTTTATTTCAACACATAAAGATGTATGAGGAGTTGCTGTTTTAACTAAAGGCAGAACAAAAATATATACAGGATCATATATAAATTTTATATCTTTTATTTACTTCAAGCAAATAACCTAGTGTAATGATTTTTACATCACATGATAATGTATGATAGTATGTATGATTGAATGGAAATGATAGTTAGGTAGAAAATACAAGGGGGTTTGCAGTTTCTTTAAACTTAGAAGAAATAAAAATAAGCAAGGGGTCACATGCATATGGCATGAGTAAAACCGAGTCATGAAAATAGTATGAAGTGTTTAAGATGCTTGATTCCCGAAATAACTAAATAAGGTAACTAGAAATGTGCATTCCCAATTAAGGACCACACAGGGAAATGATTTGTGCATGAATATCTTAGGGCATCAAGGGAATTACCCATTTTTATTAAACCCTAGAATGATTTTATAAATGCCTGCACATAACCATACCCACCATTCTCTCGGGATCAAAACAAAAATAAAAATAGGAGAAACTTTAGCTTGAGACTTTGGAGGATTTGCTGTTCAGGGGACTAAGGCAGTAAAAGGAGAACATTATGTGAGTATTTATCCCTTTGAAATGGCATTAAGTCCTTTTGCAGGCAGCCTAATATGTTATAAATCTTTTTAAAATCTCTGAAATGATTTGTTATGAGTAAGATGGATGTTTGTTTGTGCATTCTTGTTTGGGGTATTAAACTGCATGTGGGTTTTCAAAGTTAAAATGGTTTGAGCATTTTTTGTTCTACTTTATTATTATGAAATATGGATCCAAAAATTATCTAGGAAATAGGCAGCAAGACAGTGATCTAGCTCATGTTTATTTCTTAAATAATGAAGCATGGAACTAAATTTTTATATCCTAAGTCAGAGGAGAATTTCTGGGTTTTGAGGGAATTTCCTTAATAAAATCCCTTATTCATTATTCATAATAAAATAGAAGAAATAGTAGGATCATGATGCTTAAATTATTTTTAGGAAAAACCATAGGTATGATGGGGTATTTTCTGTAATAAGGAAAATAAATGTAGAACATGGGGTTGAACCAGAAAGTATAAAAGTAAATAAGTCATTCTGAAACATGAATGAACTGGGAGTTTTTATGATTGAATTCACAAATAGAAGCTCAATAAAATAAGCAGGAGTTGGAGGGGGATTTATTAAAGAAAAATTAAATTGGTCATTTGGGAGTTAGTCAATGATTTGCTTGCTTCAGGTGGGAGTAAGTATATGCATGGTGCAATTGCACCCTGAGGCCTTTATGTGTTGGAATAAATTAAATAACATGGGAGTTTCCTTCACAATGCATACATGGTGTTCATTTGACAAGGAGTTAAAGACCGTAAAATAAATGGAGAATGGGGTTCAAAAAATCTGGATTATAAATATCCAGATATGGAGATTAAATCAATCAAGTTTAAACACTGTGCTTTGATTAATTGCTGGGTGAAATTGGGAGTATAAAATCTGAGTTTGCTTATTCAGAAAAAAAGAAGAAGAAGTAATGAATCAAGAATTATATATATATATATTCATTTTGATTGTTTGTTGGATGTTGATTGAATGAATGATTGTATCCTTGTATCATTTGGTATTAACCAATAATATGCTAAGTATGAAATCTGCTGAATCAGGTAGATATTGCAAGTTCACCAAAAGTTAATAATATGTGTATAAATTTGATAAATGCTCATACCAGTGAAAACTGACCCTTTTGGTTGCCCTTGCAATCATCTGGATGTCTCATTAAAACTGGGGCAGCTCAGTGAATTGCTTGCAGGAAATTGAAGTTGGCTTGATGGATGGAGAAGGCATTAGCTGCTAGTATAAATAAAAGAAGCTAGTTTTAAATTTGTAGTTGTTTTGTAATGAATTTAATAGTCGGGTTTTATGTTGTAGTTGAAGTTAACTGGTAGGGAGTTTTCTAAGTGTTTGGATTTAAAATATGTACTTAAGCAAACCTATTTTGAATGACTATTGATGATGTTTGGTTAATTGCTGTTATTTTGAATGTTTGATTTGGAGAAACAAGGGGATGGTTATATCATATAAATATGATATGTGTATAGGATAACTTCTGATCTTTATTGCTTGAATTTTTATTATGATTTATAAAATTAAAAAGCTATGGTGGTTGATTTAAAAGAATGAGCTCACCTGGTTTGAGTAGAGGTATTCAAGATAAATGAATTTGTGCATGGCAAGTAGGTGGTACAGGCTTGTGCATGAATTCTGGAATAAGAGTCAATTAACATGCATTTGTGTATTTGATTTAAAAAAAAAAGATTATGAAAGAAACAAAACTGGAAGTAATTGAATTTTTGATTAATGGATTGAATGTATATAAATGCATTTCCAGGAATTTTAAATAAGGCAGAAACATGCTTGTGTTGGGAATAGATCCTTGTAGAATTTTGTTAATGAGAGAAGTATGGGTTTGCAAGTGGTAAAAGAGGGACTATGGCCGGCCTAGATGGCCATGGGTCAAACTCTTGTAGCCTGGAAACATTCTATTTCAACTAATGAAGTGTAGATGTTTCCAATCCCAAGCAACACTCAAATGACACCAAGAATTTTCAATAAAACACCAAGCACTTGAGTCTGCACCATGTTAAACTTAAAAATGCAACATGGCTTTAATTGATTTAACCTGAATTTGATAAATAGGAGTTAGCTCCCGAGTACATGCATGCAAGTATAATTTTTGCAGTAAATTTCATACCAGTACTTGATAAAAGTCATAAGAATAACCTAATGCCATTTCAGTACTAATAGACTTAATTAGGTAGAAAGCTTAGAAACCATAAAAAAATGCACCATGAATACTATACATATAAGTATTGTAATTGCTAAAAATCTACCTCTTGCAGTAGAACAAAATTAGGGAAAAGATAAATGGTTAAGTTGACAACATAAATGGTACTTAGCTGCCTATTGTTCTCTTTGCAAAAATTGTTGGCTCTGAAAGGCAAAGAGAAAACAATTATATATCATCAAATATGTAATTGTCTTAATATGTTTTGTGCACTGATATGATTATATTGGTAAATCAGGGTCTTGGGAAAAATATTTGGAAATTATTCAAATATTCAAATATAGAAGAAATGGGGTTTAGTGGTGAATTCCTTTTGTATGCTTAAAGTAAAAAAAAAATCTATGTGTTTTAGAGTGAGGGTCACCACAACAAAAAGTAGAAAGTGAAAAGTGGCTAAGTCCACAGTATTTATATGGACTCGAGCATGAAGGCAAAAAACGATTCGCATCCCCGTAGATTCGACCGGTTGCAGAACGTCACCACGGGATCGATTCGAACAAGCCCTTCGAATCCATCAACCCTCAGACGACTATTATTTGTACCGATCGTGGGACTTCTGTTCGAATCCATTGAGCATTGCGCCGTTCGAATCCATGAAATCGAGTCTGCACCGATACGAAGTCTTCACTAAATCCATCGATACAAGACCACTGTTCGTATCGATCATCTTCGATTCCATCTCCAATGCAGCGATACGAACGATCAGTTCAAACCCATCTGTAACAACCCTAGATTTTTGCATATATTTTCAAATTTGACTTTATTTTATTTTGAAACTATATTAAACTTGTTTGATTTCAAACATTTCATTTTTTAAAATAAATGTTAATTATTATGTGAACTGTAACTTCAAACTTGTATAAATTGGTTATTTTACTGAAAAGTGAATTTCTGTTCAAAATGTTCAATCTTTGGCTTTTAAACTTCAAATTTTAATTATTTAAATTCATATATTTTATCTTTTATTATGAAAATAGATTTAATAACTTGAATACTACTTTTCGTTTCATTGAAAATTGAGTTATATTGTGAAAGTTATACATTTCTCAATATTGTGTGTAAACTGATTTATTTAGCAACATTGTCTATTTTAAATTATATAAATTATATTTTTATTGTCATATTTTGTTTTAATATGTGTTAATATGTTATTTCATGTCTTCAACTATTTTTAAAGTGATAAAATAATTTTTCCAAAGCTTATTGAATTTATTTTCTATTTTTAAAGGCTAGTTTCTATTTTTCTGCTATTTTCTTAATTTAAACTATATTTAATTTAAAATTTATTTATTCATTTTGTGAATGAATTTTTATTTTATGTTCTTATCTTTATTTATAAATATTTTCCCAAGTCCATATAAATCTTTCAAAGTTTATTCTGTTTATTTTCAAATTTTCTAGACTAGTTTTCATTTTTGTGCTATTTTCTTATTTTTAATCATATATATATATATATATATTATTAATTATTTATTTATATTTTATATTTTTGTTACATTTTCGAATTTAAACTAAATTTATAATTATTTTCAGTTATTTAAACTTATAAAAAGAAATTAGAGAAATTCGAAGAGTTTGTGACTCTTTAGTTGCTTGAGACCCTTTGTTTTCCCGCCTTTTCATTTTCTCACCTCTTGCATTCATTTCCCTTTAGCCGACTTTCTCATTTTTTCAGCTGGTTATTTTTCTCATAATTCACGTATACCATCTTCCTCATCTCTACAAAAACTCACGGCCATTGTTTGAGAAAAAAATTGGTAAACTTCTCTTCTTTTCTATGTTTTTCTTTGTTTTCATTTGTGTTTTGCACTTGTTTTCTTCCTTCTTATGATTGGCTCCTCCTCAACCAGATCTAGGCTGACCTCCACCACCTCATTCTCTGATCATCATCCTCTCCAGTCCACCACCCCATCAGGTCGAGCAACCCTAAGGAAAGCCTCACCACCAAAATGCACAAAAACCATCACCTATTTGCAAACCAAGCCTAGAATTGCAACATCACCTTCCATCACCTTCTACCACCTTTAGCCGCCACTTCCACCACCACCACCACCTCTACCTGACCTAACACCACTGCCACATTATCCCCTGACCCCACCTGTACCTGGCCATGCCTTGTTGCCTTTGGCCGAGCCCATTTGTGACCAAGAACATTGTGTGTTTGCCTTGTAGTTGTATATGTGTGCACCTAGATCTTCACCACTTTGTTAACGCATGCTAGGCCGACCTTTAGGAACCCAAACCAGATCCAAACCATGCCTTTAGCCATGCCATTTCAGATCTGGAGCTGAAGCATAGATGGTGGAAAGCAAGTGCAAACACTTTGGCTTTGTTTCATGCATTCATTTATAATATTGTTTATGTATAATTTGAGTTGAAAACTTATGTTATATATACTTGTTTTGTTTGCATGTGTGTAAGGAGATTAATCTTTGGCTCTTCCAATCTCAAATCATTGTCGTGATTTCGTGCCTCTGGAAATCCTTGTTGTGTGTTCGTGGTTGTCATCTCCAGCTTAAACAAGTGAGTAAATCTCACCAGACTAATATGTACTTATATAGTGATAAACTGACATCACTTGAATCTGTAAATGCATATCATCCTGTTATAACTGCTATATTATAATCATATGATGTTCACACCTGTATTTACACCTATTATACCATATGTTACTGTTATCTCATGCTATTCTGTTTATTTATATCAGTTTATCACACTGCAAGTTCCCTGTAGATTAGAATCATTAAGGGTTGAAATGATACATACCCGAACGGACTTTAGAATAAGAAAAAATCGTTATGGGCTGAAATGATAGGCCTGAACGGTTTTTATTTATTTATTTATTTTACTTGGGATTGCGGGTTTGAAATGATAAAACACGGTTTTTCTTTGTAAACTGCGGATTGAAATGATACATATCCATATCACTTGACCTAGGCTAGAAAATTATATACGGACCCGTGGTTTATATATTTTTCTGAAATTTTTAAAATATTTTTAAAATGTAAATATTATGATATTTTGATTTAAATTTTATTAAAATGATTTCTATAAAATATTTGTGATTTTCTACAAATTAAATAAGTGAATTAAGTAAATGGTGAAGTAGAATTTGAAATATAAGTTAATTTTGGAATTTATGATTTTGTTTATAAATGGAATTTATGTAAAGGAAGAAAATAGGACAAATCTGATTTAAAAGATGAATTTAATGATTTTATTAAGTAATAATAATTTTTAAAAAGTGTTAATGATTTTTGTATAAATTAAAATATGGAATAAATGAATGTTTAAGTTGAAAATTTTGAAATATAACTTAAATTGGGAAATTGTGAAATTTGTTTAAAAGTGAATTTTTAATTAAGTAAAATAAATGGAAATAAGTTATATTTTGGAAATTTAAACTTAAGTGTTAAGTTAAAATTTTAAATAAAGAAATGAAGATTTAATTGTCATTTAATTTGATTTTTGTATGGAAATTTAACTTTATAAAATCATAGAAATAAAGGTATTTAAAATGATTGTTTTTAAATGTGAAAATATATGATTTTATAAGTTAAAATGATTTATATTAAAAGTTAATTATGTGTGAAATTGTAAATAAAACTCTGAATTTGATTTGACAGCATCTTTGAAATGTAATGTAAAGATATTACAACATTGGAAAATGCTGTTGTTGTTTTAAATTGAACCAAATAGCAAATTTGATCTAAGGGTTATTATAGCAATTTGTTATATAGTTGTTAAATTTAACTAAAATTTTAATTGAAACTAAATTAAGATATTACAGCAGTATAAATGCCGTCTTTTGTTAATGAACTGTTTTTAAACATAACATTTCGTAGCATTTTCTAAGTGCTGTGAAAGTTGAATTTTCTTTGTTTAATAAATTCAAATGAATAAATGATCTTTGAAAAAGATTAAATTTTGGAAATTAAATATTTAATTATTAAATATAATGAATTGACTTTAAATGATTTAAATGGAATAGTTGATTTGGGAAATACAACTATTTTGAAATGTGATTAAATGGTATTTAAATTTAAATTAAATAAATGATGTTTTGAAATGATATTTTGATATTTTGAAATGATATTAAATCTTGGAATAAATAATTGAATTTTATATTAGTATGAAAAATATTTGGTTTACTTGTAATTTGAATCTATTTAAAAGATATTAGACTTGTGAAATATAGGATAATAAAGCTTTGGAATTTATTTTATAATTTGAATAGTTATTTTGTGGATTAAATCTATATTTTAAATTTTATAAGATTTGAAATGGTCTATGGAAATTTAATCGAAATAAATGATTGAATTGAATTGAAACTTTAGAAATTTTAATACTTGATTTGAAAGTATAATAATTACACTTTTAATTAAATGGGTTAAATGAATTATTTGTTGGAATATAAATTATTTAAAAAAGGTGACTTGAAATGATAATAAATGAATGATATCTTTAAATTTAAAAAGTATAATATTTAGATTTGTACTCAAATGATATTTTGGTATATTAAAATGATTTGAAATGAAGTTTTGGAAAGATATGATATTTTGATATATAAAAATGATTTGAAATGAAGTTTGAAAGGATATGATATTTTGATATATAAAAATGATCTGAAACGAAGTTTTGGAAAGATATGATATTTTGATATATTGAAATGATTTGAAATGAAGTTTGAAATGATATGTTATTTTAAATATATTGAAATGGTTTGGAATTGATTTAATCTTCATTTTGATAAAGATTTGGATTTGAAATGATATTCTATTTTAAGTATAAAATATTATTTTAAATTTATAACCACGGGTTATAATAACGATTGGTTGTTAAAGAGACCGGGATCGGATATGGACATACTCTCTGTCGATACCGAAAACCACTTTAACAACTGTGTACGCGGTGGAGTTTCCAGAATGAAGTAGGATGGTGGCGACGATCCTAAGGTATATACGTGGACCCAACTCCCGTGAGTTGGCATAAGGTGGCTAAAACATGAGCGATCGACATGCCAAGGAGGTAGCACCTCTAATCGGACACACTTCTTCGATACCATTCTATTACTTGTGATTGATTTGGTGCGCACCCTTGATTTGGGAGTGTTGTTCGAGGTGGGCGGTAGTGGCTGCTATGCGTCACCAACAGTCCGGATGCGTAATTGGTATATCTACCCTAGCATTTCCTTGTGTGTCGTGTCACCTACCATAGCGAGCTTTACTACGAGTTTGAATTTCTCCCGTAGCCTGTGGAGTATCGAGGGTTGCCCCCATTTTGGGAGTATGCTAATACTGGATAGACTACTGGGACTATTACGTGTTAAGGGGAATATTGGGTCACTCCTTAATGCTATTTAAAAGTATGTTTATTTTATATTAGACATTATTATAATAGCGAATATTACTACATAGTAGATAGTTTAACGGATCCTTAAAGAATGGGCGATCCCAAGCATTCTTTAAGTTACTTGTACCTTTATTACAGTTCACTTGAGTTGGTTTACATTATATAAGTATATATTGTCCTGACTCGAGTGTTTTGTGTCTTGCTTTACGCTCAAGTCAGCCTGAGTATTCACAGATTTGGATTCCACTTTCTGGAGATTGGAATCGCTGGAGATTATCTGCTTATCTAGTTTTATCTATCTTAGTTATGTTGTTCTATTCAGCTTGTACTTGGTTATCATATTGAGACTTCTGTTGTATTTTATTTCTTCTGTTATATCTTATGTAACTCTGATATATTTGTATAGTAGCTTCATGAACTACTATTTCTTTTACTTCCGCTGCATTATTTTACTATGTGTTTGTGATCTGTGATTATTTATTTACTGTATATTCTGAGATTTGCCAAATTTTATTTACAACACGGTATTTTGAGCAATTCAAGTCCGACATGTGCGAATGCGAATTGTTGAAAATATCGGGTCGTTACACCATCGATACGAATTGTCTATTCGTATCCTATAACACCAAACCCATCGATTCGAAACACACAACATGGGCTGTTCTGAAGGCATTGAACTCTATCGATACGAACGACCGCTTCGTATCCGTCGAACCCCACTTCCATCGATTCAAAATGCACATTTCGTATCCATCAATGCAATAAATACCGATGCGAAAACAATGCTTTAACCTTCTACATCGATTCAGGATAGGATCGATACGAAGGAACATTCAAAAACAACCATCGAGCATTGTTCCAATTCGAATCTCACATCGGTTCAGGAGTGGATCAATACGAAATTCGATACGGGATAAACTGACAACGACTCGTGAACGTGCAAACGTCAACGAGAGTCAGATTAACATATATGCATATATGTCGGACTAATATTCAGTGTTCCAGACTTGCAGGAATTGGAAGCTCATTTGATGACGATTACAATAACAAACGGCTAATCCCTAGCGTACAGCAATCAGTTGCAACAATATAGAGTACAGTAGTTGACAGTCAATAGTTCACATTATCGAGAAAATCAGTCAAAGATTACAGCTTTCGTCGAAAAAACGATAACTATTCAGAATGAAGATTGCAGCATTTCAAAGCACATCATGTTCCCACAAGACGTACTTTGGGGGTCAAATGTTATCCCGCCTTTTGGCAAGGCCGTGATACCAAGAACTTGACTAGAAACCAATAACTGTTTGTCTTAGAGATCGGTTATAAGCAGGTTCACCATGGATATCGGCGAATTTTTTCCGAGTCCGAATCAAGCTACAATTGACAAGACACGATGAGGGGAGCCATAAAAGTCAACGTTCCAAATTTCAAGTCATTCCGAGTTCGTATGCTCAAGTTACGATCGATGCAAGATTGGATGAAAACTAGCTGTTGTTCGACTCGATCAAGTTCACATCCATCACCAAGCCTCTGTTCGACTCGATCGAGTTCATATCCATCACAAAAGTCTGCTTCGCATCCATTACCTGGAGAACTTTATTCGAATTCATCAAGCTTCTATAGTTCGAATCCACCAGGTGGCCGCTGTTCGAATCGATCGAGTTCGAGTCCATCAAGGAAAGCTCTGTTCGACTCGATCGATCAATGACCACTTCATATCGATCCACTTCCATCAGGAAGCAATAGTTCAACTCGATCGTCTAAATGCCTACTTTGAATCCATCAGCAGGAAAGTGCACTTCGTATCCATCAGAAAGCCTGCTTCGACTCGATCAGCTCCGCATCCATCACAAAGCCGCTATTAGACTCGATCGAGTTCGAGTCCATCACCTGGCCGCTGTTCGAATCGATCGAGTTTGACTCCATCATAGAGCCTTTGTTCGAATCCATCTAGCTAAACCACACCATCGATGCGAATAGAGCATAACAATTGATGCGAATTGAGGAGCCTCCATCGATGCGAACTGCACATCTTTTATCGATACGAACAAGACAATACCATCGATACGAACATGGCAAAAGTCCTAGAACGACTCGATCGACTCAGCGTCAAAGGCGGAGTAATCTAGAGATTCAAGCGCCACGTTATCGAGTCGAATAGGATCGAGTCGAAATGAGGGAGGCGAATGAAACAGCCAACCGAAGATCCTAATTCGTATCGATCATATCTGCTAATCTACAAGTCCAAATGCTATGAAATTTTCACAGAAGTTTGCATGCATGCTGAAGAATGTCCATGCCAAATTTCGACTCCATCGGACACAGTCTTGATCGATACTAAATTTATGTGTGTCGATCATGGATCAGGCTGAAACTTCACGGGCTTGGGCGCGCGGGCCTAGTCACGTGCCAGAGAGGGTCTCCCGAGATCTGAGCGAAATATCAGCCTCCTACTCCTATAAATAGAGCCCCAGGGTATACAGAAAAGGGATCTTCCTCTTCTTGGAATTCACCAACGCCCAGACTCTGCCGGATCAAGCTCTGACCTCCTTTGCTGCTGCTACTAATGAAATTCACTGCTGCAAATCATAATTATCTGCTGTAACTTACTGAATTCACTTGAATCGTCAAAGAAACATCAATAAAGCAAACAACTTCATAGTGGACGCAGGCAACATGCCGAACCACTCTAAATTCTTGTGTTTCTGTGCGTTCTTATTATTTTCATTATCTGTGTTTCCTGGGGATTTGACCAGGCAACTAGTACTCGGCAATAAGTGCTCGGCATCAGAGAGTGTCCGGCATCCAGGAGTGTTCGGCGAAGCAACTGTCATCCATGAGTACTCGGCGTAGTACTCGGCATCCATAGTGTCCGGCGTCCAGGAGTGTTCGGCGTAGTACTCAGCAGTGTTCGGCATACGAGAGCACTCGACATCAAAAGCACTCGGCATCGAGACTACTCGGCGTAGTACTCGACAACAAGGGTACTCGGCGTCAAGTAGTGTTCGGCATCAACTGGCACTCGGCAACAACCTATGCTCAGCGTCAACTAGTGTTCGGCATCCCATAAGTACTCGGCATCAAGACTGCTCGGCATACCAGAGTGCTCGGCATCAAGGCTGCTCGGCATCAAGACCGCTCGGCATACCAGAGTACTCGGCATCAAGGCTGTTCGGCATCAAGACTGCTCGGCATACAAGGTCGCTCGGCATACCAGAGTACTCGGCATCAAGACTGCTCGGCATACAAGGTCGCTCGGCATCAAGGCTGCTCGGCATACAAGAGTACTCGGCATCCCATGGTGTTCGGCGTAATACTCGACATCCAGGAGACATTCAACATAACTAACCAGCATACCGTTCGGCATAGAAGGAATGGTTCGACGCAGATCGTTCGGCGAACCTTGCTCGGCATACGGCGACCACTATACTCGGGCTGGAGCGTTCGGCAATCAGCCCACTTGGGAAGTCCAGCCCATCTTTGCCTATAAATAGAGGGGCAGGGTCACAGTGAAAGCGATCCTTTTTTGGAGAGAGAACACCGGGGAGACTCTACCATTTTCAAGACTCATCTTCTCTACTCAATCACTCCACTCAAGCATTTGATTCACGAATTGTATTTGTAATCAACCATAAAGGAAATCAATAAAGTTGAACAAAGTGGACGTAGGCAATTACGCTGAACCACTATAAATTTGGTGTTCTTACTTTCTGCATTTAAATTAGCATTGTCTTCTCTGTTTAATTTACTTTCATCACTTATATCTCTACACAATCTTTCTGAACGAGGTTAGTGACCAATTTTGGTGCTAACACTTTGGTGCTTTCACCGAGAATCGAATTCTCAGACCTCAGGGATCTGCTTTGAAGCTACTGGATTGAACAAATCCCCCAAAGGAGATCCGACTTACTGATAGGACATCCGTTGATTCTACTCAGAGTTCATACCAATAACTCTACAATGGCGAGACCACGTACCAGGTCAGCTTCTCTTAATGCGGATGCCCGAGAGACTGCTAGCGTGCAACAAGCAGGACCTAGCAATCAACCTGCGATCCCGAGTGCAGGGATTGCCGCTCAAGAACAGACTCCAGTTGTCACCAGAGTAGAGTTCAATGACTTGATGAGAGAACTTAGGGAAAGCAGGAGACAACTGGGAGAACAGATGCAAGCTAATGCCAACCTGATGGCACAACTCACTCAACAACAGCAACAGAATGCTGGGGGCAATCCAGCTGCTTATTCCTCATCTGACAGCTCTACTTCTTCTGATGAACCACCCAGGCGTAGACGCCGTAAGACTGAAGCTGCAAGGGCGGATGCTGCTGTTCGAACTGCTGGAGACCGCGACCAAGCCAGAACTGGAAGCTTCCGAACCGGAATACAGATGGAGGATGGAGCTCCAGATCATCAAAATGCTAACAATGTTGAACCTCACGACGCACGATTGGCAGATCGCCAGGAAAGGAGGCATCAGCATGGACAGGCACGTAGAACTGACTCCAACCTCCCAGCT
The DNA here is from genome assembly GCA_030737815.1 of Allium fistulosum. NCBI lineage: Eukaryota > Viridiplantae > Streptophyta > Magnoliopsida > Asparagales > Amaryllidaceae > Allium > Allium fistulosum. Next base: position 796,633,226 of record CM060908.1, read on the forward strand.
TACATACAGACACCCGATCTGACAGCCATGATCAGGCAACTGATGAAAGAAAATCAGGGCTTATCAAATGACGACTGGGGAGTGTTAAGAATTCATACTCCGTTCACGGATGTTGTGCTGCAAGCGGCGTACCCCAAGAAGTTTAGCATGCCAACCATTCCTGCATACGAAGGAAAGACTGACCCCAGACAACATGTAATGAGGTATGAATGGATGATGGATTCAGCTAGAGCAAATGATCCCACCAAGTGTAGGTGCTTTCTGATTACTCTATCTGGGATCGCTACTATGTGGTTCACCCGACTTCCTCCACGATCCGTATCAAACTTCGAGGAGTTGGCAAAGAAGTTTATTGAGCAATTCAGGATACACACTACACGCCCGAAGGACGTGATGTCTCTGTCTACTGTAATCCAGAATCCCGGAGAGTCGCTGAAGGAGTACTTACAAAGGTTCCACGTTGCGGCAACTGAAGTCAGTAATCCCAACGACCATGCAATCCTAATGGCTGTAATGAGAGGTGTAGATCCGGATTCTGAATTTGGAGACTGGCTGGCAGGAAAACCTCCGACTACGCTAGAACGTTTCTACTCCAAGGCACACCAGTTCATAAGAAGAGAGGAAGCTAGGTGGGTACGACGAGATAAGGCACCGGGACCTGCCCAAGAGTCAATCAAGAGCAACATTGCTGTGAAACAATCTGGAGACAATTCGGGAAAGGTCCAAGTCAATGTCCAGAGTAAGCCTGTGCAGCCCAAAGAGTCCGGAGGAAGAAGTCAAGGAAAGAGGAAAGAAGCGGGAAAGTGGAAGTCGAGAATTCCAAGCTACAGCGAGTACACTCCGCTAAACGCCCCACTTGAGAACATTTACCTATCCACCTGCAATACTTTTCAGTACAGAAAACCACGTCCAAAAGAATCAACTGAAGAACAGAAGCGGACTAGGAAATATTGCCGCTTCCATGAAACTTATGGACACAACACGGAAGAATGCAGACACCTGCATGATGCTATCGAGAAATTGATCAGACAAAAGAAGTTGCAAGAATTCGTAAAGGATCCACAGGAAGGAGGACAGGAAACGTCCAACCCAGGTCGTGCACCAGCTCCACGTCATCCTGAGGAGCCTACTCGGACTGTTGGAAGACTGGTCATAAATACAATTATCGGCGGACCTCATCCCGCAGATAAGAACTGGCAAGAGATGGAACGATATGCAAGCTCCTTGAAGCATGCAGATTTTGAGTGTTGTTCGAACGTAGAGGACGGGGCCCCTGCTAAGCAGCAGCGCGTGATGACAGACGATATTGTGTTCAGGAACAGAGACGCTGATCAGGTAGAGGCTCCGACCGTCGATCCCATGGTCATATCTGCGACAATCGGACCAGCATATGTAAAAAGAATTTTGATTGATTGTGGAAGTTCAGTCAACATCATCTTCAAGAAGGCCTATGATCAGATGAAGCTAGAGACAAAAGACTTGAAACCATCCAAAGCTCGTATCCACGGCTTTAACGGCGCTACGACTGATGCGGTAGGATATGTCGAGTTACCAGTTGAACTGGGACAAGGCGAGCGTCGGAGGGTACGAATTCTACCCTTTGTAGTTTTGGATGTGGACTCTCCGTATAATGTTTTCTTGGGTCGGCCGGCCTTGGCTGAATTTAGGGCGGCACTAGCCCCGTGGTGTTTGACTTTGAAGTTTCCGACTGACAAAGGAGTAGGCATTGTTCATGGTGACCAAGCAGCTGGTCGTTCTTGTTATGTGGCCGAGCTCCGAGAGGCCCATCGGAGGGAGAAAGGAAAGGTTGCGGACAATCCCGTCCGCATCCTCAATACGAATAATTGACAAGTAGTGCCCGAGCCCTGGCTTGGGCATAATTCTCGGGTCTACGGAGATATAGATCCGAGAGACGACGATGAGAAACCCAGGGAAGAGAAGGCGGCACCGGCTGAATTAACAATTGACATCTCAGTTAGCCGTGACGACCCTTCGCGAATACTGAAGATCGGATCGCAGTTAGGCCCCGCAATGACTGAAGACCTTAGCGATTTCCTCCGGGCAAACCTTGATGTTTTTGCCTGGACGCATTCTGATATGTGTGGGATTTCTCCCGCCATCACGAGTCATATGTTGAACATAGACCCGAAATACGTCCCAGTCAAGCAAAAGAGGAGAGGAATGGATCCGGAGAGATCCGCCGCTCTTGGAGAGGAGGTGGACAAACTCAAAGCAAATGGGTTCGTCCGCGACGCCCTCTACCCGGAGTGGGTCTCCAACCCCGTGCTAGTAAAGAAGGCGAATGGGAAATGGAGGACTTGCATAGATTATTCCGACTTGAACAAAGCATGCCCTAAGGACAGTTTCCCGTTGCCTAGGATCGATCAGTTGGTCGATTCCACAGCAGGACACGAATTATTGTCATTCATGGATGCGTACTCAGGATACAACCAAATCCCAATGCATATTCCGGACCAAGAACACACCAGCTTCGTTACAAATGTCGGGCTGTATTGCTATGTAGTGATGCCCTTTGGATTAAAGAATGCTGGAGCAACTTACCAACGTCTGGTGAATCGAATGTTCAAGGACCAGCTGGGCAAAACCATGGAAGTCTATGTGGATGACATGCTCGTGAAGTCACGACGGTCAAACGACCACATTCAAGACTTAGCTGAAATGTTTAACATACTCAGGTTCTATGGAATGAAGATCAACCCGCTGAAGTGTTCTTTCGGCGTTGCATTAGGGAAGTTTTTAGGATTCATCGTCAACGCTAGGGGAATCGAAGCCAACCCAGAAAAGATCCAAGCCATTCGAGATGTACAAGCGCCCAGGACTATAAAGCAGGTACAGAGCTTGAACGGAAAAGTAGCTGCGCTGAGTCGATTTATATCCAAGGCAACTGACAAGTGCATCCCGTTCTTTGACATAATAAAGAAAGGAAAGAGAAATTTTGAATGGACGTCTAGCTGCGAGGAAGCATTCCAGAACCTGGTAAGGCATCTGGAGAGCCCAACAATGCTATCTAAACCAGTTGACCATGAGATGCTGTACGTTTACTTGGCTATATCCCCTCATGCGATAAGCGCAGCTTTGGTTCGTGAGGAGGATCAAGTCCAGAAGCCGGTATATTATGTTAGCAAGCGTTTAACGGGGGCAGAGAAGAATTACCCTAAAATCGAGAAACTGGCTTATTGCTTGGTGATTGCATCACGCAAGCTGCGCCCATACTTTCAAGCGCATTCAATCGGCGTTTATACCGATCAACCCCTGAGGCAGGTACTTCAACGACCGGAAACTTCTGGAAGATTGCTAAAATGGAACATCGAGTTGAGCCAATTCGATATCGCGTACTTACCACGGAGAGCCATCCGAGGGCAAGCGTTAGCAGACTTCACCGCTGAATTTACCATACCCATCAAACCGGACGATCACGACATCATTCCCCCCATTCGATGGAAATTATACACTGACGGTGCATCAAAAGACCGTTGCTCCGGCGCGGGCGTAGTTCTTATAACTCCGGAAAACCGATCAATCTGTTATGCCCTGAAGCTCGATTTCCCGGCTACGAACAACGAAGCTGAATATGAAGCACTGATCGCTGGCTTGAAGCTCATCAAAGAACTCGAGATCGAATCAGTCGAAATCTTTTGTGACTCGCAGTTAGTGGTTTACCAAGTACGAGGAGACTACCAAGCAAAAGGACGAAAGCTTGCTCCGTACCTCGTTCAGGTCCAGGAACTACTATCAAATCTTGAGCGTTATGACATTTCACATATCCCGCGAGAACAAAACAAAGATGCCGACTTGTTGGCTAAGTTCGCAAGTACCGACGATGTTCAACAAATGGGATTGTATCCCGTTGAAGTCTTGCATGCCCCGAGTGTAGACGAGATGAAAATCGATCGCGTGTTGGAAACAGAAATCGAGAAGGACTCGTGGATAACCCCATTCAAACTGTACCTGACAACCGGGGCTTTACCAGAAAAAAGAAGCGAAAGACGACAGGTCCTTCGAAAGGCTGCGAGGTACGTAATGCAGGATGGATCCATGTACCGGAAAGGATTCTCAGTCCCATTGTTACGGTGCATCGCTCATGATGAAACAAAGCGAGTCTTGAGGGAAGTCCACGAAGGGGAATGCGGTGACCATACTGGGGGGCAAACGCTAGCAAAGAAGATCCTCCGCTATGGATATTACTGGCCCACCGTAAACCGGGATGCCGCGGACTACGCAAGAAAATGCGACAAGTGTCAAAGATATGCAAAAATCCCGAGGGCTCCGTCAACGGAACTCACACAAATGATCAGTCCTTGGCCATTTGCGATCTGGGGAATCGACATAATCGGCTCTTTGCCTCTATCCAAAGGTGGTGCGAAATACGCAATAGTTGCAGTCGACTATTTCACGAAATGGGCTGAGGCAGAACCTTTGGCCACTATCACCTCTAAGAAGGTCATTAACTTCGTTGTACGAAACATTATATGCCGCTTTGGCCTTCCACGCACCATCATTACAGACAACGGAACGCAATTCGAAAGTAGAGAGTTCAAAGAGTTCTGTTTAAAGTACGGCATTGAGAAAAAGTTCGCCGCCGTTGCACACCCAAAAGCTAACGGACAAGTCGAGGCCGTTAACAAAATAATCAAGTCCATACTAAAGAAGCGTCTGGAGAAGGTTGGAGGCAAATGTGTAGATGAACTCCCGACAGCATTATGGGCGTATAGAACTACCCACAAGTCCGCAACCGGCCACACTCCGTTCGCCTTGGCATACGGCTCTGAAGCCGTTATACCCGTGGAACTTGAAGTTCCACCGCACCGAGTGACATACTACGATCCCAAGACGAACCAAAACCTCTTGCTGGAATCACTGGACTGCATCGATGAAAAGCGGGAAGAAGCTGAATTAAGGGCGGCGGCGCATAGACATCGAGTCAAGCGTTACTATGACGGCAGAGTCCGCCCAAGAATCTTTGATGTGGGAGATCTCGTTCTGAAACGAGTCTTCCCGATACCATCACACATGAATCCCAGCTGGGAAGGTCCATACGCCATTGAACGGAAGCTTGGAGAAGGAACATTCAAGCTAGCAACCGTTGATGGCGCGACACTCCCCCGAGCATGGAACAGTGAACATTTGCGGCACTATTACATTTAGCATGTTTCCCTTTCTTGTTATAGACACTATTGTTTTCTGCATGTTTCCATTCAATAATGACTTAGTTTCCTTTTGAAGTTGTAATCGAGCAATTTAGTTGATTTTCATTAATAAAGGCTTGAAGCCACATTTTCTATGAAGTTTCTATATCTCTTAATTGGATGATAAATTACATTGTTCTGCGCGACATACAGACTCGTACGAACGATTCCAAATCTCTGAATCCCCAGAGTGTGGAGCGGAGTACTCTAAGTCCCCAGAGCGCGGACTAGAGTATAAACGACTTCCAATCTCTGAATCCCCAAAGTGCGGAGCGGAGTACTCTAAGTCCCCAGAGCGCGGACTAGAGTATAAACGATTTCCAATCTCCGAATCCCCAGAGTGCGGAGCGGAGTACTCTAAGTCCCCAGAGCGCGGACTAGAGTATAAACGACTTCCAATCTCCGAATCCCCAGAGTGCGGAGTGGAGTACTCTAAGTCCCCAGAGCGCGGACTAGAGTATAAACGATTTCCAATCTCCGAATCCCCAGAGTGCGGAGCGGAGTAGTCTAAGTCCCCAGAGCGCGGACTAGAGTATAAACGATTTCCAATCTCCGAATCCCCAGAGTGCGGAGCGGAGTACTCTAAGTCCCCAGAGCGCGGACTAGAGTATAAACGATTTCCAATCTCCGAATCCCCAGAGTGCGGAGCGGAGTACTCTAAGTCCCCAGAGCGCGGACTAGAGTATAAAACGATTTCCAATCTCCGAATCCCCAGAGTGCGGAGCGGAGTACTCTAAGTCCCCAGAGCGCGGACTAGAGTATAAACGATTTCCAATCTCCGAATCCCCAGAGTGCGGAGCGGAGTACTCTAAGTCCCCAGAGCGCGGACTAGAGTATAAACGATTTCCAAATTCCGAATCCCCAGAGCGCGGAGCGGAGTACTCTAAGTCCCCAGAGCGCGGACCAGAGTATGAACAGTCTTAAGTCTCCAAGTCCTCGGAGCACAATGTCAGCAAACCAAATAAAGACAAGAGAATCATTCAAACAAGAAGAAACTGAAATTTTATTCGATAAGTCCAAAACGGGGATACAAGATCACTCCTACAAAATTCGGGCCTATACAAACTACAAGTTATGGAAGATAGAAACAATTACAAACTTAAGCAGGAAACTTGTTGAACAAGTGCATCGATCATTTCTTCGACTTTTTCTTCTTGTCTACCTTTGGTGTTTCCGACGACTCCTCTCCCTCACGTTTTTCTTGGACTTTTTGCTTGCTAGAGAGACGGAGTCAGGAGTAGGAGACGGAACATCTAGTGGTTTGGACCTGCCCGGGAGAATGATCTTCAGAGGTCTGTTCCGCGGGTCAGTGAGTTCCAGGACTTCAGATTCAACTTTGACTTTGACCTTTCTCTTCTCCTCGTCGGCGAGACGGTCCTTCATGCTCATCTCTGAAGTATGTTCAGAGGCGCCAGTGATTTTAACTTCGTCGCTTCCTTCGGCAGGAGACGAAGTATCAAGTTTGTCATCATCAAGCGCCCCGATCACTTGAGCGTCTGGGCCGGGAGTTACCCCTGCGTGAGCAACGTCGCTTGTTTTCCCCGCTTCCTCCTTGGCGTCATCGCTCCTCGGAGTTAGCTCAGCGTCAGAACAACCTGCACGAAAACATAAGAAGTGGGCATTAGAACGAATAACCACTGCTGAAAATGACGGGATCTCTTCGACTTTTAGAGAAAGAAGAATTTCCTACCAGGATCAGGTTGACTATCGGTGGCGCGCGGGGTTTCACCCTCCAGGATAGGTGACAGCACATGAACGCCGAGCCCGGGATCTTCGGGATCGTAACTGGCATGCTGCTCGAATGGATCAAGCGTCGACCGACCGGCCGATTGACCAGCATAAGGAGCGGCGATGTGAGGAGTAGTAGCGTCGGCCTCTGACGGGCCAGCCTCGTCATTCTTCTCTTTCGAAGGGGAAGAGCCTTTGCCATAAAGAGCCAATGCTGCGGATAAATCCGATGGCTCATTCCCCCTCAGGAACTTCTTCACCAATGCATCCTCGTCGATTTCTTCGGAGCCTGACTCGACTTTCTTGATCTTTATCAGAGTTTCCCATGCCTCAGCCAGGGATTCGTGGTAGCCGTCGCCCAAGAATGTTAGGTCGCGATGCATAAGGACGCGGGCTCCGTACTCGGCGATCAATGGGTCAAACATACTTTTGACCTCTTCCCTGCCGGCCTCTGCGGTCGCCTCAAGGCGAGAATCAAGCTCCTCCACAGCCATTCTTTTGCCCTCCTCACGAGCCTCATCCTTCATTTTCTCAACCCCGGCAAGTTCACCGTCGAGCTTTGCCTTTAGGAGTCGGGTAGCAACAATCTCATCACAATACTGTTGTGATTCTTCCTGAGCGGCTATTTTGTCTTCTTTCTCCTTGGAGAGTTGTTCTTTCAGCTCTTTGACTTGAATAGTGAGCGCGTCCCTTTCTTTTTGGACAGAGTCTTTTTCTAGGGCAAGGGCGCCGCTGCGCTGAACTGCTTCATCAGGCTCCTTTTTGTGAGCCACCTCTAAGCGAGTAACTGCCTCAGCAGTATCTTTTGCACCTTGTTCAGCGGCTTCTAGCTTTGACTTATAAGAGGCGAGTTCTTCATCTTGGAGTTTGATGATTTTCTTATCGCTGTCAGCCTCCAGATTTAGACGGTCAATCTCGTGTTGACGCTCGACAGATACTTCTGAGATCTTCTCCACCAAGTGCACGAATGTGTCATGTTGAACATAGACGTCATTGTTGCAGGCAATGGCACTTTGCTTCACGTGCCCAGGAATGTGATGGATGGCCGGGAGAAATTTCAAACCGTCAAAACAGATCTTCAGAAACTTGGCCTTAAGGTCGACCATCTGTTCCGCAACAGTTGGGTCCACGACAGGAGTAGGAGGAGGAGGCTTAGAGAATTCCGTTCTTTTACGCGACTCTCGAACTTGCCTCGTACTCGATGAACTGGAATGTTGTTCTCGAGCAGCATCAGACTGATAACCCTACTGCAAAGACTTCTCTTTATCCGGCTCAGTTGTAGGAGGAAGATCGCGGGACTGGGAAGATTGGTAGTGTGCTTTCTTGCGGTGAGACGACTCGCGCGGACGATTGTCCCTATCTTCATAATCACCTCGGTCCCGGTGTCTGCCTGAACCGGAATCCCGTCCGGAGTGATGGAATATAGAAGACCCCTGAAGGCGATCAAGTCCGTGTGAGCGGCCCATATCACCTGCAAAGAAGGAAGATAACAACAAGTTAAGGAGAATTCACGAATTAAAAAGACTTGAAGTATATTATGGAATGCGCATGTGCGTGTGTGTCCTAAGTGTCCCCCCGACGGACCCGTTCGTTTATCTTTGCTAATCGGAGTATTGTCTCTTTGAGCCGGGAGTTGAGCTCCTACGTTGCCTCTAGCGGGCGAAGAGAATTTGAGAGCTTCAGGATCATCGGACCCGTAATTAAGTATGTCTTCGGGAATAGAAAGGTTCGATAGACCTCTCAAGGAACTTTCCAGGTGCTGCGAAGAAGCCTCTTTCTCAGGAGGGTTAGGCGTAACTTTTGAGGTGCCACCAACTTTCTCCTTTTGAACCGTGTATTTCAACTTCTTCTTTCCCTTCGAAGGGGAGGATGATGTCTCAATATCCTGAACTTCGATTGCCGGATTCCAAGCGGGACCCACGTTCTCGCCCTGAGTTTCGGGGGCATCATCCTCTTTGCGCTCGCCTTCTTCATGCGCGTCGGGAACGCGACGCGACGACGGTCCGGCAAGTTTTTTCCCTTTACCAGATGAAGGTTTGGGAATTGTAACACCTTCTGGAAGGCTGATCCGACGACCAGGAGCCAGCAAGCCAAACCCCGACAGCGAGTCATTTGAAATGATAGCTCGGATATCTCGATCCTCGGCCGGAAGAGCTCTAATCGCATCGACAGCATCAGAATATCCTCGGCCTTCCGGGCGTGGGCTGATACCTGAAAAGATGAAACGGAGAGTTAGGAAAAACATGACTCCAATTAAATACGAATAACGATTCAGCAGAGAGACCTACTGCCTTCAACCCATCTCCTAGCAAAACCAGACGGGCAGCGCACATAGAACCATTCCTGTTTGTACAGGGCGAATTTGCTACAGGCCCTTGTCAAGATCTGGCACTTGTGGTATGGCTCGAGGAACATGAAGGAAGGGCTATCTTTCCGTCTCTTGAACATATAAATGTATCGGATATCACCGGGGGTTGGAGGTCTGGAGAAGACGGCCATGAAAAGTAAATAAGTCCCATATAGGAACGCATGGCCATTCGGGTGCAGCTGCGACGGAGCAATGTCTATATACTGCAGCACATCCCGGAGAAATAAGTTGAATGGAGGCACGCTGCCCATCCAACACATGAACTTGTTGCAGGCTGTGTACCCGACTGGGGGCAGATGAGGGCGGTCGTGTCTCGAAGGAACTAACACGTCAGCAAAGGGAATCCCGTGAATGGAACATATCCGTCACAGAGCAGCCTCGTTGATCTTCGAAGCTTGAGAATCGATCGGATTGTCCAGTAAGATGGTTGACTCCAGAGCATCGGGCGCCAAATTATGGGCGGGAGAGATAGACGGGTTAGAAGAATCAGCGGCTCCTTGCCTTGTTGACGGCCCAGGTCTGTTAGATATGGTGGCAGAACTAGATTTTCTCGACATCCCGAATAAATAATGAACCTGGCTAAATGCTTGAGAAAGCTATACTTGAAAAACGTTGAGCGTTAGAATTAGAAACACGAGTTTTCCCCCCACGTGGTGTGTGAACTAGTGCAAGCAATTGTGTACAGGCAATAAGAATGTTTTAAAAAGATATAATAATTAGCTTCGAATCATCGCCTTCGAAGACCGTCATCGCTGACCGTCTCAAAAGCCCGCCTTGAGGTGATTACAGTTCCAGGTTCAAAAGACATATGATTTCTAAAGTAACCGGCCTAAGTGTAGTTTAACATTTATACTGATCGGCATTTAAGTAATGTTCATCGTCCTAAGTATAGTGTTCGGCTGTGTTAGGCTCGGCTTAAAGAGTGTTCGGCAATTATATTGTTCGGCATGTCAAGTGTTCGGCAATTGTATTGTTCGGCATGTAAAGTGTTCGGCAATTGTATTGTTCGGCATGTCAGTTGTTCGGCAATTATATTGTTCGGCATGTCAAGTGTTCGGCAATTGTATTGTTCGGCATGTAAAGTGTTCGGCAATTGTATTGTTCGGCATGTCAAGTGTTCGGCAGTTGTATTTGTTCGGCTAGAAGACATTGTTCGACCTAAGGAATGTTCGGTGATTGTTTTGTCCGGCTAAAGTCACGGTTCGACCTAAGGATTGTTCGGCTGGATTCAACGTTCGGTCTGAAGTCAATGTTCGGCGTGTCAGTCGTTCGGCATTTGGGCATTGTTCGGCTTTAGTTCGTTCGGCTCAATTATAGTTTGACATGTTAGTGAGCGTTCGGCCTGGCATTGTCCGGCCAAGGTACCGTTCGGCAACTAACCATTACACCGTCCGGCACATGACCACATGCGCCGGAGCAGCGAACGGCGCCATTACCCCCTCCAACACCTTCTTTCTTTTTCTTCCCTTTGACCTCGATTCAACACGAGGAAACTAAGACGATAAGCGGACATACTCCTAACTCCTCCACGCTATGTCGTTCGGCAATGCAGACAAGCTATACAAAAACCCTCTACACGACATCGTTTGAACATCTCGTTTGAATATACGAGGAAAAGTACCTAAGTTTGCAGATCAGAGATTGAGATAGTGTAGTTAAGTCTCAAATTCGGACGATTGAACAGAATTGCGAGAACGGTGGAAATAAGAAGTAAAATGAGACAAGTAAAAGGAGAGAAGAAGAGGAGGACCTGGTTTTATAGAGGGGAATGGTGGAAGTCGAAGGGGCTATACCCGGTAGAACCGGTCAATACCGGAGCGCTCGGCATCAAGGTGGAATGACGTTCGGCACGCTAGGAACGTTCGGCTCAGAACGTGTCGTTCGGCATCCCAAGCTTGTTCGTCTTGCACCTCCCTTCGCCAGAGGGTACCTCCGAGGTAGATTGTACCAGATTCAAAGCGCACCACGTTTGGCCACGAGATACACTTTGGGGGGCAAGTGTTTCCTGGGGATTTGACCAGGCAACTAGTACTCGGCAATAAGTGCTCGGCATCAGAGAGTGTCCGGCATCCAGGAGTGTTCGGCGAAGCAACTGTCATCCATGAGTACTCGGCGTAGTACTCGGCATCCATAGTGTCCGGCGTCCAGGAGTGTTCGGCGTAGTACTCAGCAGTGTTCGGCATACGAGAGCACTCGACATCAAAAGCACTCGGCATCGAGACTACTCGGCGTAGTACTCGGCAAAAAGGGTACTCGGCGTCAAGTAGTGTTCGGCATCAACTGGCACTCGGCAACAACCTATGCTCAGCGTCAACTAGTGTTCGGCATCCCATAAGTACTCGGCATCAAGACTTCTCGGCATACCAGAGTGCTCGGCATCAAGGCTGCTCGGCATCAAGACCGCTCCGCATACCAGAGTACTCGGCATCAAGGCTGTTCGGCATCAAGACTGCTCGGCATACAAGGTCGCTCGGCATACCAGAGTACTCGGCATCAAGACTGCTCGGCATACAAGGTCGCTCGGCATCAAGGCTGCTCGGCATACAAGAGTACTCGGCATCCCATGGTGTTCGGCGTAATACTCGACATCCAGGAGACATTCAACATAACTAACCAGCATACCGTTCGGCATAGAAGGAATGGTTCGGCGCAGATCGTTCGGCGAACCTTGCTCGGCATACGGCGACCACTGTACTCGGGCTGGAGCGTTCGACAATCAGCCCACTTGGGAAGTCCAGCCCATCTTTGCCTATAAATAGAGGGGCAGGGTCATAGTGAAAGGGATCCTTTTTTGGAGAGAGAACACCGGGGAGACTCTGCCATTTTCAAGACTCATCTTCTCTACTCAATCACTCCACTCAAGCATTTGATTCACGAATTGTATTTGTAATCAACCATAAAGGAAATCAATAAAGTTGAACAAAGTGGACGTAGGCAATTACGCTGAACCACTATAAATTTGGTGTTCTTACTTTCTGCATTTAAATTAGCATTGTCTTCTCTGTTTAATTTACTTTCATCACTTATATCTCTACACAATCTTTCTGAACGAGGTTAGTGACCAATTTTGGTGCTAACAATCTGTTTTTGGAGTTTTTATTAGATAAACCTCTTTTTCCATTTAATTTCTTCATTTTATCTCTTCAAAAACTTCCGAAGAGTGCTGTGCCCAATTTTGGTACAAACAATTTCAATTAAATGTTAGGAATGCATTAATATACATTCAAACATATAACAACAAAAATAAGCTAATATAACATGTTTATAAATATATATGTGTACATCCATATATTGGAATTTATATCTATTGTTTTTGTGTGTGTGTGTGTGCATGCGAATGTGTATGTGCTTACATATACATGTTACATTTATGCATATCAAGAATATAAATGCATAAGTATATATATGTGATTAGGTTTACTGCAACATATGTATATGGTTTGTATACACATTTTAACAGTACCAAATATACATAGTTTAGATATATATATATATATATATATAATCTTTTTTACTACTTATATTTTGTATTTACATATATAAAAAAGTATAAAATAATTCACATAAAGAGACAACTAATGTAAGAGTAAATTAGAAGAGTGAAGATGGAAAGATAATTTATGCTCCAATTAAATCTAACCAAATCTAAGTTAAAAAGGAAATAATCATGTAGTGTAATTCTACTTAACTTTTATTCTACAATCACCAATCAAACAATTAATTTATTACCATATGGAATTTCAAACTTTATTACAGCAACATCAAGACCATTTAAAATCAAAGGAAGTTTATATTATATCTAAATTCGAAGAGACATATAATAATTAAGATAAAGAAAATCAAAAGTTTTATAATTTAATTTATTGACCGTAATGATATAATTGGATTTGAAACGTAACTTTATATTTAAGTGCGTATATATTTGTGATGAACTGCAATTTAATTTTGAAATATGAAACTAAATTAATCTAAAACAAATAAACAAAGTAAAATTTAGTTCAATATTGGTTTACAATTCCAAGGCATGAAGAACACTTTATATATATATATATATATATTTATATATATGTATATATAGACACACGTGATATATGCAGACATAATTTCATGATTCAATCTACTATAATTTGATCCATGATCAAAAGGAATAAGTGTGATAATAAGAGTAATTTATTAAAATAATGAAGATTTACAACAACACATAATAGGATAATAAACAAGAGGATTTTGTTTAAGTTCTCAAATAAAATAAAACATAAATTGGTTAGACAAATCATTAACCAATTATAAAAAAATTCAACAAATATATTCTACAACAATTAGTTATTTTAGATCCAATTAAATTATCAACATTCAAAACCATACACAATTAGAACTCATAGACAATCACAATATATAGAATAATTTTTGAATTGATTTACATATATATGAAAATTTTATTCTAAACATCATGAATGAATTATAAACTTACCCGATAAACCTTGCCCTTTAGTATACCTTAATTTGTGGCTTCTCCTTAGATTTCAAATAAATCAGCATCCCATCTTATAAGAGAAGGACGAACCACCTTTCTTTAATTTATTGATGTTGATTAGAATTTTTTTAAGGTTTAAATTTTTCTTTGGGAGAAATTTCAGCCATGAATGATAGAGAAAAGAAAGAAAAGTTATGTTCTTTTAAAGAAATCAAATGAGGAGATTTTGTTTTATAGAGTTAAAAGAACCTTTCCTATTCTTTATATCAAAACTCCTTCTTTAATAACTTTTAAAAATGTGCAAATTTTCCAAATAAAACTTTTATGTAATTATTTTATTATTTAAATCTTGGTTAAAATTGTATTGATATCGTATATCGATATATGCAAATATAACTTTTATACATGCACTTAAATAATTACCAATAACATTCAAAACATCAAACAAATTAACAATAATTAATATTTCATAGATATTAACTAATTTAAGCAATTTATAACATTTTACAAATTAATTAAATTATGCGGTTTTCGGATAAATCACGATGCAGTTATGCGACTCAGAGGTGTGAATTCAATCAGCGCTTAATATTGAACAATTCATATATCAACGTTCACATATCACCTGAGCTACTGCTATGACAGTTTAGCTGAATTTATTGCTTACAAATCTTTTTGGTAAAATCAAATTTCACAAACACATAAGCGGTAACTTTTAATGACGATTATTTACACCAATTCTCTTCGTCAAAACTATATCACATTAGAACTTGTGGAATTTTATTTTGGTCAAAATTCCATTATCGTTTGCATTCACCATTGTAAGTGCAAACATAAAATTCTTATTTAAATAATAACTACTGCTCTGGCCAATATCTTTGACTTTAATTTGACTTAAGTTAACCCCGTCATATTAACCCCATATAACCATAGAGACGAACTCTCTTTTGAATAGTGTTTCAGTTTTGATGGTTCCACTCGACCCAACTATAGTCATTTGATGGACGTCATGCCATGATTTAACTATAGTCAAAGTGGAGTTTCCACATTGAAGCTCGAAAGTATTCCCAAGTCAAGGGAATTGTGTAAAATTATCACATCGATATTTTTTGTTTGACCTTAGTTATATTAACCAATATATCGAGTGAGTCATTCCATTGTAATCCAATAACTATTAGTATGTAATCCCTTGTGCCCTAAACATGAGTAATACGCTTCCCAACGTTCGGAGAGCCTTACGTACTCTAGTCTCAATGGATATATCGATATCCAATCTCAATACAACTTGACTGAGAATATTTAAAATGGTATGTTCATTTTATTGTGACAAATCACTCATGATTACAACACATTATAACTACTATCGCAAAACATACCATTTATGGAATTTTCATATAAAATATACTTTTAGTTAAATAAATAATTAATATAATACATTATATCAAGTATATAATAGGAAGAAAACACCTTTTATTTTGGAAAAGATTAGTTATCGAATTAGATATATGAATTTTTTTACATAATTTCACCTTAGGGCATATCTCTAATACTATTATTACTGAGGACCCTAAACAAAATAAAGAGTTGTCCCAACTCGAGCTTTACGGATTGGAAGAAAAGAGAGTGGAAGCTGCATTATGAATGAAGGCATACAAAAGAAAAATAGCCAAACACTATAACGCAAGTGTACTGCTATGCCAGTTCAAAGTTGGAGACTTATTTTTGCGTTGTCTTCGCTAATGACAAGGATTCAACCGAGGGAGTCCTAGAGCCGAACTAGGAAGGCCCATATGTAGTCATTGATGCCTGCGGCGCATAGTATATGTCGAAACCCAATGGCTCCAACATACCTCGTGCATGGAACCAGGAATACCTCTAGGAGTATTATGTCTAAAGATTGTAAGCCACTGTTATAAGACCGTGAAGTATTGCCATTATTACAATGTAATATCACCTATATCGCTTCTATTTTGGTATCTAGAATGCGAATGGGACACCTTGGAACATTCATGACTTAACCAGTCAACTGGAACCAACCTATCTTGGCCACCCATCATCACTGATGTGCCCCGCAGTATTAGCTATTTGGAGGGGTTATGCCAAAAACCCACCTCTGCAACTTGGGGTATGCCCAAGAGACCGCTCTATGTGGATGTGCAAGCCACTCAATGCTTCCTTCCTCACCGAAGGCATCAACAAAGAGATGGTGAGACCACCTCCATGGGGGTCTCGATTTGTTTTCCCTTGATGCTTCCCATCCCCGATTCGATCTCCCATGATGCTTCCCGTCTCCTCGATGAGGCAGGGCACTGGTGCCCTAGAGGCGTAGTTACCCACATTCACCTTCGAACCAGGCATCCATAGTGGTGCTCTATGGGGATGCACAAGCCTATCAACGCTTCCTTCCTCATGGAGGTATCGAGGAACCGATGGCGAGACCACCCCTGTAGGGCTCCTAATTCGTGCGCTCATGGTGCTGCCCATTTCCCAAATGGGGCGAGGCACTAGTGCCCTATAGGCACAGTTACCCATGTTGTAACTAAAAACCAGGCATCTGCAGTGTTGCTTCATGCATAATTATGGATGCACAAGCCACTCAACGCTTCCTTCCTCACGGAGGTATCGAGGAACCGATTGCGAGACCACCCCCGTAGGGCTATTGATTCGTGTGTCCATGATGATGCCCGTCTCCCTAGTGGGAATGGGCACTGGCGCTATTGAGGCATGGTTACCCATGTTGTAACTCCGAACAAGGAATCTTTAGTATTGCTTCATGGAATGTGCAAGCTGGTCAATGCTTCTTCTTACCAAAGCTATCAATGAACCAATGGCAAGACCACCTCCACCATGCCACCACTCATTCACCCGTAATCTTGTCCACTTCCCCCTTTCAAGGCGGCATGGAAGCGATCTATCAATGCGACTACCCATGTCGTAACCTCAATACAGGCGCCATTTAATAACTCGCACCCATAATTCAAATATGTGGGCCAAGCACCTCCACCAAAAGATAAGTCTTACTTTACTTAAATACACTTATGCTTTGATCACGTTTTCTTATGTTACCCTCGGTGCGTGCTACTTATGTGTTCACTTGCAAACACTAGGGGCATCAAAGCAACCCATGTTCGAATCATAGAGATTAAACACGGGGTACAAGCAATCACACTTATTTAGTATGCGCAATGGTTTACAAAAGAATACAAGGCAAACATAAGTAATCCAGATAAGTAACAAATAATCATCAACAACTTTCAATATGAAAGAAAATAAACAGTGTTCGGCAATTACGATCATAACTCGATCAAGGCATCATCCAAACAAAGCATAAACCACCAGCAAATCAACCTCAAAAAAGCTGAAGGAGTAAGGAGAGATGAGCTAATATGGCCGTTATCATCAAAAATTAGTTCCTTGTCTATCAATGGTGGTCCAAAGCAGCAGACCCGCTTGTTCCGCTTGTCAGGGAAGCAATCTGCTTGGGAGTAAGAACCATAGGAGGAAGCACCCCGGTCACTGCCTTGTTCTGTTGTAAACTCTACACGAACCGCTTGGTCCTCTTCTAAGGTGAGAGAGGAGACTATCAATGGGAGATGGAAGTTGGCCGAGACAATCAGCTTTAACATCTTATTCAACCTGCCCTCCCATCGGTCATTTAAGGCTTTGATCTCCTCCCTGAAATAACTACCCAAGTATGTCTGCAACATATCCCTTAACCCATCTACATCATTGCGGCTCCTCACCAAGTCCTCCCTTAGTTGTTGGAGCTCCTTGTCAAACCTCTTCCTCTCTACAGTTGATCATTGATAGCGGCCCCTGACTCGCTTGGAAACCTCCTCC
Organism: Allium fistulosum; assembly: GCA_030737815.1. Classification (NCBI taxonomy): domain Eukaryota; kingdom Viridiplantae; phylum Streptophyta; class Magnoliopsida; order Asparagales; family Amaryllidaceae; genus Allium; species Allium fistulosum. The sequence continues at coordinate 796,650,843 of CM060908.1, forward strand.
CTGTTCTTGGCATCCTGGGCCCTCTTTAGCGGTTCCTCCCTCTCTTCTTTTACTTGCTGCCATGTGGCCCTCTCCTCCTCCAACTGCCTCTTTAGATCCGTCCAACCCGAATGAATGCAATAACCTCACATTGGTGCCTATACAATAAGTAGTTCAGATCACGAGTTGCAAAAAAGATTTTTTTTACAAAGTATGAAGACTTACTAGATAAGCTTCCAATATATGAGAGTTAAGGACCTCATCCAGGGATGGGTCTCTTAGCTCGATCGGGCCCAACCTTTATGGTACGTGACCTCTATCTCCATCCTTACCAGCACCTGCATTAGCGTCTAAAGGCCTCGGCTCATTTTTTATGGGGCCGACGTTCGAAGACCGCTATAAATGGTAAAATGACGACCGTCAAATACCGAAAGCTGAAAAAGGTTCGTCTATAAAGTTAATCAAGGAAAAGTTCTTTCTACGAGATCAGATTGTTAATTTTAAAGGAATGCTATAACAACATGTAAACTAAAGAAACATTAATAAAAATAATAATAACAAATGACACTCATGCAAAGAACATAGTCCAGAAAATGCATGGATCAAAGTTAAGAAAAGAATTACTTACTGGTGATTCAATTGGACTTGGATGAAAAGATCGAGTTTGCTATAGAAGATAATCAAGCTATATAGTTCTCTAATGACTGAATATCTTCAAAAGACCCAATAAAGGTTAAAGCAAAGGAGAGAGAATGGATATATGCAAGAAGGGAAGCAACATGGGCCGATCCATTTGCCACGTATGAAAAAATCTGAACCATCTAGGAGTTATCAATGTGCATATCAAATCCCTACATCAAAAAAGTGATTCTCTTCTGCTGGGACTATAAAAAAAACTGCCTCCACCATTTATATGATGACGCATGTCATGGCATTTACTGTGGCATTAATTGCATGAGTGAGAAACCCGCCCTAATAAACGGGCATGGGCTTAGGGGGTGGAATGTTGCTCGTATTTCTCGCAAAATAAAGAGACAGACCGGCCCACTTAGAAGCCCTTATCTTGCTTGGACCAAATGCACGATGGCCCTGTTTCTTCGACCAGCCCAGCTAAAATAGCAACAATCAAATCCATGAATTATCCTTATTCGTCGCACTGCTGCTCGGTTCTATGTTTCATCTACTAGCCCGATCGGGCTCACTCGTAGAAGCACCTTATCCATTACGACAGAATTGGTGGGCCGGTCTCTCTTCCGGACCATAGGCACAGTTGAGGTGGGTTACACTTGGGGGATGAGGTCTGATGGTAGTTGACTTGACTGACCAGCAAAACCATTGAAATAACATCCTCGTTCATCGTCATCCTCACCCGAACTTGCCACTACTCATAGGAACAACCAAACGTCCCTTAACCATGCCAACAAATAGTCAAACTCCTTTGACACAAGAAATGCACCATCCATGCTACGTTGTGGGGAGGTCGTTCTCCACCAGCATGGCCTATCTAACATAGGCACCATTGTATAATAGCTCTCCATATTTTATGCCATCACCTTAATACCGCTGCTACAGCCACCCCCTACTCCACGTCGTCCACCATGTTTTAGGGACGTTTCTGCAGTGTAGTTCGCTAGTTGTCTACCTCTACATCATGCAGACCACTTAGCATTCCAACTGACATAATCATCAACTATACATCATCAACAGCAGCTTAGGGTGTTTTCGAGGCTAATTCAGGTCAATCTCAACTGTCCAAATGTCAAATTTAATAACTATAAATACATCATATATTGCCACTTCAAGAAAAGAAAAAAAAGAAAACATTAGCCTAAGGCTAGATTAGAGCTTCTTTGTGTTTTTAATCATTTTACTCGGAGATTCTAGGCTGTTGTAACTAAAGTAATAGAAATATAAAAGCTCCTAATGGTGGACAAAGACCATCTTCGATCGAACCACTCTAACAATCTTTGTCTCTTTACTTTTTCACATATAAGAATCACCTCATTTCTTGTCTCTTAATTGAGATATTAGCTATCCATTCTTGCTAATATATCCCAGTAAATGCAGTTTCGAGATTGACGAAAAATAGAATCAACAAATTCCAACTGCATTCACCTTCTTGAAGATTTACTTATGGCCGATGAATCATATCCCTTGGGCTACAACTATCAAAGTCATATTCCGATAATGTACTTGAAATCCACTACGAATTTAAAGCATCGTGCCATATGAGGGAGTCCATACCCTTCATGGATTATTTGCAAGTAAGGAAATTGTTATTACTAATAATTCTTTTCCTCGATATTGATATGAAACTCGTAGTTTATATTTAATTTGCGAAATTGGTATTAGACACTCTAATGGATTGCATGAATTTAAGCTTGGTTAATTTTGTTTCATCTTATGTAATTGATTACTATGTTCGAGCCTTTAGATCGTATCCAAATGTATTGTACTACCACTAATTTCTAAAAGGTATTCCTTAGTTATGAAGGTGGTTATTCTAGAAACAACAATTATTTCTCAGTACGACGAAACAGGCACTCATAAACATTATGTGAGCTCTTTATACTTATATAAAATTTATTCAATTTTGAGTTTACAAAACTTACGTTCATAGTATAAATTAGACAACTACACATCTAAACTATATAAGGTCGGAGTTTCTTATCAATTCATATCTTATATGGATATGATCTCGTAAACTATGCTTTAGATGAAATTAAATTAACATTGTTAGTACTCTTAAGTACATATTCTTACTGAAAGAAGTTAACTCAACTTCACTTGTCATCAAACATACCTTGTTCTATAAAGTCCGATTACTCCTTACATACATATAAGGAGGAGTGACTTTGAGCTTGAACCTTTTCATTTTTAGGAACATTTGGAACTCTTTCCAATATAATCACCTATTCAATTAAATCAAATTATTTTATTTTCTTTGCGCCTCACGTTTTCTACTTCCATTGATATTCTTTGAAATTATCATAGACATACTTCTTACATATCAAATACACATGTTCATGTCTGTGATTATTCATCAGTGAATTTAACGAAGTGGAACCATTTTGGTGTTATTAGACCTTGGACTGCATACATGCATACATATTTACATACATAGACATACACACATATATACACATGCAAACACATATATACACACACATACATACATCAATCCGAAGAGTTCATTTATTCTTTTATCACTCTCATTGAATGGGTGTTTTGCCCTTAATTTTTTGTGATAGAATTCAGAAGTACCATGTGATCCATAGTCATTTGACTAGATAATTATTTCTTAAAGAAATGGCATAGTCCATAATTCCAAAAATGGTATAAAAAAATTAAATATGTCTATATTTTCTATAGCTAATGCATCGATTTTTTTATGAACACAAACACCATTATTATAGATTTACCTTATAATGAATATTCATAATATTCATATTTAAATAAATAGATATATATTTTCGGTCAATATTGAAAAACAATTATTATTTGGATAAACAATATTTGGTATACATAAGAAAATCTTTCGTAACTTGATGCTCCCACTAATAAGTGTTGTATGGTATGCTTCCACTATTTCTATTATTGCAATAATAATAACGCATTAAATACGAATTTCCATTCAACCACTTATTATGGGATTTTATTTCATTCAATGTAACTAGTTTACAATCGAGAGTTTTAGATCAAATATCTTGAAGTCAAAGAAATAACTCTCATAGAAAACAATTTTCTATAAGAAAATACATTTCGAATAGAAATCGCATTTCTCATTCCATATTAAGTATATACTAGTATTTTATACAATTCTCGTTTTTGATGTCTCTTCATGTAGCAGAGGTGTCCATTCACTCTCCGTCCAACTATGCCTATGTTACATCCACTCTCGCACATTCGCTTTCCTTTCCAAATGATCAAACCATTCAAAAGGAAACCCTTACTACAAAACTGCATTGAACTTTTTACATATGGACATCCTTAACATGCTAAGGTATGATATGAGTTACACTTAAGTAAACAGATCCAGGCTAACATTTTGGTGATTAAGTTCCTAGGATAGTCTTTAGTCCTTGGTCTAATGTTGTTTTTAACACAATAAGATTCTCATTGTATTCAATCATATTGAATACACAATTACACTATGGTTTATTTTCTTATTTCATGAACCAATTTCATTAAGATTTTGTACATTACGAAGATGACTGTTCGCCATACAATCTTTTGTATGTGCTTGAGAATTGTTCAAATTCCAATATTCTTGTATTACATTAGATTTCAAAACTCATAGAAGACAATACACAGTCTTAGATGAATAAACACTTAAGTGACCAAGGTATGAATGTATTTTGGAATTGTATAATTTGGCTCTTACATGGGTCTTAAAGTGACAACATGCCAAAGGATTTATTGGTAAGTATATTTTATATTTCTTTGTAAATCCTAATATTTCTCGACGACTTAAGTATAATGCATGTACCTTGAGTTTACTCAATAAATACATGCATGTGTCTTACCTCGTCTAGGCAATATATTAATAGTATTGCACATAACAACTCTAGTTTGAGTTTCCTAAAACAAGTAGTGCATATGCTAGTAATATATCAATACATAAATGACAGAGAGCAACTATATTAAGGATTCATAATTTTTGATATATTTTGAGTGATATCGATTTAAGGAATAATGTATTTTTTATTAAATACTCTCGTGATTCAAGTGTTAAACACATTAGAAATCACTTTATGCGTATAATATGTATGTATTTATTCCAAAAACCTATTTTAGATTTACTTCGATGCCACATATGTATCAATTGCACATTTTATTATATAAGTTCAATTTATTTATAATTTTATAGTTAACTTATATAAAATATATGTATTTTATTATTAAACAATTTTAGATAATTTTAATTCTTAATTTACTTAATTAATTTAGTTACATTTTATTTTAAAATTATAGAAATTTTATTCATCTTAGAATATTTAAGAAGAATGTTTAACTATAACCTTTATAGTTTTTATGCGCGTGTCTATCAAATATATATCAATTAATTTACTATTTGATTAATCAAAACATTTTAATTAAGTATCTAATAACGTGGAAATTTGGTTTTGCCCATTATTTTTAGAATTGATACATGAAAAACTCTTCTTAAAAACATGTTTATTACACCCCTAGTGTTAATTTCGATAAAAAAAATTGTTTTTGCCAAAAGTTAAATCTAAATAATAATCGCATGTTTTTATAATCAAAACAAATCCTTTTGAATTTTTTAAAAAGCTAATATTTGCGTAGAATTCTATAAATATTTTTAGAATTCTATGCAAATATCTATAGAAAATTCTAGAAAAACACTTTAGACTTCTCTGCCAATATTTATAGTGTAGAAACTTCAACTATTTGCATATTTTTTATACAAATATTTGCAGAGTTCTTTGCAAATATTTGCTGACTTTTCTATAAATATTTGCAGAGTTTTCTGCAAATTTTTGCATAGTTGTCTCCGAATATTTGTGGATTTCTCTATAAATATCCTAAAACCTGAAAATAAGGCTTTTTTAATAACATGTTTTTGGTAGGGTGGCTATGTATTTTGAAACTTAAAGCGAGTGTTGTGCAAATCTCCTCTTTAATAAATTTCAAAATTTTACTTAGTTTAGTTTCTCAAAATAATTTTGAGAAAATTAAAATATTTTAAATTATTAAATCATATCCTTTATATTATTTATTTATATATATCAATATATATTTTATTCATCTTAAACTATTTAAGAAGAATATTTAACTATAACCTTTATAGTTATATATATATATATCAAATATATATATACACATATATTAATTAATTTACTATTTAGTTAATAAATTATTTAATTAAACATTTTAATTGAATATTTAATAAATTTCAAACATTTATATTGTTTAATTTCTCAAAAAATCCTTAGAAAAAATAAGAAATTTTAAATTATTAAACTATAACCTTTATAGTTTATATATATATATATTAAAATCTAATTAAATGTTTATGAAATAAATTATTTATTTAATTAAACGTGTTAAATAAATATTTTAATAATTTTCTACAGTTTTATTTGGTTTACCTTAAACCACTTTTCGATAAATTTTCAACTATAACCTTTGTAGATGTATAATAACTTATATATACTTATATATATGTATGTATTTATTTAATTAAAATTTTATTATATATATAATTAAATTAGTTAAATGATTATATAAATTTAAAAAAATATCAAATTATTTTCTTAAAAATTAGTTCTGAGAAATATTAAATTTATTTTATGACATTGATAAAATTTCCTTTTATAATTTAAACTTAACATTTAAATTTAAATATAGATTGAAATTTCAAATGCTAGTTTGAATATTAGCCTAAGGCCCAAATTAAATCTGAACCTTACATTTGGGCCAACATTTTGGACTTACTCCACCAATTGTGACAAACTAATAGCTAGGGAGGGGTGAATACTTTTTATTCAACCCCAATCCTAGACACCATTATTCTAAACTCCCGTTAGATAAAAAGGTTGATTAGTTGGCCCTAAGCTAACTAATTAGATTGCGTAGACCATACGAGCTCTGATATCATTGTTGGAACTAGACCATTTAGCAGTGGGTGAAATGAGTAAATTTCAAAAAGAATTCCCTTATCTTAATGTGCCTATGAAATATATTAACTAGCATTAGATCCGATCTATTTATTTGAACAAAATCATATTTTATTCTAAGGCATTTTGTATTTATTTAATAATCATACTAATTAAATTAAGTTATTAAACCAAAAGTTGGCACAACACCCAAGATGTTATACATGGTAGTATTATTCGAAAATGTTCTAATGATATTCCCTAGTTCTAATATATTCACGGAGTTGTTCACAAGTTCAAATCATACGTGCAAAGGTAAGATAGGCAAGTCACATAAATATACGAGAATCCCTTGTTCGTCTGTCAATGGGCATAATAGTCAATATGCAAGGTAAATCTTGATTTGAACAAATTCCTAGGTGGCCTTGCTCAAATTAATAATATGCAAGTCCAAGTCCAAAAATAAAGTCATATGTATATCCATTGTCACAAATAGCTAATTATGCAAGTACAAAAGAAATATGTTGTGCAAGGTTAAATGTCCAAGTTCTTATTTGCAAAAAGTCAAAGAGTTACAATTGGCTCTTGAAATCTCTAAATTGATTTAGGGTTTACAATTTGTATTTAAGATGTGGTGAAGGAAGAATCATCTGCCTCCTCTAAGTGGTGGAGGGGGCCCTATTTATAGCATGTTAATCATGCGGGATGATTGACACATGTCCTGGTTTGGAATCTAAGGGCTCCTCTAGCTCCATCTTGGTGAAATCTCGGTAGTACTTCCTTTCTAGGGACTCGACACCACTTATTTGTAGAAGCTCGACAATACAGTCAACTTTGTACAAACTCAACAACCTTCTCATGTAGTGTGACACTTGACATCTTCTAGTGGCGTGGCATCCTCTCTTTGATACATGCTTGACAACACTCTGTGTTTTAGAGGCTCAACATCCATTTTTACATCTTTGACAAGTCTGCCATCTTTAGGCATAACAACATTTGTGTTGTAGGATCTCGATATATCTTGTTCCTCCAAGTTTATGTTAGCTTGATATCTCTAAGCATCTACTAGTTCGACATCTCCATTACCTCATAGGCTCGACAAGTTCTCTTTACTGTTAGATTCTCGACATCACCTTCTACTTACAAATGCTCAACAACACTTACTGTTGTAGAGGCTTGCTATCCCTTAGAGACTTGGCACCTCTTATTCTTTATAGAGGCTTGCTAACTTCTTATACCTTTGACATCCCTATGGCTGCAGAGGCTCGATAGCCCTCTACTATTAGATGCTCGATGCCTTTTTTTTGCTGCTAGAGGCTCGTTATCCCTTTCTACTAGTTAAATGCTTGATAACTCTACTATCTTCAACTATTCTCATCATTTCCAAGCTCGACATATTTTCTATAGATGCTTGATACCCGTATTGATAGGGCACTGTTAGAGGTTTGATATATTACTGATTTGGAAGCTTAATATCATCATGAATTTATTGGCTCGTCAGATCACCACGCATTTACAGGCTCGATACCTATTTTCAATGCTTCCATATCCTCCTATTGACTTGGTTCTTTTTCCCTTGATAACTCTTCTAGCATAGTAGCCAGAAAATATGTGGATAACATTTGCGCCCCCTCCTTGTATAAAAGAAGCCTTTTGCACTTTAGTGTAAAACCAAGCATTTTCTTACCATTCCAGTTTTCACTTCTTATGAGACTTTCTCTTTAAATACTTTTCTTTTAAAAAATATAAAGTAAATGATGATGAATTCCATAATTTCAAAATGTTATTTCTTTCTCAAATTGATCATTTTGTTTTATAAATGCCAAAAAAATTTGTGAAAAAGTTTTCTTGTTGATCTTTGAAACTTTAAAAACTTGGTTTTGATATTCATTTTTGGAATAATTATTGAATCAGTAGAATTTTAGACAAATCCTTACAAATTTGGTAAAGATGTGGGCCAGTTTGCCTTCTTATCCTTCTAGGTTTAATGACTTTATAGATGAATCATTGTTGCCTAAATATCGATAACCTGGTTGGTTTTTTAGGATAAATATCTTTCCCTCAGTCTAGGTTTTCGGACGATAACTTGATGATTTTCCTCTGTTGAATGAGCGTGAAAAGTTAGCTGACTCTTCCTTTGCGGGGTGCTTTAACTTTGCTTTGGGGCAAGATCGATCATGATTGATTGCACTTCCTCTAGATGTTTGCTTTGGCCCATCCTTGAGATGGAATTAGACTTGTCTGATTGATTTCTTTATATAAGGTTGCCGCTTCTATGCCTTTTATGTAAGGCTGTAGAATGGTCAGTGCTCTGGCCAAGCCATCTTAGGCGGGACCAAAGTCTAACCTGTTCTCCCTCTAGGAGGAGCTCTGGACAGGTCTTATAGGTGGGAATAAAGGCTATTGGTGTGTGCTTTGGCCAGGCCATCTTAGGAAGGACCAAAGTCTAACCAATCCTCCCTCTAGGAGGCGCTTCGTACAAGCCTTATAGGCGGGGCTGAAGGCCATTCTCTGGCAGGCCATCTTATATGGACCAAAGTCTAACCCATTCTCCCTCTAGGGGCACTCTAGATTGGCCTTATAGGCAGGACCAAAAATGCACTTCGGTAAGGCCTCGTAGGTGCGACCGAAGGCTTGCGCTGCCCTGGTCAGGCCTTATAGGCGAGACCAGAGGCTTACTGCGACCTCCCTCAAGGAGGTGCTGCGGTCAAGCCTTATAGGCAAGACTGAAGGCTTATAATGCTTTGACAAGGCCATTGTGGTGAGATCAAATGCTTTTTCTCTATTTTATGAGTTCCTTTCTTTTGATTATCAATTCCCTAGATATACTTGTCTTAATTGCTTTATTTATCCATTGTAGGAAAATAAAGTTCTTAGATGCTTGGCATTCCAAATTCTTGCTATTACATTACCATTAGGTCGGCTTAGTAGATAAGTTCCTGCTGGATTTATTTCATGGATAACAAGGGTCCTTCCCAATTTGGTCCGAGTGGTCCATCTGCCAGATTTTTAGTATTTTCCATGACTATTCGGAGTACCAAATCTCCTTTTTGAAATGATCTCCTTTTAACTTTGGAGTTGTACTATCTTGATATCGTTTGTTGATATTCGACCGTTCGTATAGTCACTTCATCTCTCAATTCATTGATCAAATCTAGGGATTCTTTCTTTAGCTCTTGATTCAGTTAAAGGCATATACAATGTGATGCCTGTGATGACCGCCCATGACCCCTGCACTGAACCTAGAGATAGTGCGCTGTAAAGTGTGCCAGGCGACCATGGACGATTGCCAGGGTTAAGTTAAACAATAGAGATAGTGCACTGTAAAGTGTGCCAGAAAATACCGCTCTTGAGACCGAATGACGATACAACCAAACATCCATGACTCTGGCTATCACTGTTATCATTGCTTCGATATCATCGTTAATTGAATGACCGGCTCATTCTTTCATCCGTCCGTCAAGGGCTAATGGAAACCCCGGTTCTAGACATAACTCCACACGTCATCGTGACCCATGCCTAGGACTATCGAATCTGCCCAGAGTACTTGACTACCAATCAGTAGCCTTCAGGGACTATCGAATCTGCCCAACGTACTCTTGCTTTGAGCATGCTAGAACCTTCAACAACGATGAGATCTCAGCCTCCTAGTCATCCTCCTCGACGACTATTTCCGTACTAGCTCAAGCGCCTCTCGAGCAAACCATTATCCTCAACTCGAACCATTTCACCGAGTTATCAACATGCTTGGAATGATCCCGTCTGGATTAGACCAAGGCTATCTCATATCATACTTCGCCCCATCATCATCATAGCAAAGTCTCATCTCAACATCATCATCAAATCTATCCATATGAGCTTCATCATCCGCTACATATGCCACGTGCAGCTTTTCCAATTCAAGAGCCTTTCCCTTAGCTTTTGAATCATCTTCGACCATCTTGTCTAAATCAAATCATCAATCATCTAATTCATAGCAATCAATCAAGTCAAACATTAATCCAAGTAAACAAGCATTCAAATATGATCTAAATAGACAATTATAACAATAATGGCAATTTCATAAATAAAGAGTCAAAAGTCTAACAAGCATGAAATCATGAGCAATGTCTCTATAATCTTGATGAATGAACTTGCATAGGTTAACATGTAGTAAAATGGTTGTCAATTCATCATGAACAATGGATCTATATGGATCTATACTTAGGATTAAGAAAATGCATGGAAATCACTACTTTAACACAAAATCAAGCCAACGATCCGATATACTCCTTGGGATCCGTGTGAGAGATAATCACCACTCACCCAATCACCAAAACAACTCAAAAGCAACACACTTCAGATCTGGACAGCGAAGGATCTAACTCGATCTATCACGAATCTGCTTCAAACGATGAAATCTCTCTTCGATGGATGAAGATCTTCAATCTAAGCTCTTGAATCTTCAATTTGATCTTCAACTTGGATGGATGGAATCACTAGATTAGAGTGGAGAAAAGAAGTGAAGAAGTGTTGAAGTCGAGCTCTCAAAATGGCAGCACTTCGTCGCTTCGAAATCCGAATCCCAAAAAGTGAGAAAAACCTTCCTATTTATAGGCTGAAATCCTCCTTAAGTTGTCCCCTCGGAGTTAGGTCGTCCACGACTTACGACCTAAAACCCCCACCGACCTAAAGTCTTCGACCTAACAACCTCCGACTCAACAACCCCAAGTCTCTACGACTTACGACCTAACAACAGCTCCGACCTAACACATGCGCATCCATACGACCTAACAAATGAATGCGCGCGACCTAACACTCATGCGACCTTACAACTTAGCAACAGGTGCGACCTAACACATGCGCGCGTTCCCTCCTAAGTCGTCTGGACGACTTAACGACTTAACACCATCGCGACTCAACAAAGTCACGACCTAACTATACACACGATCTAACTGGGACACGACTTAACCCCTTACGACCTAACTCCTAAGTCTTCTACGACTTAACCTACTTAGGTCGCTTACTGCTACCCCAGCTTCCTTAGGTCGTCGCCGACCTAACCCTTAGGTCGTTAACTCGCCAAAACCCTTAAGTCGTTAGCCCGCTTATCCCCCTAGGTCGGTCACTTACTTAGGTCGGTCTATTCTTGAGTCGCCAACTTCTTAGGTCGCCCATTTCCTATGCCGGTCATTACCTTAAGTCGTCTAAATCCTTAAGTCGGTCCTCCGACCTAATCCTACCCCACGACCTAAGCCACTCTACGACTTAACTCCTATACGACTTAACTCTTAAGTTGCTCCACTCCACTAGGTCGTATACTCCTTAGCTCGCATCTTTCTTAGGTCGCTCCAAACTCCCATACGACCTAGGACTAAAAACACTGAACGACTTATCAAAAATGCGACTAAATGTCAACTATTTTACGATGTTTCGATCCGTAAAAATACGGGTCGTTACAACGCCCCACCTCTATACTCACATCAGCCAAGAACACTACGAAGTAATGCCGTCAACTAGCGCGAAGAATAAGGCTGTTGAGGAGCGACCATCCATGTAATTGCCTTGTGCGAGTACCGATATGTCAGATAGTATAACAAGCATTTCATTTCAAGAGGAAATCCGACATACCGATGCAAAATCAAAGCTACCACATAGTGGCTAAGTGGACCTTCGAAAACAAATATAGAGATAAGCATAACATAAATCAGTCACAGATGTTCATATCTCAAAGGCGGAAACAGATATGAATATAACACATAAAAGCGTACATCAGAGTAGTGGTCAAATAAGATACACAATATCACAAAAGAATAGATACATGTGCCAGACAAAAGAATAAGTATACATCATGGAGTCTATATCTCAAATGTATAACATCAAAAACTACCAATGTAACGTAGTTAGACAAAAGTCAGAAGATGATCCCAAATAAGGAGTCAAGCAGAAGCACCTGTAATATCTCGGTCTGACCCGAGTATTATTTAATAAGAAATTAATAAAACGGATCAGTCTTACTATAAATATCAGATAAAATGAGATAAGAGGAGAGATACGACTAAAATCGTATGATAACAAAATGACGTACAGTGACAAGTGTACTTTAAACATCAACAAAATCATACAATATCTCTAAAATCTCAAAGCACCAAAAAGAACATCACATTCTTTATTTTATTCACCAAACACCAAATATTGACAAACTTATAATTGCCAATCACAAAAAGAGGTGAAATACAAATTCCAGAAATCACAACAAGAAATCCAGAAATCACAAAAGGGGAGGCTTATCACAAACGGGAGCATGAAAACTCACCAACACGTGTATCACAAACGGAACGCTATTCCATGGTCGCTAACCATAAGTTTTGAGTCGAAGCTCCATAAACGGCCCGAAGGCCACGGGTCGCTACCCCGCCAAATTGAACCGAAGTTCCACAAAAACGGGGTTTAGTCTCCCTCGTAGACAAATAGACATCGCACATCGCTAGTCTAAATCACAAAATGATCATCATCGATCAATAAAAGTGTCGATTACACTAAGCTAGTAAATATATGAGTTTAGCTTCATGTCCCATAACCACTAGCTTAACTTAAATATTTACGAACAAATTGTAGATTTCCACTCAAAAATTGTCACAAGAATTTCAATCGAACAAGTCCAAAAATTAACCGACGAAGTAAACGCAAGCGTTTCATACCACTTGTTTTGCTAAGCCGTTTAATTATATTTTCTCATACGAATGAGGTAAAGGTTTTTATATACTAATAGATTGGAAAACGGTTTTGAAAACAAGCTTTATATTTAAAAATAGAGTTGAAATCATCTTTGTAAAAGAGTTTGAATATTTACTACCAGTATAGAAAACCTTTATATTTTAAAGTGACAAATCATAGAAATGATTATAGAAATAATCAATCACTAAAATCCACGTTCGAAGATGTGAATCAAATCAAAAGAAATCGATACCAAATCCATCAAAATGGATATTCTCAAAAATCCCAAAAAAGAAGTCATCAAAGTCAATAATAAATGATAACAATAAATCGGATAATCACGAATCGATAAAAGTTGGAATCTCAAGTTAAATAGGCAAAATAGGCAAAATCAAGCAGGTCAGTCGACTGGCCTTCTGCAGTCAGTCGACTGAACTAGAACCTGAGAGTTTTCAGACCCCTGTAGTCAGTCGACTGACTGTAGGGGGCCAGTCGACTGGCTGTAGCTGAAACTGTTTTCCAGCCTATTAAATGGAAGAGCAAACTCTCACCATTTGCAATCGGTCGAGCATTGGACTTTAGGGGCTTTTTCCAATCGACAACCCAGCCCTATAGGCTCTCCGATTCACCACCAAAAACATGTTCACAAATCAAAGCTAGGATTTTCAAAGTTTTGACTACAAAACACCAAAAATTGAAATGTTCACCAAATCAATCCAAATCAAAATCAAATAAACATGGAAAGATGTTAGGAATTCATACCTAACAATCAAGGATAGTTATAGACATAGATGTGAGATAAAAATCTCACCTTTAAACCTAAAAATGATGAATGAGAAGCTTGAAAGCAAAAGGGAGATCAACTACTCTTCAACTTCAACTCAAGAGGCTTGAATCTAAGCTCGAAAGAAGAACATTTCCTAAGTTAGGTTTAGGAAATTTCTGAAATTAAAGAGAGAATGAGTTGGAGGAGATGAAGAGGAGGCTTACCAAAGCTTTTCCAAGAGTTTGGAGCAAGACTTGAGTTTGCAAATGAAATCTAGGTCTTGGAATTTATAATTCCTATACTCTTCCCCCACTTTCAGTTTTGCTTGAGTGTTTGTAAAAGATGAAATAAGTGAATGGATGAAAGGGGGCTGAGTTAGGGTAATAGAATGAGTTTGGGTGAAATCCAAACCCAAAAGCCCACTTAGAAAATAGCAAAATTTAACTTACTCCAAACATATCGATGTTTATACTCAAAAAAGTTGTAAACGCCATTTTGGACTCAATGGAGGTTGTCTCGAGTCCCAATTCGACTATTTACAAAAAGTAGCTTTTTCAGACTTCAATCTGATTAGCGATTCAATATTTAAATAAAACATTTAAATATTTAATCGTAAATATACGGGTTGTTACAGACTCCCCTCCTTAAAGAAATTGCGTCCTTGCAATCTTTAAGAATTAAACAAGAAGTAACAACAATAAAAGTATATCAACACAAAAAGAAGAAACTTGAAATAAAAAGTTCACCTTAAGGAGCACGAGAGAGCAAGTCCGGATGTGTTCGCTCGATGAATTCTCTGGATTCCCAAGAGCAATCCTTAGGATTTGAGGACCATTGAACTTTCATAAGAGGAACATCTTTATTTCGAAGGCGTTTAACCTCCGAAGCAATGATACGAATGGGATGTTGCTCATTAGTCAAATTAGGCAAAACTTTAATTTCTTCAATAACACCGGGCTCAAGAATAGAATCAGAATCTCGAAGGTATTTTCATAGTTGAGAGACGTGAAACACGTCATGAATAGCAGAAAACTGAGCCGGTAATAAAAGGCGATAAGCCACGGAACCAATGCGTTCGGTGATGGGAAATGGGCCAATATATCGAGGTGATAGTTTTCCCGATCGACTGAAATGCACAACACCCTTCATAGGTGAAACACGAATAAACACGAAATCTCCCATAGAAAATTCTAATTTCCTTCTTCGATTATCGGCATAGGATTTTTGTCTACTTTGAGCTTCTTTCATCCTATGACGAATAAGATCAATCTTTTCTGTGGCATCTCGAATAAAATCTGGACCTAAAACGAGCTTCTCACCGGCTTCAAGCCAACACGAAGGAGATCGGCATGGCCTTCCGTATAGTGCCTCGAAAGGCGCCATACCAATACTAGATTGGAAGCTATTATTATAGGAAAATTCAACAAGAGAAATATGGTCTTCCCAACTTCCACCAAAATCTAGAACACATGCACGAAGAAGATCTTCAAGAGTTTGATTCACACACTTGGTTTGTCCATCGGACTGGGGATGATAAGCGATGCTAAAATTAAGCTTCGTTCCCAAAGCTTTTTGAAGACCTTTCCAAAATCCACTAATAAACAATGGATCACGATCACTTACAATAGAAGTAGGAACTCCATCCAATTTAACAATTTCCTTGACAAAAAGTTTAGCCAAAATAGGTACGGTCCAATTGGACCGAACAGGAATAAAATTGGCGGACTTTGTAAGTCTGTCAACTATCACCCATAGGCTATCATGACCCGAACGAGAACGGGGAAGACCTTCAACAAAGTCCATGGAAATTTGATCCCACTTCCATATTGGAACTTCCAAAGGTTGCAATAACCCACCGGGCCTTTGATGCTCGGCCTTCACAAGTTGGCAAGTCATGCAACACTTAACAAAGTTAGCAATATCGAATTTCATTCCATCCCAATAATAAAGTCGCTTCATATCCGCGTACATTTTACTACTACCGAGATGAATGGTAAATTTGGAACGATGAGAATCTTCTAAAATGTCTATACGAAGTTCAATAATATTTGGCACAATAAGTCTACCAAATTTTCAAATACCACCACGAGCATCAATATCAAAGTCAGTCAAACCTTCAATATCAATTTTATCCCTACAACTTTGGCTAAGAAGAACCAATTCGGGATCATGCTTTTGAGCTTCAAGAATGCAGTCTAAAAGAGAAGGATGAGCCTCAAGGCTACACAAAACAAGAGATGAACATAAATCGGATTCACGATCTCGAATCTCACAAGTGGATAAAGTCGCGAGATCATTCCATTCAGATACCATCATGGAAACAACCGCTTGTTGCTTACGGCTAAGGGCATCGGCAACACGATTTCCTTTTCCGTGAGTGTAAAGAATATCAAGATCATAAGATGCAAGGAACTCGAGCCAATGTTGTTGACGCAAATTGAGCTCCTTTTGAGAAAATAAATACTTCAAATATTTATGATCGGTGTAGAGAACAAATTTCTCTCCCAAAAGATAATGACGCCAAATTCTAAAGGCGAAAACAATAGCCGCGAGCTCTAAATCATGAGTGGCATATCTAGTCTCGGCAGGCTTTAATTGCCTAGAAGCATAAGCAATAACACGTTCCCTTTGCATGAGAACGGCTCCCAAACCAACACGACTAGCATTGGTATAAACAATAAAATCTTGGTTCCCATCGGGAATCACAAGAATAGAAGCATCGGAAAGGAGTTCTTTTAATTTCTGAAAAGCAGCTTCACATTTGTTAGACCAAATGTATTTAACTCCCTTATTTGTTAGATTAGTAAGAGGTACGGAAATTTTAGAAAAGTCTTTTATGAACCGACGGTAATAGCCTGCCAATCCAAGAAAGCTACGAATTTCCGTCACACTCTCCGGTCTCTTCCAATTTTGAATTGCTTCAATCTTTGAAGGATCCACGGAAATTCAAAATTCAGATATGATATGTCCCAAAAATTTCGCACGAGATTACCAAAAGTGGCATTTAGAAAATTTTGCTTTCAATTGGTTGCTCCTAAGAGTTTCCAACACAATCCGAAGATGATTTTCATGCTCTTCCTCGGTTTTAGAATAAATAAGAATATCATCTATAAAGATGAGAACAAATCGATCGAGGAAGTCTTTGAAACTCGATTCATAAGGTCAACGAAATAAGCTGGAGCATTCATCAAACCAAATGGCATAACAAGCCATTCATAAGATCCATAACGAGTATGGAACGATGTCAAAGGAATGCTATCCTCTGCAATACGGAGCTGATGAAAACCGGTTGCTAAGTCTAATTGTGAAAAGACTTTAGCACCAGTAAGTTGATTGAATAAATCATCAATCCGAGGCAAGGGATATTTATTCTTGATGGTGAGGTCATTAAGCTTGCGGTAGTCAATGCAAAGCCTAAGTGTACCATCAGATTTCTTTACAAAAATAGCCGAAGCTCCCCATGGAGAGGAACTAGATTAAATAAATTGCTTCGCTTCCAATTCGGATAATTGTTTGCGCATCTCCTCATTTTCTTTATTGGACATACGATAAGGAGGACGAGTGATAGGTAGAGCTCCAGGGATTAGATTAATTCTGAACTCAACTGCTCGCTTAGGTGGTAATCCTAAAACGGGCTCAAATATGTCGGGAAATTCATGAACAATGTGAATGAGAGAAATGACATCTTCCTCATCATCGTTATCGTCATCATGAGGATTTAGAGAATACAAGGATGCTTTCGAATTGGAATCTGAATCTTTCAGAACAAGAGAAATCTGCTTAACAGATTGAGGATGCCGAAGATATATAGTCCGCTCAGGACATAGGATATGGGCTTCATAACGGTTAAGCCAATCCATTTCCAAAATCATTCCGAAACCAAGGTAACGCATAACATGCAAATCGGCACGGAAAGAGTAATCACATAAAATAATCTCGACATCTTTACAATAAACTGAGTGTTGCGGATCCACCAACCGGATTCGCAATTCTCAAAGAAGTCATCAACCCAATAACATTCAAGGACAAAGCATCAACAAGTTCTTTTGATATAAAGGAGTGAGATGCACCCGTATCAAAAAGAACTCGAATAGGAAATTCACGAAATATAATAATGCCATCAAGGATAGAATGAGAAATACCTTGACCATGAGAAGTATTAGAAGGGGCTTGTACAACATTAAGTTTGCCTTCCTTCTTGCTTTGAAGTTTGGGACACAAAGATATAGTATGACCCGAACTCTTGCAATAGCAGAAGAAAAGAGTCTACGGGAACTTGTTTGCATAATGGTCCTTAGAACCACAATTGTAACACTCTCCACGACGGGAGGTAGGAGCATTTGCTTCCGAAGTTGTTTGCTTCCCCTTTTTGTTGGAATTAGGCTTGAATTTAAAAGGTCTCTTCTTGTTGATATTTTGTTTAACCTCAACATCACTTTCTTTATCGGCCTCTTCGAGTCGAAGTGCGATATCAACAAGTTGATCAAAAGAAACTTCTAATTTCAGAAGTAATGGCTTTTTGAGGCTCTTGTTCAAACCATAAACAAATCTCTGGTTTTTCTTCAATGGGGCATTAATGTATTCAACCCCATATTTAGAAAGATATTCAAAAGATGCGACATAGTCTATCACGGAAGATTCACCTTGAACAAGGTCAATAAAGCATCGAGCTAGAGATACTTTTTCAGCTTCCGGCACGAATTTCAACTCGAACCTTTCCCGGAATTGCTCCCAGGTAAGGTCCACTTCAATAATTTCGGAGATCAGAAGTTCGTACCAGTCTAATGCTCTTTCTTGGAGCATACTAGAAGCCACTTGGACTCGATGAAGGTCAATAAGATTCATGCGAGAAAAGATGCGGTCGAATGTTCGAAGCCAAGCCTGGACTTCTATAACGCTCTCGGAACCTTTAAATGACTTTCCACCCAAGTTGGTGTAATCATTGCACAAGCGTGCAAACCCTGATTTAGGATGTGTGGGCTCAGGAATAGGTCCGGCAGCTTGAGCATTTCTTACAAGATCAAGAAGTTGCTGAGCAGACATAAATACTCCATCCTGGGGAGTAGCACTAGATTGACCGACGTTGGGACGGCCTGGTCTAACCATTTCTCTTCTCTAAGAAAGAAAGGAAGAAGAGGAAAAAGGTTATTCACAAAATGAATATCAATCAAACTTGGTTGATAAAACAAGGCCTCACAAAAGAAAATAGGATAAGACAGTACGAAGACTCGAATTAAATCCTATGGCACGATTCCTAAGAAAGACTTAGGACAATGATCCTTGCTAGATTATTTTACATTGTTCCGAAGTTTGGCTCTGATACCATGCTGTGACGCCCTACCTCTATACTCACGTTAGCCAAGTGTGATAGCCCATAATTTAAGAATATCTATATATATATAGTTTACATACTTTGCAAAAGAAAGTTAGTTAGTTGAAAAACAAATTTTTTCTTTTCTTTGAAAAATAATGGTGTGTAAATGAATATGCATGTCTTGTGCACGTGCACACTATTCCAGTATGCTACCTGAGCAAGGAAAACTAGTATGTAGAGGCTCTGTTGGTAAATGCAAAAGTAAATGAGTGCATGACCTATTAGTATAGCTACATTAACCCAATTATAATGTATGAATAACATAGGCAGTTTTAGTCCTAATTTAAATAAAAAAATATAATAACTAATTAACACACACATTTGGTTAGACATATAAGTTTTTATGCATAATTAAAATCAGATAATGCCAAGCCAGAATCATGCATAAAGTGTGTGAAGAAAATTGCCAAAAATAGTTAAGACAAGGAAAAAGGGAAAAATGGTAAGGAGGGAAAGTGGAGAGGGTGAGCTGTTGGGTGAAATCAGAAATAATGATGGGATTTCTGATGAAAATGAATTACCTAACTAACCTTAAAACCCTAACAACTCCACTATATACCTCATCACCTCCTACGGGTGCACATGAGGAAAACCAGAAAACAAAACATAGAAAAGAAAGAAGAGGCAGGCAGCAGCTAGGAGGTCAATGGCAGACTTAAGTCAAGGCTTAGGAAGAAGAACCTTGGTAAGTAAACCCTCACTTGGCAAGGCATTAAGACCTATGGAAGGCAGCCATCTGACCTTTAGTTTATTTTAATTCTATTTGAATTTTTGCTTGCATTTTAGTCTAATCCTTTTCTGTTGTTTCTGAAGATATGTGTCTTGTATTCCTTGGTTGTCATTTAACCTATGATTGATTGTTCATATATGATATATTTAAGGATAAATTGATGATAATTTAGATGTTTATGTACCTAAGAAATGTTTTAGGATTAAGCATAAATTTATAAATGAAAAGTAAGGTGCAAGGCAGTAAGAGGAAGTGGTCCTCTGGCTTATGTCTTGCAATTGAAAAGATGGTTAGGATGCAATGGAATTTCCATGTGCTGAATCCTGATTTATCATTTGATGTTCTCTGGAAATAAGATTGAAGTAATAAGAAAATACACTTTAATGTGTGGGTGGACTATAAGGAGAACCAGAGTAGCACTTCACTTTGTATAGGCTCTAGGCTATGCTTTAACCAAGATATATCTCTAAAATAAAACTAACTTGAACTGATTTTTAAAGTATGAGTGATTGTTAAATAAATATATATGTGAATGAGTTTTGATGGATGTATAGAAACTATTAGTATGGGATAAAACAACGTTGGACATAACTCTGCATAGGAAATATGGGATGTGTGAGAAAACTTAGTAAATTAAACTAAGGATATGGGTCACCTCTATCAGGTTGGGTAAGAGGGAAGTGGGTATGGCATAGTGGTTGGCTTGCACCAAGGTTGGGGTGTGAGTTTGCACATGGCATGATCATGTCCAAAAAGCTTATAGTGCACTGGAAAGTAAGAAGCAGTTCCAGGCAATGTGCACCAATGCAACCATAAATGTGATACTGGATCCTTTTGAAATGAATAACATGAAGTGAATATACATGCAAAATGTATAAATGCTGAAAGTATATGGGAGTCTTGATATGCAGTCTCATATTGGTACTTTAGCTTAATGATATGGATGTTGCTTGTTCATGTTTGGGAATGCCTGTGTGATTTGCATGATGGTTGCTATGAATTCTTAAAGTAAGGATTTCTGTTAAGGAATTAGTCTGAGCACATATACATGTATTTAGCAATACCCTCATTTCACTGTAAGGATACTTAAAAATGTGAACATGAGAAAGTGGTTTAATAATCTGAGTAGAACATTTAACTTCTGAAACAAAGGTAATATGGAACTAGCTTCATTAATCTTATGTGTTGTCAATTGAATTTACTTATACCAGACTTTAGTCTGACCTGTTTGTTGCTTGCATCAAATGGGTGCTTCACTTACATGGTGGGGCAGATCATGGGATGTCTGCAGGTAATGAAGAAGCTAAGTAAAAAGAGCAGAAATGTGATGCTAGGAAGAAATTGCTAACAACTGAAATATGGCTTTTGTTGAAGAATGTTCCTTATGTTTTATTTTAAAGACTTATATGTAATTAATATTTGCAGATGCTAAGTTTGATTATTATGTAATGAATGATTTTAGGGATCATTATGTGATGGAATCATTACCAGTAAAAGGAGAAAAAAAATTATCATGAGTTGAAACTATTTTCAGTGGAAAAGATAGATATGTTTAGCTTTATGTTATAATTTGTAAGCATGCAAATTTCCAAGAATTTAGTAGTAAAGTAATCATAGATCTGAAGCTTATACCTATTCAAACCAATAGTGAGAATATATACATCAGACTGTTTTAAAAATTGGAATCCATTTACATATAAATTGAAGAAAAATTTTATGAGACAAGAAATAACTCGAATTTAAATGCATTTGATGATTTCATGAATGAATGAAACTAGTATATTATGACCAACTAGTTTAGGAAACTCACCAAGACAAATTAGTCTACCTAGAGTCTAAGGTAAACAGAGAGCATCTGTACCTGACTATGTGCACACAGGTGCACAGAAGCATGTACAACTCACAGCTCATCTGTTTAAAAAGGCAAACCTTGCAAATTTGAATATTTCGAGTTAGTTCACATGTTATATCAAATACACAAATGCTAAGTGTAGGAAAAATAAATAAATGGGAATTGGCTAAAGGAATTACACAGAGATTTAATCTCAGTCTTATTACTATTTTTTTTATATAGACTGAGATACCCTTTTCAGAAATGCTCTGATATTAGAATCAAAATGAGCACAAAAATAATTTTATAAAGTAGTATATCAATATTTCTATATTGATCAAGTGGATCTTGGGAAACACATAGGAAAATATACATAGAAAAAAAAATATAGTTGGTCAGTGAAAGAGTGCAACTCTGAATTTAGTTTTAAACTAAATTGAGTCATTCAAAATAAAAGACAGCAAAGGGTAGGTTTGCCTCACCAAGAACACTACGGAGTAATGCCGTCAACTAGCGCGAAGAATAAGGCTGTTGAGGAGCGACCATCCGTGTAATTGCCTTGTGCGAGTACCGATATGTCAGATAGTATAACAAGCATTTCATTTCAAGAGGAAATCCGACATACCGATGCAAACTCAAAGCTACCACACATTGGCTAAGTGGACCTTCGGAAACAAATATAGAGATAAGCATAACATAAATCAGTCACAGATGTTCATATCTCAAAGGCGAAAACAGATATGAATAT
Organism: Allium fistulosum; assembly: GCA_030737815.1. Lineage (NCBI taxonomy): Eukaryota > Viridiplantae > Streptophyta > Magnoliopsida > Asparagales > Amaryllidaceae > Allium > Allium fistulosum. Next base: position 796,673,590 of record CM060908.1, read on the forward strand.
AACACATAAAAGTGTAAATCAGAGTAGTGGTCAAATAAGATACACAATATCACAAAAGAATAGATACATATGCCAGAAAAAAGAATATGTATACATCATGGAGTCTATATCTCAAATGTATAACATCAAAAACTACCAATGTAATGTAGTTAGACAAAAGTCAGAAGATGATCCCAGATAAGGAGTCAGACAGAAGCACCTGTAATATCTCGGTCTGACCCGAGTATTATTTAATAAGAAAATAATAAATGGATCAGTCTTACTATAAATATCAGATAAAATGAGATAAGAGGAGAGATATGACTAAAATCGTATGATAACAAAATGACGTACAGTGACAAGTGTACTTTAAACATCAACAAAATCATACAATATCTCTAAAATCTCAAAGCACCAAAAAGAACATCACATTCTTTACTTTATTCACCAAACACCAAATATTGACAAACTTATAATTGCCAATCACAAAAGAGGTGAAATACAAATTCCAGAAATCACAAAGGGGGAGGCCTATCACAAACGGGAGCATGAAAACTCACCAACACGCGTATCACAAACGGAACGCTATTCCATGGTCGCTAACCATAAGTTTTGAGCCGAAGCTCCATAAACGGCCCGAAGGCCATGGGTCGCTACCCCGCCAAATTGAACCGAAGTTCCACAAAAACGGGGTTTAGTCTCCCTCGCAGACAAATAGACATCGCACATCGCTAGCCAAAATCACAAAATGATCATCATCGATCAATAAAAGTGTCGATTACACTAAGCTAGTAAATATATGAGTTTAGCTTCATGTCCCATAACCATTAGCTTAACTTAAATATTTACAAACAAATTGTAGATTTCCACTCAAAAATTGTCATAAGAATTTCAATCGAACAAGTCCAAAAATTAACCGACGAAGTAAACGCAAGCGTTTCATACCACTTGTTTTGCTAAGCCGTTTAACTATATTTTCTCATACGAATGAGGTAAAGGTTTGTATATACTAATAGATTGGAAAACGGTTTTGAAAACAAGCTTTATATTTAAAAATAGAGTTGAAATCATCTTTGTAAAAGAGTTTGAATATTTACTACCAGTATAGAAAACCTTTATATTTTAAAGTGACAAATCACAGAAATGATTATAGAAACAATCAATCACCAAAATCCACGTTCGAAGACGTGAATCAAATCCATAGAAATCGATACCGAATCCATCAAAATGGATATTCTCAAAAATCCCGAAAAAGAAGTCATCAAAGTCAATAATAAATGATAACAATAAATCGGATAATCGCGAATCGATAAAAGTTGGAATCTCAAGTTAAATAGGCAACATCAAGCAGGTCAGTCAACTGGCCTTCAACAGTCAGTCGACTGAACCAGAACCCGAGAGTTTTCAGACCCTGCAGTCAGTCGACTGGCTGTAGCTGAAACTGTTTACCAGCCTATCAAATGGAAGAGCAAACTCTCACCATTTGCGACCGGTCGAGCATTGGACTTTAGGGGCTTTTGCCAATCGACAACCCAACCCTATAGGCTCTCCGATTCACCACCAAAAACATGTTCACAAATCAAAGCTAGTATTTTCAAAATTTTGACTTCAAAACACCAAAAATTGAAATTTACACCAAATCAATCCAAATCAAAATCAAATGAACATGGAAATATGTTAGGAATTCATACCTAACAATCAAGGATAGTTATAGACATAGATGTGAGATAAAAATCTCACCTTTAAACCCAAAAATGATGAATGAGAAGCTTGAAAGAAAAAGGGAGATCAACTACTCTTCAACTTCAACTCAAAAGGCTTGAATCTAAGCTCGAAAGAAGAACATTTCCTAAGTTAGGTTTAGGAAATTTCTGAAATTAAAGAGAGAATGAGTTGGAGGAGATGAAGAGGAGGCTTACCAAAGCTTTTCCAAGAGTTTGGAGCAAGACTTGAGTTTGCAAATGGAATCTAGGGCTTGGAATTTCTAATTCCTATACTCTTCCCCCATTTTCAGTTTTGCTTTGAGTGTTTGTAAAAGATGAAATAGGTGAATGGATGAAAGGATGCTGAGTTAGGGTAATAGAATGAGTTTGGGTGAAACCCAAACCCCAAAGCCCACTTAGAAAATAGCAAAATTTAACTTACTCCAAACATATCGATGTTTATACTCAAAAAATTTGTAAACGCAATTTTGGACTCAATGGAGGTCTCGAGTCCCAATTCGACTATTTACAAAAAGTAGCTTTTTCGGACTTCAATCCGATTAACGATTCTATATTTAAATAAAACATTTAAATATTTAATCGTAAGTATACGGGTTGTTACATACAATCCTTCGATGGGATGGTATTTCAACTTCGACTTGAAGCATTTCTTCACATCTATATATCAAAGAAAATGGAGTATGTCCTATTGCAGTCTTAGTAGAATTTCGATATGCCCAGAGCACAAGTGGTAGTTCTTCTTCCTTTTGCTTTGTCTAGCCATTTCTTAAGGATAGTCTTAATAGTTTTGTTGGCAGCTTCGACGGCTCCATTAGCCTTGGGATGAGCTGGTATTTCAACTTCAACTTGAAGCATTTCTTTAAATATGTATATGTATATATATATATATATATATATATATCAAAGAAAATGGAGTATGTCCTATTGCAGTCTTAGTAAAATTTCGATATGCCTGGAGCACAAGTGGTAGTTCTTCTTCCTTTTGCTTTGTCTAGCCGTTTCTTAAGGATAGTCTTAATAGTTTTGTTGGCGGCTTCGACGGCTGTATTAGCCTTGGGATGAGCTAGTGAGCTACCGATGAATTTTTTTTGATTATCCTATTCTTATTGCGAAATCCTATAAATTCTTCACATTCAAATTGGGTCCTATTATCGATATTATCTTATTCGAGATTCCAAACAGGGTGACTATGTTCTTGATCACAAACTTTGGCATTTTTCTGATGTTATATTTGGCAAAGGTTCTGCCTCTACCCACTTGGTAAAGTAGTCGATGGCTACTACTATAAATTTGGCTCCGGCTTTTGAAACTGGCGATGGTCCTATTAAGTCGATTCCTTATACATCAAAGGGCCATGGACTTAAGATTGGGGTTAACTCATTTAGTGGTATATGTGGGATTGTTGAAAATCTTTGACATTTTTCGCATCTCTTTACATTAATCACAGCGTCCTTATTCATATGGGGCCAATAACAACCTTGTCTCATGACCTTTTTGGTTAACTTTACGCCATTAGAATGATCCTCACAGAACCCCTCATGGGCTTCTTTTAACAATTTTAAGCCATTTCTGGACTAACACATCTCAAATAAGGGAGGAATATCCTTTCTTATAAAGTGTTCCATTCAACATAGTAAAGTTGGAGTTTGGTACCTTATCCTACTAGCTTCTCTTTTATCCCCTGGCAGTTTCCCTTCTACCAAGTATTCAACAATGGGTGTCATCCAATTTTTCTCACATTGACTATTTATTTCTGTACGAATGGTTCTTTGCTGGTTTCCATCATTACTACTTCCCAGTTCATTTTATTTTTCCATATGTATAAGAGCTTGGGATTTAGTCAACACCATAGTTTCATTTTTTGGTTCGGGGTTCCTCAATACTGGGATTTTGTTGGAATCTTACTGGCACAATTTGAGTTTCTAGGGCTCCTCACAAGCTAGCTAACTTGGCCAAAGAGTCGGCTTGAGAATTCCTCTCTCTAAGTACTAGGTGTATTGAAAAATCTTCAAACCAGGCTAACATTTTCAATATCTTCTTAACATAAATGATCAATCTTGCATCCTTTATTTGATAAGTTTGATTCAACAATTAACTATTAATTAGGAATCACTAAAAATTACAATCATTGGGATTTTTAACTAAAGAGCAAAGGTAAGTCCTGCTACCATTGATTCATATTCAACAACGTTATTGGTAGTAGAAATACCTAGCTTTATTGCATAATGTAATTGATGTCCATCAACAGTAGTGATACATATCCTACACCAGCCCCTTGCTCGTTTGAGGATCCATTAACAAACTATTGACATTTAGGCTTCAAATCTTTTTCCTTTTCTAATTGTTAAACCCTATGCATTTATTAATGAAATCAGCCAGAGCTTGACCTTTGATTGCCATTTGGGGCTGGAATTCAATCTTATATTGAGTCATCTCTATTCCCCATTTTACTAGCCTTCCCGACGTCTCGTGTTTACTGAAGATTTACTTAATTGAAAAATTAGTTAAGACCTTAATTGTGTGCGCCTGAATGTAGGCCCTCGATTTTCGAGCAGTGAGAATTAGAAAGTATGCCGATTTTTCTATAATTGGATACTAACTTTTTCCACTTTAAGCCTTGTACTAGTATAGTACACCGGCAGCTAAATTTCATTTTCTTCTCTTACTAGGACTGGACTTACTGCATGTTCAAAGACTACTATGTAAAGGTACAATTTCTCTTCTTTTATGGGGCTAGATAAAATTAGAGCATTTTAAAGATGGTCTTTTAATTCTTTAAAGGCATTTTCGACAATCTTCTCCCCACCCAAAATTCATCTTTTTATTAATTACATCAAAGAAGATGCACTTATCAGTGGCTTTAAGATAAACTATTTAAAGCTACCATATTTCCATTTAGGGCCATCACATCTTTACTTGTTTTTGGCTCTAGCATGTCCTTAATTGCTTGATTTGGTCAGGATTAGCCTCAATTCCTCTAGCACTGACGATATATCATAGAAATTTCCCAGATTGTATTTTGAAAGCATTTTTGGGGATTTGGTTTCATTTTATACTTTCTTAGTACTCCGTACATTTCTTCAAGATCTTTTAAGTGGTTAATTTCCACTTGGGACTTAACTAGCATATCATCCACATACACTTTCATGTTTTGTCTGATTTGTTCCTTAAACATTCTATTTACTAACCTTTGATATGTAGCCCTTGCATTCTTCAACCCAAAAAGCAAACTTTGTAGCAGTTCCCCAATTTGAACTTGTATTTTCTTCATCTTGTTTGAATAAGGGGTTTTGATTATACCTTGAGTATGCATCCATAAAAGATAATAGCTTATGTCCACTTGTGGCATCAACCAATTGATCTATTCTAGGTAAAGGATAGCAATCTTTAGTGTTTTCCTTATTCAAATCGGTATAATCGACTCAAGTTCTTCAATTTCCATTGAATATTTTAACTAGTACAAGAATAGCCAGCCATTTGGAGTAGAGCACTACTCTAATGAACCCATTATTAAGTAATATTTTAACTATTTCCTTTAATGCATTAGATCGAATTTATAAAAATGCCTTTTCTTTTGTCGAACAAGAAAGATATTTGGATTTATATTTAGTGCATAGCCCATCATTGCCGGGCCTATCCTGACCATGTCTGAGCGAGTCTAGGCAAACACATCTTTGATAGATTAGAGGAATTAGATAAGATCTCTTCTGTGATTGTTGCTTAGTTCTTTTCTAATTTTTACTATTTTGGTTGGATTAAGCAAATCTAAGCTTACCTCTTCTAGATTTTCGATAGATTTCATTCTTTCTTGCTTACTTCTGCAATCTAATTCAGTAATGATTTCTTCACCCTCTATTACACTAGTCTTCTGATTTGCTTCTTTTCGCATTTTTTCCCTCGGAGAAGTTGAATCTTTTTAGCACATTTACAGGCTTTTTAACTACTTCTTCCTGCTTATTTGCCTCAGATAGTAGGCTTGAAAAATTACCACTTAAGAGCTTCTCAGTTTTAGTTTTGTTCGGTTTACTTTTCTCCGAGTTGTAACAAGAAGTGCCATCTTTATTAAATTGCTAAAGCGTATCAAAATATAGTTCTCGGGAGCTAAACTACTCCCCTCTTATAGTTCCCTAACCATTTTAGTTAAGAACTTCACCATCAAATGTTCATATGAGACAAATGCATCTACTTCGTCTATAGTAGGCCTTCCAAAGAAAGCATTATAATAAGAGGATTGATCCATTATTACGAAAAGAGTTTCAAAGGATCTGGAGTATGGGGGAATCCTTACTTGCATAAAGAGCTTTATCTATCGCATTGGTGTAGATTCTTTATTATTGAACCCGAAGATGGGCTCTAGACTTGGTTCCAACTCTCCCTCTGGAATATTCATCTCGTCAAATTTGTGTTTGAAAATGACATTTACTGCAGTTTCTACAAAGTTCTTTATCACCATAGAGAGCCCAATTTGAGTAGTTCATTAGCAGGTCATTACATGGGTGACACACTCCCCTTAGCTCTTGTTGAGTTATTGTCAAGTTAGGCATTTGGAGTTGATATCTGCGATTCTTGAATGGTGGTACTTCCTGGATGGAGAAAATTCCATCCTTTGCTTCCCTTACATATATGCTCTTAGCTCCTTTGCTACTTTTGGTGATGTGAGGACCCCCGTGAATGACATCTATGCAATTAACTAGAGTAATAAAGTCTTGTTAGGAATCATTCTCTATAAAGTTAGCAGTACTATTCATAGGCCTCCGACTATTCCCCCCGAAACAGGAATACTTCTAAGTTTCCTTAACAAACTCCTTCAGAGATCCTGACCAAATCATATTCTGAATTATACCTGTCAAGACACAGCATTCGCCAGTGTTTTGCTTATTTGCCTTATGGTAAGCATAATAATATCCCCCTTCTTAGGTAAATGATAGTTCCTTGCTTTATAGGAAGTGGGGAAATTTCGATCATCTTTGGCCACATCAAAAATGTGGGAGATGGGTTTGTTCAAATCTACATAATTGGATTTGGGGATCTCCTTCCATCTTCCTCTTCTTCTTTCATCCCATTTTGGCTTTTTGTTGGGGTGATTGGAACTGAGCTTTCCTCCCTCTTTCTTTAGTTGAGACTTCTTTCTGGCATGGTACATTTCGTCCATATGGATGAATTTAGCAGTTTGGAAATGGAAGTCTTACAGATATCTACACCCTATTGAACGTAAAGCTCTTTTTAGAAAGGAGCATGCTCAATTATTCCTGAGCACACTGCCATCAGCTTCTCTCTATTGGTCATATTTTGTGCTTTTAGTGCCTTTATATTGAATCTCCTTAGATATTCGCAAAGCAGTTCCCAAAGCCTTTTCTTTACATTAGCTAGCACATTGGAATCTATGGTAGGGTCTTTGCATATGCAAAATGTGCCGAAAATTCTTAAGAAAATTACTCCCAAGTGTAGATGGTCTTTTCTCGGTAGTGCTTATACCATTAGGCAGCTACTCCATGAAAATTTGTAGGGAAGAACCTACAACGAGTTGCCCTAGAAACGCTATGCAAGTCCATTTGGCTTTCGAAAGCCAAATGATGATCGTCGGGATCAGTGGTTCTATCGTAGTTCAGCGAAGGGATTTTAATGTGGGATGGGATTTTGACGAACATTACCTTCTTTGTAAAAGGAGCTTCCCGAAAATTATTATTAACCCTTGGGTCAAGGGTCCTCTTCCCCTTAAGGTCAAGCATGTCCTTAACCATTTTGTTGGCCATGTCCCTTAGGTAAGTTTCATCGTTATAATAATCCCTTATGTATGGCTTATATTCTTTATATGAGATTGAGCTATCTGATTTCTTGGGAGATCTTTCTGCTAGCCTTTATTGGTTTTACTTTCGATAGTTCAGCTTAGCCGTGTTGTCTTCTTTTACTTACGATCTTGGAGAATACATTGCTAGTCCTTCATCTTGGGTGTCTTTTTTTCTTTATGGGCCCATGATACTTTTGCCCTTATTTTTACTTTTGAGCATTAAGGTGTCTAGGTTTTTCCCTAGAGACTCCACTTCTCCTCCTCCTTCGGTAAGCTTTGTTGTCTTAGAAGATTTTTGAGAAAGAACATTCTCAAGATGCTCTTGCATAATTGTAAGTTGCTATGTTAAGTATTGAATTTTAGCTTCACCACTTGTAGGTTTTGCTGGGATTGAAGGTTGTCCAATCTTTGTATCCTCCAAATTAAAGTTTGAAGTGACATTATCATCCAAAGCTATCTATTGCACAACTTCTTCATTCAGAACATTAAATTTCTTGGTCCTCACCATTTTCCTAAAACAAAGTTTTACTTAGTTAGTTTCAAAGTAAAGCAATGATGAGTCGGAGGTTCGGACCCTTCTAGCGTCAAAATGTTAAACCGAAAGTTGGCTCAATACCTAAGATATTGTACGAGGTGGTATTATTCGAAAATGTTCTAACAATATTCCCAAGTTTTAATATATTCATGGAGTTGCTCACAAGTTCAAATCATATGTGCAAAGGTAAGATAGGCAAGTTACATAAATATGTGATAGTCTCTTGTTCATATGTCAATGGGCATAATAGTCAATATGCAAGGTAAATCTTAATTTGAACAAGAGCTTAAGTGGCCTTACTCAAATTGATAATATGTAAGTCCAAGTTCAAGTCCAAGTCCGAAAATAAAGTCATATATATCTCCATTGTCACAAATAGCTAATTAGGCAAGTATAAAAGAAATATGCTATATGGGGTTAAATGTCAATGTACTTATTTGCAAAAAGTCCAAGAGTTACAATTGGCTCTTGAAATCCCAAATTGATTTAGGGTTTACAATTTATATTTAAGAAGTGGTGAAGGATGAATCATCCGCCCCCTCTAAGTGGCGGAGGGGGTACTATTTATAGCAGTGTCAATCATGCGGGATGATTGACACATGTCCTGGCTTAGAATCTAAGGGCTCCCCTTGCTTCATCTTGGTGAAATCTTGATAGTACTTCCTTTATAAGGACTCGACATCCCTTATTTGTAGAAGCTCGACAATACCGTCTTCTTTGCAGAAACTCGACCACCTTCCCTTGTAGTTAAATATTTGACATCTTCTAGTGGTACGACATCCTCTCTTTGTTAAATGCTTGACAACACCCCGTGTAGAGGTTCAACATCCCCTTTTACTTCTTTAACAACCCTGCCATCTTTAGGCTCAACAATTTTTGTGCTGTAGGAGCTTGATATCTCTTGTTCCTCCAAGTTTGTTGTAGCTTGATATCTCCAAGCATCTACTAGTTTGACATTCCATCACCTTACAGTCTCGACATGTTCTCTTTATTATTAGATGCTCGACATCACCTTCTACTTGTAGATGCTCGGCAACAGTTACTGTTATAGAGGCTTGTTATCCCATATAGACTCGGCACCTCTCCATTCTTTGTAGAGGCTTGCTAACTTCTTAGGTGTTCGACATTCCTATGGCTTTAGAGGCTCGACAACCCTCTGTTGTTAGACGCTCGATACCTTTTTGTTGTTGCCAGAGGATTGTTATCCCTTTCTATTGGATAAATGCTTGATAACTCTACTATCTTCGATAACTCTCGCCATTTTCATGCTTAACATATTTTCTTTAGATGCTCGATACCCTTGTTGATAGGGCATTGTTAGAGGTTTGGTATATTATTGACTTGGAAGCTCAATATCTCACCGTTAATTTATTGGCTCATCATATCACCATGCATTTATAGGCTCGTACCTTTTTTTCAATGCTTCCATGTCCTCCTATTGACTTAGTTGCCTTTTCTCTTAAGAACTCTTCTAGCAAAGCAGTAAGAATATATGTGAATAACATAAGTTAATATTTATTTTGAATATATCATATGTATATTCATAACATTAATGGTAACAAAAGGATATATAATCATGTGTATAACTTTATATATATATATATATATATTAACATATAGATATTGAGATTTATATTTGTTGTATCTACATATACATTGTACCTACATATACCTATGATAAATTCATATGCTTATCGGCAATATAACTGCCTAAGTATAATAACATGTTTAAGTATGTTATAATATAGGTATATGGTTCGTCTACACATATTAATAGTACCCCCCCTACACACACTGATACATACATACATACATACCTACATACATACATACATACATATATGATGTATGCTTGTAATATATATAGCCATTTGAATCAAATTTATTTAAATAATAATCCTAGAAAAAATTAATGAAATAAATTTCAAATGTATATCTTATTAATGAAATATTAAAATAAAATTTAAGAGAGGATGGAAATGATTTCCACCTTCCTCTCTTACAAACTCCTAACTAAATCTTGATAAAAATCATAGATTGTAATTTCATATTACATATTTAATCACAACTAGAAATAAATGATTATTTATATCAAAATATTTAATATATAAATTGTAATTTGTACAAGATTATTAACAAATAGATGTAGGGCCAAAATAAAAAGATCAAAATTTTAATATATACGTATGTGTCTCATTTTGATCTTATTTATAAAACAACATTTATATATGCATGTAATATATATAGCCCTATAATTATGTTCTAAGTTTATATAAGTATATGTCTATATAAATAATAATCTGGGAACAATTAATAAAATAAATTTCAAATTTATCTCTTTGACTAAGTAGGCACCAAAACATCATGATTTAAAATAGAAACCTCAAAACATCAGTTTTAGATACATATAAATATACATATTTGATTATACCCATAACAAAAGAGTTATATATTATATTTGGTATTAAAAACATTTTATAAAAGGATAGATTTATAGATACGTACGTATGTACGTACATACATAAGTACATACATACATACATACATACATACATACATACATACATACATACGTACGTACATATATATATATATATATGGCCAAAATAAATAGATCAAATTTTATTATTGTTTTTTTGAATTCTATTTACACTTGCATAACTAAAATATATAACAAATTAAATTTTAACATTATACAATGGTAATTTAAATATATGTTACGTACATCAGGTATGAACATGTATGAATGTATAAAATAAATATGGATTTACCGTTGCATATTTAGCCCTTCATGACAACTTTATTTTTTAATTAACTCCTAAATTCCTTGTATCAACACATGATATAGCTAGAATCGAATAAACCACTTTAATTTATTTTTATTTGATGTTGTTTGGATAGGAAGATAAGTTCAACCATGAGAGAGCAAGAAACGATTAAAGAGAGGAAAGGAAGAATGAATTTAAATGAATCGACGTGGAAGGTTTTATTTTTATTGGGAGAAAGAAACTTTTTTCTCATTCCTCACTTTAAAACCTTCCTAATTAGTTTCAAACAAGATATAAATCAGATATCTAGATGGTATCTCCCCTCCTATGGCTGGCCATACATGTATCCTTTATGGAAGAAAAAATTCCAAAACCCATTTAAGTAATTAAATATATTTAAAACCTGTTCAAATATATATCGATATCGTATATCGTTACGTGCATATATAAATTTTATTTATACTTCCAAATAGTTGCTAATAACACTCAGAACATATCTAAGGAACTATCCCACTTAATTCAACACCCAAATATCAAATACATTAATAACTGAAATTTCTTAAATATGAATTAATTTATATCTCTTTATAAACTAATTAAATCGTGTGGTATTTTGAAGAATTCATAACTATGATCGTGTAACTTAAAGGTGTGAATTCATTTATGATTAATATTGAACAATTCAAATATTAATGTTCACATGTCATCCTAGCAATGGTGTGATAGTTTGATCGAATTCATCGCTTACCGATCTTTTTGGTAAAATCATATTTACATCACCTTAAGCGGTACCAATAGTGATAATAATTTACGCACGTTCTCTTTGCCGACACTATATTATTTTAAGGATATATGTCTTATGGTATTGGTTAAAACTCCATCATTATCCCCGTTCAACTGGATCAGTCCATAAACAATGTCCTCGGTCCAATAATAATATTTATTATTAACTATTCTACTTTGGTAAGAGACTTTGACTTTGAGTTAACTATAGTTAACCATGATACCAACCTCATACAACTAAGGAGACGAGTTCTTTATTGAATTGTGCTTCAATGTCTATGCTTTAAGTTAGAAACAACTATAGTCATTCGATGGACACCATGCTAGGATTTAACTATAATCAAAGTAGGGTATCCATATTGAAGTACCATTGTATTCCCAAGTTGAGGGAACTATGTAATGTTGTCACACCGAGATTTCATGTTTGACTTAGTTTTTATCAACCAACATGAAATATTCGAATGAGTCATTACATAGTTATCCAATAACTACGAGTACATAATCCCCTAATGCTCCAAAGCAGCCATGAGTAATACACTACACAACATTTGGAGAGCGTTACACACATTGGTCTCAACGGATAAATCGATATCCTCCTTGGAAACATCTTGACCGAAAATATTTTAAACAAAATGTTATTTTATATTGTGATTAATGACTCATGATTGCAATTACAATCACACAACATTTTACTTAAGGATTTTATTATTGATATACTTTAAATTAATTACTTACTTAATTATATCACAATATAATAAAGTATATATAATAAAACAAATACCTTTATTATTACAAGATTGATTACAGAGTTAGATATATGTAACAAATTAAAAGCTGCTCCTAGGGCATATCACTAACTCTCCCAGCCTCTTAACCTGCACTTAGGGTCAATCATTTAATCTTAATCCCATTCCTTAAATCTGTTTTCTCAAAACTAATCGAGATATTCCTTTAGTGAACATAAACTCAATCCCGCCTACACTTGCACTTGTCATGCACATATTATTGATGCTCAACAGGCTATCATAGCTTCTCTTGATCTTGACACTACTGCCCTATGTGATAAAACTTTAAATTTTAGATATGGCCCTCTAATGTGCAATTATGATGTATTGTGTAGGCTGAACCGAGATATGGACATCAAATCTATCATTGAGACTATTGACACGGAAGTTGGCACCTTTGAGCTTTATGACGCTAATCGTCCTTGAGGTGGTAGGAAAAGAGGGTGCTTTTTTCATCTACTTGCACTGAATTTGTATCAAATTTGCTTAGAAAAGGGATATAAGTCTTTGTTAAGATACTTTTTTGAGTAGGTCGTGCCCTTTTGTTTACTTATTAGTGACCTATCCTATCTCTTTTTTCTTTGTAGAATTATCTTGGGCCAAAAAGCTCCCTTTTGCACAGTAATAGTTCTTTTCTTTTTCAAAAATATATGTTAAGGTTTTAGTCTATATATATATTCTTATTTTGTTCAGTTTAATTTTTGTCTAATATATTTTATTTGTTAGGAGTTAACACCCACAATGTGAATATTATAGATGTCACAAACTAACCTAGGGCATTAGTATGGTCATCAATATATGGAGCATATACATGTGTGTGTATCTGTGTGTGCGCGCATGCGTGTGCAAGTAACCATTGGGATTTATGTTATAAAAGAAAAAATATCAATAATTTTTTTAAATATATTTGAATAAACTCATGATAATATGTAATATTATATATATATATATGATTTTTGACCATTAATGAATAAATATGTATACATAATTTTTTCTCTCGACCATAGTAAAAAAACTATTATTTTTTATTTTAAGACTTATATAAACATACATACATACATACATGTATGTATGTATATGTGTGTGTGGTTTTTGAAATTAAACTAAGTCTATATATATGTATGTATTATATAATTTCTAAAATATGTATGTATGTATTTATTTTAAGTTTAAAATATATTTTGTGATACATATACTTATTTAAATTTGAAATTTAAATTAAGTTCTTCTAATTAAAATGTATATCGAAACAAAGTTTTTTTAAAACGAAAATGATATATATATATATATATATTTAAAACAGGAAATTATTATCAAGGACAAAATTTCTCAGCATTTTAGCCTCAAGGACAGACCTTCAGTATTTTATTCTGAAGGACAACTTTCTTTAGGTATCAGTTTTTAGTTATTGATAGCAGTTTTTAAATATCAGTTTGTAGTTATCGGTAGCAGTTTTTAGGTATCAGTTTTTAGTTCGGTAGCAGTTTTGGAAAAATGTTTGTCCTTATGAATAATTTTGAAAGAATGTTTGTCCTTATGAATAATTTTTAGGAGAATGTTTGTCCTTGTGGTTAAAATATTGAGGTCGTGTCCTTGAGGCTAAAAATATACAAATTTTTGTCCTTTAAATTAATTCTCCCTATTTAAAAATAAGCAAAAAATTATTGTTATTTTTAAACCAAGAATACAAATAAAGTTTTTTATATATTTTAAAACTGGAGGAAATTTTTTATTTATTTTAATTTGAAACTGAAAACAATTTTCTTATACATACATACATACATATATAGGTCGGAGCTTATGGTAAAAAAAGTTAATTATATATATAAGAACATAATTATATATGTTTAATTAAACATATGTGTATATATATATAAGTTTATGCTTAAATATTTATAATAGTTATTCTATTTTGAATCTTTTTATCTAATTCTGGCCAAAAATAGAAAAACCAAGATATATGTATATATAATATTTAAAGTAAGAGTGCACCTTAGATCTGCCAGTTGTCGGTACGTTGGTTGCTAGCTATTCCTTTATGGATTATTGTTGTTTCTCCTTGAACTTAGTGTGCAAATCATAGCTTATGGCTTCAACAAATTTTCTAATGAAGGCTAGGGTTTTAGGAATTTGTGTGCTTTAATAGGGAGAAAGTGGGGCTGTTTATAACCATTGAAAAATATATCTTCCATATTTCTTTTGTTTTTCAAAAATAGATCTAGTCTAGAGTCATAAACCAAGTCAAAACCATATTCTTCTCCATTTTATGGCAAGCCATGACCTGTAATAAGCTTCAATGATATTGGGCGTAATTAATATACCATTAATTAATTAATTAAGCTCATATAATTAATTAAACCAATATATATATATAACAATTATATTTTATTTTTATTAATTTTACAGCCCTAAATAAATAATCAGATGCCATAATAAATTCAATACAACATTTGTATTAGAAGAAAAACAACTTATTAACTTATATTATTTAATTTTATATTATCAACTGTTGACATTTATAAAGTAATTATAATTAGTTGAACTCATAAATTAGCTAATAACTCGATTGTGTTAACTCCCTAGTATGAACTTAGTTCTTGGTAATATTCAAATAATATAAATACTTATACCTATGCAGACTTTGCCGAAGTATGCTATAAGGTGTGATTTTAATTACTTATAGAACATTTAGGCAATCCAATTTCTAATTTTATTAAGCTATACATTTGTAATGATATTTTGTTCATGTGTTCTTTATGACATACTATATCACTAAGGGATCTAGAGTTTGGTCAATGGTCACAAACTCTAATAATATTTATACTTAATTGCATAAACCACTTTAAAATCCTTGGTTCAATCCGATCACAGTTGTTGTTAACCCTTTTCCTCCCTTGAATAATGTTCCACTTCAAGTGGTTCAAAGTATACCCAACTATGATCCTAATATAATCGCGATATCATACAACTTACCAAAATCAAAGTACAGCCTAGCTACTTAAGATCAATAGTATTCTCAAGTCCGAAAACTAGTTCATGCCTTTACAATGAGATCTTCTATTTTGACTAAGTCGGGTTAACCTATATAAGACTCTCATTGAGTTATTATGTGGTTGTTCCATATAGCCACACCTACGTACCCTTGGTGTCTTCAACGGTCATAAGTAATTTACCTTCCGTCATATGGAGAGCATTACGTACACTAGTCTCAATGGTTGTATCGGTATCCTTTTCTCAATACATCTTGATTAGGAACAATCCATGTATAAGTATTTACTAAACATGATCCAATATTCATGGTTTTGAATCATTCACAATCGCAATCGATCAAATATTTTCCTAAGGATTTTCCACTTATATAACATTTAGCATATATAAAACATCACTTATATCTAATATAATAACACACATAATAGAAAAGTAAAACCAGAAGGATACTTCATTTCAAACAAGATTCTCTTTAAGAGTTAAGTAATATAATCAAGTTACATAATTACCCCTAGGGTACACCCTTTAACTCTATCCAAAATTATCATTCCATTAATTAACTTCTTATTATAAAATTAAATTAAATGTTTAATTATCTTATTTACTATAGGATTCCCATATTTAGCCTACTACAAAATATGGGATGTTACAGCCTTCATCCATGTTTCTCGGATTTTTTTAATACTTGGTCTGATTAAACACCTTCTTCGCATGATGAGTGCTAGGACCTGGTTGGATCTAGAAACTATTATGACTTTGACTGCCTTATCTTATTTAATTATGGACTCCTTTATGCCTTAGATCTGGAATAGCTTGAACTCCTTCTTCAACATGAATGCCTTTGCTTAATCCTTCGTGTATTCAGACTCCATGGTGCCCTTATTGACCCTTTTCCAGGCCATCTTCTTTATTGACATCTCGCCTTATTTTTTTCCTCATCTCAATTCTTACTAACTAAAATTGATTTGCCTTTGTTGCTTTCTCCAATGGATTTCCTTTGAAATCTTTGTCCATCGTCTCCAATTTTGGTTGAAGTTTGTTGTGAAATTTGCATAAGATTTGTCAAGGTTCCTTTTGCTCTTCCTGTTCTTTGGCAAAGGAATCCAAAGTTTGCCTTAAATCGACCGTAGTGGAATTATAACGCTCCAAAACAAGGAATTTCTTACCTTCGTTAGAAGAGTTGGGGTATAACATGATGCTTTTCTCTCTCCATATTTTTGAATGAAAATGGCATATTGTTTAATAAATAAAATAAATTACTTATAACATATATATTATAAGTGAAATAACATATAGATTTGATATGCACATAACTATAATATATTTTTATGGAAAATCAAACCAAAGTAGATCTAGAGATAACATTTCTAACAGAAAATAGATCTTCCATATTGAAATTAGATAAAATACTATATAATGTATTCAAAAATAAAAATATGAATATATTTTTCAAATGAAGGATAATAAATTTAAAAAGTAAAATATCAAGGGGATCAGTTCCTTCTTAGTGAAAGCACCAAAGATAATTGTTTTTATTGATAGAAATTTACATAATAGATTCGAATAAATATTTTTTGTAGTTTTTTCGAAAGTTACTGATTATAAAAATTATAGAGAAAAATGAAAAAAAAATAGAGAAATGATAGAATATCAATAAATCAAATGTAGACATGGGAAATTTAAAAGTATCGTAAGTAAATAACACCAGCTTTAAAGTGGCTCAACATAAATTGGCATACATCAACTATTTGCCACTTATATACATCTCCTTTCTTCTATATATATTGTGTGTTTGTGTGTTTGTTTTTATTTTACAAGGTTGAGATCTTATTACAAAGATCTGAAATTAAGATAGATAAGTGGCAAAATAATGGCAAAACTTTTGCGGTTCTTTAGTTTTTAAGGAGGTGTTTTCATACCTTTTTACATAATTTCTTCTTCGACCTCTTGTGTTGTTTTGATATTAAATGTTACAAATTGCTGACTAGAAGTTTCTTGTGAAGTTTTCCATTTTTGTGCGCACTACTCTTATTTTTTACCACTTTTTCTTTAAACTAGAGACCTTTTTTTTAGGACTAGAGTGCTCTAGTTGGAGCGCTTGAAAATTAAGAGTGCTCAAGCTCATAAGTGCTACCCTGAAGCATGCTATATGGTATGCTTGAGCATACCTAAATTAAATTTTGGCTCCTTGATCGAGCTTGGAGCACTTGTGTGGTAGCGCTCAAGTTTGAGCACTACTTGAGCTTAGAGCGCTTAAGAACAAACGCTCCTTGAGCGCTCGCTTGAGCGCTGCCTAGAGTTTGCTCCAAGGAAATCTCTATTGTACCTTAAGCATGATTTTAGTTTGGTTGAGTATAGAGTGCTCATTTATGAGTGCTTCTTACTCAAGAGTGCAAACCCAAAGCATGCTTCGGGGTTTGCCTCGAGCAAACCTGAAGCATGCCATGTGTCCAACTTCAAGTGCTATTTCGAATTCTTTCCTGGATGTTTTTCATTTGTTGTTCCAAGTCTACTCCTCAGCTCATTTTCAACATTTTCAAATTTATTTTTCCACCCTCCCCATTTTTTCAGTTTAGACATTATTTCAAGCTTTGACCAAGGGCTTTCTTCTGGCTTTGTATCCAAACACTTTTTTGAATTTACTATTGTCTTTTGTGATAAATTTTCAGTTGTCCTCACTTTATGTCTTGTTGACCAAAAATGTTTATAACTCCAACAACGACAATTCTATGACTCTCATATATGAACTCGACCCTTAATAATCTCAAAATAATTTGAACATTAAAGCTTGTACGGACTTTGCTGAAGCACAATAGTCGACATGAGTTCAATTTCTTATATATTATCAAGGTTAAATCCTATTTCCAATCATTTAATCCATACTATTAAGAAATAATATTTTGAGCATGTTTTCTCTTTATCATCTATATCACTTAGATATCTAGAACTCGGTTAGAAGTCAAAACTAAAATAATATCCATAATTAATTGTGAAGTACAAGATCGAAGCCATTGGTTCAATCAGATAACATTTATCCATTGATTGATTCGATTTGACCAAAGACTTTGACTTTAGGTTAACTGTCAATTATGGTGATACTAACCTTCAACATCAAAGTAGATAAATCCTCCTTTGAGTAGTTATCAGTTCATGTGTCTAATTACCAACTATGGTCATAGCATGTTAACAATTCCATGTGATCAGCCATAATAAAGATACAGTTTAAACACTTAAGATCCACAACACCCTCAAGCTAAAGACTATTAGACATTATCTTGTAAGATATTCTATTTGAGCTAGATGTAACTAACCTATAGAAGACCCTTGGTGAGTCTTTATATAATTATTCCAAATAACTACAAATTACGTACCTCTTGTTCCCAAGTGGTCATGAGTAAATCACTATCCATCATATGAAGAGTGTTACATAAACTAGTCTTAAGATGTATCAATAACTGGTTTGTTAAAACAAGGAATTATGGATTTTGATGATAACAACATCACTACTAAAATATTTTAAAAAAGATAACATATTTAAACCATGAAGAGTATTATAGTTATCAATACATATACAAAGGATATATTGAAGCAAGATGACTATAGAGTGATGCACAAAGATTCGAAAGCAATAAGGAGTTTAACAGATCCATTAGAACTTAAAGAAACATTCAGATATGGACTATAGAGCTACAAACAAAGTATGTATTTTATATAGTCTACATTGAGTCATTACAGAATAGAATTATTAATATCATATAAATGATTTTTAAACTGCTTCAAATTTTCGTACTTTATCTAAAAGCTCTTTAAAATTGTTTATGATTTTTTCATATTTTTTTCAAGGTTGTTTGCATAGTTGAAAAATTACTTAAACGGTTTAGTTTTAAAAGGGCATTAGTGCCCTGTTGAAAACTTAATTAGTTGACCAGTTGAAATGTAACAGGCCAGCCGGTTGTAGTAACAGGTTGACCAGTTACATTCCAACAGGTCGACCTATTCAGGTTTAAAATGGAAAATTGTTGTTCTTTTCTGAACTTTGGTCGCAACTCTTCAAAAAATATCTTCTGCAACATTTTTCCGAATGGTCATATCTCTTTAATAGCATCTCCTCTCCATTATAAAAACCCTCTATTATCCTTAGGTGGAAAACCACTTTATGCTCTGATTCAATATTGCTATTTCCGAACTCTTTTTTATTTGTTCCCTTGATATTGCACTTTCAGCTCAAATGCTATATCATACTACTAATTAAAAAAATCCTATAACCACTTAAGATTCAACTCTTTGACTTTTGTTATGGTTGTAGGTGATTTGTACTAAGAATAACACATATAAGTGTATTCCAAACACATGGAAGTCTATGTTATTTCTGTATCCATGATGTAGTCCTATGTAGAGTCTCAAGTAGTTAGTATTATAATCCTGTGTATTAGCAGTGTTCCTGTGTAGAGCCTTAGGTGATGTATATAAGATACACGTTTCTCTAGGTTAAGATAGGGAAATGCTTATATCTTCACCATGTCACACACCCATTAGATGTGGTCATTTACTTACACACAGGTATATATATATTTATGTATATGTATATGTATATGTATGTATTATAGTTATTTGATATCCATTTATGTGCACAATCACTATTATGTAAATCTTATTTTAAATAAAATAGAATTTTAAAATGTTACCCCATATAACAATACCTTCTCAATATATTGAATATAAACATGTTATTTAATTGAATTAGAGTATTTTTTAATTTTTTCCCCTTAATTGTCCATAGCCTAGTGCACTCGAACCAATAATTGGAACTCCATATATAGTTAGTGCAAAGGTGATGAAAATCATGGAACAACGCTTCAATGGGGTTTGTGGCAGGAAATATATGAGAACCAAGGGAGCCAAGGTAGAGCTAGTCATAACCAACCTGTTGGCTTGAGAAATGAGAGTAAAGCTCTAGTTTCTCATAAATCTACAAGATTTGGTAGTGAGGTATTGGAAGTATAAATTCTTTTTCCTTACCTTATAGAGTTGATCCTAAGATAAGTAATGAGAAGTACATTAATGATGAAGCTAGCAATATGTTACAGCCTGGTTTTCTACATCGTTGTGGTAGGGGAAGAGGTTATAATAGAGATTTTTCAAGGTCAATATTTTTGACCAAAAGCCCTATAGTAGGCATTAAGGAATTTAAGAACGCTACAGACCGAACAAATATGACCGTTAGTGAAAATAAGGATATCATCAGCAAAGGAAAAGGACAAGGTAATTAGTGAGCTTTTGGGGAGAGATAAGTAATCGATGAGCCTAACAACCATGAGGTTATAGATGCCTTGACTGAGGGCTCTTGCATCTATGATGAAGAGTGTAGGAGATAGAGGATACCCTTGATGGACCCCTCTATCTAAATTGAAAGTCTTTAGGAGTCCAATTAATGAGAATAGAATACTAGCAGCTAGAGATGAATCTCCATACTGTATCAATGAAATACTTAGAGAATCTAAAAGCCTGAAGGATCTTAATAATAAAGAACCAAGAGATCCAGTCATAGGCTTTAGCTATATCAAGTTTTATGATAATATCGGGTCCATATATTATGTGACAGATTTGTGAGTTAAGTTCTTTGTTAAAGAGGATGTTGTCTGTGATCAATCTACTTATAATAAAGCTTACTTGAGATAGAGAGATGATTATTTGAAGGATTGGTGTGATTCTAGTAGTAAGAATTTTGGAGATCATTGTAACGACCCATGTTTTATGTATCGGAGGATCATAAAATACTATTATAATTCATATGAGGTTGTATGACTCTATAACTTCGAGAAATGACTTTTAGGGACATTTTCGACATCAATGATTTTGGTCAAATTTATATGTGACCAATTTGACCCTAAAAAATCTTGTAACCCCTATAACTTTTAACAAGAGTCGAATTCGGGTCTCAAACCACTTCCATTGCCTCAGGGTGATGGTTCTGATTCCGTAGAGTGGTCATAATAGAAAATAGGACTTACCGTTTGAGAGTTATTGTTGTTTTAAATTTTAAGGGCCTTCGAGAAGATATTATAACAATTAAACAGACCTAAACCCAAGTCCAGTAAGTCATTTTGAGTTTGTAGCTTAAAGGGGGTACTGGGGCTGAGAGGATTCACTTTTCATCTTCCCAAAACATTAGCAAGCCTCCATTATTCATCTTTTCACTTAAAAACTACACCTTTTCTATTTAAACTAGCTTAAATTGATCATTAGAGGGGTAATTAACATCATAAACTCAACAATTTGGCACCTTAGGGTTTGGGTTGCTTGCTATCCAATTTGGGTTTGGATCTAAAAGCAGTAATTTGGGTATCTGGTGAGTGATTACTTGATCTCACTATCATATACATGTTAATATGATTAAAGTTAGCATATTAATTTGATTTCTAAGTTAAATTATTGTTTTGGATGATATTTGCTAAAATATATGCTTAGTTAAATTGGTTTGACATGGTTGTTAGTATTTTAGTGTAGTTAGGAAAAGAGGTGGTCAATTTGGGGAAAACAAAGGCAAAACGACTTCAAATCAGATGAAATTTGGAGGAGGGACTCTAAAGCATGCTCAAAGCTCACAATTAAAATTGCATCGGGTTTGGAGCAAGAAAAAGGTGTCGGTACCGAGAGGTTTTGGTCGATGGAAAATCTCTCGGTGGGAAACCTCTTAGTGGGAAACCATTTGGTGAAGGCCTCTTGATGGAACTTCATGGATGCAAAGTGTGAGGTCCCTAGGTCGTGCTGGAGATATTTGTTTGTTCGCTTGGGGCTCGATGGCAATGCGATATCACGATGAAGGTTGAAGCTAGGTCAAGGGCTCTAATGTGATAGCTTCGCAACTTTAAAGAGTTAGTTTTATGTCTAATGGGGATGTCTAGAAGTGTTTTGATGATGGCAGCTTGATGTTGAAAGGAGTTGTGATGATCCACATCGGTAGGTTCTTTGAGTGTGACCCATGGATATAATGTTGAATGTTTCTATCATGGAAAGATGGGATGTGGAATGATCCCGTAAAGATGAATGGAAATGAGATAGAGCAAGAAGGGATTAGAAGATCGTGCAAATGGATCGTTGATACTTGGAGTGTTTCTTGTTATACTCAAAGTAGAGGTATTATGAGTGCACTCATTGTTACTTTAATTGGTACCCGGATCGGTGGAATGGATCCGTTTACTCTAGGCTGGCGGAATGGGTCTAGTAAGGGCACTGTATCGAGTATACTAGAGACCGGGATTTATCCATTAATCCCTAGTAGTGGAAAGGTCATATGAGTTATCATATCCAAAGCACACTAAGCGATAGTTATTATTGTTTGATGAATGATATGTTTGTTATGGTAGCTTCACTATCCACCCGTCATTCTAGGAATGTCACATGGTGTAGGTAGTCCTGGAAATCGATGCCCAAACATTCAGTAGTATACTAGGTTGTTGGAATGATTTATGGTATTTAGTAGAATAGCATATTATGATGTGTGTGCTAACTCTTTGGTTGTAGGGACAAGTCAGGTATAATTCTTATACCTTGTTCCTTACCATATCGAATTGTACAGTAATTTGGGATTCATTTATCGCTCACACCAGACTATTGTCTAACTCGAGGTTTTATGCTTTACTTCTTATTATCTTGGGTACTCTTGAATGAGTAGATTAGATAGCATGTCTTGGAGATTGCGGTGGATGTGCAGAGGTCAAGCAGATGGAGCAATCTCATATTATATATGGAATTACTTATGTGTATTCCGTTGTGCAACACTTTGGAGCCTCAAGCAGTGTTTGCTTATAATTTGAGACAATTTATTTAGGTTTATTCTTGTTTTTTATAAACTTTACTACCATGTTGTGTAACTCTGTGGAACTATGCTCTGATTTTGGATCACTTAGTTATTACTATCTCTATTGTTTTATCTGTGATGACTATTATATTTTATTCAATGTGCTATGAGATATACGATAGGTTTAGTGACTGGTCTTCTTTTCTTTTAACCCTTGGCGGTCATCCTACATCGGCCAGGCATGACAACAACGCACTATCTTATTATATTGCTGTCGGTGGTGTAGGGCGGTTGTCACAATCGCCTTGTTTGAAAAGTTACAAAGGTTATTGTCAAAATAAATATTAAGATTTTCAATTTTATTTATTAAGATGATATTGGTGGTAGTCCAACTCTATGGAAGGGAATCACCAATGAAGAAGGCTTAGATAGCAAGGATATGGTATGAGGATATAATATATTAGCATTTTTGGATTAAACAACCATTAAAGACATCAGGTCCAGTTACACTATCTTTATAAAGAGCAAAGACAGTCAGTTGTATCTCCTCTATGAATGGGTTGACATGGAGAAGATGGTTTTTTATTTCATCTAAAATATAAGGAATATGATTGAGAATGTCAAGGAGGCAGATGATGCCTAAGAAACTCACGAAAATAGTTTGACACAACCGTTTCAGTTTTATAGTGCAACCAAGACTAGCCCGCCTTTTTTGATTTTATGAATTGTTAGTTTTTTATGTTCTTATTGACAATGCGGTGAAAAAATTATTCGTGTCCCCTAGGATTGTCCATTTGATCCTAGCTTTTTTCTTCCAAAATATCTCTTCAATTTGAAGTTCCTAGTTTAAGTTGTCTTTGCTCTAATGTACTCCACATGATGGAGGGGAGTTGAATGTTATTCATTGACGTCCTCTTTGAGAGCAATCACTTTTTCAGCATTCATAACATGGTCAAAGATCTTAGAGAAGACCTCATTGTTCTAGATTATGGTAGAATTTTTGACACGCTTAAGTTTGGTAGCGAATACTTTCATGGAAGATCTAGGGACCGGGCAATCCTATGCCTCTTTGACCATGTCGAGGAAAGAGTGGTGAGTGGTACACATATTTTTGAATTGGAAAGGTTTCGAGATAAAGTCAGAAGTGGAGGTGAGTCGGGGAATCATAAGAGCATGATCAAAGTTAGTGTAGCGAAGATAGCTGCAACCAACAAAATGGGGCAACTGAACCATCCGTCATTATCGTAAAAACGGTCCAATCTAGTAGATATGTGGGCATCACCATCTATATTATTGCATCAAAATAAGCTAAAACCATAAAAGGGGTTTTCATGGAGGCCCGTAAAAAGGATCGTGGAGTTGAAATCCTTAATTGCATGATGGTTGGTAAAGGAGGCACTAATTTTTTCATTGTCATGAGCAATGATGTTGAAGTCCCCTCCAATAACCTAGGATGAAAAGCTCAGAGAGGTTAAGAAGAGGATATTGTCCCAAATCCCTATTTTTTCAACAATATTGCATTTAGCATAAACATAAGTAAAGAGTCGAGTTGGAGCATCAAGGATAGTTTTAAGAGATAACGATAGGACATGATCCATACTAAAGAAAAGGAAAGCCTTCCAATTATATTCCAAAGGATCCAGATCATACAATTATGATTAAATATGCCCCCATTAAAGTTAAGCATTTTAGTTAAAGCGAGAAGACTGTGATAATCAATGGGAGGTTATTTAATAGCGATAACACTAATGTTATGTTTAATCATGACAAGTATGAGCCTACAAATGATGGGGCCATTACCAATCGCCCTAATATTCCTAAGGAGTATGTTAATCATGATGAAACATGGGTAGATGTGGAAGCTTTATATTTTTAGCTAGGGACTATTGGGTACGGTTGTAGAGAGGAACATATTAAATAGAGTTCCTTTACTTGGTTCTAGAAGTGCCAAGTCAGGATGAATATGATGTAGTAAAGGAGTGGGCTAGGGAGGGAAGTGGTTCAAAAGACTAGGCTAGAGTAGTCGGGCCAATCCATGGTGAATTACAGGTAGCCATGGGACTGTCAAGGGGAAGGATGAAATTGGAAAGGTCTGACATGGATGGCAAGCTGTATTGCAGAGCGGAGTGGATAATTAGGAAGGATGTACAAAAGCTCGATAGGACAGGATGTGCATAGAAGCGGGTGAAGTTGATTTTCTCATATGCATATTAGTGGATTACATGTGTACATCGACATTAGGTGCGACAATTATAGATAATTAATAGGTAAGGAAGAATTAATGAAACACTGTCGATGAAGTGTTGCTTGTCAGTTGGCTTCCTAGCCAGAGAGTCCTCAATTCCTTCGATGCTTGCTAAGTTGTTACATGATTTGGATAGTCATAGAGAGTTGTAAGGAGAATGGTGTTATGCGGTCTGAGGAGTTTTTGAGGTAATCTTGAAATTGGGGAGCACACTCATTATCATCTAGTATGTCATCATCATCATAGCAATAGTCAAGCAAGCTCTTCATGCAATCTATGGATATAGAACTAGCATTAGGCTTGGTGGTAAACTAATGGAAAGTCGCACCAGTGTGTTCAGATTCAAACAAGACTAAAAAAGAATTGCGAGCAACATAGTTTGTAGTATGTGCTCAATTTGGATTGCATCGCTTGTTCTTAAGTTTGAAAGCAATGTCGATGGAATGAAGCCAATGTGAGATTGTAAATCCTTTGTGGTAGGGAAATGGTAAGATGAACTTTGGGTGAAAGCTGACGAGGACGAGATATTAGGATTGGAGACTGTGGCTACTGGTGCAATACATTGAGCTTGGAGTTAGGGTTGAGAAGATGGAGTAGGGAGAAGTGGGCTAGAGAAGGTAAGCTTATGGCATGCCTAATTAGGAATGACGACTGGATAGATGGGCTGAGAAGGCCTTTTTGAGCTTAAGAGAATAATGTTAAATAGGAAGCGGGCTGAGAGAAATGTTAGGGGAAATATGGTCTGGCTTAGAAACCTTGGGAAGAGGTAATGGTATTGTTAATTTTTGTAAAGCAGGGGTAGAGTTCTCGAGCTAAAGTTCGGGAGAGATGGGCTTGAGGTACGGGGGAGAGGTATTGGGTAATTGGCCCAACCCTACTTGTCGTTAAAGATATGATTATTTGTTTGGGTCTAACATAAACTTTGTGTCATAATGGAGGAAGAGGGAGATGAATAATTGTTGCTTCCAAAAATATTCAGTTGTGCTGAAAAATTGTTTACATAATGTACTAGCTGAGGAACTAAAGAATCTAAGTGTTCACGCAAAAAATAGTTTTGCAGATCAACGACCACAAGCACACTATGAAACCATGAAGCATCATGAGTGGATATTGGCTTAGTTGGTGAGGAAGCAATGGAGGTCGTAGGTGAGTTAGAGGGGGTACCAAAAATGAGACCCCAATGTTTAGCACTAACTTACCCATTCTTGTCATTGGGATGCATTATGTTGGCATCCACATTAGTAAGAGATCCATTCGCTTTGACATTTGTTTGTTTGTAATTAGCTATGTTTTGATTCTATTGATTCTTTGAGTGTAGGTGTAGGTAGTTGATGTTGCTTTATAGTTATGGTTGACAAAAACTTACTTACAAGGGAGGAGTTTTTTGCACCCTAACTTGCGACATTTAGCATAATAAGCTAGTAAATTCTCATACTCAATGTATTTCCAACAGTTAAATTTCCCTTCTTTCTTAACAAAGAGATGGGATGGTAGCGGTGATGCATGATCAACCTCCACACAAACACACAATAAACTAGGATAGTTTAGATTAATGGTGGTGTAACACTCTACCTTTATACCCATACCGCCCAAGAATATTACAAGTAATATTGTCGAGTAATGCAGAGAATAAGGCTAGATAGGAGCGACCATCCGTGTTTATTCCATTGGGCTAACACTATCATGTTTTTACCTTTATATCAAAAGAAATTTAATGACTTGACCAATCTCTACACAAAGCAAAAGACATGTTGGCTAATATAAATCTGAAAAATATGTTGCATAATTCAGAACACAGAATCACAGATCACATATCACAGCGGAAATTATAATATAGGCCAAATATATTACTTAGAGTAAGTCAACTCACATATATAAATACAAGTCCAAAAGTTAGACAAGTACAAAACATATATACAAGATCTAGAATAAAATGATACATCTAATATATATTTAACTCTAAAGCTAGCCCAACATCCAAGGTCATTGAATCCCTATACCTATCAAGTCTCGGTCCCACCCGAGTACTATAAAATTAATGGATTAGACTATCTCTACATAAAACTATATGAGATCACAAATATGTATTCATAGGATAAGAATGTTAGTAAACACTATAAAGTATGCAAAATATCTCATCAAATGATATATCATAAATAGTCACCATGCCATAAAGCCACCTCATGCATAACATCCGCAATCATTTCAAATATGGTGAACATGTGTATCGAATCAAATTAAAAGAACGCACAACAGCGTTTCATCATCTAGGACATCATATATTGCATGATAGCAAGTCAATCCTCAAAAGCAAAAAACTGCACAACAACAAGTTAAAACAAAATACATAAGACTGCATGACAACAAGTCAACATGGAAAGACAAGCACAAAGTAAGTTTAGGTAAAATAACTAATCCTATAGATATCTTGACTATAAGGGAATTCTTAGTGCGAGTTTCTCTATTCCAAGGGGAGACTAATAAGACATGCTCCAAGAGTTTAAGAAGGACTGACACTGATAAACTCCTACAACCATTATATACTCGATCCTCATAACACGAGGTGTGCCCATGGTGCCGACTACTAGCTTTTGTGGTATTGGGCTAATAACAGGTAAAGATACCATGACTCAAAGTGCGATCACCACAGTCAGCCGCTAAGGTGGTTACTAGCCTACAAGGTCAAGCGAAAGAATACACTAACAAACATGGCAAGCTATAGAAATAGCAAGCTTTCCCTAAGATAATATTTAATCAAAAAGTGTTACCTGCTCTTCAAATAGTAATCACTAAGTATCACCGCGTGTCCCATACCACTCGGTGTTGCTAGAGTATTTACTATCAGTTAATGTGATAACCCGCACCTTCCGACATGCCAATCCAAAACCTAGTGTGACTTTCGAATTTGCGTCATGCCAAGAAATATGGATCGTCGGGATTTATAACATTTCACAACACAAAGACTAATATAAGGAAATATAATCTAAGATATATTACAGTTTCAAAACTCACAGCGGAAAGAATAAAACATATAATACAAAAAAATATCCATCTTAAAAAATATCCAAATCACAGTCTCAAAAAACCAGTACATGATCTAATACAGAGTATTAGAAAATATCACTACTAGTCTAAAAAAAGAGATAAACTGTACAATAAGATAGATAAATACGTGGAGAGCAAATATGGTAAAAAGCAGTCTTTAAAGATAAGCTCAACTCCCTAAGTATCAAGAATGGACCGATCACCTACTGTCCTGTCCACCCATGGTGGGGAAAATGAAGGAAAGAGAATGGGTCAGACCAAAGTCTGGTGAATAAGTACAAGTTTAATATGTGATGATCATATGCAGTTACTTTAATAATACTCTAAATGATATAGAGTGTGATGCCATTGTCTGTGAATTCCAAATGTTTGTAACCTAAGAGTTCTTGTCTAGTACATTCCTACACTATATTTTATGTAGGCTAACTCAATGGATCCAAGGATCGAATTTCATATCTGACGATTGACCATCACTTTTAGAGTTATTCAATGTGTAAGGCATCACCCACTTGGCTACTAACAATGAAAAACACCGCCACTGGGCTACCGTGGAAATAAATTCCCACTACTATCACCTCTACTAGACTACTAGGAATGATTCCTCATCACTACGCCTTGAGAGGAAGAACTCTAAATGTCAACCCACCGGGTCGGTATTCGCTTCCACCTCACAATCATAGTGTTGGCCTCTTATTGCATGCTTTAAATCCTCACTTTTAACTGTATCACGTGCATCAGGAATCGTGCATACTAGGGCCTCCCATTGTGCCAGACCCACTCTATCAGGCATCCATGTCAGTCTGCACGTCCACTGTTGGAACCTCCTATGAGTGTCATTTTCGAAAATACATTGCCTCGAATCGATTACTAGATCCTAAATTGGGTAAACAATATTTACCCAATACCGCCACGACCTAGCGTTCGCTATTAGGTAACTAGCTTCCCTACAAGTCCTAACATGCTTTCAATTGCCCTTAAATAGGCCCACAACAATTCACATTTTATATATTTTTATTTTTTGTTTTTGGGCCTAATTAGGTCGAGGTTTAGTGCTGCAGTTTTCATTACGAACGGTCGACCGCTTAAACCATTCGGTCGACTGCTAAGGTTTCTAGCTCGACTAGTCGTGAAGTAAAAAATTAGGGTTCTGCGATTTTTCTTATGTCGATTCTTTATACATTTGATTCGTGTCGTTTGCAATATTTAATTAACCTTAAGTTGCTAAGTGACTAGTTTACTTATCAAATTGCCGTTCAAATTAAGGTTCATAAATTTAAGGTTTGCAAATTTGATGATAGAATAACTGTCGAGACAGGTAATTACATTAGCAACTTACTATAATTCAAATTCGAGGGTTTTAGCATATTCAGTTTGGGTTTAGCATTTTCAGTTTAGGGATTTCTAACATGCTAATCAATTAAAATAGTTTAAAGGTGATTTGAAATCAATGCTACATTTTATATGAACTCTAAAAGTGATTTTTAAAGAATATATTTAATATAACTAGTTTAAAGATAATTTCTCTTCATACTAAATGTATTTACTATATATTATTTTAATTAAATTAGGACAATGAAGTTCCCTAAAATTATGATGCAATTAAAATTCCAAAAATCATAGAAATTCAAAAAGCAGAAGAAATAGAAGAAAATAGAAGAAAGCAAAAGGAAGCAAAATGAAAATTAATCCGAATATTAGCTACATAGAGTTATACAAGCTTCAGGCGCTTCAACCAGTCGACCCGGAATCCCCATCCGTTTGCGGTGTATTGGTGGAACATACCGGTCGATGTGTATCACTTCTTGAAGCCTATAACTCCAGGCAACAATTCCTATGTTGAATAATATAACTTCCGGCAACTAAAACATGATCAAAAGGGAATTGAAACATCATAGATGAAGACACATAATCATTCAAACCAAGCATACAACTTGCAAAATCAAGGAATAGAACAATAGCTTGCAATTTCAACCATTTTAACTTTCAACAATACTACTTCAGGAATATAGATAGTTCATACACAAATAGGTACTGAAATCATCAATGATAAATTAATACATCAGCATGCAACCTAAACATAGATAGTGGTGAGGTTTACTCACCTTAAATCTTTGGAGAAGTTTGCCAAGTCAAGGTGATTGGCCTTGCTTTTCTTATTTCAGAAAACCCTAAATTACTCAACTAGAAAGAAGAACAAACGGAAATAAAAACATTGCAATTTCTAAAATCAAATGGTCTACAAGATGTACTAGGGATAAAGATCAACACCTAAATTTTTCTTTGATTTTCTAACAATTTATTTTGAATTAAACTGAGGGATTTTGCTTTAACTTTAGAGGAGGTGAACATGTTTTCTTTCACTATTTTATTTCTTGACGTTTGAACATATAGGAAAAGAAAAGAGGAGAAATTCCTTCTCTCGTTTCTTTTAGTTTGGGCCTTAGGTTGTAATAAACCCAATAAGAAAATAATCCTTATTTCTTTTCAATTCATCTCCAATCAAAGTTTTCAACACATTTCAAATTATAATCTTTAATAATTATTACTAATTACTTTTTCCCATTTATCTTCTTTTCATGATATCAAATTATAAACATTAATACATCCTTTTTAAGTCAAATTTCTAAATACACCTTAAATATTATTTATAGAATAATCATTTCTTAAACTCTTCTTATCAATAATTAAATAATTTAACAAATGAAATCCCAATGTATAATTTAAAATTGATTAATTACAATTTAAACACTTCTTAATCCTCTTTATAATAATTAAAATAATTTTACAAATAAAATCTCTATTTTTCTTATACAATAGATTTATTTATAAATTACAAAATATTAATTCCATATCTTAAATTTCCTAAAACCAATTAAATTTAATATTCTCATTCTTATAGAATTTATCAATTTTCATAAAAGAATACAAATTAAAATCTCTCCATATTTCAATACTTGAAAATTCAATTTCTCATTTAAATCTACAATTTAAGTCATTATTTATTTTATTTAAGTAATTCCAAAATCAGGGTTGCTACAAGTGCACAAGTATTAAGAGCATCTTTGTTATACAAGTGTGCCAGTAAATAAGGAAATGATACCGAAACTGGGTTAAGAAAGTATCAATTTGGGATCAAAAACGATGAACCATTTAAAAGCTTTCATTTAACTATTGAAAATGGAAAATCCAAATTCTAAGAAAGTCTTCCTTGCTAATAAGTTGAACCATTATGTATTTCTTATCGATAATCCCAATCTTAAATTGAGTAATAAGGGAGAACTTTGCAAACAGTTTCTGAATGCCTTTCACTGGTGGTCTATTACCATAGAACCTACCAATCAAATGAATTTGTATGGTTTGGTGGACCATTTTGTTTAGAGAACTAGACAGTTGGCTAGCCCTTGTACAAGATCTTTGGCTTACTAGTTTTGGGAGCATCAATACCTAAGACAATATTGGAAAAACTCTTCCTTTCATCGCTTGACTGTTGTTGATTAGAAGGAGTTACAAGTGTTTCGGTTCCATCGGAAGGGGTTGGTTGTTGTTATGCTATGTTTTTGCATATAAGGGGAGGAACATCATCAAGAAGAGGTGGTGGCTGTGGGCAGTGGGTTGGTACCATGGCCAGAATGATGTGCGAAGTCGGATGTAAATAGATCTGGTATTAGACAGAAGGTGAGAGAAGAAGTACGATAAAGGAAAGGAAGTGTGGGTGTAACACCCCTAATTTTGATTACATTATTCAGGAGATTTAATTAGATAAATTAAATAGAATAATGTAAATCTTAAGGTGATAAGGGATTGAGATTTTAATAAATACTTAGAGGCAGAGCAAAATTAAATAAATAGGGTACAGATGGTTATACATGTTAACTAATCAATACATGGGTATTAGGACCGCACTATATTTTCATTACCCTTATATTGTCGTTCCTTATACCATTCACATTCATTTTATAAAATGTAAACAAACGTAAGAAAAGAAAGAGTATAGCTGGCTATTGCTAGGAGAAAAAGGATAAAAAAAAATTCAAGTAAAGCTAAGGATTTAAGCAAGAGGAATTAATCTCAATCAAATCTCAAAGTCCTTATCATAATCTAGGTGAATAATAATCTAGATCATCTCTATTTTGTTTTATGATCATTTTTTTTCGGGTTTAAGATTAAATCCATTATTTTGGTGATTTTTGATTGATGATATGCTTAGATTTGTACATGCTGGGTTCAAACAAAATAATTTGATAATTATTTTATATGGTTTTAAGGGTAAAACCGATTGTAATGATTTTCGTATGCCACGAGAAAATTTTATGTTATGTAAAACATGATTTTAGAGATGTGTTTTAATAATTTTGCAAGCCATAGAAAATTTATTATGAATTTTGAAAGATAAATATGTATAATTGGGTTTGGAAATTAATTTCGATTATTTCATGAAGTATTGGGTTTGGAATTTTTATATGTTAGATAACATATTGAAGGCGAATTGCTGTAATTTTTGGGGATTTTTGCTAAGTAATTTACTATAGAAATAAAAATATTTTTGATGAAGGACTTATTTGTTCTATTAGTTTTGCTTAATGGAAGGGCTTATTTGCTAAATTAATCCTTGTTTAGATCTGAAATTATCCGGCAGTTATTTTTGTAAAGGATTTGAAAAGTTATGGCAACCAATCACATGTTTACAAGTAAGCGGGTTAGTTAGAAAGTATTTGCTTTAATTGGTTTTAAATCAGTTTTTACCCAAAAAATGGGTTTCGCCACTTTCAGAAGCACCTTTCGACCTTATGCTTTCGCCTTCAACTAAGTCGAAACCTAGCAGGTCAAAACCAACTAAACCGAAAGTAATACACAAGGTATCACAATGATGGTACGTAGTGGATTGGAGAAAGGCAGAAGGCATGGTGTTGGAACATAGCTTTTGATGGGGTTGATATCTTTGTTTTACTTTCAAATGATAAGCGCCTGCCTTGTTTTAATAAAAACTTCTGAAGGAGTCGAAACATGAGCTTTCAAAAGGGTCTTCTAAGTAGCTATCGAAGTGGGTTGCCATCATTTAGTTTAAAAGTATAAGCTTTCAAATGAGTTCCTTTATTTATAGAACAATGCTCTCGAAAAGGTTGGTTTCGACCCAGTCAAAACCCAGCTGCCGTTCTTTTACTTTTCGAGTGGATTGAAGTCATCAACCAATTCGAAAGGTAGCCTTTGTTTTAAACATGTACTAAGCCACTTATTAAAACTTTCGAAAGATTTAAGGGTTTCGAAGGCAATGTCTTCGAAAGGGGGTTTCGAAGTTAACCTTCAGATGTTTTAATTAAATGCTTTGAGCTTTCGAAAGGATGGTTCCGAAGCCATCAATTTTCCACGAACAAATTTATATAAAGATTAAAGGTTTCGAAAGAGGTACTTTCGCTTGTATTCACTTAGACCCCTTAAGTTATGTTTTAAATTAAACCTACTGGTTTCGAAAGGGGTACTTTCATATAGTTTCAAAGATATGCTTCTATAATTGAATGGTTTCACTTTAATACATTCGAAAGGTTTCGAAAGAAAGGTTTTAAAGTGTTTTGAAAGGCAGGTGCCTAGAGTTTTGAAAAGAAGATTTTAATGCTTTCGAAAGGAAGTTTTCCATTGGTTTCAAGAGTAATGATTAAAGGTTTCAAAAGCCTTAGTTTTCAAAACAAATAACCCAATCTCATTTTAAAGGAAAACCATGACATAATAAAAGAGTTTTGAAATGATTTTAAATATGGAGTTTTCGAAGAAGTTTTACTTGATTAATAGGTTAAAGGGATTAACCAAGTTTTATATAAAATGATTTCAAGGATATTAAACCATAGGTGTTGGTATTATTATGTTATTATGTTTACTTCTTTATATATATATATATATATATATATATATTCACACTGTAATGGACCCATAATTGTATTTTGGGGATAGGCAGAATAACCAGTTAAGTTGACCCAGTAGTGAATATTAATTAAGTTAATTCCTGAATGAGTAGAATTGCATCCAAGAGGTCAGATAGACCAGAATGTAGGATGCCAGAATATTGACTAATAAAGTTTTTAGGCAGACATGTTCATAGTAAATCCATGAAAACTATGTTTAGGAAAAAGTTATTGGCAGGGGCCAAAGGTTCATAGTAAACCCATGAAATATGATTAGAAAGGGTTATTGGCAGGGGCCAATAGGTTTGTAGTGAACACATGAAAACTATATCCGGATTAAGTTATTGACAGAAGTCAATGGGTTCATAGTCAACCCATGAAAACTATGATAATAGAGAAGTTATTGGAGATACCAATAGGTTCAGGGAGAACCCATGAAACAATGAAGTTATTGGCAGGGGCCAATAGGTTCTTAGTGATCCCATGAAAACTATGAAACCGGATAGGGACTCCATAAACATTAAACGGGTTAAGTTAGCCCATGAAAACTAATAGGTTAATAGTGACCCTAGAAACTATAACTAAGACGGATAGTCAGAATGAATGGGGATGGGAAATCCAGAATTGATTTACTTGTTTTCATATCATCATAATATTTTTGAATTTTTATGTTTTATCCATTGTGGATGTAGGAGCACAGTATATGGTTTTATAAGGCTTTAGGATACTAGTGTGGGGAAAACCCGTCCTACTAAGCGGTGTGGTCTCACTTGATATCTGAATGGTTTGAGATGGTAGATTATTATTCATACCAGGCTTATGTCTGATTTGAAGTTTATGTTTTCCCTTAAACTCTCGAGAGCTCAATTAATTTTGAGTAGTTTGAGAGTTGAGGTTTTTAGGTACCTCTTTAGACAAATAAGCTTCCAGAGACGCGCAAGCGGAATGATAGCTATTAAGAGTTCTTTTTTATTTTGATTCCACTATGATTTGTTGTAGAGGAAAAGATGTTTAATTTCCTAGTTATATACTCCGATCATCGAATGTGGCATCTTCATATGTCGCTCTTGGCGTATATTGTAATAATTATATTTTCTTTGAATGTGGTTCTTGTATTGGGATTATGTAATGAATTTGAAATGCTTTGAAATGGAATGACAAAGTTGTTTTTTGATTTAAAAAAATTCCCATATCCATGTGTTTATGTTATATCAATGTATTTAACATTATCATATTTGGTCGTCGAGGATTAATAACTATGAATAACTGCAGCATCCATAGCCATTAGTTTTGGGCCTCCAAGTGGAGGGTGTTATAAGTTGGTATCAGAGCATAGGTTTATGAAACTTAAAAAAATGTAAACCTAAAAGATTTTCAAATATAATCCAATGAATTGGAGAATAAGATTGGGGTTTGGGTTAACGCTATAGTAACGTACTTGTATTTGATATATAGATATATGTATAAGTACGTATTCCCCTCTCTCTTATACCGTTCTTCTATATCTTATTAAGGCTCGTATGCAGATTTACGAGAAAGAAGATATGGAGGTAGGAAACAGAAGAGGAAATCTTGGTGGAGAAAGCACCACAACTAATGGAAATGCTTGACCCACTAGGAGGAACTCGGGTCGACAGGCTAATTCTAACCAAAATACAAATGCAAATGCGAGTGCTAGAAATCCACCAGTAGATATGGGGATAATGTATTCGTTTTTCATCAATATGATGCAAGTAGGAACTGCTGCTGGAGTTGCTGGGAATGTTGGAGGAGCTAATCATGTGGCTCCAGTTGGGAATAACTATGCTAAAGTAAGCATAAACTACACTAGTCTTGGAGGAAAACTGTTTATAGGAATGGAGGATGCTATAGAAGTTGAGAATTGGCTATTGCACTGTGAGAGAATCTTTGCTGATTTGGGTTTGGATGATGAGCAGAAGAGAAGGCTGGCCTCTACGCAGTTGCAAAGGGAAGCACTTCATTGGTGAAATAGTGTTACTGTCGGAGTTTCGGAGGAGGAGTTGAATTAGGCAGATTTTAGAAGAAGATTTGAACAAAGGTTTTTATTTGAAGTTGCTAAGTCAGCATTGATGCGAAAGTTTATGGATTTGGTGTAGGGAGGGATGTCGGTAATTGAGTATGCTACTATGTTTGATGAGTTGTCCCGATATGGGTATGTTATGATAGACACCGTTATCCGAAGGAATGAGAGGTTCATTCGGGGATTGAGGCCTGAGATTGCCAGGGCGACCCTGCCACATATCCTTGATCCTTGTAATGTAGTTGTGGAGATGGCAATTTCCCACGAAGAGATGCTTGCTATTTGTGCTAGAGAAAAGCAATTTAAACCCAGGGTTCTCAGGAAAAGAAGAGAAAGTTCTTTAAGAAGAAGGGAGCCGAGAAGGGAGAGGCTACCAAGAAGGAAAAGGCTGATTTAGTTTCTTTCAAATGTGACAAGAAAGATCATTACATGAGTACATGTCAGACAAGGGGAAGAAGGCTGCAAGTAAGAAGAATGTAAAGTGCTTCAACTGTGACCAAGTTGGGCATTATAAGAATCAGTGTCCAGAACCAGTTAGGACAGATAAGGGAAAGGTTTTTGTTGTTGGACCATCATCTGGTAGGCCAACTAAAGCTAAAAAAGGGAAGACTATGATGGATGGTACGCTTTTAATTCATAGTATACCAGTTATGATACTATTTGATACCGGTGCATCACATTCATTTATATCTCAGAGTTTGGTTGATAGGTTATGCTTAGAACCCACATACCTTGTTACTTCCTTAAGGGTTGCGAATCCAATAAGAGGGTATGCAACTCTAGGGATGAGACGTGACCAGTTAGAACTAAACTTGTTAGGTCATAAGTTTGCATGTAGTCTGCATGTTTTCGATTTCGTAGATTTTGAAATCATTTTGGGTATAGATTGGTTGAGTAAGTATGAGGCTAGGATATTTTTCCAGGATGGGGAGATATCACTAAGACAACTTGATAATCATAACCGAATTATATTCTCAGTGGATAATATTGACCGGAGTAGTTGTGCTTTGTTAAGTGCTATGGAAGTGGGAGAAGAGTTAAGTCAGGTTCGAGTAGTAAGAGAGTTTGTAGATGTCTTTGAACTAGTTATGGGACTACCACTAAAACGAGCTATTGAGTTTCGGATAGATCTTGTGCCAGGAGCTGAACCTGTAAGTAGACCACCTAGCAGGATGACACCGACCGAGATGAAGGAATTGAAGATGCGGCTAGTGCATCTAGAAGGAAGGAATTTTATTAGACCAAGCAGTTCGCCTTGGGGAGTAGCTGCAGTGTTCGTGAAGAAACTAGATGGATCGTTAAAGGTGTGCAATGATTATCGTAAGTTGAATGAGAAGATGATTAAGAATAAGCATCCTTTGCTGAGAATCGATGATCTATTTGATCAGTTGTGTGGAGCAAAAGTGTTTTCTGAGTTGGATTTGACGATAGGTTTCCATCTGTTAAGAGTGGTAGAGTATATTATTCCTTTGACAACATTTCAGACTAGGTATGGTTCGTACAAGTGGTAAATAATGCCATTCGGGTTAACAAATGCACCTGCTTTCTTCGTGGTTTTGATGACCGAGTCTTCCAAGAGTATTTGGATAGGTTCGTGGTGTTTATAGATGACATTGTGGTATACTCTAAGGATGAAAGAGAGTATGAGGATCATCTTAGTGTAGTACTTGAGGCGTTGAGGCAGCATCAGAGATGTTAAGTTTCTTGATCACGTGTTTACAGAGAAGGGGTTGTCAGTTGATCTAAATAAGAACGAAGCTGTTAATAATTGGAAGAGACCAGAGATGGTGACTGAGATTAGAAGTTTTCTTGGAATTGCTGGCTATTACCGGAGATTCATCAAGGATTTCTCGCGGATAGTAGCACCTTTGACTAAGCTAACCAGGAAGGATGTGAAGTTTGTTTGATCCAACAAATGTGAGGAAGCATTCCTTAAGTTAAAGCATTTGTTGACCAATACACTTGCGTTAGTAGTTCCAGACGGAAACCAAGGATCGGTGGTGTATATTGATGCATGTGGAACTAGATGAGGAGCTGTGTTGATGCAGAAGGGTAAAGTGATTGCCTACGCTTTAGGACAGCTTAGACCGCATGAAGTGAGATATCCTACTCATGATTTGGAATTGGTTATGGTGATCTTCACATTGAAGATTTGGAGGTATTATCTCTTAGGGGATAGATTTTGGGTATACACAGACCATAAGTCTTTAAGGTACTTATTCTTTCAGAAGGAGCTGAATATGAGACAGCAGAGGTGGTTGGACGTTTTAGCTGCTTATGATTTTAGTATAGAGTATACTCCTAGGAAGGGAAATAAAGTAGCGGTTGCTCTTAGCAG
Organism: Allium fistulosum; assembly: GCA_030737815.1. Taxonomy (NCBI): domain Eukaryota; kingdom Viridiplantae; phylum Streptophyta; class Magnoliopsida; order Asparagales; family Amaryllidaceae; genus Allium; species Allium fistulosum. Next base: position 796,712,304 of record CM060908.1, read on the forward strand.
AAGACATCAGAATGTGGTGTTATCCATGTTGGCAAAGTGGAAAGACTTAGAAGCTTTGACTACTTGTAGTGTGTAGTTAAGATCGACTGCTAGTTCTAGTCAGAGTACCGCCATGTTATCCTGTTTAGAAGTTCGACCAGTATTGATCGAGAGGATTGCTTCTAAGCAGGAGGAGGATCAAGTATTAGCCGAGAGGATTAGAAGGCTTGAGGTTGGAACCGAGATCAATGATCTAAAAGATTTTAGTCTTGACCAGAAGGGATGGTTGAGAAAGAAGGGACGGTTGTGTGTTCCGAATGTTGAGGACTTAAGGAAAGAAGTTCTTGAAGAATGTCATCGATATAAATTTAGGATTCATCTTGGAGGGACCAATATGTATGAGGATATGAAGAGGAGCTTCTTTTGGAAAGGTATGAAGAGGGATGTCGGCGTGTGGGTTAGGCAATGTGCAAACTGTCAACAAGTGAATGCCGAACATCAGAAGCCGAGTGGATTGCTTCAACCTTTTGAGATTCCAGTTTAAAAATGGGATTCGATATACATGGATTTTATTAACAGATTTCCAAGGTCAAATAGGAGAAATGAAAGTATATGGGTCATAGTGGATAGGTTGACCAAAAGTGCCAATTTCATTACAGTTAAGTCAATCAGGACGGCACTTGTTTTAGCTAAGTTGTTCATGAAGAACATAGTTAGAATACACGGGATTCCTAGTAGTATAGTCAGTGATAGAGATGCTTTGTTCACTAGTGAATTCTAGGAGAGTCTACAGGATGTGTTAGGCACTAAACTCTAGATGAGTACTGCATATCATCCTCAGACGGAGGGGCTAACAGAGAGAGTCAATAAGGTACTCGAGGATTTATTGAGAGCTTGTGTATTGGACTTTGGTATATCTTGGGAAGATCACCTACATTTGGTTGAGTTTTCCTATAATAATAATTATCAGACTAGTATAGGAATGGCGCCTTTTGAAGCTTTGTATGGAAGGCCATGCAAATCATCAGCATGTTGGTTGGAGACTGAAGATAGATTGGTCTTAGGTTCAAATCTGGTCAGAGAGGATTGAGTTAATCCATGAAAGGATGAAGGAAGCTCGGTCCAGATAGAAGAGTTATGCAGATAAGAGGCGTAAAGACCTAAAATTCTCAGTTGGAGATAAGGTTTTCATTAAAGTATCACAGTTGAAGGGTGTGGTACGATTTGAAAAGTCAAGGAAACTGGCACCGAGGTATGCTGGTTCATTCCAGGTTATAGAGGGGATTTGAAAGCTCGCATACAGAGTAGATTTGCCGAGCAGTATGGCAGGTGTCCATAATGTATTCCATGTGTCTCATCTTCGCAAGTATGTGCATGATCCAGAGACTACTATTCCTCCGACCGGGTTGGAAGATCTGATAGTAGAGCCAAATTTGACTTTTGTTAGGCAACCAATCAGGTTTGCAGTGAGAGATGAGAAAAGATCGAGGAACAAGATAGTTAGGTTGGTGAAAGTTCAGTGGAGCGACGACGAGAAGGACTATACTTGGGAGACAGAAGACATGACTAGAGATACTTATCCTGATCTGCTTTGAGGGTATATTAGCTTTTACAGATAGTTGCTAGTCAGGTAGGCTAGTATGGTTGTTAGGAGATGTTACAGATGATTGCTATATTTAGTGTTTAGTCCTTACTGAATTTCGAGGAAGAAATTATTTAAGGACTGTAACACCCCTAATTTTGGTAACATTATTCGGGAGATTTAATTAGATAAATTAAATAGAATAATGTAAATCTTAAAGTGATAAGGGGATTGAGATTTGAATAAATACTTAGAGGCCAAGCTTAATTAAATAAATGGGCTACAAATGGTTATACACGTTAACTAATCAACGCAAGGGTATTAGGGTAATTGCCGCCCTATATTTTCAATACCCTTATATTCTCGTTCCTTATACCATTCACATTCATTTTATGAAATGCAAACAAACGTAAGAAAAGAATGAGTACAGCCGGCCATTTCTAGGAGAAAAAGGAGAAGAAAAATTCAAGTAAAGCTAAGGACTTAAGCAAGGGGAATTAATCTCAGTCAAATCTCAAAGTCCTTATCATAATCAAGGTAAATAATAATATTTATCATCTCTATTTTTTTTATGATCATTTGTTTCTGGGTGTAAGATTAAATCCATTATTTTGATGATTTTTGATTGATGATATGCTTGGATTTGTACATGTTGGGTTCAAACAAAATAATTTGATAATTATTTTGTACGGTTTTAAGGGTAAAATGATTGTAATGATTTTCGCATGCCATGAGAAAATTTTATGTTATGTAAAACATGATTTTAGAGATGTGTTTTAATTTTAATAATTTTCCAAGTGTAACAACCCAGGATTTGCATTACCAACTAATAAATAAAAGTTAGGATTTTTATTTATTTTAATGAAGCATAAAAGGTTTTGGAATAACAAAATTTATGTGAAAAAGGCTATTTTAATTAAATGGGAAATATGGGATTTTAAAATGAGGATAAAATGTTATTTTTGGAAAGTTAAATATTTTAGGAGAGATTTTTAAACGGGTTTGGATAAGAAAAATGAGTTTTATAAACATACATGAACACTTAGACTAATTTTTGGAAAACATGTAAATAACTCTCTTCTTATTGGGTTTCTAAACCTAGCCCAATAACCCACCCTAAACCTCCTCTATAAATTATCTCATACTCTCCAAACCTCATTCATTCATCCCTAATCAAAACCCTAATCATTTCCTAAAGCTTTCATAACAAAAATGGCCTCTATCTTCATCTCCTTCTAGTTTTTGCTTATGCAAGTCATTCTATGCAAAGGTAATGCAAATACCCACCTCAAATCCATTTTTATATCTCTCTAATTTCTGAAATTTAATTGGTAACACATGTTTTATGTGCTTTTTTGATCTTATAGCCTCCTAATCATCTTTTGCTAACTTGGGTTGATGCTATAGTAGTCTTTGTTGCTTTTGTGAGAGGTATATTGCTAAAAACCTCTTCTAATATGTGTTTAATCATCTTTTGATTTCAGTAATCATTTGGTAACACATGTTTTATTATGTAACATGTGAATCATAGCTCTTTGATCCTCTTTGCTTTCATTTTGGGTGTGCACACAAGTTGCTTGCTATATTGGTTGAGGTAATATATGCTAGCTGAAATTATAATTAGTTTATTGCTGTTAGTAAATTAGGCATATCCCATTCATCTTAAATCGGAATTAAGATTTTCTTGATGTTATGGAAAGCTTATTCTATAGGCTATAACTTTCATGTTTTGAGATTTGCCTAATTTTGTGGTTTGAATGGTCGAAATCACGTTTGTTTGTCGCTGACCTGACAACAAACTACAAGGTTGATAAAATAAAACCCTGAAATTGATTTGGCTATAAGTTACTCGTTTCTTATTCAAATCTAATAATTTTGGATGTTCTGGAAAGCTTAGATTTAGGGCTAAAACTTTCATGTTTTGAGTTTCATGAAATTTCGATGTTAATTGGGTCAAAACTGTGCATTCTTACTACTGTCCCGAGAGCACATTGACAGTGATGTAGAATTTAAATCTGAGAATTGTTTTAGTCATAAAATTTTCATCCCCAATCGGAATTTGACGATCTTGGTCATTCCAGAAAGTTTAAAACATATGCTACAATTTTTGTTCAGTGAGTTTTCTGTAATTTTGCCATTTAGATGACCTGAAATGCGTTCAAAGACAGAAGACCAATTTTGTCTTTAACAAGTTATCTTGAGTTTCAATCTGATATTGTTTTGCCTATATCTCTCTCGTTTTTTATCCGAATTAGATAATTTTGGATGTTCCAGAAAGCTTAAAGTATATGCTACAATTTTTGTTCAGAGTTTTCTATAATTTTGAGTCTAACTAGGTCAAAAATTGGTTTTTCTACTATCTTCCCGAGAGCGATACACATATTAGCTCTGTGGATGAAACTGAAACTATTTTGGTCATAACTTTTGAGCCGCTAGTCGGAATTTGACGATTTTGATCTCGTTGGAAAGATGGAGTTATGAAATCCATATCTGGAAAGTTTGGTCATCATCTGAGTTCATTAGACTCTTCAAATTTCCTGTCAAAGTTGAACCCAGATCGCTGTGCAAAACAGTGCATTTCATGTTTCTGTGTCCGACTTTGGGACGTCGCTACGCCTTCGTTTCAAGTCGGAATCGAGTAATTCTTTTTGCGTTCTGAAGTAGGAATGTCGTTATACGTTCCTACCAATTTTCATGCCATTCGGATTCAGTCTGCTGGTCCGAATAATTTTCCGAACTTGGGTTCGCGTCAGTTTTGGACTATTTTCCAACACTTAGAATATTTTCAGTGATTTTCTGGTTTTATCGATTTCTTTGAGATTTGTCTCTGGATTTTGTACACGGGCCTTATAAAAAGGTTTTAAAAGGATTTTTCGCTCTGAAATGGCTTTCGAAATTATTATATAATATTATTTTTAATTAGTAGACTATTTACTCCATAATAAGAGAGTTTTCAAAAGCCGTTTTAGAGTGTTCTCAAAATCATTTATAAATCCGTTTCGAACCATTATTTGCTATAATAAAAATCTCACACTCACTTTTTAGCACGTCAAGCGAAGTGGAAAGGTGCTTAAACGGTAAGGAAATCTCCGACCTATGGAACCGTGTGTATTTTCTTTCCGGTTAATCCCCGACCTATTCGATTGATCGTTTTGACCTTTGGGTCTAGTTTACCGATGATACGAGGTGGACTTTTTATTGTTTGGAGTGTGAGCTTGCTATTGGTTAGTAAACCGTTTAGTGCGAACGTGGGGTATGGGACTCATCGTTAACACTTTACGGGTTCCTCTCCAAGAAGTTTGTGACACATTAGCCTCTGGGCAGCCAGTACTGGACCTCTGGGTCACCACGCCTCTGGGCAACCGTCTCTGGACACCTGTTTTATGGAGCAGTTTCTTTTTCGGCATGTGCCTCTGGGCCTTTATCCTTCTAGGAAGGATCTCGCCGTCTCGTGCGTTCCGCATCTGTGCGAGTGATCGATCACAACTCTACAGTACTTGGCAATAACGACTCCGGTCGGTGCACGTGCTATACTTGTATTATCTGAGGATTTTTATATCCATTCGAGTACCGCCATTCGGTGTTGGTTCTATGGAACCATACGATGTAAGTGCGATTACCTTATGGATTCACAGTGTCTCTGGACACTGCTTTTCAGTGTTTGATTTCATTGACTTTTCAGTATATCCCCATTGCTCTTTGGAGCATCGATCTTTGCTTAGGCATTGATTACAGACTCTGGTCACTCTTTGGATTATTGCCTATGGGCAACTTTATATAGCTTTGGCTACGCCGATGATATGAGGCGATTTTATTTATTCAACACTTTGGTGCTGATATTCTCTTTGGAGATTTTTACTATTGATTGATGATTAGAGACCGTCATTATATTCATGTGGTCCAAAATACTCTTTTCTTAGGAAAAGTACTATTTTATTTATGTACCGCATTATTATATATCTCAGTTATTACTGATTGTTTAGCTAGTCTGACCCGAGTGTTTTTCGCTCGGGTCAGACCGAGTTGTTTCAGGTTAGGTCTCTGGACAAAGCTTCTGTGCTTCCGCTTGGACATTATCTGCTATGCTGATAGATAGCGCTTTTATTTGTCCACTATTCCGCTACTCTATTATTATTCAGACTTTGATATGTACATATTTTTGACTCACATGTGTGGGTAGTGGCTTTGTACCCACTTAAAGTATTTGGATCTGTATTGACAATGTATTGTCCTGGGATTTTATATCTGTTATGTGATTCTGTTCTGTGATGTTTTATCATTTTATTACTATGCTTATTCTGATAGATCTTTAGCCATTGTAATTTCGTTATAAATATTTATTGAATATGTCGAACCACTTGGAAAAAAAATAGATACCACCCTTTCGACGTATTCAGTAGATAGTTATAGCTTGATTACAAATGGTCGCTTCCACTATACTCTATTCTCCGCTTTAACAGACGGTATTACTCCCGTAATACTCTTTGTTATCGTGGGTCTCAGAGTGGGGCGTTACACCAAGCCATAGAAAATTTATTATGAATTTTCAAAGATAAATATGTATAATTGGGTTTGGAAATTAATTTCGATTATTTCATGAAGTATTTGGGTCTGGAAATTTTATATGTTAGATAACATATTGAAGGCGAATTGCTATAATTTTTGGGGATTTTTTCTAAGTAATTTACTATAGAAATAAAAATATTTTTGATGAAGGACTTAATTGTTCTATTAGTTTTGCTTAATGGAAGGGCTTATTTGCTAAATTAATCCTTGTTTAGATCTGAAATTATCCGGCAGTTATTTTTGTAAAGGATTTGAAAAGTTATGGCAACCAATCACAAGTTTACAAGTAGGCAGGTTAGTTATAAAGTATTTGCTTTAATTGGCATTAAATTAGTTTTTACCAGAAAAGTGGGTTCTGCCTCTTTTAGAAGCACCTTTCGACGTTATGCTTCCGCCTTCAACCAAGATGAAACCTAGAAGGTCGAAACCAACTAAATTGAAACCAATACACAAGGTATCACAATGATGGTATGTATTGGATTGGAGATAGACGGAACACATGTTGTCGGAACGTAGCTTTCAATGGGGTTGATGCCTTTGTTTTACTTTCAAATGATAAGCGCCTGCCTTGTTTCAATAAAAACTTTGGAAGAAGTCGAAACATTGGCTTTCGAAAGGGTCTTCTAAGTAGCTTTCGAAGAGGGTTTCCATCATTTAGTTTAAAAGTATAAGCTTTCAAATGAGTTCCTTTATTTATAGAACAATGCTCTTGAAAAGGGTGGTTTCGACCTAGTCAAAACCCTGCTGTCGTTCTTTTGCCTTTTTAGTGGATTGAAATCATCAACCGATTCAAAAGGTAGCCTTTGTTTTAAACCTATACTAAGCCACTTCCTAAACTTTCGAAAGAGTTAAGGGTTTCGAAGACAGTGGCTTCAAAAGGGTGTTTCGAAGTTAACCTTCAGATGTTTTACTTAATGCTTTGAGCTTTCAAAAGGATGATTCTGAAGCCATCAATTTTCCCCAAACAAATTTATATAAAGATTAAAGGTTTCAAAAGAGGTACTTTCGCTTGCATTCACTTAGACCCAATAAATTATGTTTTAAATTAAACCCAATGGTTTCGAAAGGTGTACTTTCATATAGTTTCGAAGCTATTCTTCTATGATTGAATGATTTCACTTTAATAAATTCGAAAGGTTTTGAAAGAAAGGTTTTAAATTATTTCGAAAGGCAGGTGCCTAGAGTTTTGAAATAAGATTTTAATGCTTTCGAAAGGAAGTTTTCTAATGGTTTCAAGAGTAGTGATTAAAGGTTTCGAAAGCCTTAGTTTTCAAAACAAATAACCCAATCTCATTTTAAAGGAAAGCCGTGGCATAATAAAATAGTTTTGAAGTGATTTTAAGTATGGAGTTTTTGAAGAAGTTTTCCTTGATTAATATGTTAAAGGGATTAACTAAGTTTTATATAAAATGATTTCAAGGATATTAAACCATAGGTGTTGGTATTATTATGTTATTATGTGTACTTCTTCATATATATATTTATATGCATATATATATATACACATACATTGTAATGGACCCATAACTGTATTTAGGCGATCGGCAGAATAATCAGTTAGGTTGACACAGTAGTGAATATAAATTAAGTTAACTCCTGAATGAGTAGAATTTCATCAAGGAGACCAGATAGACAAGAATGTAGGATGCCAGAATGTTGGCTAAAGAAGTTGTCAGGTAAACATGTTCATAGTAAACCTATGAAAACTATGTTTTGGAAAAAGTTATTGGCAGGGGCCAATAGGTTCATAGTAAACCCATGAAAATTATGATTAAAAAGAGTTATTGGCAGGGGCCAATTGGTTTATAGTGAACCCATGAAAACTATATCTGGATTAAGTTATTGACTGAAGTCAATAGGTTCTTAGTCAACCCATGAAAACTATGATAAGAGGGAAGTTACTGGAGATACCAATAGGTTCAGGGAGAACCCATGAAACAATGAAGTTATTAGGAGAGGCCAATAGGTTCTTAGTGAACCATGAAACTATGAAACCGGATAGGTAGTCCATAAACATTAAACAAGTTATTAGTTAACCCATGAAAACTAATAGGTTAATAGTAACCCTAGAAACTATAACCGAGACAGATAGTCAGAATGAATGGGGATGGGAAATCCAGAACTGATTTACTTGTTTTCATATCATCATAATATTTTTGAATTGCTATGTTTTAACCATTGTGGATGTAGGAGCATATTATATGGTTTTGTAAAGCTTTAGGATACTAGTGAGGGGAAAACCCATTCCTCTAAGCGGCGTGGTCTCACTAGATATCTAAATGGTTTGAGATGGTAGATTATTATTCATACCAGGCTTTATGTCTGACTCGAAGTTTATGTTTTCCCCTTAAACTCTTGGGTGCTTGATTTATTTTGAGTAGTTTGAGAGTTGAGGTTTTCAAGTACCTCTTTAAACGAATAAGCTTTCAGAGATGTGCAGGAGGCATGATAGCAATTTAGAGTTCTTTTCTATTTTGATTCTGTCGTGTCTTGTTGTAAAGGAAAAGTTTAATTGCCTAGTTGTATACTCTGATCATCCAAAGGGGCCTCTTCATATGTCGCTCTTGGCATATGTTGTAATAATTATATTTTCTCTGAACGTGGTTCTCGTATTGGGATTATTTAATGAATTTGAAATGCTTTGAAATGGAATGAGAAAGTTGTTTGTTAATTAAAAAAATATTTCCATATCAATGTGTTTCTGTTATATCAATGTATCTAACATTACCGTATTTGGTCGTCGATGATTAATAACTATGAACGACTGCAACATCCGTGGCCATTAGTTTTGGGCCTCCAAGTAGGGGATGTTACAGTGGGTTTGGTGCGGTGGTGATGGTAGGGCGTTAGAGAGTGCTGATGATATCAGAAGAGGCATAAGAATAACAGACATGCAGGGTACCATTTGAAAATGGTCAAAACTTGGATGTCATTGAATTTGATTTAGTTTTGGATAGTGAAATAACATGATTAATTGAGGACGGACAAAAAAATTCTTCTATAGGTAGGTATCATGTTGTTTTAGCCATCTTACTAATCTTACCAATATTTTGTCGCTTTAATTATAATTGATATTATATGTTATACTCATATGTGAATTTTGTAGGTTTCTGAAACAAACCAAGAGATGCCTCATGATCTTTCCCATTGATTTGACTTGGACAACGGTTCTTTCATAACATCAATTAAAATGACTAAGAAAAAAATTATCACTGATAATGGGAATCATGGGAATGATGATAATGATTCAAGAGGAGAATTATATATGAAAAAAATGATATAAGAGCATGCATGGGTGTTGGATTGATATTAATTGAGGGTACTATTTGGGAGGCATGTGAATTATTTTGCTAAATGTTATTATCTCTCTTCAAATTACAATATAGTCATATGAGCTTATTTTATAAAGAATATGGGAGCGGTTCGTGAACATAATTTTACATGCTCACTTATAATTCATGATGCAATATTATTTCATTATTTCTTTATATGACAGAAGTAATTATTAAAGAAGGAAGTTACTTTATAAGGACAATGAAACTTTTATATATTCATAATTATGATATTTCATCATTATTATTATAGAGCATAGCAAGCATGATGCAACAATACAAAACTTGGTGTAAAATAGTTATCTAGTTCTCTAAAATATGTGAAATTAGTTTTAGATTATCAACTTTTATACAAATGGTATTCTTTTATAATGCTATTTTTCTTCATTTTATACTTAAAATTTTTATACGGTATATGCAAAATTTAAGCTACGACTCTATTTGTTAGGCATAATTTTTTAAAAGAATAATAAATTAAATTATTTATTACAACTAATTCTCGGGTTTTTAGAATAAGAGTAGTACTTTATTAAAGTAAAACACTTATTTTGATGTCTCGGTGGTTTGAACCCAAGACCTCTAGAATCTCAATCTAAAGTATTTTGCCACTTGCCACTTTAGTTAGTAGTCCTTAACTAATTCTCACGTTTTGATTCTGATACATATGTGATCACACATTCTAAATATTAGAACATTAACATGATGTGCTTATCGTTATCTTGAAAGGATTATTTTGAGTTATCTAATAAAAAAAAATTATGAAGCCAGTCATCAATTCACAAAATATTATACACAACATGTTATAGGTTTTTCATAAATTTTTCTTATATGCTTGTCACTTCGAAGGAAGGTCCAAGAGGTGTGGCAACACACCTAAGTAAGGTGTGTGGGTAATGCCCATATGAATGGTGATCGGCTTATAGGGGTCCAGGGATAGTACCCCTTGGTAGGATGTAGGGCAATGCCCTATCCCAAAATAGTATATTTCAGTTGACAGTTGAGTTTAAATTCAAAAGCCAGCAGATATAGTCATTGGTCAAGTGATGTATATTGCTTTCAACAATCACCACCAATAGTTATCTCCCTATTTGTGACTCAGTAGAGTTTACCAATATACAAATAAAATTTTACTCTAGAAAATAAAAAAGTAAAATACATGGTTCATGGTTGAGTGTTCTTTTGATCTATGCAAAAAACCACAAGTTGCCAAGATTTTCTCCATTATATACTGAAAAAAATGTGTTATGCAACCCTATATAATCTATGAAAAGGGAAAACATTCTTGAAATAAAATGATATAGTTGTGCCTTGGAGTGATATTTTGGCCCAAAACATAATAATTTTAAAAAAAAAATTTATTCAAGATTTATCGCCCATCAGAACCAACGTAATCACTTCGAGTGATAAGCCAGGATCTCACTTGCCTTGAACGATTTGATGGAAATAATTTTATTGTTGGCAAGAAAAAAAATCATATTTTTCTTTTGAAAAGGACAATTTTTATTATTGCCAATATATAAACTTAAAATTGGTACAAGGCACTTCTGATATTTCACAACCTAAATAAAGTAAAAAGCCTATACAAACAGTGTAAACTTTGGTTTTAACCACAAAAGCAACTCATTTCTAACCATCGCTTCCTCTATTTGCACCGGTTTTAGATTCAAGATCCAGTAATGGAAATTTCTTCTATAAACTCAACTCTTCGTGGGTTCTTCGCATAGATCCACCACTTTCAACTTTCGATCCGGGTACCTACATCAGACACAGATATGAGCACAGAATCAAACACAGATGCAAATATAAAGTAAAAGCAGTAAAGGAAAGAACACACCGGATTTTATACTGGTTCGGAGTTACCCTACATCCAATCCCGCAACACAAGTACGGATTTCCTTTCACAATCAGTTCAACAATTACAACCCTCGGTTTCAAGGCTATGAGGTACACCCTCCAGAATCACAATCCTCTAGGTAGAGATACTTGATTTCTAGGGCAACAAGTTCACCCAATTGATTTCCAGGGCTACAATCACACCTTCTCTCGCTCAATTGATTTCCAGAGCTACAATCACACCTTCTCTTGCTTAATTGATTATAAAAGTCTATAACTCAGATTAGCACTTGGATCTTGTAGAGATAGTGGAGAGAATCAAAACCAGAAATAATCGAGTATGATTCGATGTTGATTTCGGTAGAGTAATGGTGTAATTTTGTATTAAGAAATATGGAAGAAGAAGAGAAGTGAAAAACCAGAAAATTATGTTATAAAATTCGTTGAAAGTGACCCCTATTTATAGAAGAACAACAGTCATGACCATTCATGAAGAGTTATGGAGAATAGACACTTCTTTTGAAATTTGAATTTTGAATAAAACTGTCACCATGTCGACATAGTGCCTATGGGCATGTCGACATCCCTCAGCCAAATTTGATGTTTTGAATTTCTATAAAAATAATATTTATCTTATATAAAAACTATTTAAAACTTTATAAATATACTTGAATATAGTTGAAATTCATAAGTAAATATAAAGAACAATATATATATTATTTAACTATAATTTAAATCAAAGTATAAATAATTTAAAAGTTAAATATATTATTTGAAAAGATAGTTTGAAATCAGGAGAAATTTTGACTCTGAAAATAAAGATGTTTTGAGGCTAAACTTATTTTAAAAATAGAATCGAGGGTTTTGAATCTTTTTAAAAGGAAAGTTTTGAAATCATTTCGAAAATAAGATAATTTTGAAAAATCATTTGAATTAAGCTTAGTGGATACAAAACAATGTCCCACTAGATTTTCGTAGGTTCCATCCTACTTAGGGTTCCATCCTTTTAACGGGCTCGAAGTGGATTCCATTCCACGAATAAATTGGATATTAAGATGCTAGTGTTTTTCTACGAGTTTTAACAAATATTCCTAATAAAACAAACTTAACCTTGAAATCTTGAACTCTTGATAATCTTGATAATCTTGATACTCATGAGTCTTCTATCTCTATATCTTGAATCTCTATACTGTACAGTCTTCATTCTTGATACCTGCATGGTTAGATCCTGCATATACATATATATCTAAACTTGTAATGTTAGTATTTATATTTTATAATCTATTCTAAGGTTGTTGTCATCAAAACCATCATCTCATGGACTAACAATCTCCCCCTTTTTGATGATGACAATCTTTGTTTATAAAATATTCCTTCTATCCTAATAACTCCCCCTAAAACTAACAACTCCCCCTTAATCTATGCCTAACTACCCTATTTTATATTTCTCCCCCTTTGTCATCAACAAAAAAAACTTACTCCCCCTTATTCTTGGACTTCAGTACCTGCATTGATAAACTATACAATGAAATATATAATATATAGATTAAGAAATAATGATACTTATGAGCATAATAACTTAATTAAAGACTATATTCATTTCAGTGTATATATATATGTTTCACACACCAAACTTCAAACCAAATAAAATCAATCCACACAAAGTATCAATTCAAACCAAATTAAATCAAACAAATTAATTCAAACAAATCAAACAAATAAAGAAAATCAAACGTTACGGGGAACATCTACCCATCCATCTTCTCCAAATATAGGGTCTGCTTTAATTGCATCCCAATTCTCATTGTCATTGGTAAGAGAGACAGGAGGATGTGCTTCATTATCATCCTTGTGTAGAGAGGAGATCATCCATCGTATTGCATCGAAGTGTCTCTCTTGTTCCTTGATCATCTGCATTTGACTCAATTCTAAGTGACGTTGATTACGGAGAATGATAGAGAGAATATTCTTGAAGGAATTGAGTGTTTCTTCAAGATTTTCAGATAGATTGTGAATAGGATTGGCCATAATTGAATTAGAGAAAGAAATGAAGGATATAAATAATGAGAAATAAATTTCAGTGAAGATTTCTGGAAGAAAAAGGTATATATAGGTGTAGAAATTCGTTTGAAATGAATAGACATTTGGTAGTTATTCAAATTTCAAATTCAAAATTAATAATCACTTCTGACCAGTACATGTCGACATGGTCTTCTAGGGGATGTCGACATGGGTTAGTGAAAATTTATGACAACATTGATTTTGTGAATAATTGTGTATATGTATATATTTATATAATATACTAACATTTATTCTAGAGATAAGATAAGGTAGATAACAGAAAGGAAATTTCATTTGATTACGATAATACAAAGATTAAGCATAATGAACTATACGAACATTCGAAATAAAACAAACTAAGACAAATACAATAAGATACTAAAAGATAAAACTAGTTAGAAGATGAAGATGATGAAGATAGTCCAAGTTTATTGCTGACTTTCGAAAAGAACTTGTTCATCTTCGAAGAAATGTTATCCAACTTCTTACTAACGGATCGTTTTAAAATCCGTTGATTCTCCACAATTATCTTTTTGTTTTTGAGAAGGGTTTTGTTGGATGGATTGGAAGGATATTCGATGCTTTCCAAAGAGGTTTCACCTTCTTCTTCTTCTTCTTCTTCAATTTCCATTTCATCCCTTTCTTCTCTTTCTTCCTCTTCCTCTTCTTCCATTTCCTCATGAGCCAAACGCTCTTCCTTTTCGGTAAGGGTTTCATAAGGTTGAAAAACATATGGGATTTTCATGAGAGAAATGTTTAAGATATTAAAAACTTTTCTTGAAATAAATTCTTCTCCTTTGAAATTTACTCCAAAATAGTTGAAAATCCGAGTAAGGTAAATTCCATGATATAAAGTGTTTTCGCCCATTTCAAAATTTATAGGACGAAGTTCATCCAAAATAACTTGCGCCCAATTGATATCATAATTTCCGAAAATAGAAAAAAGTGCTTTGCACACTTTTGAAGTAGGATTGTTAAAGTTTCCCGATCTCGGGGTCAAAGTATGTTGTAAGAGAAGATTGACAATTCTTGCTTTAGGACGAAAGTTTCAGTTTTTAAATTCAAAGTTTTCATCTCCTTTAAAAATATGATGAAATGTCTCACGATCATGTTCATCGATTTTAAAACTAGAAAGATCCATTCCCGTGCTTTTGCAATGTAGAATGGTACCCAAAAGATCACAATTCAAAACACTTTGAGTGCCTTTGACACTACTCCAAATTTCATTCTCATTTCCAATATAAAAACCACGGTTTAAATTAGCATAGAAGATTTTGACAAGATTAGGATAGCAAGCAAAATCATTTTGAGAAGAGTCAATAAGACTTAAAACACCATTGTTTGCAAAAAGAGAATCAATTTCATAAGAAGAAAAATCTTGAAAAATAGCAAATTTTCCAGGATGGACTTTGGTATAATTTGCATAATTGATGTATGCTTTAATTGCCTTCGGATCATTGAATAATTTCACTTTGATTTTTCTGGAAATTCTCATGGTTGAGGGGTTGCTTGAAGAAGCCATTAGAGTAGAGAGTAGAGAGCTTGAAGATATGAAGAGAGAGTTTGAATTTGAAAATGAAAGTGAAAAGATATGATAAAAGATAGTGAATAAATAGACTTTCAAAGGACATATTCTCTGGTCAAAAGGTATCTTTTCAGAGAAATAAATGAAGTGAAAAGGTGGAGGGAAATTCAAACATTTGAATTCAAAATTTGAAATTCAATTTCAGGTAGGCATGTCGCCATCATGGTAAGGGCCATGTCGACATGTGCCTTTGAATTTTCATGACATGATTTTTCCTAAGTTATCTAATATACATATATATAAATATTATTATTAATGTCTATATTTCTGAAATATTATTGTACTTATAATATATTTCAGAATGTGTCAAAAATAATGAAAATAATAATAAAAAATAAAAATAAATTTTAAAATTCAAACAACATATCAATTCAAAATCAATCAATCAATCAAGCAACTAATTCTATGCAAGCAATTTCAACTAATTGTATTGTAAACGTGTACCTTTTTCTGAGTCCGTTTCTCTGAATTCGTCGGAGTCGTGAACTGCAGTGAAAAATAAAGTCGAATTATCTGTCTTTTGATCATCATCGCTGGAGGATGAGTCAGAGTCATCTAGAGTAGCAGTGAATGCACGTTTCCATTTCTTTGCAGAATCATTGTTTGTAGGAGAGTTTTGCTTATCTGGATGCGGACAGTTTCTTTTGATATGACTTGGTTCGTCACAATTGAAGCATTTGATAAAGTCTGGTACTGTAGTCTGATTACCGGAATTCTTAAAGTTGTTTCTCTTGGAACTATTCAATTTTCTGTACTTCAGAAATTTCCGAAAATACCTGGTCATAAATGCTATCTCTTTATCATTATCACTGTTTGAGTCTGATCCGTCGATTAATGTATTGAATGCCATTGATTTCTTTTCAGATGCTTTGCTTTCTCTTCTCCCAATCATTTGAACTTCAAACGACATTAGATTTCTAATCAATTCTTCTATCTTTAAAGTACTGATGTCATTTGCCTCTTCAATTGCAAGTGTCTTTTGATCCCATTCTGGAGTGAGATAATTTAAGATTTTTCTGACTTGATCTTCTTCCGAAAATTCATTTCCTAAAGATATTAAAGAATGCACAATATCTTGAAATCGACTATACATATCTGAAATAGACTCATTAGTATTCATTTTAAATAACTGAAACTGATTTGTGAGCATGGAAATTTTGGTCTGTTTAACTTTGCTTATTCCTTCATGAGTTACTTGCAAAGTTTTCCAGATTTCATATGCAGACTTACAAACTGACACTCTATTAAATTCATTTCTTTCAAGTGAACAAAACAGAATATTCATTGCTTTAGAATTATTTTGTGCAACAGTCTTTTGCTCAGTGATCCACTGTGCAAAATTAGTTGTGGGTTCAGAATATTCAGTTTGTGTGATATTCCAAGTATCTAATCCTACAGATTGTAAATATATTTTCATCCTACATGCCCAATATGCATAGTTACTACCATTAAAAAGTAGTGGTCTGGTAGTAGACTGACCTTCTACAAATGAACTAGTGTTGGTGGTAATAGCAAAACTAGTGTTAGTAGCCATTTTGAAAATTTTCAAAATTCAGATAATGAAACTTTTGAAAACAAGGCTCTGATACCAAATGTGGGAAATGCGGATTAAGGATCTTAAGGCTAGAATTAACACTAAAGGGGGGGTGAATAGTGTTTTAAGAAATTTGTTAATCTTTTTGAGTTTATCTTACTTTGTTAACAATGTATACACTAATCAGACACAGATATGAACACATAATCAAACACAGATGCAAATATAAAGTAAAAGCAGTAAAGGAAAGAACACACCGGATTTTATACTGGTTCGAAGTTACCCTACATCCAATCCCGCAACAAAAGTACGGATTTCCTTTCACAATCAATTCAATAATTACAACCCTCGGTTTCAAGGCTACGAGGTACACCCTCCAGAATCACAATCCTCTGGGTAGAGATACTTGATTTTTGGGGCAACAAGTTCACCCAATTGATTTCCAGGGCTACAATCACACCTTCTCTCGCTCAATTGATTTCCAGGGCTACAATCACACCTTCTCTCGCTTAATTGATTACAAAAAGTCTATAACTCATATTAGCATTTGGATCTTGTAGAGATAGTGGAGAGAATCAAAACCAGAAATAATTGAGTATGATTCGATGTTGATTTCAGCAGAGTAATGGTGTAATTTTGTATTAAGAAATGTGGAAGAAGAAGAGAAGTGAAAAACCAGAAAATTATGTTATAAAATTCGTTGAAACTGACCCCTATTTATAGAAGAACAACAGCCATGACCATTCATGAAGAGTTATGGCGAATAGACACTTCTTTTGAAATTTGAATTTTGAATAAAATTGTCACCATGTCGACATAGTGCCTATGGGCATGTCGACATCCCTCAGCCAAATTTGATGTTTTGAATTTCTATAAATATAATATTTATCTTATATAAAAACTATTTAAAACTTTATAAATATACTTGAATATAGTTGAAATTCATAAGTAAATATAAAGAACAATATATATATTACTTTACTATAATTTAAATCAAAGTATAAATAATTTAAAAGTAAAATATATTATTTGAAAAGATAGTTTAAAATCAGGAGAAATTTTGACTCTGAAAATAAAGATGTTTTGAGGCTAAACTTATTTTAAAAACGGAATCGAGGGTTTTGAATCTTTTTAAAAGGAAAGTTTTGAAATCATTTCGAAAACAAGATAATTTTGAATAATCATTTGAATTAAGCTTAGTGGATACAAAACAATGTCCCACTAGATTTTCGTAGGTTCCATCCTACTTAGGGTTCCATCCTTTTAACGGGCTCGAAGTGAATTCCATTCCACGAATAAATTGGATATTAAGATGCCAGTGCTTTTCTACGAGTTTTAACAAATATTCCTAATAAAACAAACTTAACCTTGAAATCTTGAACTCTTGATAATCTTGATACTCTTGATAATCTTGATACTCATGAGTCTTCTATCTCTATATCTTGAATCTCTATACTATACAGTCTTCATTCTTGATACCTACATGGTTAGATTCTGCATATACATATATATCTAAACTTGTAATGTTAGTATTTATATTTTATAATCTATTCTAAGGTTGTTGTCATCAAAACCATCATCTCATGGACTAACAAGAAGTAGGATTTTAAAACTTTGACGTTAAAAAAGAACAATAAGGGTGATAGTAGACTTGATAAGCTCTAACTTTCTTGCAGTGCTTAACAATTTACTTTCTTATCCTTCCATTTTTTCTAATGTTGTTAATCAACCTATCATGGAAGTTGTCTTTGATATATAAAGTGGACAATGGTAGCCCTTAATATCTTACTAGCAGCTCCCTACCTACAGTTACAAAATTTTGCACACTTCAACACTTACAGTTTTTGCTAAAGAAAATCTTGAATTTGCACTTGTAACATCTGCTTTAGCAAAAATTAAAACATCGACGGCATATATCAAGTGAATGATGCTTTCTTCATTTTTGATGACTGGCTTTATTTATCACTGCATTCCTTCAACTCCATTAGAACACAAAAGTATTCCATTATTATGGTAAAGAGATAGGGTGATAATGGATCATCCTGTCTTATATCATTTTTGCTCTCAAAGTATCCCTTTGTACAGTACCGAAAATTCTAGGGTATTAACCATTTCTTATATTATTTTAATCCACCTAGAAGGAAAATTCATAACACTAAGCATGTGAATTAAAATTTTCTATTGACCATATCATAAGCTTTTTTCAAGTTCATTTTTATATACATTCTATCAGCCTCACTTGAATTGAAACCACTCATTTGTTCCTGTGCTAACTGTTAACTAAGTTTTTAATACAATAGAATTCATAGGAGTAAGAACATCCACGTCAAGTCAAAACAACTCAATAATCAATCGAAAGGACCATAAGAAGAAGTTAAGAAAGACCCAAGAGGAATAATGCAAAATTAGGCTAAGGGGATGGATCGCTAGCGATCCATAAGGACTACTAATGAATCGTCCAAACTTCTTGCATCATGAACCAATATATTTTCTAGGGACGTCTACCAAGTTTCATGGTATTCCAAGCAACCTAGTTTGAGAAGCAAAGATCTATCTGATTCCTTCCATAGCTGAATCCAACCTGTATATGAATCATTATCAAAAATGGCAACTAGCTACCAAATTACATGGAGGGAAACTACAAAAAGGAAGGAAAGCAACCCAAATGAAACGATCCGAAAGTACCCTAAGTACATGGATCGTTAGCGATCCATGCTCTATGGACTGCTAGTGATCCATCAGGTTAAGTCAGATTATTATTAGATTTTTGGAGAGTCTTCGTATCATTAAGTGTAGGCTTCTAGCAAAGGGGCCTAGCCCAATAGCTCTCCAACCCTTATAAATATAGTCTTACTTGCAACATAAAGATGATCTTCAGGACTGGCTGCTGGAACTCTATAGAGTTTATTTTTCACTCTTATCCTCTCATACAATAGTCATCTAGGGGTTCACTGTGATTCTCCAGTGAACTCTAGTAGTTGTGACTTGATCGAACTTAGAAGATTTAATCATATTGTAATCTGATTCAACTTGTAACAACGGTCAGTTAATAAAAAGTTGTAAAGTGGATGTAAGCTTCATTAACAGCTAAACCACTATAAAAATCTTCTTGTCTTTTTACCATTTCTGCTCTTATTATATATTTTTTCTATATCATTGCTCTATAAGAATAAGGCTGGTGCTTTCACACTAAATCTAAAGTGTTGATCCATTTTTTTGGTTAAAATTTTGGTGCTTTCATTGAGAACCCAAATTAGGCTTAGATCTAACTATCTACTTTGGATCGGATAGGTTCAGAAGTTAGATCCTCAATCTCTGCTTAGAAGATTTGCTGTTGAGAATCAATGGCACCGGGAAGAAAGAGAACTACCTCCAAAAGATCCATAGAAGCTACCTTTGCTGGAGAAGAAACAAACCCTCAGCAGATTGAAATCAACAATCCCAACAGCCTGCTGTTAGGAATTAACTCTGGAGTTCAGGTTTCAAGATCCTCCATGCAGCATGAAGTTGTGACTAAGGGAGAATTGAACAAGGTGGTTAATGAAATTAACCATGAAATGGCAAAAAGTCAAAAAGCTCTTATGGATAAGATAGATGCTCTCTTAGCGCTCCAACCACTAATTACTTCCAAAATGGTGCCTGAAGCCGTGGCTGCTATGGAGCAAGAGCATTCTTCTGTTTCCGGCATGAACGAAAGAAACAAAAGACAAATACAAAATGAATTATGGGTGGAGTTCCAAGAATCATGATGGAAGAAAACGTTAACACTCCACCCACTGCAAAAGCACCTGCTATAAATCTGAACTTAGAAGTGAAAATTCCACGGGAGGACGTACTAGTGGCAGACACTGACTTTGAGGAGGAAGAGTAACTTAAGGAAGGTGAATTGAACTGAAATGATCAGACTCCACCTACAAGACCAACAGCCTTCCAATGGACCTCTATAGGAGTGGCTGCCCCAAAGACTGGAGAGCTTAGACTTCAGCCAGCCAACCAAGACCATTTGCAAAGATAAATACTTGGCGCAGCTATTGATTGATGACCTGCAGATGAACGGACAAGTGAGGCATACATTGCACACATGGTCAGACGCTTGATGGAAGAAAGCAAGGGTAGAAAGGACAATGACTAGGGTTCTGCTCCGAGTTGAACTCCCTTTACTAAAAGTATCCTAAGGGCAGAATAACCCAAGAAATTCACCGTGCCACCAGCTATGCCCTCTTATAATGGAACTACTGACCCTCAATAGCACTTGTACAAGTACATTTGGGATATGGATGCTGTAAGGGAAATAGATGCGGTTCATTGCAGATGTTTCCCCATCTATTTGGAAGGAGTCACCTCTATGTGGTTTACCAGGCTCCCTCAGCGATCTATCTCAACCTTTGATGCACTAGATAGGAAGTTCTTGGAACAATTTAGACTGTATGCAGCTTAGCCAAAGGACGTGATGTCTCTATCCGGTTACTTCCAAGGACCCAATGAACCATTAAAATCGTTTATGAACCGCTTTAACACAGCCGTCACTGAAGTGAGCAATCCAAATAAGGATATGATTTTCATGGCCTTAGTCCGCTCGATCCATCCAAAGATAAATTTTGGAAGATGGATTAAAATGAAGCAACTAACCACCATGAAAGAATTCAATCGAAAGGCTAGTTAGCACTTAAGATTGGAAGAGGCAAGACGTTTGAAGGTAAAAATACCAATATGCAACTAAATGAATCGATTCAAAGTAATGTGGTGGTAAATCAAAACGGAAAGAATTTTAAAGTAACTGTTGGGAAATATGGGGACCACAAAGGAAGAACAAGCATCAGAACACCGGTAAGGGAAACGGAGGCGGAAAGAAACTCAGAGGTCTGAAATGCAGAGAATACACTTCGTTAAACAACAACTTGGAGAATATTTACCTAGTAACTCAGGGAATAGAAGAGTACCCGAATTTGCCTTGAAAAGAAGAGTTTGAAAAACAATAGAAGTCAGGGAAGTTCTATCGTTTCCACGAAAACCACTACCATAACACAAACGAGTGTCGCCATTTGAAGAACGTGATCGAAGAACTGATTAGAGAAAGCAAGCTCCACCAGTATATAAAGAAGCCTCGAAATTCTAATCAGCCAATCGGACCTCATTCTCCTAACACCTAAGAAAAGCACTATGGATCTAGTGAAGTGGTATCCAAGTGAGTTGAACAGAGGCTTGTCATTAGTATCATTTCGGGAGGTCCTCATCCAGCACAAAGAAATTAGGGCAAGATGGAAAGATATGCTAGTTCGTTCAAACATGCTCCAAAGGAAACTTGCTTTGTAATCGAAGATGGGATCCTTGCTAAATAGCCTAGGATTCTCAATGACGACATCGTGTTCCGAAACTGGGATAGTGAAGGAATAGAAGCTCCAACTTTATATCCAATGGTGGTGACAATAGGAATCGGGCCCGCTATCTTGCGATGAGTGTTAGTCGACCGGAGGATCAGTTAACATTCTGTTTCAATATATGTTCGACCAAATGAAGCTTAACATAAAGGATGCCTCTGCTACCGAACCAAGATCCAAGGATTCACTGGCCATCCACTACAACCAGTTGGCATAATCGATCTGCCTGTTAAACTTGGAACAAGAGATCGGATTATGGTTCTCACTATACCTTTGTGATAACTGACAAGATGCCGACCTATAGTGAATTCCTAGGACGGCCGACCCTCGCTGATTTTCGAATTATCTTGGCATAACGGTGTCTCACTATGAAATTCCCCACAAAAAGCAGAGTTGAATGATAAAGGGAGATCAGAGCGTTGCAAGGGAATGCTACGTCGTTGAATTGCATGAAACAAGGAAGAAAGAGAAACGAAAGAATGTGGAGAGAACTCTCCACATTCGCGAACCACTAACATAGCCAGGGGACCACAATCGATTCGATAAGGCTGTGGATCTTAGAAAGAAGATTTTGGGGGAGGAACGGGAATCACCGGTAGAGATTACGGTGCCTGTTCCTATAGACAGGGATGATCCGATACGGGTACTAAAAATAGGATCACATCTTGGAACCAAGACATAACAAGAATTAGTCTAGTTTCTTCATGCCAATCTGGACGTGTTCGCTTGGACGCAATCTGATATGTATAGGATATCGTTGAAGATAGCATGTCTTGCATTTAGTATCGATCCCAAGTAAACTCCAATGAGGCAGAAGAGGCACACCCTGGGACCAGAACGGTCTGCTACATTAAGAGATGAAGTGGATAAGCTATTGGAAAACGGCTTCATCCACGATGCAACGTAACCCATATGGTTATCAAATCCGATTTTAGTAAAGAAGTCCAATAGGAAGTGACTTACATTGATTACTCAGACTTGAACAAAGCCTGCCCGAAGGATAGCTTCCCATCGCCCAAGATCAATCAGTTTGTTGACGCCAAGGCGGGCCATGAGCTACTATCGTTTATGGATGCCTACTCGGGATACAACCAAATCATGATGCATGAACCCGACCAAGAGAATACTAGTTTCATTACCGACCTTGGATTATACTGTTATCAAGTCATGCCCTTCGAACTAAAGAACGCAGGGGCAAGTTACCAACGATTGGTAAACACAATGTTCAAAGATCAGATCAGGAAGACGATGGAAGTATACGTGAACGACATGCTTATCAAATCACGCATATCAGAGAATCACTTAGAGAACCTAGCAGAAATGTTCGAAATATTGTGGAAATATGGAATGAAGCTCAACCCATTGAAATGCTTCTTCGGCGTCGCTTTTGGAAAATTCCTTGGTTTCATTGTGAATGCAAGGGGCATTGAAGCTAATCCGGAATAGATTACTGCCTTAAGGAACGTCAAATACCCCACAACCAAAAGGGAATTGCAAAGTATAAATGGAAAGTTCGTAGCGCTGAGCTGATTCATCTCCCGAGCGACTGACAAATGCATACCATTCTTTGATTTATTAAAAAAGGGGAAAGAAGAATTTCGAATGGAACAAAGCCTGCCAGACAGCCTTTGAAGAATTACTCCATCATATGGAAACCATGTCGATCTTATCTAAGCCGATAACCAGGGAAGATTTATTCATTTACCTTACTGTGTCGACTCATGCTTTTAGTGCAGCGTTGGTACGTGAAGAGTCTAGGGTCTAACAACCCTTTTATTATATTAGTAAGCAATTCACTAGAGCTGAAAAGAATTACTCAAAATTGGAAAAACTCACATATTTCTTGCTGATCACGTCAAGGAAGCTATGACCATACTTCCAGGCTCATCCCATCAAGGTGTTGACAAATCAACCTCTTTAAAAGGTGTTGTATCGCCCAAAGACATCAGGTCAACTTCTGAAATCGAATATTGAGTTAAGGCAATACGAAATCACTTATCACCCATGAAGAGCTATCAACGGACAAGCTCTGGCATATCTTATCGCTGAATTTACCGAGCAAGATGGTGAAGACGAAAGCATTCCAGCTGTGGTGCCATAATGGAAGTTGCTTGTTGATGGTGTGTCAAATGAATTCTATTCAGGTGCAAGGGTGATACTCTAATCCACCGAAGGACGATCTGTTTGCTACGCTCCGGGACTAGAATTTCTCGCCACCAACAATGAAGCAAAATACGAGGCTTTGATAGTAGGATTAAAAATCATTAAAGAATTAGGAATAAAAGCTGTGCATATCTACAGCGATTCTCAACTAATCATCTTTTAAGTGAAAGGAGAGTACCAAGCAAGGGTCAACCTCGCCCTCTACTTGTCAAAAGCACGGGAATTGCTACAAGACATTGAGCACTACACTTTAAGTCACATTTCGAGGGAACAAAATATGTAAGTGGATCACCTAGCCAAATTAGCTAGTTCCGGAGATGCTCGGTCAATGGGACTGGCTCTAATCAAAATGCTTACATCGCGTAAAATAGATGATATGGATATCGACTGGATTATGGAACCCGTGGAGGAAGAAAAATCATGGATGACGCCGATCAAAGATTACTTGATCGAAGGTACACTCCCCAAGGATTGAAACGAGCGAAAGAAGCTGCTCCGGAAGGCACCACGGTTCATCTTCTAGAATGAAATTTTTTACATGAGGGGATTCTCTACTCTCCAACTCAAATGTGTAACCAATAGTGAAGCCCAAAAGATCCTCAGGGAAGTCCATGAAGGTGATTGTGGAAGCCATATTGTAGAGCATACTCTAGCTAAAATGATCCTTCGATACGGTTACTTCTGGCCATCCATCAACCCTGATGCAACAGACTACTTCAGGCGATGTGTGCAATGCCAAAAGTTCACTAAAATACAGAGAATTCCATCCACAGAACTTACGCCGATGGTTGGACAAGGCCATTTGAGGTTTGGGGAATTGACTTGATCGGCGTGCTCCCAATTGCTAAAGCGGGGCCAAATATGCTATCGTTATTGTTGATTACTTCACAAAATGGGCCGAAGCAGAACCGCTGGCTACTGTTACCACTAAGAAATTAATTAACTTTGTCACTAAAAATATTATTTGCAGGTTTGGAGTGCTGTAGAAAATCATTACAGATAATGGTACTCAATTCGAAAGTGCTGATTTCAAGGACTTTGCAAGCGTTTCCGCAACGAAAATAGTTTCTCCACAGTGGCACACCCTCAAGCAAAGGGGCAAGTGGAGGCAGTAAATAAAATCATTAAGTCCACCATAAAAAAAGAATGATGAAAGCCATAGGAAACTGGGTTGATGAGCTCCTACTTGCACTATGGGCTTATCGAATGACGCATAAGTCAACAAATGGACACTCGCCATCTTCCCTAGAATACGGATCCGAAGCAATGATCCAGTTAAATTGGAAGTCCCCTCTCATCGAATATGACACTTCAATCAAAAAGAGAACGAGTAGCACCTGCTTAAGTCACTAGATCTAATTGACGAAAAACGGGAGGAAGCCGAGCTAAGGACCACGGCTCACAGAAAAGGGTAATACGGCACTTCAACTCCAAGGTCTGCAACCGTACTTTCAAAGTGGGAGATCTCATCCTGAAATCGATCTATCTAGCTACAGGAACATTCGGACCAAATTGGGAAGGGCCTTACTCAATCGGGCAAAAGCTCGGAGATGGCACTTTCAAGGTTACCATAGTCGATGGAACTCAGATTCCCCTACTTGGAATTGCAACTCACTTCGGCATTACTTTATTTTGCTTTTTATTTCCTATTTTTGCAAGTAAGCCACCAGACAACACTGGGCCATTGTAAATAGGCAAGATTTCCTTTACTTTTTGTTTCATCAATGAAAGCCCTTTAGTTTCTTGAACCAATAGAACCGTGTTCATAGAAATTACTCGTCGGGCCGGCGAAAGTAAACCGACTCAAAAATCATTCATTAGCTACTTCGAAAAGTGAAACCATGCCTATGTACGCTCCACTTACTCGCTGGGTCGGCAAAAATAAACCGACTCAAAAATCATTCATTTGCTGCTTAGGGAAGTGAAACCACACCAAAGTACGTCCCGCCTACCCGCCAATCTAGGAAAGTAAATCGACTCGAAATTAAAAGCAATGCACTTCGTGAGCCATGTAAAGCCGTGCATTTCGTAAGCCGCACACTCTCAAAAGCTGCACATTTCGTAAGCCGCGCACTCTCAAAAAGCCACACATTTCGTAAGTTATGCACTCTCGAAAAGCTACGCATTTCATAAGCTGCACACTTTGAGAAGCCGTGCATTTAGCCGCACATGCTACTAAAAGCGGCGTATTTCGTAAGCCACGCACTCTCAAGAAGCCGTGCATTTCGTAAGCCGCACACTCTGAAAAGCCACGCATTCCGTGCAAGCACTACTTGATGTTGCTCCGGCACCATCAGCAAACCATTAAGATCTTGTAAGTATTGGTATTGTCCTTACAACACCGGGAAACTCGTCTATTGCAGGACTAAAAGGATCCACTTCCACTATCAAAAGTAATTTTCATGAATCCAGTAATATCGCACAACTAGAAATCGACAAAGAATTCCGATCATTAACCGAACAAATTTTTAGAGCCGACAATAGGAACCCCAAAGCAGATTCGGCTATAGACATCCAAGGAATCACTCGAATCAACCGGTCATTTATCAAGTGTTCAGAGAAAATAGTCCTGTAAATTAGGGGGCACACATATACCAACATTTAGTTAAAAGGAAAAATACTCCACAGTCTCCAAACATGCAGTTCAGTTTTACTTGGCTGGCTAGCTTGGTCTGTCTGCTCTCGAGTGTCAGTTGCTGCTAAATCGCCCTCGAGTGATATGAAAGGATCATCCAGGCCATGCAACGCAACGTTCTTCTCAGACTTTGGCCCAGGTTTCAAGCCAAACACGGGCGTAGTAATCAAAGCAGCCACAAAAATAAGGGTTGAAGCAGTTGAAAATGCAGTATGCCCCAGGACTGGAGAAATTGGCAGTTCGACAGACGAAGAAGACACATGTATAAGATCAAAGAGGAAAGGATTCAATTCATCTAATTCTTACGGGGTAAGCTAAAAATCCTCAAACTCAGGAGAAACAAGGAAGTCACTTGCATTAAAAGTGTAATCGTTAATCTCAACCTCTTAATCCCCACCGTTTCCTTCTCTGGATGGTTGCACGATCTTGGGCGAAGTTTTAGGACCACCCAAGACTTCAAAGATAACTGCTAAGGGGCAAACAACAAAGCGACACCGACCGAAGCTGGAATGGTTTATGTCTGATCATAAGGCTACTTGGACGATTCACCAGGCCTAGAGCTGAAAGGTTCCAATAGTGCATTAGCAGCTGTAATTACGACAACATCAGAGATTTCTCTCTTTCAACCCGAATAATCTCTCGGCCCTCTACCAAAGCATTCTTTGATTCTTCGTTAAGATAGGCATCCTCCAACTCTTGTTCAGTGCATGCATCTCCGTCCTCTCGGAAACGGGCCAGGATATCTTCCTAAACCATAGCAAGAGTATGTGGGAATTTGGGACCCAGATAACATAGGCTTCCTTGATGCAACAGGGAGCTAATGTAGAAATTGAAGATGGTGTCATCTATCTTCTCCGTCTTCCTTTAAAAGGTATGCTACAACTCCAAGTAATCCTCCATCACGGTGGCCTTCTCAACTTCAACTTTGGTCTTTTCAGCGTCGAGTTGCACAATTCTTTCCTAAAGCAAAGCAATCACTTAGGCCTAGTTAGAGACGGTCTTATCTCGGGATTCCACCATTCCCGCATAATCAGCAATTGTCTTTTTATGAGCTTCGACGGTTTCATCATGACCAGCAATAGTTTTCTTCTGAGCTTCGATGATCTCGTCTCGAGTTTCAAGCTCCTTTTTCGGTTGGACCATATCAGCATGGGTTTTCTTGATTTCATCTTTGAACATGATCTCAATTTTTATATGAGCCTCTTTCAATTCCTTCAGCAAACTAGTGTTGCTCTTACTCTCTTGAATGGCTGCATCCCTCTCCTTTGTCGATTGATCAATTATGTCGTCACATTCGATTAACATCCTCTCGTAAACATCCTTTTCCAACTTGAAAGAATGGATCTCTTGATAATTGTTACGGTTTATGTCCACCAACTGCTTACATAATTTCTCCTATCCTTCAGCTTAATCCAAGTCGCTATGAATCACCTGGAGATGGGGCATATAAGAATCCTTACGGATCAGATGTAGGTAACGATCGAATTTAACTCCCTTCAGAAACCATTCAGGGAGCACGACTTCAAGCTTAGGTAAACCAAATGGGAGAATATAAGCTGGCCTCCTGTGGTGGTGTGAAGAACCGGAAGCAGGCACTACATGGGTTGACGGAGTCTGGGTTGATGGAGCAACTTAAACAGTAGAAGTTGGACCCTCAATTCTGGTGGAGACTGGAGCTGTGACAAATATATGGTGCTCATAAGGATGAGGATCATGATCTACTTTCGACTTTTTGGATGGATCTTCCTGCTCATTAGGATTCTTCCTCTTCTCGTATCCACCCCTGTAAACTGTACCTCGGTCCCTGTCATCCCAACAAAGAGCTTCATCTTCCCGATCTTTCCTCCTTCTCCATTCTTCCTCAGTTTCTCAAGGCTGGTGACGGCTTGAAGTCCGTCTCGACCCACGTTGTGCATCGATAAATTGTTCAAGGTCTTCATGAAGTCCACGACCTCCCATAGTACCTGATAAAAAAATAAAGTAACTTTAGTAATAGAAAATGGCTCAAATAATGCATATATGAGTGTATGTGGCCCTAGTGGAGTGTGTGATGTATCGTAGGAAGCCTAGAAGGACTTCATAAATTGGGTCGGGAAGCGACTACAATGGGAGTCAGGCTAGCTCCAGAAACAGCACACCAGAGTGAGAAAGCAATCCCTTGAACTCACAATCATCTCCCATGAGTTTTGCAATGTCTACATAAACGTTGCTCAAGTCCCCAAAGTTGATATCCATTTCCTTAGGCGAAGAGCCACGAAGTCATTCGGCTGTTGGGGAGCATCTTTAGCAATAATCTCTTGGGGAGGCGAATCCGGGAGAATGAGACTCATTCCTGGAGTATCATCACATGATTTGAAATTTTCTTAATTGGAACTTGCATCAAATTCCTCATCGCTATAGGAGGAATCATAACTACTCCGGCTTTCAATTTCACCATCCTCCTTTTCTGCAATCACCACAGCCTTGCCTTTTTGCTAATTGAACTCCTCTTCCCCCTGCTCCAGTATCGACGGCATCCTAATCGGGCTACTGGCTCCGGTCATAACGCCTTTTCCTTCATGGATTTCCTCAGTCGATCCATCGAATGGACCTTCTCCTCCTGGTAGACCACCCTCTATAGAATCGTGTGATGAAGAAGTGGAACATGTTTGAATCCTGGAACGGGTAGGGGATGGAACTTCAACGATGATGGTAGATCTCCTAGGATGCAAAAATTCATACCGATACAAATTCTCATCTGTTAGTAGAGATTTTACCGATCTCTCCCTAGCATCTATAGCCTTTAGAGTATGGAAGATGGGATCACGTGATGGATCTTTATCTGGTCTTGGAATAACCGCAAGAGGTATTCAGTCTATTAAAATCCTGCACCATTTGATTAAATCTTTACAAGTAAGAGAGAAAACTTACCCCTGTCGTTCAAAGATGATTAAATCCCTCAAGACACCTAATGAAAATAATTTGGGTCTTGAACTGGGATAAGTTACTTTGAAGCTGCAGCACAATTTTGTGGTTTCTTTGAGCCTCGATAATCACAAGAGATGGGCATTCATTGCTCTTCTTGAATGAGAGCAAATATCTCAGCTCATGGAAGATTGGGGCATGGTTGAATGTCCGCATAAACAAAATGTGAAGCCAAGTCAAAATTGTGTATCCGTCAGGATGAATCTGAAATGGAGCTATTCCCAAATTCAGAACAGTCTCTCTCAAGAAATGATTGAAGGGAGGCACTGCATCATTCAAGCACATCTACCGATGGCAGACGGTGTACCCTGAAGGTGGCATGTGTGCAAACTCATTTTTCAATGAAAGGCGTACGTCATCATCCGTGATGCCATGCTATAAACAAATGTTGTGTAGGGCTTTAGCAGAAATTACGGTGGAAGATCTCTCCGAAGGGTTGAGTAAAACTCTAAAGTTCGGAGGGGTTCAATCTATAACCAGACCATACTAGTTGACCATATTCAGCCGCTAGTGCCAAAGAAGTAGGCGCCGCTGGAACTGATTGCGAAGACATAATTGATGTCGATTCAGCTTCCGAGAGTGCCGGGCTTCCTCCACTGGATTTATGTCAGGATGATGGGTGCTTCATTCTATATAACAGAACTTGTATCCAACGTGGTCAGGTGATTCTATTGGTAACTACAAATTCCCCTATTCTTAACACTTGAATTCCAAAAACATGTTGGCTTGTGCCAACTCGTCGGATTTCGAGTGTAAACCGGGGCAAGTGCAGTGTGTTATCTATATAGGATGGGTTCGATGTCCTGAACACTATGAATGCTCTATCCTGTGTAGATAGTTCACTCGTAGCGGAAAAAGGAAAAATGCTTTTCATGTCGTTCACTAAATTTATACCTCCTACACTTACTGTAACAGCCCGACTTTTCATACCCGGAAAGTCGAACCATTTGAGTTAAGAAGAAGAGGTAGAAGAAGAAAAATAGAAAAAAACATCAGAATCTAACCATCGCAGCGGAATAAAATATAATATATATTAACAGATCTTTACACAAATCAAAACTATATCTGTTTTATACAATAAATCATCAGAGTATACATCAGAATGCTCAAACATACAACTGGACAATAATCATGCCATGTCCTCAATACAACAGAGTACAAAGCTAAACATCACAGCGGAATATATATATTACTCAAATACTGATGTACGTATCTCCATCCAGCTCATCTCCTAAGCTCCACAGCATAACCTGAACCTGTTTATCTCGGTCTGACCCGAGCATCATATAAAACAACACCCGAGTCAGTCTGGAAAACCAGCATGAGAAAATCACACTCAATTTATTATTAAAGTTTCAAAAATCCTTTGAAAATAAAAGCATCTCGTAAGACCACGCCACAAATAAACATGTCGGGTTTTTACCTTACGATAGCCAAAACACTTTCTATTAAAATCCTCTGATATTATAATAGTGTCTATATACAAATACTTATTCAAATAGCTGAAATTGTTACATGATTAAATTCCAGCATACTAGGTATACAAACAAATACCGTACACGGCACGTAAGAAAAATGGATTTCCAACTAATGACTAGGCACTGGGTTACCACCCGACACAGTACGTGGCCTAGATCACAGTACCGAGGACCCACCCTAAGTCCCCTGCAACACAAGGCCGGAACCATCCCTTACTAGACAGTTCCGAATAAAATCACCCCACGGTTGGGATCAGCAACCGCACCACTAAGCCGAAATAAAAAGGGACATCTAGACAGGGATGACCTTACTCTCAAGTGGGAGCTACCCACGAAGCCTTGCTGCATACATTCCTAAATATTTATTTCCTCTGAAACACCAAGTACAAAATACTTTTAGATTTAAAAATAATTTAAAAGCACTTTACTATAAATATACTTTATAATATTGAAATTTAAAACTACTTTAACACTTTACTAAAATATATACTTTAAGAATATTAAAAATAAAACCACTTTATAAATATAAACTAAATTTCTCTTTTTAAAACATAATACCAAATCACTTTTATATAATTACTACAATAATAGATTTTTTTGAAAATACTTACTTTGGAAATTAACCTTTAGAAATAATCAATTTCCTAAAACATGCTTTTTAAAACACAATTAGAACTTTTAACTTATATTTAAAATTGCTTTGAAAAACGTACTTGGCAATCCAAGGAAATACACTTCTCTTCACATCCTTTAAAAATAAATCAACATTTATCTTTAAACCAATCCATATTCTTTTATAAATTCCCACCTTGAATTTATATTTTCAAATATCCACTGATATTTTATTTTACTTTATAAACCCAGTTAATAAATTCCAAAATCTCATTTCTCTTCAAAATTCCAATTCCAAATACTTAAATCAATTTACAATTGATTTCAAATTTGCTTTACTTCGAAATAAATTTCTTATTTACTTCATTTATTTCAAATTACATTTACTCTCAGATTTTATTTCTTAATTTTGAGTTAAAACCCTTTTAACTGAAAATACCAATTTCAGGTTTCCAAAATTCCTTCATATCCTTTAATTAAATTTAATCCTTAAACTTTAAAAATAATTTCTTTATTCTTTCCAATAATATCACTTTAGTTTAAAATTTATTATTCTCATGTTAATTCAAAATCCCCTTTAACCATATTTGTTCGAATTTAGAAATTGCTTTATTTCTTTTACAATTCATTATTTAAGTTATTCAAATTCACTAAAATTATTTCACTTAAAATTTTACTCTTTTATTTCTTTCCAAAAATCCAATTCAATTTCTTTTGATAACTCATTATACTGGGAAATTCAATCCAACCAGATTATCTAATATAAATCATCACAGGATATCAACAATCATATCACAAAATATTTAAACAAAATTAAATATTTTGAGGAATCCAGTTGGATCCCTCCAACCTATTTCCCTGCATCCACAGATGTTAGCACAATACCAATTCCACTTCGAGGTGGAATATCGCGGTATATGGGTTTAATATAAAATCATCCGCTATTATGCGGTGCATAGGGTCTCATCCGCTATATAATGCGGGAATATCAACAACTCCAATATATACATATGCCAATATGTATGTATTGCTATATACTACCATATATACTATAGCACATCCAATCAATGCAGTCATCCAATCAACATTTAAATTTAACTATTTAAATTTAACTATTTAAATTTAAAATAAAGCTAGATGAGTGAGATTAACTCACCTTTTCCCTCTTTTTTTTATTTTGCAATTCAACCCAAACCAGTAGTTTTCTCCACGATGCCCTACCTTGAATACATATTATATGATTTCATTAATATTCGATCAATTTGGACAAATCAATTTCTACCTAAAAATTTCATTTTACTTAATAAGGAAATTTTCAAACTAATTTTCTTTACAAATACAATTTAAGTTTCAAAATAATTAAATAGATTAACTTACAAATAAATCACCTTCATAATTTATTTTACAATAACTTGTGAATTAAAATATCTATGTATATATTTATCTATTTCATTTAACACTACCTTCTAAATCATATCCATATATAAACTATTTTATGTTTTACAATTAATATATATATATATATATATTCATATAAATCTTTAATAAAGATAAATAAATTGTTTTATACCCTACTGCAGCATATTTATCTGCTGATCTGGATGTTTACATTTTTTATTTTTTTATTTTTAAGCAAACAGTTTAAAATATTCAAATAGAGCAGAAATTACCTGCTACCCAAACTAAGGTCTAGATTGAGCATAGCTACGGCTTGCCCAAAACCCAACACCAATGACCTCACAACGATCGACATCCAGCTTCACGAATCCCAGGCAATCGCCTACTGCCCTAGTCCACATTTTCGCGAGCCTCCATCGACCTGAGAACGAACCCACTCGCCTCGCACATCGCCATCACGCAAAGGCCCAAAGTAGTTTCGAGCTTCGCTTCCCCTCCACGGCTTCGTGCCATCTCTTCGTCATCCCAGTCAAGCCGAGAAGCCAGATCGAGCTGCAACCCTAATCGAGAATCCCTCGCCTGCTCACGCCGCCTCGATGCTTGCGACCCCCTCCCTTCACGCGAGTCGACCCTAAATCGCTCGATGTCGCACGCGCCCCCTCCCCTAAGCCACGACGTCGGCGAAACCATCGAACGCGAATCGTTCGAACTCGAAGGAAAAACTGCCTTCGTTCTTTCTCTCTTACTTGCTTTCGATTTGGCGTTTAAACTGAACTGGAGGGTGGAGTAAATTTTGAAGAGGAGAAAGTCGTTCGCCACTTGATTAGAATTGGCAGAAATTCGATTGAGAAACTTGTGGATTGAACGAGAGAGAGAGGGCGATTTTTAACTGCAGCCATTTTTCTTTATTTCTTTCGAAATGTTTTGAACTGAGGGGAAAAGATAAGGTTGCGTGCTTAAGGTGGGAACGGGGACAAAATCTGATGTTGGCGTGCCTGCAATCGCTCGCTACAGAGGAGACAGAAAAGTTTTGATGGAGAAAGGAAATAGTATGGATGTGAAATAAATTGGCTGGTCAAACAAAGTATAAATTATATTTAAATTTAAATTTTAAATCGGCTATTATCAATTAAATTTTCAACGCGTTTATCTATCGTACGCTCACACAACAACTCCAAACACTACGAAAATTGAAATCCGATAATAATACAATATTACGGATCCAATGGAACTGGTTTCATCGAATTCCGAGACTGTGCCCCGGAACGCTATTTTTAAATTCAATTTAAACAATATGATTTTAAAAACTGAACAAAACACTTTAAATTCAATTTTAAAAGTTTCATCACCTTCAATATTAACAATATAAATTTTCTGAACCTTTAAACTATTTTTAACTGGCTCAAAACTCAGGATTCTCTATTTTACCCTATATTCAATTGTTTAATTCAAAAATTAAATTATCCAATAAATATTTATATCTTAAATTCGAGTTAAAATTCAACTATTGAATATTTAAAACAAATTAAATATTCCAATTTCAAATGCTTAAAATTTCGGGTCGTCACATTGCTTCCCCCTTAAAAGAATTTCGTCCCTGAAATTACTAGTTAGGAAGAATGATCCCTACCCATTAATTATTACCTCTACCCATTAGTTTTTAACAACTTGCCAAACACATCTTTTATTAATGATACACTAATCATCTTTTAACTTTCCAACTTATTCATAAGTTCAACCCATATCACCTACTTATCGATTCAAATCTAAATTTGAAATCAAATTTTGAACTATCAAATTTTCTCCAAATTTTTCTAACTCTCTAAATTTCTGAAATTTTTGCCAGTGTCTCCTTTGCGCGGCTAGCTCGGTACAACTACAAAATGGCTCTACAGCCTCTCAAATCCAAAAAGAAAACAAAAGCCAAGTGGCTAGATCAAAACCCAATCAAATTTCATACGAAAATTGAAATACTTACCTTTTTGTCGGGCAATCAAATTTTATCTTCTAAAATCAAAAATCCCAATTTATCCATTGCTTTTATACACCTGTATATCCTACTAAGCAATAATATTCAATCACAGCTTCAAAACCATTTTAGACATTTCTTTACAAATTTCAATATTTGCTTTACTTAAGCCCGTACGATGCACATATATCATCTGTACGCAATACCAGTCTGATCGCTCACTCGATCACACAAATTCACTTCCGAACTAGTATCGTCCACCCGACTTCCTAGTGTGGACTCAGATCTGGTTTCTTGATCAGAAACCGTCATTCTCCTTGCATAGCCACAAACTATGATAGAGAATATCCAGAATCAATCAACAATCCATATCCAGGTTCGCCGTCGAAAATCGAGTGAAAAATCCTAATTCGGATCGGTAAAACTACCTCGAAATTCTGTGCTCGAATCTGGATCAAATAGCTATGCGAATAAAATAATATACGTATACCTTACGTAATTAGCCCAATTGATTGTCAATTACATCAATTCTCTTTTATTCACTTCCATTTTGATTTTTATTCACTTATTCACAACTATCCCATGTCACAACTTCAGTTAAATTTTTCTATTCAATTATTCACTAGAAATAATTTTCTCAATACCAAATTTACTTAAGAATTTCACCACTCATTTCTTTAGATTAA
Source organism: Allium fistulosum (assembly GCA_030737815.1). NCBI lineage: Eukaryota > Viridiplantae > Streptophyta > Magnoliopsida > Asparagales > Amaryllidaceae > Allium > Allium fistulosum. The sequence continues at coordinate 796,748,059 of CM060908.1, forward strand.
TATAAGCATTCTATATATTCTTATATTCTTATTTCACCACTTTAGCTTTTATGTCCACTTATAACCGACTTTCCAATTCATCTATCCCGAACAATAATTAATTGATCATTCTTTAAATTAGTTTCAACCACTAATTTATCTTTAAATCCCAAACAGAGGTTTTTACACTTTTACATCCATTAGTTCCTTTAACAATTTCTCAAATTTGAAATCGTTATAACTTTAACAAAAAATTTCTAAAGTTTTCAAAAATATTCTAACTCCCAAAATTTACGGAAAATTTCGGCAGAGTCTCCCTTGTACGGAGGAACTTCTACGATATCACAGGATGCACAAATATATATATACATCGGCCTCAGGTCGGAAATCACAATATATATCAATATATGCAGTACATATCTCCTATTTTGAATTTTTGCGTAAGCGTACCTTATTTTAGCATTTTTAAGCAAAGCGGTTATTTATTTTAGCAATTTGCACAACCAAATCCAACCACACGGCTCCCCTATACCTGTACTAACTCAATTTAAAAATGTAAGTGACAAATATAGGAAGTTTATAGCATTTCACTTTATTAAATAGCTAACACATAGGTTTCTATAAGCAATACATACCAACCAATATTCATAAGCAATTTTTAAGATTTCGACACTAATTCAATTACTTTCGTTTACGACAAACGACTAGTTTTCTAAGCAAAATTGATGTTATTCATGCAAATAACTATTACTTAAGCTGTTGACCCTTTTAAATTGATTCCAACTCAATTTTAATGCCATTTCATCTAATTCATTTACAATCCATTGAAATGGTTTACACTTCATTGCTTACTTCCAACTCATTTTCAATCCAAACGAACTTATATTTATTTCATTTGCTTCAAAATAAATTTTATTTCACTTCTAACAATTCATAGAATTTTATTTTATTAATAGCAACGCCCTTTTCCGATTTATTTCTACTTACGGGAATTTTATCCACAAGTTCAAACTATCGCTATTATAATCCAATTTTATTTATAACTCGAGTTCATCTCCAATTTCATTATTAACTCAAGTTCAACTTCCATTTAACCAATTCAAGTTCCATATTCCATATTTCATTAATTAGTTAGTTATCAATTTGTTTATTCAAATTTTATATCCAATATTTGATTTTTAGCTCTGATACCACTGTAACAGCCTGACTTTTCATACCTGGAAAGTCGAACCATTTGAGTTAAGAAGAAGAGGTAGAAGAAGAAAAATAGAAAAAAATATCAGAATCTAACCATCGCAGCGGAATAAAATATAATATATATTAACAGATCTTTACACAAATCAAAACTATATCTGTTTTATACAATAAATCATCAGAGTATACATTAGAATGCTCAAACATACAACTGGACAATAATCATGCCATGTCCTCAATACAACAGAGTACAAAGCTAAACATCACAGCGGAATATATATAACTCAAATACTGATGTACGTATCTCCATCCAGCTCATCTCCTAAGCTCCACAGCATAACCTGAACCTGTTTATCTCGGTCTGACCCGAGCATCATATAAAACAACACCCGAGTCAGTCTGGAAAACCAGCATGAGAAAATCACACTAAATTTATTATTAAAGTTTCAAAAATCCTTTGAAAATAAAAGCATCTCGTAAGACCACGCCACAAATAAACATGTCGGGTTTTTACCTTACGATAGCCAAAACACTTTCTATTAAAATCCTCTGATATTATAATAGTGTCTATATGCAAATACTTATTAAAATAGCTGAAATTGTTACATGATTAAATTCCAGCATACTAGGTATACAAACAAATACCATACACGGCACGTAAGAAAAATGGATTTCCAACTAATGACTAAGCACTGGGGTACCACCTGACACAGTAGGTGGCCTAGATCACAGTACCGAGGACCCACCCTAAGTCCCCTGCAACACAAGGCCGGAACCATCCCTTATTGGACAGTTCTGAATAAAATCACCCCACGGTTGGGATCAGCAACTGCACCACTAAGCCGAAATAAAAAGAGACATCTAGACAGGGATGACCTTACTCTCAAGTGGGAGCTACCCATGAAGCCTTGCTGCATAACCCCTGATTTTCAGTCATTCCTGGTTGATGAGGCTTGAGGTTAAGCGTTACCTTTCAGAACATATCCCTTAGAATGCCCATCGTCCACTGACGATGTTTTTCGCAAGCATTCGTCCATACAAGTCCGTCCCGGGTCCGAACGGAACCGAAGGCACTACCCCTACTACATCCATTTTGGAAATATCCTCAGGATTAGTAGCGACTAGCCCTTGCACTTCACTACTCCATCTTCAACTCCAAACACGTTACACGAAACGTACAAACCGGATCGAAGTGGTTTTCGAGAAATTAATCTCGATCCCGGTCTCTTCGAAACGATCGGCGCATTGGCCAATATTGATAGTCGGTTATTTAACTATCAATTCACATTCACAACATCCATCACACAATAAATAATTTTCCACATTATTTATTTGCCTCAAATATCTTCGTAAGATATATTTCCAAATTTTCAAAGTTCATTTGAAAACAATTCCAAAACAGTTTCCGTTTACAGAATACATTCCCCAAATATTTATTTCCTCTGAAACACCAAGTACAAAATACTTTTAGATTTAAAAATAATTTAAAAGCACTTTACTATAAATATACTTTATAATATTGAAATTCAAAACTACTTTAATACTTTACTAAAATATATACTTTAAGAATATTAAAAATAAAACCACTTTATAAATATAAACTAAATTTCTCTTTTTAAAACATAATACCAAATCACTTTTATATAATTACTACAATAATAGATTTTTTTGAAAATACTTACTTTGGAAATTAACCTTAAGAAATAATCAATTTCCTAAAACATGCTTTTTAAAACACAATTAGAACTTTTAACTTATATTTAAAATTGCTTTGAAAAAAGTACTTGGCAATCCAAGGAAATACACTTCTCTTCACATCCTTTAAAAATAAATCAACATTTGTCTTTAAACCAATCCATATTCTTTTATAAATTCCCACCTTGAATTTATATTTTCAAATATCCAATGATATTTTATTTTACTTTATAAACCCAGTTTATAAATTCCAAAATCTCATTTCTCTTCAAAATTCCAATTCCAAATACTTAAATCAATTTACAATTGATTTCAAATTTGCTTTACTTTGAAATAAATTTCTTATTTATTTCATTTATTTCAAATTACATTTACTCTCAGATTTTATTTCTTAATTTTGAGTTAAAACCCTTTTAACTGAAAATACCAATTTCAGGTTTTCAAAATTCCTTCATATCATTTAATTAAATTTAATCCTTAAACTTTAAAAATAATTTCTTTATTCTTTCCAATAATATCACTTTAGTTTAAAATTTATTATTCTCATGTTAATTCAAAATCCCCTTTAACCATATTTGTTCGAATTTAGAAATTGGTTTATTTCTTTTACAATTCATTATTTAAGTTATTCAAATTCACTAAAATTATTTCACTTAAAATTTTACTCTTTTATTTCTTTACAAAAATCCAATTCAATTTCTTTTGATAACTCATTATACTGGGAAATTCAATCCAACCAGATTATCCAATATAAATCATCACAGGATATCAACAATCATATCACAGAATATTTAAACAAAATTAAATATTTTGAGGAATCCAGTTGGATCCCTCCAACCTGTTTCCTTGCATCCACAGATGTTAGCACAATACCAATTCCATTTCGAGGTGGAATATCGCGGTATATGGGTTTAATATAAAATCATCCGCTATTATGCGGCGCATAGGGTCTCATCCGCTATATAATGCGGGAATATCAACAACTCCAATATATACATATGCCAATATGTATATATTGCTATATACTACCATATATACTATAACACATCCAATCAATGCAATCATCCAATCAACATTTAAATTTAACTATTTAAATTTAAAATAAAGCCAGATGAGTGAGATTAACTCACCTTTTCCTTTTTTTTATTTTGCAATTCAACCCAAACCAGTAGTTTTCTCCACGATGCCCTACCTTGAATACATATTATATGATTTCATTAATATTCGATCAATTTGGACAAATCAATTTCTACCTAAAAATTTCATTTTACTTAATAAGGAAATTTTCAAACTAATTTTCTTTACAAATACAATTTAAGTTTGAAAATAATTAAATAGATTAACTTACAAATAAATCACCTTCATAATTTATTTTACAATAACTTGTGAATTAAAATATCTATGTATATATTTATCTATTTCATTTAACACTACCTTCTAAATCATATCCATATATAAACTATTTTCTGTTTTATAATTAATATATATATATATATATTCATATAAATCTTTAATAAAGATAAATAAATTGTTTTATACCCTACTGCAGCATATTTATCTGCTGATCTGGATGTATACATTTTTTATTTTTTTATTTTTTTATTTTTAAGCAAACAGTTTAACATATTCAAATAGAGCAGAAATTACCTGCTACCCAAACTAAGGTCTAGATCGAGCATAGCTACTGCTTGCCCAAAACCCAACACTAATGACCTCACAACGATCGACATCCAGCTTCACGAATCCCGGGCAATCGCCTACTGCCCTAGTCCACGTGTTCGCGGGCCTCCATCGACCTGAGAACGAACCCACTCGCCTCGCACATCGCCATCACGTAAAGGCCCAAAGCAGTTTCGAGCTTCGCTTCCCCTCCACGGCTTCGTGCCATCTCTTCGTCATCCCAGTCAAGCCGAGAAGCCAGATCGAGCTGCAACCCTAATCGAGAATCCCTCGCCTGCTCACGCCGCCTCGATGCTTGCGACCCCCTCCCTTCACGCGAGTCGACCCTAAATCGCTCGATGTCGCACGCGCCCCCTCCCCTAAGCCACGACGTCGGCGAAACCATCGAACGCGAATCGTTCGAACTCGAAGGAAAAACTGCCTTCGTTCTTTCTCTCTTACTTGCTTTCGATTTAGCGTTTAAACTGAACTGGAGGGTGGAGTAAATTTTGAAGAGGAGAAAGTCGCTCGCCACTTGATTAGAATTGGCAGAAATTCGATTGAGAAACTTGTGGATTGAACGAGAGAGAGAGGGCAATTTTTAACTGCAGCCATTTTTCTTTATTTCTTTCGAAATGTTTTGAACTGAGGGGAAAAGATAAGGTTGCGTGCTTAAGGTGGGAACGGGAACAAAATCTGATGTTGGCGTGCCTGCAATTGCTCGCTACAGAGGAGACAGAAAAGTTTTGATGGAGAAAGGAAATAGTATGGATGTGAAATAAATTGGCTGGTCAAACAAAGTATAAATTATATTTAAATTTAAATTTTAAATCGGCTATTATCAATTAAATTTTCAACGCGTTTATCTATCGTACGCTCACACAACAACTCCAAACACTACGAAAATTGAAATCCGATAATAATACAATATTACGGATCCAATGGAACTGGTTTCATCGAATTCCGAGACTGTGCCCCGGAACGCTATTTTTAAATTCAATTTAAACAATATGATTTTAAAAACTGAACAAAACACTTTAAATTCAATTTTAAAAGTTTCATCACCTTCAATATTAACAATATAAATTTTCTGAACCTTTAAACTATTTTTAACTGGCTCAAAACTCAGGATTCTCTATTTTACCCTATATTCAATTGTTTAATTCAAAAATTAAATTATCCAATAAATATTTATATCTTAAATTCGAGTTAAAATTCAACTATTGAATATTTAAAACAAATTAAATATTCCAATTTCAAATGCTTAAAATTCCGGGTCGTCACACTTACCCATTATCGATCAATGATCGACAACGAATCCGCTGTCCGAAGCGACATAGAATGCCCTTCTTATTCCAGGTACACCGACTATGTAACCAATCCAAAGTGAGAAACTATAGATTGATGGGTCCAAATCCAGTGAAGAATTCTCAACCTACGTCAATTTTAGTTCTCTAGAAAGTGATAATAGCACGAGCTGCACACAACACGCTACCCTAATTTATCATCATCTCCCAGAAATACCAAAATCAATCCGCAAGATGCCATGCCGTGATCGAGGGTGTAACTCGGTGCTAGTTAGCTCTAACTCTATAGATAAAGAAAACAAAACATGTAAAGCACCGGGGAAAAACCATGGCTTCATTCGTTGAAGAATTTAAGACTCGATTTGCTATCTTCTTCTGCAAAGTCACAATTGGCTCGAATTTTCCACTACATCCGTCACCAACACAACTTCATCACCAATCGCAAATAATACGCTAAAATCTACATCACCAACCTTAAGTCATAAGGAAAATGTGGTCAATTTCAAGTCGTTGGCGATCCAAGCTGGGCAAGATCGGTGGTGATTTAGGCAGGCAACGTTTCAGGTGCTAGGGATTGGCTCAAGGTGATGGCGAAGTTAAGCGAGGTCGGCGGTAGAGAACTTTGGCGATGGAGATCAATGACGGTGATGACAAGGACAAGCTTAGGGTTTGGTCATGGGTTTGCAAGGAAAGTAGCTCGATTTGCAAGAAGAGAGTGAAATAATAAAGGATCGGCTCGAATGAAGTTAAATAAGAGAATGAGTGAAAAAATTGACTAAGTCTATGGATTGCTAGCGATCCATAGGCTATGGATTGCTAGCGATCCATCAAGTAGCAATTGGTTTTCTCCAAACTGACCAAGCATGATCTAAGTGTCATTTGCAAGCATCTATAAGGTTGTGGAATCAAAATTGATTTATTGTTATGAGCAACGATGATTCGAATGGAAAACTTAATAAATGGCTGACTAGCCAATGCCAAATTCGCATGATAGCCTTAACACAATCAATCAAATTTCACAAAATGGGAACTCAAAGCAGTTACTTCCAAAGCACACCTTGGTTCCAACGAAGACATACTTTGGAGGGCAAATGTTGACCAGTTTTTAACCCAACAGAATTCAGTAGGAGTTTGAACATCTACATCAAGTAAAAACAACCAAGAATCAACTAGAAGACCATAAGAAGAAGTTAAAAAAGACCCAATAGGAAAAATGGAAAAATAGGCTAAGGGGACGGATCGTTAGCAGTCCATAAGGATTGCCCATGAATCATCCAAACTTCTTGCATCACAAACCAATATCTTTTCTAGAGATGTCTGCCAAGTTTCATGGTATTCCAAGCAACTTAGTTCGAGAAACAAAGATCTATCTGATTCTAGTCATAGTTCAATCCAACCTGTACATGAATCATCATCAAAACAAAGCAACTGGTTACCAAATTACATGGAGGGCAACTACATAAAGCAAGGAAAGCAAACCAAATGAAACGATCCGAAAATACCCCAAGTACATGGATCACTAACGATCCATCAGGTTAAGTCGGATTGTTATGAGATTTTTAGAGCGTCTTCGTATCATCAAGTGTAGGATTCTAGCAAAGCGGACAAGCCCAATAGCTCTCCAACCCCTATAAATTCAGTCTTGCTTACAACATAAAGAGGATCTTTGGGACATGTTGTTGGAACGCTGTAGAGTTTATTCTTCACTCTTCTCCTCCCATACAATAGTCATCTAGGGGTTCATCGTGATTCTCCAGTGAACTCTGGTACTTGTGACTTGATTTAACTTAGCAGATTTAATCATATTGTAATCTGATTCAACTTGTAACAATAGTCACTTAATAGAAAGTTATAAAGTGGACGTAGGCTTCATTAACAGCCAAACAACTAGAAAAATCTTGTTGACTTTTTACTATTTTCGCTCTTTTTACATTTGTTTTCTATATTATTGCTCTATAAGAACATGGTCATGCTTTCACACTCAATTCAAGGTGTTGATCCATTTTTTGGGTTAACACTAACATAATGCCCTCCAAGATATTCTTATTTGGAATAAATGCATGTTGATTTGGTGAAATGTGAAACTTTAGCACTGCTTTTAATCTATTGCACAAAATTTTTGCTAGAACTTTATAAATGAACTTACAACAAGCAATAGGCATGTAATCCTTCATTGTTGATAGTGGGTTTTTCTTTAGAACCCTTGTAAGGAATGTATGATTTATTTCTCCGATGAATTTGCTACCCATGAAGCAACTTTGCATAGCTATCTGAATGTTATGTTTTAGTTTATCCCAATGAACATTAAAGAATTTAGAGGTATATCCATCGGGACTAGGGGCTTTATTAACATTAGTACTAAGTACTTCATTTTTCACTTCCTCCAAAGAAATGGCTTCATTCAAAAATGCCTTACCACACTCAGAAACCTGAATGCTACATATAACTTCTGGAAATAAAGTATTTTAAATTCCTATATTATATAGTGGTCCAAATACTGCACCGATTCCTCCCATAGTCGTGTTTCAGTTTTTGGTTAAAGCCATCAGTATTGACAAAATTGGACGAAGTTTTGGTATGTTTTCTTTTAGCCAATTTGGCATAAAAGAATTTTGTAGCATCGTCAACTTGAGTAAGCCGCTAACATTTTTCTTTCCGCATCAGAGATATAGACAACAAGTGTAAATTTTCTTGATGCCCCTGTTTTGCAGAGTAATGTAGTTGTGCATTAATCTCAATACGGTCATTATCCAGCGCTTGTTGCAGTTGTTCACATTTTTTTCTACTTTGCTTAACTATATTCTGCAAATTGTTTTTGTCTCTGCTCCACTCTTTAAGCATTGCTTTACATCTTTCTGCATTTTCGGTAGAAGGTATAAAAGATTGCTTAATAGCGGTATAGTTGGATATCGTTCAATCACATTTTGATAATATAGGAAATAGGTCCAGTGATCTACGAATTTAAATGGCCTTGCACCTTAAATTATAATGTCATGAGTAAGTTTCAAAACTAACGGTGAAAAGTCACTAAATAGAGCGGGTAGTGCCATTGCATTAGAGTTAGGAAATTTTCGAAACCATTCATAATTCATCTAAATTCTATTAAGTTTACATCCCATATCTTCAAGTGGACCGGATCTCCAAGTGAATTTAATGCCATTGACTTCATGTTCCAATAGCGTACATTTTATAAGATAGTCATTAAGTTCATTTGTTTTGCAAAAAGGTAACGAATTTCTTCCACTTTTCTCTTTGATCAGTCTTAAAAAGTTAATCTCCAAAAGCTGCCCATGGTTTGCTTAATGTATTGGCCTCACATTTAAAAATGTCCCAAAGTTGCTTTCTTTCCACTTTATGATTTGCTACCATACATATTAATTCCCCACTAGCCTTTTTATACAAAGTGATGCTGACATGTTGTTTACTCATTGAAATCACATGTCCATTCCAAACTTCATTATTCACATATATTAGAATTCTACACCTATAATGATAATTAGAGTTAACTATTCTACATCAGTACACATCTTAATATTTATCAAAATATGTCAGATTATTTCTATGAATTTTTGTTAAGATAATTTTGGAAGTGTGATATGATGAATTGATGAAATGTTATTTGATCTTGTATTAAGAACAAAAGAAGAGTGATGATCTTTATTGCAGTAATTTGAATGCTGAATACAATTGAATGTATTATATACAAATGTATATAAATGGGTTTAGATGACAAGCAACCCATATAACATAAAACAGCTTAAAATCAATGGCTGTGATCCCATCAAAGAAAATGTAAGTGGTTGAGATGCAAGACCACTATGATATATACGTAGATTGAGAAAGAGGCATGCCTGTCTTCATTAATTGTCTTCGTTAATTCCCCCGTTCTAACCCTAGCCCTATTTTAGGGTTAGTGTTTGAGAGAAAATGTGAGCCAATACACAGTTTTAATGAAAATTGATGATGAAATTCACAAATCTCAGCCACTCCATTAAGTCTCCCGACATTCTCTTTCCTGGTTTGAGTTGCAAGGCTGAGATTTTGAAGAATTTGAGTTGTATCGATTCGAATTGTGAGAATGTTGATGACTTTGTGGTATTTTCTTCTCCCGGCTTTCAGTTTGAGGAGAGTATGTCGGTCTTAGTTCTGAATCGATTCGATTTGAGTTGCTCTTTTGAGGCTTTGGTCTGTCTTGCTTCAAATTGGAGGAAAGTTGATGGCTTTGCTGTTGTTCTTTCTCTGATTTCTTAATTTGATAAGGATACATCTGATTTGGCTTGACTAAAGCTTGATTTTCTACAACTTCCAGCTCAGTTCTGAACCTCAGAAAGTTCCTTTTTGATAACGATTTGGTGAGCATGTCTGCCTTCTGGTAAGTAGTAGGTAAATGGTTAACTTGTAAATTTCCTTTGAGTACTTGATCTCGAAAAAAATGCAAGTCTATTTCGATGTGTTTGGTTCTTGAGTGTAGTATAGGGTTTGCAGTCATGTAAACAGTGCTTTGATTGTCATACCACAATGTTGCTTTGATGTTTGTGTCTAGTTTTAATTCTTTTAGAATTGACTGTAACCACATTACTTCTGCTGTTGCACTTGCTATGCTCCTATATTCTGCTTCAGTGCTAGATCTAGAAATAGTATACTGCTTTTTTGAACTCCATGATATTAAATTGCCTCCAACAAATATGCAGTAACCAGTGACTGATGTTCTTTCATCTGGATCAGTAGCCCAATCTGAATCTGCATACCCAGTAATGTTAAGGCTTCTACTTGCTTTGAATGACAGTCCATGATTAATTGTTCCCTTTAGATATCTTAGAACCCTCTTCACAGCTTTCCAATGCTCATCTAGAGGATTCTGCATAAATTGAGAAAGTTTATTAACACTGAAAGAAATATCTGGTCGTGTTATAGTGGCATACTGTAATGCCCCTATAACACTTCTATATTGTTTAACATTATTTATGGCTTCTCCCTTGTTCTTTGATAGATTTTGATTGCTTATCATAGGAGTAAACATGGGTTTAGCATCTTCCGTTTTTGTTTTAGCAAGTAGTTTTGATATGTATTTTCTTTGACATAATATGATTTCTGAATTTGATATCTTGTGTACTTCAATTCCTAGAAAGTAATTGAGGTATCCCAGATCTTTGATTGAGTACTGCTTTTTCAAATAACAGATGATTTGATTGATTTCATCCTGGTTGTTACCTGTAATAATTAAATCATCAACATAGATTAATATGTAAATGATTGAAGATGAGTTGATTTTAATGAATAGCGAAGTGTCTGATTTGATAGAATGATATCCTATTGACATTAGAGTTAATTTCAATCTATCAAACCACACTCTTGGAGCTTGTTTAAGCCCATATATAGCCTTGTTTAGTTTACACACAAGACTTGTATCTTGTTCATATCCTAGTGGTTGCATCATGTAAATTTCCTCTTCTAATGTGCCATTCAAAAAGGCATTGTTGACATCCAATTGCCTTATATTCCATCCTTTGTGTAAGGCAATTGTGAGTATAAGTCTTATAGTAGAGGGCTTGACCACTGGAGAAAATGTCTCAGTGAAGTCAAACCCATACTGTTGGGTATACCCTTGGCAACTAATCTTTCCTTATATTTGTTGATGGAGCCATCAGGGTTCCTTTTTATCTTGTATGTCCATCTGCAGCCTACAATGTTTTTATGTGTAGGTGGACATACAAGATTCCATGTTTTGTTTTTCATGAGAGCATTATACTCTTCATCCATTGCTGCTTTCCAGTTTTTGTCTTTTGCAGCCTGATCAAAGGTATATGGTTCATCAAAACTTATGTTAGCCATATATGTCTTTGGCTTGAAGATTCCACTTTTGGCTTTAGTGATCATGGGATGGCTTGGTCTTATTGGAGCTTCAGTATGAGGTAAGTCAATACTTCTATTGTGATTTGTACTATTTCCTAAATCACCATGCAGACCTTCTTTATTTGAATCTTCTTTATTTGTTGAGTATGTAGGCGAGTGGATGGCATGACTATGATCATCTGCCCACTCCAAGTTTTGTTGAGCAGATATAGAAGGATGTGTTTGATGATCATCAGTAGTCCTTCTCACCTCAACTAAGTTCCTATTTTCAGACAATAAGGGCAATTCAGGTATAGATGCACATGGATTGTGTACTTTACTTGTTGTTTTTATCTTAGACTTTTTGAAAGGAAAAACTTTTTCATTAAATACCACATGTCTGCTAATAAATAACTTTCCACTATCATCAAGACATTTGTACCCTTTTTTATTAGAAGCATATCCAAGAAAAGTGCATTGTTTTGATCTGAAATTTAATTTATGACTATTATAAGGCGTTAGATATGGAAAACATAGGCATCCAAAGGTTTTTAAGCTATGATAGTCGGGTTTTATCCCTTGCAATTTTTCAATGGGAATTATACCATCTAAAATTTTGGTTGGTATTCTATAAATAAGGTGGACAGCTGTATTAAAAGCCTCAGGCCAAAATTTTAGTGGTAGGTTTGCATGAGCCAATAAGCTAAGACCTGACTCAACTATGTTTCTGTGTTTTCTCTCAACTAAACCATTTTGTCCTGAAGTATAAGGACAAGCAAATCGGTGAATTATCCCCTTTACCTTAAAATAATCTTTAAGTGACTTGTATTCAGTTCCCCTATTTGATTGTATAATTTTGATATTTGTACCAAGTTGTTTTTCAACCATTGTGATGAAATTTATCACAACATTGTATGTGTTTGATTTGTTTTTCAAAAAAAATATCCAAGTGTGTCTCATGTGTGCATCAACAAATGATATATAATATTTGAATCCATTATCTGAGTATATTGCGGCAGGTCTCTAGAGATCAGTAGTACTAAGCTCAAGTGGCTTAGAGTACTTAGTCATAGAGTCATTAAATGGTAATTTGTGGCTTTTGCCCATTTGACAGTAAGTGCATACATAAGGAAGAGACAAATTATCATAGAATATGCTATTTTCAGAAAGAATTTGCTTAACAACTCTAGTATTGGGATGGCCAAGTCTGTAATACCATGAATCAGACACACTGTTACTGTTTTCTATTTCACATTGATTACAGCGGTTTTCTTCATTTGTATGAATAGTACAGTTGATAGATTTAAATTTGTATAGCCCTCTTTCAGCATCACCCTGTAACAAAATATCTCTAGTCAGTATGTCTCTAACAAGGCAATATTTAGGATAGAATTCAAAATAAACCTTGTTGTCATTAGCAAGCTGAGACACACTTATGAGATTCTTTTTAATTTTTGGCACTCTTAATAAGTTATGCAAAAATAATTGTTTCTTACCTTTAATGACAACACTCCCTACATGTGATATATTGGTGCACTTACAATTACCCATGCAAATAGATTGTTTACCTTTGTATTCCCTGTTGCCAAGATTTAAATTGTCGAGATTATTGGTTATATGGTTGGTAGCTCCTGAGTCTGGGTACCAGCAATCATCATTTATATGTTCAGGTTGATTATTTTCACTAGAGTTATGATCTTTACTGTTAGATTGATTGCTAGAACTAACTTGAGCCATGTTGACATTGTACCACTTCTTTGATTGTTGTTATTGTTGTGATTAGAATATCTGAGATAACATTTTGCAGCAGTATGTCCAATCTTTTCAAAAATTTGGCATTTTGGTCTGTTGTTGTTGAATCTGCCTCTTCCTCTTGACCTGTTTGAGTATCCTCCTCTTTTTTCACCTCCCCTTTATGCAGTCTGATCTGACTTGTTGTTGTTTTGAACTTTGTTTCTTGAGTAAGCTATATAGTTCATTGTGAACTCTGATTCTTGTGGTCTTTTGTTATCAATTCTGGCCTCATGAGCAAGTAGTATAGAGTAGACATCATCAATAGATGGTAGATCCTTTTAAGATGCTATGACAGCAATAACATATTCATAGTCATCACTTAGTCCATTAAGAATAGTCAAAATCTGCTCAGATTTTGAAACTTTGTGATTTGCGGACTCGAGTAGGTCACATATTGTTTTAATTTTGAATAGATACTCTCATAGTGTTGTTACCTTTCTTTATATTGTGCAGTTGTTTCTTGTGGTACATCACCTTGGTAGCTGACTATGTATTGAACACTTTCTCAATAGTTGTCCAAATATCATTTGTTGTTTTGCATCCAATAACATGAGATAGTAAATTTGTGTTTATTGATGATACAAGCCAAGAACAGATAAGCCTATCATGTCTATGATATCTGATATAATCCTCGCTGTTGACTATTTTGTTTTCTTGATCAGTTATGCATTTGGGAGGAATTGGGATGGTTCCAAGAATATGGCCTTCAAGTCCATATCCTTGAACTGCAGTTTCAATTTGCAGTTTCCAGAGGAGAAAATTATCTTCACTCAATTGAACTGTGACAAGATTGCTTTGTGGGCTGATCATAGTGCTGATAAGTCTCTCTACAGCAACACTAGGTTGACTATTATTGCTCTCATTAGCAGAGCTAGCGGTATTTGTTTCATCATCCATGATGATTTCAGAAACAAAAAGAAGAATAGAGAAAAAAGGTAGAAGAATAGAACAACAGAAAATTTAATCAGATACAGAAATTAAAAATTCAGAGTCAAGAATTTCTCAAAACGGGTTTGATGCAACCGTAAGGCCTAGATGATGATCTATTTGCTTTTCTTTATCTGATATGTCTTGCAGGAAGGCACTTTCTTTAGTTTTGAGATAATTCTTGATTGCTTTTTTATTTTTTTGATTGATTTTCTATGGGATTTGGTGAGTGAATTCTGATGCAGCCAATTCAGATTGGCACGGCACTGATTTACTGCACTGAATCAAACCCTTCAGATGATGAAACACGGTTTCTGATGAGGGTTGATCACCCAAGTGATGACAGTTCTCTGATGGGGCAGATCAACTTGAATGAATGGCTGTTAAGCCTTCGTCTGCTCTGATACCATGTTAAGATAATTTTGGAAGTGTGATATGATGAATTGATGAAATGTTATTTGATCTTGTATTGAGAACAAAAGAACGGTGATGATCTTTATTGCAGTAATCTAAATACTGAATACAATTGAATGTATTATATACAAGTGTATATAAATGGGCTTAGATGACAAGCAGCCCAGATAACATAAAACAGCTTAAAATCAACGGCTGTGATCCCATAAGAGAAAATGTAAGTGGTTGAGATGCAAGACCACTATGATATATACGCAGATTGAGAAAGAGGCATGCCTGTCTTCATTACTTGTCTTCGTTAATTTTTTTGGTTTCAAGTAGAGCTACAAATGAACATTTACATTCTTTCACCACCTTGTTTATGTCCAACCATCTCTCTAGGGTATTAAAACCCCTAACGTTCCAACAGGTAATAGTCATGATTATTTTGATGAGAGCCAATCACTCCTTCTCGAAAAAGGAGTGATTGATTCACACAGTTCATTACCTTTTCTCTATTTTTTTCTTTGACTTCTTCAAAGCTGTCCATAATTTATTTTTGTCAACTAATTTTTTAGCATAAATTATAGGTGCTTGATGGTTTAGGATGAGTTGAAATATCAGATTCGGTACCTAGATTTTCCAGTTGTTAGCTGAGAATCTGCATGCAAAGAGACGCCACTTGGAACCTGTATTATATCAGAATAATCACCATGAGTTAGATTTTATATTGAAAATTATATATAAATAAAATGAGATTAGAAGTGAGATGTTCATCTCTGTTGTGGCTAATGCTCAATGATTAAACCGGTGCATCATTTTTGACCCTTTCTTTTGTTGAATTACTTTTAAAGTTCCATTTTTATTATGTAAGTACCTAAACTGGTGGAATTAATTATGGTTTTTGCAGCCGTTAAATGTGGCGAGATGGTACTTAATTTTTCCTTCAAACTTGCATCAACATAAATGTCAATTTTACTAGCACATTTATCTGAGAGATTCTCGACATCTACAGTCTCATAACTGTTCTTGCTCGGAGAATTAAATTGCTTGATGTTATTTGCCGCTTCTATTATTTTTCTTTTAGTTCAAGCGAAATTGCTATATTTTCAGTACTTTCTTATACAATATGCATTACTTCATCACTTATGCTATTCCTGTGAACTGTTTGGTCTATAATGTTTATATTAATCTCAATCATGGAGTTCTGCTGGTTTATATTTGTAGGAGCACTTTTAATCTGATTTTCTGCTTGTCGTTTTGCATTACTCATTTTTCCAACATAAAAAATGCTTTTTGATATGTTGTTATGCAGCAACCCCTCCCTTGTTTCCATGTTACGATCATCTGTTTCAGCCTCCATAATTATCTATATGGTCTCTTTTCTTGCATCTTCTTCACCCCGTTCCTCTATCCTTGCATTAAATTGGTTGTTCCTTTCTCTTTCCTCTTGCTTTATCTCGTCCTTCTCTCCTTTCATATTTCCCTCCTCTTCAGGTTGTTCGCCTTCATCCACATTCTTTATTTTCTCAACTCATTTCTTATTGTATGGATATTGAGACTCGTAATGTGAGCAAAGCATATTCAATTCGCACATCTTGGTGGGATCCACTCGCATTCAACTAAGTAGATTTAAGTTTATCTTCGACAACTTTATCCCAATCGGTATAGTAGTTAACATGTCTTTATTTGTTTTCAATGAGACATCTCATTTATTCATAATCATCAATCTCCCATTAAAAAATATGGTCCTCCTTCTAATGCATTTTTGAAGTCCTATTCAGTGCAAATCTGATCATAAAAACCCATTGTCTCTAGGTATACATCAAATAATCCTTTTGGTCTAAAATTCTATTCAAGAAAACCTTGAAATGTATGTAGTAAGGACTAGGCCTTAATACATATGGGATGATTGTATTATCTATTCCTCACCGCCTCACTTAAAATTATCCTTTTTAATTACAGCAAAATCCATTTCCATTACCCTTGTAGGTTTCACAAAATGTAGAGCTTATTTTTCACTTCAATTGGATCCGGTGCCTTTTGTAGTTTCACTCGATTTAGATTTGTCTTTAGGTTCAAAATTTATTAGGAATTTATATGCCTTCCACCCTCCTCTTTGTGCAATAGCTCCTCTATTTTTGTAACCCCTTGTTGTCACCCAAGCATAAGTCCTCCTTTGTCCGCCATTTATAATTCACGTGCCAAATCTGTGTTCTTCACTGCTCCCCCTATTTTTCTCCACATCAACTCCTTTATCTTCCACCCTTATCCCACCATCAGTATCCATCCTTACCCAATCTGATTTAGCACCACCTGCATCTCTAATTGGATTACCTCTAACACTGGTCTTTGCTTTTCCTTTCCTCCTATATATCTTCCACCCTTCTCCAACTTCCTGAAGAATTTCCTCATTTGGATGTCTTGACTAATAAGAAGAATTAGAGTTTTTATTAAGAATGGGAAATTTAGGGTTTTGATTAGAGAAATTAGTGGCCACCATTAGGGTTGTATTACTGCATCTCCTATTGATCGTGTATAGCTAGCTTTTTTATATGGCTTATTTGTCTAATATTTTAAAAGAAACAACAATATTATTTATAGCTACTATTTTTTGAATCATATCATATGTGATGACTTGGAACCAATTCCTAAAGAAAGTGTGACTGATTTTGAAGATTGAAAGAAAGAGTTGAAAGAAATGAGGAAAATGCGAAAGTGTGAAGACTTTCTTTAGAGTGGACATATATTAAATATACCTTCGGACTCTATTTACAATGTGCATGGAACTATTAATGGTGTAAAGGCTTTATAAGTGACTTGGTTGTTAAGTACCAATCAAAGAGGAAAGAACCAAAAGTTCTTAAACAATAAATACATTGATAACAAAATGAATGATAATCTTTTGTATCCTAAGCCCATGAGTTAAGTCTTATTATTAGAAACATTAAGATGCTAAAACCGAAGTAACTAACCATTTCAAGTGTAACACCCCTAATTTTAAATAACATTATTTAGGAGATTTAATTAGATAAATTAATAGAATAATGTAAATATTATAGTGGTAAGGGAATTGAGATTTGGAAATTTATTAGAGGTCGTGCTTAACTAAATAAAAATTAAACAAATGAGTTTATGGAAATGATTTTTAAGTTAACTAATATGAGAATAAGGCAAGGGTATTATGGGGAATAACCATCCATCATAACCCTTAACCCCTAAATCTTTATTCCCATTTTTATTTCTAAATCCTAAAACATAAACCAAAGAGCAAGCCGGCCATCACCTGGGAGAAAAGAAGAAAAGAAAACCAATTAAAAGCTAAGGAATCAAGCAAGGAGAACTAAGCGAGATCAAATCTCAAGTTCTTTATCCAAATAAAGGTGAATAATAATCAAAACCATCTCATTTTCATTTTTTAAAGAGCATTTGATTTCGGGTTTAAGTTTAAATCCTTTATGATGATTTTAATAATGACATGCTTCGATTACATGTTAGGTTATATTCAAACAAGTTTGTTTGATAAATGGTTTTATTCGATTTTAAGGCTAAAATTGTATATAATGGGTTTCGAATGCCATGAGGATTTAATATGTTATAAAAACATTATTTTGGAGATGGGTTTAAATTTTTGTAATTATCCAAGCTATGGATAATTTATTATGAATTTTCAAAGGAAGGTATGTATAATTGGGTTTAAATATTTATTTCGGCAACATATATATATATAATATATATATTATATTATATATTATATGATGTCCAAATATAAAATAATGATTTAAAACAAATATATATAATTCAATATCACTTAATGAATGAAACACATCAAATCATATATAATTAGGTGAGATAACATATGCAAACATGGAATCATTCTAAATATTATCCAGCAAATGGTATATGTAAAATAAAAGGTAAACAAGAGATTTACCTTGAAGATGTCGTCGTTGATCACACTTTTGAATAGTATATCATCCTAGATCTAATCTAAAAGTCTTGCCCTTTGCAATGTCTTTGAAGGAGAAAAGTATAGACATAAAATAACCATCTTAGAAAATTTCTCAAAACACAATCGTAGAAAATAGTCCATAATAAAATACAGAATATGCAAAAATACAACCTATAATATGATAAAATACTAAGTACTGATAAGATAGACAGTTATGTGGAGAGTAAATAAAAGTATAAGCAACTTCTGCGATGAGCTCGTCTCTCCATGTATTGAAATCGGACCAATCGCATGCTACCATGTCCTCCTATGATAGGGAAAATGAAATGGGTGAGTTGGACAAAAGTCTGGTGACTGAGTACATGTTTAATATATGGTGATCATGTGCGATTGACTTTAATCCTACTCTATGTGACCTTAGGTGCTCGACAAGTGTCCATGTATTCCAATATCTAAGGGTTTTCACTTAATACACACCTTCACAAACATCTTGTGTAGGCTGCTACACGTATTGAACTATTGATCGAACCTCAATAACTAACGATTGACCACTGCTACTAGAGCTACTCAACATAGGGTCATCCTACTACTTTCCTTTATGGACTACATCTTATATTACGACTACATGTAACTATCTCGCATAGGTTTCCCTATTATTTCCATATAGGAATAAATTTCCCATAATCACAACTACGCGTACCCCAACTATGCATTGAGGGAGGAACCTGCAATGCAGACTCGTAGGCGTGCCTCATCATTTGCATCCGTGTCCACCTCTCAATGGTAGTTTATGCCTCTTATTGCATGCGCCTGGATCCATCGACAACACAATATCATGTTAATGCTATACGTCCACTGTAGAACCTCTTGTGAGTGTCATTTGCATTATAATCACCCCAGTTGAATAATAAACCCCCATTGGGTAAAGAATATTTATCCAACTCCGCAACATCCTAATGTCGTCTCATAAGGAACTAGCTTCCCTGCTATCTCTAACATCCTCATTTGTATATTATATAACTATACATACTAATAATATTTTAATTTTCAACCTAAGCCTTAGGCGAGGTTCAGATTACGCATCTGGGATCGACAGCTTGGGTTGAATGGTTAACCGACCGCGGTGTAAAATTAAGGTTTGTGCTTACAATTTATTTGGTCTTAATATGTTATTAATTTCGTATGCTCTGTGATTTCAATAGTAAACCCTACACTTACGTATTTAGGTTTTACAATTCTCAAGGATCTAAAATGATATTTGTTTCTTTTCGAAATCGGTTTAATCTAGGTTAACATCGATATAACCAAGTTTTATATTAATAGGTTGGCGATATTTTTATTTAATTAGAACGAGTTTAACCTAGAATAACATATGTCTCTTAACCAGTTTGTACTAATTTGATTTTTTATTACAACATAGATTTAAAAAATGTAATTCTTGGATTTAGTTCTAACATCTTAGACCAGATAGTGTAAATTAATGTTAGCTACAAATAATCAGCTTATTAAAATGTTTCCAATCACCTCAGATCCAAGATTGCTCCTAACTTCACACGAAAGTCTAACTCTATTTGCTTGCCCTTTACTAGATCCGACATTCTTGAATTCTCTTATTTATTTCCATTTTAGTATTGGAGAATTTATAAGTGGAGAGGAAAGAATTTGATAGATTTTCAGTATAATGATGAATTTCGAATGAATTAGAGTTTAGATTAACTATGTATTTATAGGGATTTTAGGTTAATATAGAGCATTGATTTTCCCTGGTAGAATATTTGCATTCATCTCTGATGCTCATCATTTACTTTGCATGCAAGAAAACTCTATCGTTCAATCGTGCTCGTCCATTCATCGCTCCAGATCTAAGATCTTAAACATTGGCCAGTAGACCTCTTATAAGGGTCAGTCGAGCGCTACCGATCGATCGCTTTGGTTGTTTTATTTAGGAAAGTTTTATATTTTAATTTTGTAACTTCTCCATATTAACTCCAATTACAAACTATTATATATGAAATTGTCTACAAAATCGCTACGAACACAATGGTGCAAGTTTCATAGCTAAATTCAAAAGTTTTTGAAAATTTTATTTTCACCCTTGTATTATTTAATTTAATTCTTTTATTAAATTTTCTGCTTAAATTTTTAGGGTGTTAAATTTTCCTCTTAAAAGGATTTTGTCCTGGAAATCTCAAAGGATGGAAAAAAATGTAACTCTCAACAATCAATAGCTACAATCATCTATTCATTCATCATACACGAGCAATCATTGTCCTTAGTAAAATTCTAATACGGTACATGTATATGCAAGTGTGAAATGCACGTGAACATATACTAACGCAAAGACTAAATGGTCTCCCAATCTAGTTGACCTCTTGTCATGCAAGTGCTCATGCATCCAAGATGTATTCAAAATCCTAAGTAAATATACTTGTAATTCTACATGTATGTGCAACAATTCAATCCATATGTATGCATAATACTCAACAAGATAAAGCAAATAAATAAGAGATCATGTGAGTGTGTGTCTATCTAGAGAGTATATTTTCTTAATTATGTCAATGAAATAATCCAAATAATACATCCACTAGTATTCATCATCCATAACATGTCCTAATGAAACTTTTGCAACCATTCCTACCATCCAATGGTCTCTACCTAAAGAGGTATACCAAGCTATGTCCTAATGCATAAGTAATCTATACTCATTAAATTTAAATCAGAAACATACCAAAAATAGTTATGGATGGGTATTTTGGATCTTCTCCTCGGGTTCCCATGTACTCTCCACTGAATCATCTCCCAATTAGACCTTAACAAGTTTGATTTCTTTATTGCAGAGTCTCTTTGTACCATGCTCAAAATACAAGTGGGTGCATGGCGAACAAGTGACTCCCTCTCTACTTCCACCTCCTCTAGCCGACTCGACTCGCTATGGTAGTTGAATCATGTAAGCACTTTCGAAAGTGCGATGCATGGAAAACATCATGTATTACTGCCAACTTCTCAGGAAGCTCCACTCTATATGCCAACTTCCCTATCCTACCAGTAATCAAGAAAGTCCTACAAACCTCAGTGCTAGCTTCCCAGAACTATCAAATCTCATAACGTGCATAAGAGGTGAGACCTTCACAAACACCATAACACCCACTTCGAATTCCAACTCTGTACATCTCCTGTCAGCATAAGATTTCTACCTCTCTTGTGCAGTTTTCATTCTTTTATGGATCAACACCACTTTCTTTGATGTCTCCCTCACTATGTCCGGCCCAAGAATAATCTTATCCGTAGTATCCTACCAACATGATGGTGATCAACAGGGTCTCCCGTAGAGTGCCTCAAATGGTGCCATCCCAAAGCTCGCCCAATACCTGTTATTATAGGTAAACTCCACCAATGGTAAATGATCCTACCAAGAGCCTCCAGAATTCAAGATGAACATCCAAAATAAGTCCTCAAATACCCAATTCACTCTCTCTGATTGTCCATCTGTCTGTGGGTGACAAGCAGTACTCAAGCTCAACTCGTTGCCCTAAGCCTCCTATAGACTCCTCCAAATCTCGCTAGTGAAAAGAGGATCTCGATCGCTAATGATGCGAGTAGGAACTCCATGTAATCTAACGACCTCTCTCACGTATAGGGACTCCAAAGATGTTGCCATCCTGGTGGTACTAATCAGTATAAAATGAGCGCATTTGTTCATTTGATTGACTATGACCCAAATACTCTCATTCCATCTCCTACTTATCGGTAAACCATCGATGAAGTCCATAGTAATGCTTTCCCACTTCCATTGAGGAATAACCGAAGTCTAAAGCAATCCTTCCCGCTTCTTCTGCTTCACTTTTACCCTTTGGCAAGTCATACATCGAGCTACAAACTTTGCTACATGCTTCTTATTTTTGGCCAGTAGAAGACTCTTCATGTGATGGTACATTTTATCTCCTTTGGGATGAATGGTCAACTTAGAATGATGAGACTCTGTTAGTACCGCTTCTATCAAATCCACACTGAGAGGAACATAAAATCTACCATCTCTTTGTAACCATCCCTTCGAGTTAATTGCATACCGCCTTAAATGATCCGAGTGCTCTCCTCTACCAAGCTTCTCAAAAATATTAACTAGCTCCTTATCTTGCTTCTGACTGGACCCAACATGTTCCATGAGTGTAGGTTATACATCCAAAGCTGCTAACAATCCCGAGGTAATGTCTGATGATGGTCAAAAATAAAATGTAGAAACAAATTCCAAATGCTTCTGCTCCAAGAATAAAGGACTTAATATTGCATGTTGTCTACTCAAGGCATTGCCCACCACATTGTCCTTTGCTAGAGTGTATGAGATATCGAACTCATACGATGCTGAAAACTCCATCCACCTCTACTGTCTTAAATTCAAGTCCTTTTGGGAAAACAAATATTTTAGAGACTTGTGATATGTATATAGCTCAAACCGCTCTCCTAAAAGATAATACATCAATGACTTGAGCACAAAGTCAATGGCTGCTAACCCAAGATCATGGGTAGGGTAGTTTCTCTTGTGGACCTTCAACTGTCGACTAGTGTAGCTCACCACTCTTCCTTCTTGCATCAAGACCGCTCCTAACCCCGTACACAAGCGTCGGTATAAACTATAAATTCTTTTGTACCATCGGGAAATACCAAAACATGTGAGCTAGTCAGCGCCCCCTTCAATTTAATAAAATCAACCTCACAATTTGCATCCTATGAGAAAACTAAATTCTTCTTGGTAAGGTGAGTCAGAAGGGCAGAGAACTTCGCGAAGTCCTTAATGAACTTCCGATCATAGCCTGCAAAATCAATGAACTCCTCACTTTCATGGCATTCTTCGACACATGCTAATCCTGAACTGCACAACTTTACTGGGATCGACCACCAGCCCAACTTCTGAGTGAATGTGTCTTAAAAAGCGTACCTCCTTTCGCCAAAAGTGGCACTTTGAAAACTTTAGCATATGCTCACTGAGTGTATTGAGCACTTATTCTAAATGCAACATGTGCTCCTCCTCGCTTTTTGAATATATTAAACTGTCATCTACAAATACCACGACAAACTTGTTAAACAACCCTCTGAAAACTCTGCTCACCAGATCAACAAAGTATGTGGGTGCATTGGTCAGTCCAAAGGGCATAACTAACCACCCATAAAGGTCATCATGTGTACGAAAAGCAATCTTCTGAATACTATCCACAGCTGCATGCAACTTGTGGAATCTAGTAGTCAAATCAAGTTCTGAGAACACCTTCGCTCCAACCAACTGATAAAGTAGGTCGTTTATATGGAGCGGTGGGAATCGATTCTTCTTTGTCAGTTTAATTTAGCTCTCTATAATCGACGTAATGTCTCAAATAACCATCTACCTTGGTGGTAAAGATGACTGGTGCTCCCTATTTTGAAATGCTCCTCTTAATAAAGCCCTTCTCCAATAGCTCATTCACCTGCTTATTCTAGTTGCATCTCTACTTTGGAGCCATATGCCTCAAGGGTAAGGCAACAGGTTTGGCGTTATCTATAAGGTAAATTTGGAACTCGATCTCTTGCTATGGTGGGAGACTGTTAACTTCAAAAAAGACATCTGGGTAATCTCTAAGTACATGTATTGAATCTAGCTCGTCATGTGATACGTTTAATGAATATAAACAACTCAACATAACTTATCTTTAGGATCGCACTAAACCTCCAAGCTATGTCCACTATACATACTCAACCTAACAACCTTCCTATCACAATAGACTATAGCCCCATACATCGTCATCCAATACATGTCCAATATCTTCCCAAACCCAGAAAATTCTAAGACAAAAGCATCGCAATCAAACTCGACCTCTAAAATGAATAATTTCAAAACCCTACATACCATAGACAAATACGATGCTCCTCCAATAGTGTTTGGCACAACTACAGGTTCCATAACTATGCTACTGTCTAAGTGTAACTCATCTATAATTCTATTAGAAATGAAAGAGTGTGATGCCCCCCGTGTAAAATAGAGTGCGAATTGATAAACCAGATAAAGTCAACACACCTTCAATCACGACCTTCTTTCCCTTATCTACAACTAGTGTTATACTTAAGCTAGGTACTATGTCCAATGCATAAGTCAGGACCACCTGAGTAGAGGTCTTCTGAGGTGATGGATATTCCCGCTTCATGTGCTCGAACTAATTGCAATTGTAACACTTAATCTTTGAACTATCTGTCTTGCACTCCTTCATGAAATGTTCCTTCTTGCTACACTTCTTGCAATGCATATACTGCTTCTTAATCTTTCCCTTGGGTCCAAATCCTCCTTTGCACTAATTTCGCTACAGCGCTTTTCCTCCGGCCTTCTAGGGTTTTCTTTTGCTTCCTTCTTGGAGACGGTATTCAGCAAGGCCATCTTCACTAAACCCTCATATGTAGCACCCATGGGAATATGACTTAGAGCTAAACCTTGAAGGGGTTGGTTCATCCCTTTAGCAAACTTCAAAGCCTTTTTATGTGGGGTATTGATCAATTCCATTCCAAACCTAGCCAACTTGTTGAATTGATTGATATACTCCTTTACTGACATGTCTCCTTGCTTCAGATGAATAAACCTCTCTAATTGCACTCCCTCTTCATCTCTAGATGGAAATTTGATCTCAAAACATCTCTGAAAATCCTACTAAGTGATCTCTCCTCCATCAATCTATGCCTCAACTACCTCCTACCAACTCAGAGCCTCTACCTGTAGCTGCCAAGTAGCTAGCTGCTTCTTCACCTCATCAACAAGGCCTATCAACCCAAAAATCATGTCACAATTATCAATCCATGGTCTCTAATCTACATATGACTCTGTCCCTACATATGGCTTTACTCCAAGGCTCCCAAAATCCTGACATAAATAGTCGGTGACAAGTGCATGGGCAGGCACTGCACTTGTCGCTCTTTCAATGGGTCCTCTAATTGGATTAAGCTCTGCTTGTCCCTTAGCCTGAAGATACCGATGGAACCAAATTGCGATGTTCGCGCTTGGAATCTTGGCTGTGTCGCTTGACCATGAACCTATGGGATCGCTCATCTTCTATATGTGATTTTTAAGAATTTATTAGTAACTTTGCATGGATATCATAGGCAAGGATAAGAGAGACGTTATTCTTATGTAAAATATTTGGAAAACTTTTTGAAAAACTTGTATCCATACATATATAATATACACACTTTGAAAACGCATTATGAAAACTTTTTGGAAAAACATTTTGTGAAACCATTTTTTTTTCAAAAATAAACTTTTCACATACATTCTCTCAATACACCCTTACCCCTAAGGAATTTTTTTGAACCTATGCTCTGATACCAAATGTATCAAACACACCCATTGACACCAGTCCAAAGCCTATGGTGACTTTCAGACTCGCATTGGTGCCAAGAAGTACGATTATCGGGTTTTTATAACATTATAGAGACTAAGAATAAATAGATATGATCTAAGATTTACTACACTTTCAAAACTTATAGCGGAAGGAACAAAATATAAATAGAAAATAACCATCTTAGAAAATATCTCAAAACATAGTCTTAGAAAATAGCCTTTAGTCAAATATAGATAACATAGAAGTACAACCTATAATCCGATGCAGATAAGATAAATAGTTATATGGAGAGTAAATAAAATGATAAGCAACTCATGTGATGAGCTTGCCTCTCCACGTACTAAAATTGGGCTAATTACCAACTGCCATGTCCTCTTACGGTAAGGAAAAGGAAAAAGGGTAGGTTAGACAAAAGTCTGGTGAATGAGTAAGTTTAATATATGGTGATCAAGTGCAGTTGACTTTAATCCTACTCTATGTGACTTAGGGTGCTCAACATATGTCTGTGTATTCCTAGGTTCCTTTACTAAGGGTTTTCACTTAGTACACATCTTCACGAACATCTTGTGCAGGCTCCTACATAGATTGAACTACGGATCGAATCTTAATAACTAACAATCGGCCACTACTACTAGAACTACCAACATAGGGTCATCCTACTACTTTCTGGTATAGGACTACATCTCATATTACGACTACGCATAACTATCTCGCATAGATTTCCTTATTATTTCCATATAGGAATAAATTTCCCACAAGGACTACACATACCCCAACTATGCATTAATGGGACAACCTGCAACCCCATCTAGTCGGTGTGTCTCATCGTCTACATCTATATCCACCTCTCAATGGTAGTTCAAGCCTCTTGTTGCACGCGTTGTGATCTATCAACAACACAGTATCACATCACGTCGGTATTCGTGCACACCAAGGAACTTTCTTTGTGTCGGGCCTACACACTTCATCAGGCATCATTTAGTGTTGTGCATCCACCATAGAACCTTCTATGAGTGTCATTTGTGATAGAACTGCCCCTAGTCGAATAATCAACCCTCATTGAGTAAAGAGCATTTACCCAACCCCATAATGTCCAAGCATCATCTTATAGGGAACTAGCTTCCTTACCTCTAACATCTTCATATGAATATAATATAACTATACATACTACTAATATTTTTAATTTTCAACCCGAGCCTTAGGCTAAGGTTCAAATTATGCATCTAGGTCATTTACCAGTCGACTACTTACCTAACCAATTGACCGTTTCTTGTCGATCGCTCGAGTTGAATAATCGACCAGTTGTGGTGTAAAACTAAGGTTTTTTCTTATAGTTCATTTGATTTTAATTTGTTATTAATTTCATACGTTCCATGATTTCAGTAAACCCTACACTTACAATTTTTAGGTTTTACAATTCTTAAGGATCTAAAGTGATATTTATCACTTTTCAAAATTAGTTTAATCTAGGTTAACTTCGATATAATCAAGTTACATATCAATAAGGGGAAATTTCTATTTAATTAGAATGAGTTTAACCTAGAATAACATATATCTCTTAACCAGTTTGTACCAATTTAATTTGTGAGTTCAACTTAGATTTAAACAATATAATTCTTAGATTTAGCTCTAACATCCTAGATCAGATAGTGTAAATTAAAGTTAACTATAAATAATCAGCTTATTAAAATGTTACCACTCACCTCAGATCTAAGCTTTCCTTTAACTTCACATGGAAATCCACTCCTTTTTGCTTGTCTCTTCCTAGATGCGATGTTCTTGAATTCTTTTATTATTTTTGTTTTATTTCTGGAGAATTTATAAGTGAAGAGGGAAGAATTTGACAGAGTTTCAGTATACTAATGAATTTCTAATAAACTAGGGTTTAGGTTAGCTCTGTATTTATAGGGGTTTTAGGTTAATAAGTTGTGCTGACTTTCCCTGGTAGAATATTTGTTTCCATCTCGAATGCTCATCATTTACTTTGCACAGAAGTAAACTCTTTCATTCAATCACGCTCTTCCATTTGTTGCTCCAGATCCGCAATCTTCAATATCAACCGGTCGACCTCTTATAGGGATCGGTCGACTGGTGGACCCTAGTGGTTGACCGCTTTGGTTGTTTTATTTAGGAAAGTTTTATATTTTAATTTATTTCGTTTCCAAATTTTAAAATGCTCGTAATTTCTCTATACTAACTCTGATTACAAAGTGTTATATGTGAAAATTGTCCAGAAAATCGCTACAAACACAATGGTGCATGTTTCGTAGGCAAATTCGGACATTTGTGGAAATTCTATTTTCTCCCTTGTTTTATTTAATTTAATTATTTTATTAAATTTCCATTTAAAATTTTGGGGTGTTACAGATACTAGTTAGCAACAGTTATTTAGGTCAATTCTTTTCAACAATACTATATCATATTAGGACTTATAAAATTTAGTTTTGGTTAAAATTCCAATATTATCCATAATAAACTTGGTCAGTCTATGAACAAAGTCAAGTGAACAGTGTAATATCGTCACTTTGAGATTTCCTATTTAACCTTAGTTATTACTAACCAATAGGGAACTCTTGAGTGAGTCATTGCATTATCCAATAACTATTCATACATAACCCTTTAGTGCCCACAACAACCATAAGTAATACAATAGCTGACAGTTAGAGAGTATTACATACATTGGTCTCAAGGATGTATCGATATCCTTTCTTGAAACATCTCGACTAGGAATATTTAAAATAAATGTTATTTTATATTGTGATTAATCACTCATGATTGTAACTATTTGCAACTATAATCACATAACATTTTGTTAAGCATTTTAACATTTATATACTTTAAATTAATTACTTAATTAATTAAATCACTATATAATAAAGTATATAATATAGACCAAATACCTTTATATGAATAAGATTGGTCACATAGTTAAATATATGTAGCAAATTACATAATTGCCTCTAGGGTGTAACCTAACTCTATCAATCACCCACTTGCATTTGGGTTCAATTATGGAATCATATTCCTATTCCTCTAATCAGTTTTCTCAAAACTGATTGAGCTAGTCTCTTAGTGAAAATAAATGTTATATTGTTGTAACTATCTACTTTGTCAATTGACTCTCTTCGATGCTAATAAATCGCCTTTATCATGTGAAACTCTTCGAAGTATATTTCTCGACTTCTAATGAGCTTTAGGTTCTTTCACGATTTGTATTGCGGCATTGTTAACGCATAACAATGTTAAGAGATTCTAAACATTAGGAATCACTCATATCCAATTATAAATTTGTGCATTTATATCTACATTGCTTTTATTGTTGCACTTATTCAAAGTGATGTAGGTAACATGTTGGTTGAATTTGCTACAACGTCTTGTTTGGAACATTTCCAACTTAAAGTTCTCAATTTAAGATTGAACATGGATTTTAGAATATACATACTATGCTCGATATCACTTATGAAGTTCGATTTGATACTCCTTCTTAAGGAGTTCATTATTTCTATAAACATTTTTCTAGTATTACACAAACTGTCGAAAATACACTTAATAATTGTTTAACGATTTTTATTTGATTTGATCTCGCTTGATGTTCCTATTACGTAAGCGATCAACGATATAGTATACAACATAACATATATGATAATTCCTTATGCTATTGCATAAGGAATCTATCTTATATGCTCCGTATTAAACATTTAAAATAGTGTGTAATTATATCATTTGGGACAATTTCCAACACCTTTTATACATAGTATAAAAGAGTTCATCTTCAAATCATATGTCGAGTATTAAACAAAAAAACTAAAATGATTTTAGCATATGTACATTGTTAGCAATCATAAGTTTGTCGTTTAATTATTTAGACGTAATTTAGTCTATTTTATAGTTCTTTCTTACAAACACACATTTTCTCAGCATTTTGGCTGAAACTTAAATTGCCTAATTTTCTTTCAAAATATTTGGTTAACTCTGATGTTTGTTGAATAATACTTTCATTTTAAATCTGAGATCCTATTTGAAACTGTAAATTCTGCACCGCTCCTACCGACTTCGAGACACTTTGGTTGTTATGTGAAAATAATGTATTCTAAATCATTATTTAGAATTTCTATTTCAACATACATGTACCAAATCTCAAAATCATATTAAGCAATAATTTTATGAGTAAAATCCAAATTTATTTAAGCACGTTAAATGATGACTCAGTTACATTAACTCCCACAATTGAATTTTACGATGTTATTCTTGAAGGAACCAGACTAGTAATTCAAATGCCTCTTTAACTAAATGGTTAGCAGGTGAAATAGGTGGATTTCATAAAATTTTCCTATTTGGATCATTATTGGGCCTATGAAGTCTAAATGGTTTATTAGATCTACTTTTAATAAAATCCAATTTTATTTAATATTTTGATTAGCCAATCAATGAAGTCAATTATTTGGTATAATGTATATTATATAAGTATATCATGGCATGCTCATATGTATTGATATTGCATGTGAAACATTTAATATAGTGTGCAGAGTTAATGCGTACATATATCATGTTGAGCTTTACGTCTATAACAGACATATCCACCTTCCTTGTACACACCTGATATCTCAAAAGTATTATTGATACAAAATTGAAAGCGTGGGTTGGTTTTAAATAGAAGGAGATCAAGAAATAAAACTCTCCATAATTTACACCTTCCTTTATTACCATTTACTAGATCCAGATCTAGTAATTCAAATATCTCTTTGATAGTATAAAATAAATAAATTTATGTATATACACATTCAAATATTTCTCAAATATTAATTAATTTATAATACTTTATAAATTAATTAAATCATGTGGTTTTTTCAGAGATATCACAACTACGGTTGTGTGACTCAAAGGAGCAAATTCGGTCAACTATTAATTTTGAATAATTCAAATATTAATATTCGCACTTCACCTAAGCTAGTGATGTGAGAGTTTGGTCGGATTCATCACTTATAGACCTTTTTAGTAAAATCATATTTTATTATTTCTTAAGCAGTACCATTGAATAATTATTATTTACACATGTTCACTTAGGCAACATTCTATCACTTTAGGAATTATGGAATTTAGTTTCGATCAAAATTCTAGTATCATCCTTATTCAACCCAGTTAGTCCAAAAATAAAATCCTTGGTTCAATAATAACATTTATTATTGACCGTAATAATCTAACCAGAGATTTTGACTTTGAGTTAACTATTGTTGACCAAGATACTAACCTTATACAATAAATAATATGAATTCTTTATTGAATAGTGTATCACTTCCAATGCTTCAACTCGGATACAACTATAGTCGCTCGATGAATCGTCATGCCATGATTTAACTATGACCAAAGTGGAGTAATCATATTAAAGTTCCATTGTACTCTCAATTCGAGGGGACTATGTAACATCATTGCTATAAGATTTACCGGTTTGACCTAGTTGTTATTAACCAATAGGAAATTTTTAGATGAGTCATTCAATGGCTATCCAATAACTATTAGTACATAACCCCTTGGTGCCTCCAGCAGTCATGAGTAATACAACGCCCTACTTTTGGAGAGCATTACATGTTCGAACTGGGCCACTACGTAGTGGGTTAAATGAGTGAATTTCATTTTTTTTATCATTTTAGATCTTGTTGCACATATGAAGTCTAAGTTGATTTAGATCCAATCTAAATAATATTAAATAAATATTTATTTTATTTAATTAATTATATAAAGATTTTATTAGTATAAATATATAACATATAAATTGTATATGTGTATCAAGTACACACATACGTGTGAGTGTGCGTATAACACATAAATGTGTCCATGGTATAATGTTCCACTATACAAGTGTTGGGATTTACACCGCAACGGACATACTGTCACCTTATATGCACACTATTATCCAAAACAAAATTAAATTATAAATATAAACACACATATATATAAATATAAAATTTTGAATATTATTTTGTAATAATATCAATTATTTTGAATAAGTCAAAAAATTTGAAATTCAAAATGCATTTTAAATATCTAATTTGTTTAATTAGTAAAACAATTTAAAGACAGATCCAGATCTATAGATTTAAATTAAATATATACATATTATAAAATTAAATAAAAATATCATAAATAAAAATAAAATAATTTATTTTTGAATAAGTTAATAATTTTGAAATTCAAAATTCATTTTCAAAATAACTAACTTGTTTAATTAGTAAAACAGTTTAAGAACACATGTAGATCTATAGATTTGAATTAAGAATATATATTATATAAAATTAAATAAAAATATCATAAATATATTTATATCATATAATTTTCAAAAATGATTATATATATTTAATAATAATTCATTAAAATAATTAACAACATAACTATAATCTACGTGTTTAAATAAAATGCCTTACGGCCAAATTAAAAATAATATATGTATATATATAATTAATTAAAAGCTATTTTTTTCATGGATTTTGTTAACAATAAAGTATAATTTTATAAAATAAAACTATATATATAATACTAGTTAATATGTGTTACATTAACATTAATACATACATACATACATACATACATACATATAATATTTACATTTAAAATAAAATAAATTTCAATTTCAATTTTTTTTGCTGTAATGATAATTTATGTCACATAATAAAATAATTTTGGATATATAATTACATATAATTATTTGTTCATTTATATTTGTAGTTAAAAGAGTGTTAAATCAACTTAAAATGGCTTTTGATGCTTTAAAATTATTAAAAATTGTATTTAAAAATTATTTAAAAATTGTATATTTGTAGTTAAAATTGTATTTAAACTATAATACATACATACATGTATACATATATATACACACACATACATATATATATAATTATTATTTTTAATTTTGTTAGTTTAAACAAATAGAATTGATAGACAGTGAAATTTTTAGATATATACTTACGTATACATATGTATGACAATACAATCAATCAGGATAACAAACATGCATATAAATTCATTAAAAAATATATTAATCAATAATATTAACAAAATGACATATTAATCATAGGTTAAAGGATCTTACCACAAAAATTTTGCCTTATATTTGCACCTTATTTTGTAGACTTTTCTAGATTTGATCCTGATTTGACCTCCTAGCTTTGCAACTACTTGGAGAACCACTTTTGATTTTTTATTTGATGTTTGGATCAGACATCTTTAGCCTAGTGGGGCTAGAAATAGTGGCTATCATAGAGGAAGGAGAGAAAAAATAATCTAAACTATAAGGGGTAGTGTAGCCTTTTAGAGAGAGAGAGAGTATAGGAGATATTCTCTCCATGATTTACTCCTTCTCTATTACCAAATCTAGATCCAAATTTTTTGAATCTTTAACCCCTCTCTTGCTCTCCTATAGCTACTAGGTAAGCCCATATAGGCCTTAAATCATTCCAAACCTGTTAGCAATTAATTACATTTAAATCCAATTTAAATGCATGTCGATATCGAATATTGATTCGTACATATATAACTTTTATATACACGTCTAATTAATTACTATTAGCACCTAGAAAATACTAATGGCACACAATACATTAAATAAACAAATAATTAATATTTCATAAATATTAATTAATTTATAACAATTATAAATCAATTAAATCATGTGGTATATAAAAGAATCTAGAAATATGGTTGTGTGACTCATAAGTGTAAATTCGGTCGGCGTTTAATATCGAGCAATTCCAATATTAACATTCACACGTTACCTTAGTAAGTGGTATGATAGTTTGGTTGAATTTATCATTCATACAATTTTTGGTAGAATCCAATTTAACTATTTTAAGTCATACCTGTTAGTGACAATTATTTACACCAATCTCTTCGTCAAAACCATATCACATTAGGACTTGTAATGGTCAAAATTCTAATATCGTCCATATTCAACTTTATAGTCCAAAAACAAAGTCCTTGTTCAATAATAACAATTATTTTTAACCGAACTGCTCTGGACAAAGACTTTGACTTTGAGTTGACTTAAGTTGACCATGATACTAATGTCATACAATCGAGGAGACGAATTCTCTCTTGAATAGTGTTTCACTTCCAATGCTTCCACTAGACACAACTATAGTCGTTCAATGAACACTGTCCTAGAATTTGACTATAATCAAAGCAGAGAATACATATTGAAACTTGGTAGTATTCTCAAGTCGAGTGAATTATGTAATATTGTCACATCAGTATTTTCTATTCGACCTTAGTTATATTAAGCAACAGAAAACTATCAAGTGAGTTATTCCATAGTTATCCAATAACTATCAGTACGTAACCCCTTAGTGCCCCCAGTAGTCATGAGTAATATACTGCCTAACATTTGGAGAGTGTTACATATTCTAATCTCAACGGATGTATCGATACCCAGTCTCGAAACATCTTGACCAGGAATATTTAAAATGGTATGTTAATTTCTTTATGATAAATTATTCATGGTTATAACACATTGTAACTACCATCATAAAACATACCATTTATAAAATTAATTAATTAATATAACACATTATATCAAGTACATAATAGAAAGAAAACACCTTTTATTTCAAACAAGATTGGTTATTGAGTTAGATACATGTAACAAATTACATAATTGCCCTTAGGGCATACCCTTGACTTTATCAATCTCCCATTTGCACTATGTGCCAATTATGGAATCTTTATCTTATTCCTTTAATAGTTTGATGAGAACTAGATTGAGTTAGCCCCTTTGTGAATGAATCTACTATGTTGTTTTAAACATCTACTTTGCCAATCAACTCTCTCAGATGCTGATAAACTACCTTTATCATGTGGAACTATTCGGAGTATGTTTCTTAACTTCTAGTGAGCTCTTATTATTACATTGTTATCACATAACAATGATGTAGTACTATCAATACTTGGAATCAACCTTAGCTCGACTATAAATTTGTACATTTATATTTATATATTGCTTTTATTGCAGTGCTATTCAAGACAACATACTTAGCCTTTCATTACATCAGCCACAACCTTTCGTTTGGAACGTTTCTGACTTAAAGCTTCTTATTTAAGGTTGAACATGAATTTAATATTGACATATTATACTCAATAGCACTTCTCAAGTTCGAGTCTGAACATTCTTTCATAAGGAGTTCGTTGTTTCTATAAACAGTTCTCTAGTATTTCATAAATACCCGAGAACACTCTAAACTACCATTTTTTGATCTTAATTTGGATTTGATATTTGCTTCATGCATCAAATACATAAGCAAAATATTATAATATAGACAATATAATATGTATGATAATTCTTGTTGTCAGTACATAAGGAGCCTATCTTGCATGTTCCATATTAAACATTTTAATAAGGTGTTTCTGTATATCATTTGGGACATTCCCAACATTCTCTATACTTATTTTAAAAGATACTATTTGCTGATCAAATATTGAGTATTAAATAACCAAACTATTGTTGATTTTTACATAAGTACATTGTTAACAATCAACAGTATGTTGTTTATTTATAATTTAGAAATATGTATCTTTTAGTGGTTCTTTCTTATGGACACACATTCCTCTGCATTTTGACTGAAAATCATACTATTTGATATTTATATCAAAATACTTACTTAATTCTGATGCTTATAGAATGGTACTTCGTATCATTTCTTTGACCATATCTAAAAATCCACAAACTCAATATTGCTTCCGCCGACTTTAAGACAGTTTGGTTGTTATATGCAAACAGACTATTCTAGATTCTTATTTAGAATTTTCTATTTCAAATATATGTACCAAAGTACAAAGTCATATCAAGCAATAAAGTTGTAAGTAAAATAAGAGTTAACTTGAGTACATCGAATGACAAATCTCTTACGTTAATTTCAACAATTGAAACTTACGATGTTATTCTTATCAATGTTGATCACTATATTCCAACTACATTAGTCTTTCTCTTAATGACACATTTACAACCGATGGATCATATCCTTTCGGGTATATCTATCAAAATCATATTTTGATAATGTACTTGGAATCTATTTTAGATTTGCATATTAACCATAACATAGAGTTAATACTCACAATGGTTTAATTGACAACTAAGGGTTATCTATTCTAGACATTTATAAGAAACTCATAGTTTCTCTTCAACGTGTAAGAATGCTTATTAGACATCCTAATGCATTGTATTTATTTAGGTTTGGTTAATTTCATTTCATCCTTTGTAATTAGTTTCATCCTTGGATCGTATCTAAATTCATTTTACTACCAACAATTTCTAAAAGAAACTACTTCGCTACGAAGTTGGTATTTCTTAAAACAACAATTATTTCTCAGTTCAATGGAATGGGAATTCATAAACATTTTATGAATTACCTTATATATAAAACAAATTTGGTTTTTAGTTTACTATACTTATGTTCAAAACATACACTGGCCATCCAATGACTATCGTTCCCAAAATTCTTTTTAGGTGATTCATACAAGATCCCTCGTGTACAATTAAATGTGCAGTCTTTCAAATCCCATAACCTGCCAACTCATTAGTGTAGGATATTTTAGGGTTTCTTTTAAATGCTTATCTTGTATAATTAGCTAAAATATTCATTAGATGAAATTAATTTCAATCTCATGTACTACTCTTAAGTATACGACATTATTGAAAGAAGTTAACTCAACTTTATTAACCATTAATCATAATTTGTTCAACATAGTTCAGTTACTCCTTATCGATATATCATTATGCGTCATAGGGAGGAGTGACTTTTGAGATTGAATATTTATTCATTTTAGATACATTTGGAACTCTTACCAATATACTCACCTAATTGATCAAATCGAATCAATTTTATTTTCTATTGCACGTTATTTCATTCACTTCTATCTTATACTCTATAAGCTTATTATAGGCATACTACATGTGTACTAAATACACATGTCCATGTCGGTGATAACTCATCGATGAATAACAACGTACATGGAATTGTTTTATTATAAATAGACCTGTGATTGCATACATATGTATGTCTCAATCCGAAGAGTTCATCAACTCTTATGATGCTTCCACTAAATGGGTGTGTTGTCCTTAATTGTCTGAGACTTAATTTTCTAGTATCATATGATTCATACTCATATAATCAAATAATCATTTCTCAGGTTTATGGATTAGTCTATAATTCTAAAATAATTACAAATAACTTCAAATAATTTTGTATTTTCTAATGCACCATTATGTTATCAAACTACTCAATTGATACCACACTAAAGATTGGATTTATTTCCTAATGTCATAGCCTAGAGAGTAGGTAAATCACTTGGATGTTTGTTTTTTTGAATCTAGAATATAATAAACCATATAACAAGCATTAACATCTCTTAGAATTGGAATAACATCACCTAGCAGGCAAATGGAAGGTCGAAAGGAAACCAAGAAGTCCACTAAAAAGAGTAGGACAGCCTCCAAGGCTTCACCTTCCACTGGTAAGAAGGGGGACCACCTTCTGAATCCATCATACATCACCATCCAAGCTGAAGTTGACTCCATTTTAGAGCAATTTGGAATCACTAACATTGTAGCTATTCCAACTGGTCCTTCAGACAACATTTATAATCCACCAGAAGGGTATTTTGCTTTTATCCTGATACACATCTGGCACACGGCTTATCTTCCCTTTCTCAATTTTCGTTTGAGATACTTGAAGCGCTTGAATATTGCCCCAATCCAGTTCTCCCTAAATTAATATACGTATTTAACTTTTCTAGAAGTCTTGGCTTGGGAGATAGGACTTCCTTCTCTAAATGCTAAGATTCTCCATTCAATAGCGGGTCCTATTAAGATTGGTGAGCAACAAGATCACCCCTTGTATTGGATTTGTCATCTCCCAAAAAGCTTAATTTCTGAAGGTGTTAATAAGTCAGAAGGATGGGAAATACGGTTCTTTTACGTCAAATGCTATTCTAACATTAGAGGGACATTTTCTACTACCATTAAGTTTCTATCTCTAGTTATTCATATTCATTCATTATTCTTGCCAATACATGTTATATTGTCTTGAATTTTTTAGACAATATAAGTATACATGTGTGTATAAAAGCATTTTCAAAATTTATAAAATTTAATCAAATTGTTTAAGTAAATAAATTAATTAAAAGTTAATTAACAAGTTAAAATACATTTATATATAAGAGATATGTGTGATATTATAAAGGATATTGTATATATATTCAATATAATATGTTATAATTGAATAATATAATAATTAATTAATGTGTTAATTAATTAAATAAGATTTAATTAATATAATGTTATACATAAAATATTATATAAGGTAAATAAAGTATAAAAGTTATATAATAATTAAAACTTATATGATATGAATGTATAAATTAAAGGTGGAATGGTTAGAAACCCAATTAGACTTAAGTAATAAATACACACGTATAGCATGTATCTGATTTCTGTTGTGTTCGACACTTGAATCATGAGGCTATTTCATAAAAAAAAATATTATTCCATAAGTCGATATCATGCAATTTAAATATATTAAAGATTGTGAATCTTTAATATAATTACTGTCATCTACTATTTATATATTGATAGATTACTTTCATACTTCTTAGTTTTTGAGCTTTCATTAAGCTAGGGATGTTATGTATGGTACTATTAATATATAAAATAGATAAGGTAAGGTATTATTTGTTGAACTTCTCTCAATGTATGTGCATTATACTTAGGTCATCGTGAAATCGTGAAATGAAGGGTACGAGTGAATAATTTCTTTTGTTTGTTAAGCTTTCTTTAAGGGAAAAATAAGATTAGGACAAGGAACCATGGGTTAGGAGTTGTATATGATCCAACCGATAAGAAGTTATCCATCGTATATGGGAGTATGATGTGTTGAGCTTTCTTAGGGTCCAAATCCCAATATATATGAGTCCTAACACCTACTAATTAAGCCGAAAGACTTCTATGTTTTGACTTAGGGTTTGAAGAAACACAAAAGACTAGGGGGATCCTTGTTAGAAAAATGAAATCGAAAGATTTAACCTTTCCAACATTGTAAGAACATTTGTTGTCTATAATTAAAATAATGTACTTCGATAAATTTATGCAATAAATATAATTGATGAAATGTTTATGAATTAAAACATACAAAGGAACTAAATTAAACATTGACAAAGAAATATTAAATATACTTACCAATAAATTTTTGCATGTTGACCCATGCAAGTGCCTAATTATACAACCACTAAATACGTTTGTAACTTAGTCACCTACGAGTTTACTTAATTGAGACTGTGTATTGTCTTCAATAAGTTTCAAACTCTAAAAATAGTATAAGAACATGGATATTTGATCCACATACGATTATATATAAATGTTATATGGTGGAAGGTCTTAATTTGTAATGTACAAAACCTTGATGAAATTATTTCATTGAAATAAGCAAGTAAATCGTAGTGTGAGATCGTGTATTCAATATGATTAGTTACAATAATGATCTTGTTGTGTTAAAAGTAACATTGAACCAAAGGCTACAAGACAGATCTAAAAATTCAATCACTGAAATGTTAGTTTAATCAATTCATGTAAGTGCAATTTATTTGATATCCTTAAAAGTTAAGGATGGCCAAATGCACTTTTGTAAAGAGTTTGTAATGATATTAGAGTAAGAATTTCCTTAGGATGGTTTAACCATTTAGAAAGGAAATCAAATGCACAAGTGTGGATGTAACCTAAGGTACAGTTGGGATGATAGAGTGAATGGTCACTTCTGCTTCATAAAGAAACATCAAAAATGAGAATTGTAAAATAATAGTTGATACTTTACATTGAAATGAGAAATATGATTTCTCTTTTGAAGTGTAATTTCATATAGACAATTATTTTCTATGAGATTTATTTCATTGAGTTTATGATATTTGATCTGAAAGTTCTCGACTGTAAACCAGTTATAGTAAATGAAATAAATAGCCTATATTAAGTGGTTAAATGAAGCTTCATATTTCATATCCTAGTATAGTAATGGTAGGATAAATGATAGCATGCCATAAGGCGCTTGTTAATCACAGCAAATTATGAAATATTTTTATAAAACATACCAAACATTAGTTATGAAATAATGAACGCATTTCAGTGTTAACTAAAATAGAGACATGGTTTTGTTTGAATATGAGTATTATGAATATTCGTTATAAAATAAAACTATAATAGTGGTATTTGAGATGCATTGAAAAATACAAAAGTATCTAAATTTATTTGTAATTATTTTGGAATTATAGGCTAAGCCATGGTTTGAAGAAATAATTCTTGGATTATTTGATTAGGAATCATGTGATACTAGTTAATTATATCTCAAACAATTAAGGGCAGAGCGCCCATTCAGTGGGAGCGTGATAAGAGTTAATGAATATTTTGCATTGATACATATAGATGTATGCAATCGCAAGTCTATTAATACCAAAAGGTTCCACATACTTCATTATATTCATCGATGAGTTATCACCGACATGGACGTGTATTTGATACACATGTAATATGTCTACAATAAGCTCATTGAGTATTAAACATAAGTAAATAAAATAATGTGCAGTCAAAAATAAAATTGATTTGATTTGATTGAATATGTGAGTATATTTGAAATGAGTTCCTAATATACCTAAAAATGAATAAAGATTCAATCTCAAAAGTCACTTCTCCCTACGATACATAATGACATATCGATAAGGACTAATCGAAATTTATTGAACAAAGTACGATTAATTATTAGTGAAGTTGAGTTAACTTCTTTCTATAATGTCATGTACTTAAGAATAGTATACGAGGTTAAAATTACTTTCATCTAAAGAATGGTTTACAAAATCATAGATGAAAAGGGTTTATAAGAAGCTCTAACATATCATAGGCTAAGGAGTTGGCGGGTAGTGCAAGTCGAAAGACACCACGTAATACTATGCTTGCTTCTTCTAATATACATATTCACTTTAAAATGGACCCATAACTGTATTTTGGGGAGAAAGGGCAGAATAACCAGTTAGGTTGACCTAGTAGTGAATATAAATTGAATTAATCCCAGAATGAGTAGAATTGAATCCACGAGGTCTGGTCGACCAGAATATAGGATGTCTAAATATTGATTAAAGAAGTTTTCAGATAGACAGGTTCGTAGTAAACCTATGAAAACTATGTTTAGGAAAAGTTATTGGTAGAAGCCAATAGGTTCATGGTAAACCCATGAAAACTATGATTAGAAAGAGTTATTGGCAGAGGCCAATAGGTTTGTAGCGAACCCATGAAAATTATATCCGGATTAAGTTACTGACATAAGTCAATAGGTTCT
This sequence comes from Allium fistulosum, assembly GCA_030737815.1. Taxonomy (NCBI): domain Eukaryota; kingdom Viridiplantae; phylum Streptophyta; class Magnoliopsida; order Asparagales; family Amaryllidaceae; genus Allium; species Allium fistulosum. Next base: position 796,789,499 of record CM060908.1, read on the forward strand.
TAGTCAACCTATGTAAAGTAGGATAAGAGGGAAGTTATTGGAGATACCAATAGGTTCAGGGTGAACCCATGAAAGAATAAAGTTATTGGCCGGAGCCAATAGGTTCTCAGTGAACCCATGAAAACTATGAAACCGAATAGAGAGTCCACAAGCATTAAACAAGTTATTAGTCAGCCCATGAAAACTAATAGGTTAATTAGTGACCCTAGAAACTATAACTGAGACAGATAGTCAAAATGAAAGGGGATGGGAAATCTAGAATTTAAATCTAGAATTGATTTACTTGTTTGCACATCATCATAATATTTTGAATTGTTATGTTTTAACCATTGTGGATGCAGGAGCACAGTATATGGTTTTCATATAATTTTGGATAAGGTACTAGTGAGGGGAAAACTCATTCCGCTAAGCGGTGCTGTCTCACTAGATATCTAAATGGTTTGAGATGGTAGGTTATTATTCATACCAGGCTTTATGTCTGACTTGAAGATTTTGCTTTCCCCTTAAACTCTTGGGTAATTAATTGATTTTGAGTAGTTTCAGAGTTGAGGTTTTCAGGTACCTCTTTAGACGAATAAGCTTTCGGAGACGTGCAGGAGGCAAGCTTGCTAGTAGGAGTTCTTTTCTATTTTGATTCTGCTATGTTTTGTTGTAAAGGCAAAGTTGTTTAACTGCCTAGTTGTATATACTCTGATCGTCCAAGGGGGCATCTTCATATGTCGCTCTTGGCGTATGTTGTATGTAACAACCCAATATTTTGGAAATTATTTTTAATTTGCATTTATTTCATTTTAAAATATTTTTATAGTGAAGTAGAAATTTTTCTAGAATTAATGGTATTTTGTTGTAATTTTCATGTTCTGTTTCCTATTTTTAAACAATTTCTTCAATTCTTTTGCTATTTTCTCTGAATTAATTATTTATTTCACTTTGAAAATGTTTTAAAAATCATTTTTATTTCCAATTTTGTTTTAGAATATTTTTTAAATGAAGTAAATAATTTTCCAAAGTCAATGGTGATTTATTTGTAATTTCTGGACACTGTTTTCAATTTTTAAGTAATTTCTGTAATTCTTTTTCCATTTTCTTTAAAATTAATTAATTATTTTTATTTTATAATATTTTGTTTCAGTTGTTAGAGCTTATTTCTGAACTTATTTTTGTTTTATTGGAATTAAAAAGAAAAAGAAATATGAAGAGTTTAAAATTGCTTAGAAACTGAAGTCCTTTCACCTCCTTAAGTCTTTTCATTTGCCATAACCCCTCCTTTATGCTTTGGCCGTGACTTTATTCTTTTCTTTCACGTGAAACACCTCATTTCCATTCCATAATTCGGCCACTTCAGATCTGAGCAAAAACTTTGGGTAATGGCTCCTTTGTTTCTATACTTTTTCTTCTTCTTTTCTTCCTATTTTCATGTCATTTTGCCTTGTTCTCTCCATAGTTTTGCTTGGCCTCCTCCTTGTTTTCCATGGCCATGACCTCCACCACCCCCTACATCTCCTCATTGCCATCATCACCAGCTAGTCCTCTGGTCTTGACCAAGGCCGAGCCCACCATGATGCCAAAACTCCACAAAAATTGCAACACAAGCCATAAAAACATGTTGTTTGACCACTATTTGCTTCACCATTCCACTTTCCACCACCACCACCTTAGGTCGGATCCACCACCTCTGGCCAGACCACAACACACCTTTTCTCCCACTGACCTGACCCATACCCCTCTGGCCTGACCTAAAATCCCATGGTCGAGCCCAATTGGATGAACAAAATCACACTATTTTGCCTTAAACTCTTCACCTTCTCACTATGTAACTTCCTCCCTATGTTTCACCACTTTGGCCGTGCATTCACATGACCAAACCTAAGCCAAAACTTGTTCAAATAAGAGCCAAATAACATCCCTAGGCTGAAAAAGAATAGAGGAAGCAAGGCAAAAGATTTGGCATTCGTATCTCTTTTTATTTAAAAGTTATTCCATTTCAAGTGTATTGAAATTTATGGTTTGTTTTGATTTTTTGTTTGGGTTGTAACACAAGATCTATAGCATTGGATTGGCTCTCCACTCAAGTCCGTAATCTTGTCATCATGCTTTGATTTCCGTTGTTTCATTGGTTTTGTTATCTCCAGCATTTTAGAGGTGAGTAAATCTCACACGACTATTCATACTTATATAATTGTGAAGCGACCACAATTGAATATGTAGAATTAAAAATGATGTTATAATTGCCTGTGATTATTTTTATATGATGTTAAACCTGTTAAATTACATGTCATATCACATGTTATTGTTATATGTTGCTGGCTGTTCATTTTTATTAGTTTATCACACTGCAAGTTCCCTGTAGATTAGGTTCACTATGGGTTGAAATGATACATACCCGAACGGACTTTAGAATAGGGAAAGATCGTTATGGGCTAAAATGATAAGCCTGAGCGACTTTTAATTAATTTTATTTACTTGGGATTGCAGGTTTGAAATGATAAAACCCGGATTTTCTTGGTAAACTACAGATTGAAATGATATATTATCCGTATCACTTAACTTAGGCTAGAAAATATTATACAGACCCGTGGTTATTTTATATATTTTTTGGAAATTTTAAGTATTTTTAAAATGTAAAAATATGATAAATTGATTTAAATTGAATTTTAAAATGATTTATTAAAGTGGAAATGATTTTTCTATGTGTTAAATGTAAAATAAATGGATAGAAAATGGTGATTTTTAAGTGTAACTTAAATTGGAAATTTGACTGATTTTTTTAAATGGAAACTTAAGTTAATTAAATTAAAAATGAACATTAAGTTTTAAATGGTGAAAAATGGAGATTTAAATTTAAGTGTTGAAATAAATTGTTTAAAATGGAAAATGGGAATTGACACACTTGAATTAAATAAGTGAACTTTGGAAATTTTGATTTTTATTTGAAAAAATTTTCTTTATAAAAATCAAAAATTAAAGGATTTAAATGAACATTTTTAATGTGGAAAAATATGATTTTTATAAGTTTAAATGATTTAAATTAAAGTTTATTTATGGCTGGAATTGTATTAAAAACCTGGAAATTCAATTTATAGCACTTCAGAAATGCTTTCATTTCTGGAAATGAACTAATTCTGAACTAAGTAGAATCTGCAGCACTTGGTAAGTGTTGTGGTTGCATAAATGAACTTAAAGACTAAAATGAACTAAGGCTATGACAACACTTGGTAAGTGCTGTAGTGGTAGGAACTAAAAATAAAACTGAAACTAATGAAGAGGCTATTGTAGCACTTGTTAAGTGCTGCAGTAGGCTGAAATATGATTTTGTATATAACTGAACTTTTACAGCTGTTTTAAAACACTGTCTTTGCTGAATTGAAATAAAACCTTTACTTTGAACCCTGAACTATTACAGCAGTTCTGTAAATGCTGTCTTTTCTAAATTGAACTATTTTTCCTTTAAAACTGAACTGTTACAGCAGTTTATAAATGCTATCTTTGCTGAGTTGAATTGTTTTCAAATATAACTTACCGCAGCACTTTTTAAATGCTGTGAAAGCTGAAATTTTAATGTTTTAATGTTTTTAAGTGAATAAATGAACTCAGAAAAGGCTAAAATTTTGGGAATTGAATATTTGATTAAAAGAATAATGACTTTATTTTAAATGGTTTAATTGAAGTATTTGAACTTGAAATATAAACTATTTTTAAATTTATAACCATGGGTTATAATAACGATTGGTTGTTAAAGAGACCGGGATTGGATATGGACATACTCTCTATCGATACCGAAAACCACTTTAACAACTGTGTACGCGGTGGAGTTTCCAGAATGATGTAGGATGGAGGCGACGATCCTAAGGTATATACGTGGACCCAACTCCCGTGAGTTGGCATAAGGTGGCTAAAACAGGAGCGATCGACGGGCCAATGAGGTAGCACCTCTGGTCGGACACACTTCTTCGATACCATTCTATTACTTGTGATTGTTTTGGTGCGCACCCTTGATTTGGGAGTGTTGTTCGAGGTGGGCGGTAGTGGCTGCTATGCGTCACCACCAGTCCGGATGCGTAATTGGTATATCTACCCTGGCATTGCCTAGTTGTGCCGTATCACCTACCATATCGAGCTTTACTACGAGTTGTGATTTCTCCCGTAGCCTGTGGAGTATCGAGGGTAGCCCCCATTTTGGGAGTATGCTAATACTGGATAGACTACTGAGACTATTACGTGTTAGGATGAGTTCAGATTAAATGCAAAGCCCTAATGCTATTTTAAAGTATGTTTATTTTATGATTAGACATTATTATAATAGCGAATATTACTACATAGTAGATAGTTTAACGGATCCTTAAAGAATGGGCGATCCCAAGCATTCTTTAAGTTACTTATACCTTTATAACAATTCACTTGAGTTGGTTTACATTGTATAAGTATGTATGTCCTGACTCGAGTGTTTGTGTTTCATTTACGCTCGGGTCATCCTGAGTATTCACAGCTTTGGATTCACTTTTCTGGAGCTAGGAATCGCTGGAGATTCTGCTTATCTAGTTATCAATCTATTTCAGTTTCAGTTGTTCTATTTCAGCATTTGTATTAGAGACTTATGTATTTGGATTTCTATTGTACTTGTTTCAGAACTGTATTGGTTTTTAGACTATGTATTTTGTATCTGTTTTGAGACTCTGTATTTTAGTGGCTTCATGAACCACTATTTATTTTATTTCCACTGCGAGTTATTCTGATATTTCTGTGTATGTGATTCTATGAATGATTTTATTTGCTCCAAATTTTATTACAATCTATTATTTTGCATTATTCAAGTCTGACATGTGTGGATTATTGTCGATTTGAATGGTCCAAAATAGTGGATCGTTAAATTGTAATAACTATATTTTCTCTGAATGTGGTTCTCGTATTGGGACTTTGTAATGAATTTGATATGATTTGAAATGGAATGTGAAAGTTATTTAATGGTTTTAAATTTTTTCCATATCCATGTGTTTCTGTTATATCAATGTATTTAACATTACCGTATTTAGTCACTAAAGATTAATAACAATGGATGACTACAACATCCGTAGCCGTTAGTTTTGGGCCCCTAAGTGGGGTGTTACAAGTTGTATCCTTTAAGTAGTTTATGGGCTAGAAGCACATTATCTAATATGCTCCTATTTCACAAAAAGGCGGCTTGGTTGGAAGATATGAGGTCGGGGAGGACAGTCAACAATCTAATGGCTAGAATTTTGGAAATAGTCTTATAAATCATGTTGCAGCAAGATGTAGGTCTACAGGAGGAAACAGATAAAGCATGTCTGGTCTTAGGAACAAGAACAAGGTTAGTGGCATTTATCTCACAAAGCATTTTACATTTATGAAAAAAAATTGGATTTCTCTACAGACATCATCAGAAACTAAATCCCAGAAGTGACTAAAAAAAGCACATTAAACCCATCAGGCCCTCCGCAAACATTATTGTTTATAGAAAAATAGCTTGCTTAATTTCAGCATTAGAAATTTTAGAAATAAAAAAAGAAATTTCTTCAGACCTAATCATAGGTAGAGTTAGTTCGAAGATCCAATCTGGTTCAGGAATGAAGTTGGATGTATTACCTAGGAGGTTAGTGAGGTAGGATAGGAAAGAGTCTTCAATTGCTTCTGGGGTAGATTGCAATATTCCTTCATTATCAATAATAGTGTTGATTTGCTCCATTGACTGGTTAGCTTTGATGCATTAGAAATAAATCTATAATAGTGGTATGCAATATTCCTTCTTCATCGATTTGAATATTCCTATGAAATAAATCTATAATAGTGGTATTTGTTCAATGTCGAAACTTAAATCAAAGATGCAAGTAACTGTTAAATTTGTAATAGCAAGGTAATTTATAAAAAATTGCATGAAATTTGAATAAAAGTTAACTCAAAGGTATCCTAAGTACAATCAACATCAATAGGCCCATATCAAATGGATACATTAATGTCGAATGTCGCATAGGTTATATTATCAAACAATGGTGAATGCTGCCGTTATAACCAATGTCGAAGTACTAAGGTTATCTAAACTAATGAATAATGACAACATAGATCAATGATGTACTAATCGTTTAAGTAACTTATAAGGTTCTAAAATAGCAGTGTCATAAGTGATATCGAATGAGGCTCGGTTTATAATGTTAAATAGTAAGGCTGTCGGTATCAAACCATACCCATAAGTCAGTGTCGAAAATAAACGACATCATTTATAATTCATACCGAACTAAATAATGTCGCATCTAACCGGTATAAATTTCGTTATAACGGTGGATGGGTTACTGCAAATCAACTTAGTAATTAGCGATATGAAAGTCTCACGCCATAGTTTTACTACAACTCGATGTCGATTGTTAGAATAATGGAACTGTAGGAAACTCAAGTAACATGGAATATCATATTTATATAGGAAAATATCAATTCAGCATAAAAATGAATCAATATCAAACATTATAACAATGTTGTATGGCATCAGTATCGAGGGCAAAACAATATCAGGTATAGGGTCCAATAAATCATCTTCTTCATCATTAAACTAAGAATTTACCAGTTTTTGTACCATTATCGATTAACTTAAAATCCATTTGTATGACATAGGAATTCAATGCTAATCTAACCTTAAATCACAATCGATTGTAAACCTAGTTAATGATATAAGCATCGAGGTCGCATAATCAAACCCAAATGTCAACCTAAAATCGAGGGAACTCGAACCAACCCTAGCAGCAATTTCAGCACAAAATTACCTTATTTAATTCATTAACTTAATCCATATAAAGCGAATGTCTACTTGAACTTTGATTCAAATGGTTGAGAATTTAACTTTTGGATTTCTTTGAAAAAATTGATTTCTTCTTAGAGCTTCTTAATTGGAGGTAATAATGGAAGAAAGGGACTCTCAGCTATTTATAGAAAAAAAGAAGATGAATAAGCGACATCGATTCATTTTGAATAGACTGCTGGATTTACATGGAATACCAATAGGCATGTTACCACTAATTATCACTTCAACCTTTTTGAAACCAAGAGGAGTACAAGAGAAGGATTTATAAGAGATGATAGCATCAACAAATCCTTTCAAAGTAGTCGAAGGGATGCTACAACCAAAAATTGGATTTGCTATAAGCTTTTGAAGGGGTCAAAAGGGGACGAAAGCACCCTTTCGCTTCAATTGCTCCCTTTCCAAACAGATGCTTCTATATGTATGAAGACCCTTCGAATAAGCCAAGGAACACCTTTCGAAGGCAATAAATTACGACCACTCATATGCGCGCCAAAACTTTCGAAACTAAAGGTTTCACCCTCATTTACATTCCATGGAAGGATGTTTTGCTAGAGCAACCCCTTCGAAAGCATAAATAAGCCTTTCCAATCGGTCGAGACCATTCACAATTAAGAAAGAAGAGCTTGCTAAGGTTCAATATTGCAATCTCCTACACTAAAGGATGGGTTTCGCATCAATTAGCAGGTGTGCCATCGAAAGCTACCTTACGCTTTAAAACCTTCAACGTCTTGACTCCTTCAAAGCTCCAGAGATCCACCTATCGACAAAGTTGAAAGCTCATACCTTTTCTTACTTGAAACAACACAGCGACACAAAGTAGATAAGCGCACCTACCCCTTTCGATTAAGTCGAAAGCGCTCAAGTCCATTCAAAAGCAATGCAGAAGGATGCCCAAATGTGAACGGCAACAAAAGGTCTCTAAGGCCGCCTTTCGACTAAGTTGAAAGGACTGATTCGAAAGGTGCCAACCCACACCTATAAATAAGACCCCAGGATCTAGTTTAAGGGATCCGAATCGACTCACTTCGTGCTTGTACTTTCTTAATTTTGTAAACCCTAATTCTCATATTAGATTGGGGATTGGATTCATCTGTATTACTTTAGCTTAATCAAAGCAAGTTTATGGTATTTTTAGTATATTATCTGATTTTATGATTCTTTGAGATTCTGTTTACAACTAGTTTATGTCAACCTGGTCGGAAGGTCGCCTTTCGTGGAAGTCGAAAACATTTCAGATCAATTAATGCTTCTAAATCCATAAGTCCTTACCTCGTGTTATTGAAGGGTTAGCCTCCAAAGAAGTCGAAACCCTTTTTAATTCAAATCACTTAAATCATTAGGACCAACCTTTGAGTCACCATAATTACTTCAATAGAGTGGTTTCGAAAGGTTAACGAAACCAACTGAACTAGATCAAAAGGTGTTTTTGAAGAGGAGTTCATGTGTTTCGACTGAGTCGAAAGGTATGAAAAGGAAATAATAATTATCTTTACCCGATCAAAAGGTATCAATTGCATTCAACTGATCAAAAAGAGGTTTCTAAGGGATTACTTATTCTCTAAACTCTACTTTGGGGTGTTGACAAGTTTTCTTGTTAACATATTTGGCGCTAGAAAGAGGGCTTGGACCTTCGATCTTGTTGAACTTCCAACTCCACTTTCCTCTAACCCAATTCTATCCCAGGCTTACCTACTTTAGATTTTACATCGCCATGTTTAACAAAATCAAAAGGTCCGAACAAGGGTCTTCATAGCCACATTTAATTGGATTCTTCCCAAGAACAACTAATGATTCTAAACTACATGAAGAGGAAATGTTAAGATTGGAATCTCTAAGGATCATGAAGAAGAAAAGCCAAATCTTATGACCCAGAAAAATGGAGTTGAAACCCTTTCCACATTGGTCCCACACCTATCTTTTCCTTTAGGAAAAACAAAGGATAAAAGTGATAACTTGTTCAACCAAATGAAGAGGACAATTCAACTCTATACATAGGCACTATCTTCGAAGAGGGAATAACGACTTATTACAACACCTTTGTGCGAAAATGGCATCAAGCAACGAGTAGCACATTGCCTACATGTGAGCTTCAGAAGGTTTTGAAAAGGAAATTAATCGTTGAAGATGAAACTATGGGATCAAGTAATAAAAAGTCTAGAAAACAATCCTCAAAAGACCAACTTCAAGTTGAGACTTCCCAAGGAATGCAATCTGACTACATTAGTTGAGAATGTTTATTTTCTAACCAAGGAAGAACTCAACCATTGGACATCACAGAAGAAAAAACCTAAGTATGAAAGGTATCGAGGAGGATCCTACTGCCACTATCATATGATGATTGGGCATGAAACAAATAAATGTAGAGCACTTGAAGGAATGCTGATTAGCTTCTTCAGACATGGCCAAATTGATGAATTTGTAAAGAGATCATAGTTGAATTCAATTAAGAACCACTGTACTAAGAAAAATCTACATGGTAGGGATTAGAATTCTCTTTGCTTTTGGACGTTACCTTAAACGGTCAAAGCCTTTGTTTGCGCCGAGTTGGCTAAGTCAAAGCGCCTCCTGGACGGAGGTTAAAGTAAGCCTTCATCTGCGCCATGCTATAGCTTGGTTAAAGCATCAACAAGCCCTTGACCATGCCACGCTATGGACAGGTCAAGGCACCTCCTAGAGGGAGGATGGATTAGGCCCTTGGTCCTGCCATGCTATGGCCTGGCCAAGGCACCGAACAAGCCCTTGATCGTGTCATGCTATGGCCAGGTCAAGGCGCCTCCTGGAGGGAGGACGGAGTAATCCCTTGATCCTACCATGTTATAGCCTGGCCAAGGCACCAAACAAGCCTTTAGTCCCGCCTATAAGGCCTAGCTGGAGCACCTCCTGAAGGGAGGTTGGGTAAGTCCTTGGGTCCTGCTTGTGGATAAGCTAACCAAGCGCACCAGACAACAACGGACTAAGACGTCCGAGCTCAAGAAGCGGCATATCAAACAACAGACTAAGACGTCTGAGCCCGAGAAGCGGCATATCAAACAATGGACTAAGACGTCCGAGACCGAGAAGTGGAAAATCAAATGATGATGATAGACAGGGCCAAAAGGGTGACACATGTCAAAAGAGCCAAAACCCAAGGAAGCGGTACAGAGAAGAAGGCTTAAATATGAATCTACAGCCTCCGACTGATTATCAAAGAAGAATTTCTGAACTTCAATTATTCATACCCGGATCAGGGTTTCCAGTCTTTACTAATAATTTACGGTCTTCATCATACCGGAATCTGGATTTCGGGGCTACTACTATTAATTCCTAGACTTCACTCATTAATGCCCAAATCTGGGCTCTAGATTTCTATTATTGAAATTATTATTATGGATTTCTGGTTATCATCCACTAATACCCCAATCTGGGTTTTGGATCTTTTAACTTTTAAATTTCGCTCGTTAATGCCCGAATTTGGGTTCCAGAGCAATTGATATTCGAGACCTATTTTACTAATGCCCAAACCAGGGTCACTAGACTTCCACTACAAACTATCAAACAATGATTTCTGGACTTCTATCACACAATTATTACTGGATTTCTATTGGCTATCTCCCGAAGATGAATTTCTAAACTTCTATGGTTAGATATTTGGTATTCTATCAATATGTATGAAGTTGAATTCTTAGCTCTCTCTCATCATTATCGAAGATGGGTGTTAAGACAATCAACTGTTAGAATTACTTCCCACGTATTATCATATGTTTACATAATGATCTGTTAACCTCCGCTAATTAATGGATAAACTTCTATAGATTTCAAGTTTACGATAAAGATACCTCGTACTTTTCAGGGGATGAGATCAATAAGGAAAACTGAATGGGCAAGCAAATACAGAAATCATAGTCCAGGTTATCAGAAAGCAGATTTAGAAACAACATTCTAAGAAAAGATTACAAAACGGTGATATTTAGATAACTTACAAAATTATTTACAAGTATACAACACAAGTGTATGTTTTACAAGTCCTGAATAGTCTTATTTAGATTTTCAGCAATCAAAGGATCGACAATGTGCTGAATTGCTATACAAAGAGTCTCTTTAAGCTTCCTTTTCTTTTTTCGTATTTCGTCAGCATCGTCGATGGAATCAATGCAAGCCTTTAAAGCACGATTGAAAGCTTTATTAGCGCCTTTGAGTGTTTTGTTCTGTCTTTCTAAATCTACAATGTGCTTTTGAAGAAGATATTTATCATGTTCAAGGTTTTGAATCCTGGCTGCGTACTCGTTTATGCGCTGAGAATACCTCACTTTCTGTTGGTCATCAAAATATTTTATCATTTCGAATTCGACCTTCCTACTGCATTCTCCCACTACTCTCTCATATAAGCCAGGTGGAGGGTTAGTTGTAGTTGAAATTTTTTGAATAGCTAAAGATGAGGACCTTATCGATTTCACAACAGCTAAAGCGATTGGAGAATTTGGTAAATTGATATTTTGAATGTTATTACCCATGGTAAATTCCCGGGATTTGCATTGGGCTTGACTGTCTTTTAATTTTATCTCTAAATCACTTATCTGTTGAAAAAGCTTAGACATATCTTGATCGAAATCAATCGAAGGGTTTGATTTAACTTGACGCTTTAATTGAGAAATTGTTTCGTCTTTGTTCCTGATGTCCGCTTCAAGACTTGTAATCTGATCATTAAGATCTCTAACGATGGTCTTCTGAAGCAAAAAATTTATACACCACTCTAGGGCTTCATTGTTGCCCTGCATATGAGCGGACAGAGGGTCTTTAAGGAGGTTTCTCTTTTCAACATCTGTAATTAGCCTATCTCTGATGCTAGTAAAACGGGATAGGGAATCCATTGAGAATGATACGATGGCTAACTGTGAGCCCTATTTAAACAAAAACTAAGTCAAAACACAAATAATTAATCTCTTTTATTACAACAATGAAGATTACAATTCAAGAAGAAATAAGACAAAAGGTACAATCTCATTTTTTCAATCAAACACTTGTTTTATTACACTTAAAGTTGAAAAACAGCATTTTTGACTTGGTTCAAGGAATTAGCTGAAAGAGTAAGTGTCGAATCAAAAGTGGCATTAAATCCTTCTAGGGTAATAACTGGAGGATATTTGCTACAGTCCCATTCGCCGGCAGGAGGACTATCACGACTACATATTAATCTGGTATGATATGTTCGAATTTCCTTGAGAAGTTTTTCTTTTTGTTCACCAAGAAAATCAAAACGAAGGTGGGATGTTCCATGTAAAATCTCTGCAAGTCTCTAAGAAAGCAGTATCTAGCTAATTTTGAAGATTTCAGAAGCGAAGCTTTTTCTAGATAATCTCTTCTTAGTTTAACATATTTTCTTAAATAATCTCTTGAAACAAGGCTGCTTGAGAGACGTTTATTCTATGATAACGTGATAAAATGCAACTAAGTATAAAAGGAAGCTAGAACGAAAAATTTACAAATCAATGTTATTACATAATTATAAATGTTCATCTGGTTCGTAAATATTGAATTTTTGAATAACTCGGAAACAAATTTGTCCTTATAATATTTAAGTTTTTCATGAGGAAACTCATGAGGAATTGATTTGACCCGCGGTAAATTCCAACAAGCCCCCGGATGTGGATTAGATCCAAATTCATCCAAATATCTTCTATGTAAACGCCTAAGTAGACCCCTACTTAAATCACCTAAGTATGAAAAATCTACAGTCGGATGTCTACAATAGGCTTTGTATAAGAAGTCTATAAGGATGTCCCTCTCTTCAACCAACATCCTAAGTAGTGTAATTAATTCCCGATTCTCTTCCAAAAATTTATCATATCGAAGGCGCACCCTCTTCAGTCGAGGGGCTGCTTCTTGATCTTTAAAAGACACTAACACTGCCGCACTTTTGTTAAGCCTATGGTACTTGTCAGAGAGTGTATTGTGTTCTTTTAACTACTTATCTAACTCTCTATACAAGCTATTTATTTCTGCTTGTTTTCTTTTAAGCTTTGTTTTATAAAGTTGGATGTATTTCCTCCTTATCAAAAATACAAGATGTCAACTACTATTATCTTGGAAGTGAAAGCCATTTAGACAAGGAATCCCATACCTGAGAAACGGGAACTGAAGTTTGAGGGACCTACTTTTTCTCCCTTTGTTCTTCAATGTTGATGTTAGCAATCCCCTCTTGAAGGTCAGGAGGCTCGGGATGTTCGGGTGGGCTTGTTTCACGTCCACTCGGATCAAGGTTGACTTTTTATAAAGCCCCAGGGGTATCATCACCATCTTTTTCACGAACATCGGCATGACCACCTCCATTGCCACCTAAACCCTGGTTTTATCTTCGTTATCATCATCATTATCATTACTATCATTATCATCATTATCATTGCCACCTTCTTCAGGGCGGCTTCGTCTTAATCACCTTCTTCATCAGAATCAGAGTCTACTTCAATAGAAGGGACTTCAAAAGATAAGACTTTTGAAGCATCAATCTCCTATCTCTTAGAGACTTCGAACCCCTGCTCCATTTCTTTGACCTTATTCATGAATCTACTGACTATAGCAAGGTCGAGTGAGGAGAAGCTCAATTCTGGGCACTTTTCAATGTTGTCAGGGTAGGTAAGCATAAGGGCATCCTCAAAGGAGTTCACAATAATGTCGTTGAGGGAAGTACTTAGAAATTGTGACACCCTTTGCTTGGCTTCAGAAATAGTACCGACAACCAACAATAAGTAATTTTTCTTTTTCTCCAGCTTCTTCCTGAGAGAGGATTGTTTGACCACCATATGAGCCTTCTCATCTTCAGATCCTTTGAAAGCCATTTTCAAAGCTAGATTTTCATTGGCTAAAAGTTGTTTTGCTTTTCTCTCTTCAAAAATAATAGACTCTGCTTAAGCAAGAGAGGCTCTCAATCTTTCATGTTCCTCCACAACATTATTTTTGTCAGCAGACTGGGAGATGATCTGGTTGTTCAAGGTTGATATTTCCTCTTAAAGCCCGGATGTCTCAACATAAGATTTTGACGCGCTTTCTTGAAGAGAGAGCCGGCTTTTAGAAATCTGAAAGGAAAAAAATGACATAAGTCAGCATTCAGTAAGAAATAATAATAAGAAGATTAAATGATATGAAACGTACCAGAAATTGTTGCTCAATTAAAGATCGATAGTGACCTATCGAGTCAGGAACAGAAGAAGGTAGGTGAATAGAAGTAAAGGATAAAGAGTTCAAGATAGATTGAACTAGTTTCTCAAAATCATTAGAAGGCACTAGTGATGTGGGTCTAGAAGGGTTCGACTCCTGAGAGGAGTTGAAGTTTCTAAATCTTTGTACATTTGCGCGATGATGTAAGGAGAATCAGAAATAGCAATTTGAGACATAAAATCGTCCTTTGAGGGAGTTGTTTTGGAACGATCAATAGGAGCTTTAAGAATAGGACTATCAAAAGTTTTTCCTACGTCGACAGTCTCGCCCTCTTTTAGTGGCGGAGAAGATGGAACTTCAACAATCTTTGCTTTCTTAAGAGATGGGCCTGCTGCAACCATCATATCCAATTTTCTTTTAGCAATCATCTTTGACCTAGCAATGGCTTAGGTCAAAGATGACGCACTGGATATAGAGGTTGGGAGAACCGGATCACTAACGGTCAATTCGACCTAAGGAGCAGTTGCTGAAAATTCGAAAAGTAAAAGTCAGCAAAGCAATCTAAGAAATAACACAGCAATAAGTTGCAAGTACCAAGCTTATGCTTACCGAGATGATCCGGGCAGATGGGAGACATAGGAGAGAATTTCTTAGGGTCTCCCAAGGACAGGAAACGTTTGCTCCGAGGAGTATGTTGAACAAGGGGAGGCTGACCGAGGACTCTTTGACCAGTAGGGATAAGAAAATGTTTTCGAAAATTTGATGGAGTCAACAGAGTATGCCTATTTCTGATGCTACTTGAAGCAGCAATCAACAGCTTTACAGTTCTCTTATCCTCGTCATTGAGATCTTTAATAGAAGGATCTGATAAAGAAGCTTAGATTAGCAAAAGAAAGTAGTTGAATAAAGATAAAGACTATGATCAACTTATGAGGAGTAGAAAAGACTCCGTTGGTGTTTGGAAAACATTTGATGAAGAAGAATTGCATCTCCCAGTCTCTAAATTTATTTACCCCCTTTGAGATTATTTTTTTGGGGGATTAGCTCTGAAAATCTGGTTGTTCAGATTTCTAAGTTTGACTAGACAAATCAAATAGTTGAGAACTTCAGCATTCAACGAAGGAAGGCCCGACTACAGAGCCATAAGTTCCAAAGAGAGAAGGTGTGTATAGACATTGGGAGGTAACTGGATATGAGCAATGCCCAGGTGGGTCAAGAACTTAGACAAGAAATCTGGGAAGGGAAGGAAGTCACCATGCCAAATATGAATGGCAGCATAAGCGAAGTATCCTTCAGGAGGATTTTAAATGGTATCGCTATCGCTAGGGGGAATGGCATCTACCCCAGTGATGCCAAAGTCATTCAGAATGGCATCAACCTCATCCTAAGAAGATATTAGAGAATGCTTGGAAACGGCTTCAACCTTCTTTGGAGAAGATTCTATCTATGGAGCTATCTTTTTTAGGTTTCTTGGAGACCTTTTTCACACCCATGGTTCTATCAGGTGAAATTGTTTCGGTAACGAAGTATAATTTGTTATATTATTAACACCTTTTAAGGATGTCGAAAACCTATTGCAATAATTCGAATATCAACCAAAATATGTAACTTCTTATCTTTGAAAGAGTGTTAAAGCCAATTTGGGACATGAAATTCATTGAGCTTCCAATAGTGTTGAAAGGGTAAATGGAATGGGAACACTTACAAACACCTTTCGGCAATGTTGAAATCCCAAAGAAAAATTTACTATTAAAAGGAATAGTTAAACATATGCAACTAGTTTGAACACACACACTAACAACATTCCACAAGCAGGACAAATAAACCTTTCGACAATGTCTGAACCACAGAATTTTATTTTACTCAAAGAATATGAATGTTGTCGAAACCCTATATACCCATTGAGTTGAAAGACTTGGATTCAAGTAATATCAATACAAATAAAATGGCTTTGGAACATTTTGACAGTGTTTATATAAAATGATGGCCAAATCCCAGTTAACTACAATGGGTTTCGAGTAAGTCGAAAGAGATGTAAGGTTTTGAAAGCATACAAACAACCAAACTTGATTCAATATAGTAGGTTTAGATCAAGTCGAAAGGTTTGATTCGGTTTTCAACTTCAACAAAATACGTTTTCCTCCATCCAAATTATGAAAAGAAGAGTGTATTTCTAATTCTCAACATCTACTGAAGTAAATTAAAATTAGGCATGAATCCAACGGCAGGTTAAATTCACTTTTATATACATTTGGTTTCGAATCCTTTAAAATAAAAGTTGGGCTTTCGAAAGTATGTATTATGTGACACATTAAGGCGACTTCTTCGAAAGGAATCAGTAGAGTGTCGAAACATACTCCTGCATTCAAAGAAGTACATTTATTATCAATTACATCAACTCCTTCGAAGGGGTTCACTTAAATGTAAACACATGACTTCCTTTCGACCCCTTCGAAAGAGGTCAAAATAGTAAAGTAAAATTGACCACCTCAACTCCTTTCGAAAAGGTTGAAAAAAGGGGTTGTAAAGTCAAATTAAATTTAGCCTTCTCTTTGTAGCCACCAGAAAATATCTTCTACCCAATTCAATATTAACCCAATACTTCAAAAAGTTAATAATTAAATTGATTCGAGCATGAATTTACAATCAACAATAGCAAAAATCCCCAAAATATAAATTTGAACCACAATAAAAAAAAAGAAGAGCATGAGTTTGTATGTAGTAATGGCAAATAGCCCCTAAAACTGAAGAATTTGAATTCTAACTCAAAATTAACATCATAATCAAATAAAATAAACATATAAATGAATCCAAGAATAATTTCATACGAATGAAAACTCGAATCGTCTTACTGGACTTAGAACAGAAAGATAGATTCGAACCTAAAGAAATTGACATCAAAATCAAGCATGGTGAATTAGTTTTAAGGATAAAACAACAAGCACGTACCTTGAATTCGAACTTGTATTGAATGAATATAAGAATTTAAAAAGAAGTTGTAATTTTTGATTTTTTTTATGAGCTTTCAATGGCAGGTAAACGAAGGAGAGAAGAAGAAAGCGCAATATAAAAGAGGCAGATGCCACGAAAGCCGTCCAATCAAATTTAAAGGAACGGTCAAGATCTATCTGAGAATATCAAAAGGCGGGAAATTTTATTGGTTATGAAATGGTTGACTTGGAAAGTCAAGAGCATCCCTTTGCAAGGGGGGCAAGTGTTACCACTAATTCTCACTTCAACCTTGTCAAAACCAAGAAGAGTAGAAGAGAAGGATTTATAAGAGATGATAGCATCAACAAAACGTTTCGAAGGAGTCGAAGGGATGTTACATTCAAAAATTAGATGTGCTATAAGCTTTCGAAGCGGTCAAAAGGGGACGAAAGCAACCTTTCGCTTCAATTGCTCCCTTTCAAAATAGATGCTTCTGCATGTATGAAGACGCTTCGAATAAGTTAAGAAACACCTCTTGAAGGCAACAAATTACAGCCACTCACACGGGCGCCAAACCTTTTGAAACTAAAGGTTTTGCCCTCATTTACATTCCATAGAACGATGTTTTGCTAGTGCAACCCCTTCAAAAGCATAAATAAGCCTTCCGAACCGGTCGAGACCATTCACAATTAAGAAAGAAGAGCTTGATAAGATTCAATATTGCATTCTCCTACACTAGAGGATGGGGTTCCGCATCAATCAGCAGGTGTGCCATCAAAAGCTACCTTCATCTTTAAAACCTTCAACGTCTCGACTCCTTCAAAGCTCCAAAGATCCACCAATCGATAGAGTCGAAAGCTCGTACCTTTTCTTACTTGCAACAACATAACGACACAAGGTAGAGAAGTGCACCTACCCCTTTCGGTGAAGTTGAAAGCGCTCAAGTCCTTTCAAAAACAATGTAGAAGGATACCCAAATGTGAACGGCAACGAAAGGTTTCCAAGGCCGCTTTTCGACCAAGTCGAAAGGACTGATTCGAAAGGTGCCAACCCGCACTTATAAATAAGATTCTAGGGGTCTGGTTTAAGGGATCCAAATTGACTCACTTTATCCTTGTACTTTCTTATATTTGTAAACCCTAATTCTCAAATAAATTGGGGATTGGATTAATCTGTATTACTTTAGCTTAATCAAAGCAAGTTTATGGTATTTTGATAATATTATATGATTTTATGTTTCTACGAGATTTTGTTTACAACCAGTTTATATCAACTTGATCGAAAGGTCACCTTTCATGGAAGTCGAAACCATTTCAGTCCAATTAATGCTTTTAAATCCATAAGTCCTTACCTCGCGTTATTGAATGGTTAGCCTCCGAAGAAGTCGGAACCCTTTTAAATTCAACTCATACCCTTAAATCATTAGGACCAACCTTTGAGTCACTATAATTACTCCGAAAGGGTGGTTTCGAAAGGATAACGAAACCAACTGAACTAGATTGAAAGATGTTTCTGAAGAGGATTTCATGTGTTTCGACTGGGTCGAAAGGTATAAAAAGGAAATAATAATTATCTTTACCTATTCGAAAGGTATCAACTACATTAAACTAATCGAAAAGAGGTTTCAAAGGGATTACCTATTCTCCAAACTCTACTTTGGGGTGTTGACAAGTTTTCTTGTTAACAAAGAAAAATGTTTTTTACCAAGATTATTGACTTGAAAAGTCAATGCTTCCTCTATACTAGGGGGCAAATGTTACTCCAATAATTGCCTTCTTATATAATAGTGCATCGGTAGTTGATGCCGAAGGAATGAAAGTGAACCGATGTCGAAGTATGAAGATGGTGTAATATTGGAGGAATACAATGTCTCGTCTCATCAATAAAGGGTCATATACAACGTTGTCACACAGCATCTATAAAGTCAAATGATTAATGCTGAGTCTTTTATGTCGCTAAGCAATGCTAGATGGAATCAGCACTATAACTCATCAAAGAAACAATGATGATGAACATAATCAATATCGTGAGCCATCAGTGTCGCACCTCATTAAAGTCGTATCATATCAATGTCGCCATTCACCTATGGAGAAAAAATGGAGGACATAATTCAATAATACCACACTTTATCAATATCACACATTATTGGTGCCATCTGTTATCAAGGCCACTATACACTGATGTCGCATGCCATTGTTATCGAAGCTATCTTACTACTGATACTACTCCACTAGTACTGAATCAATGATGCCTACTATTGATACTATCGACAATCAATGCCACATCTTGTTGATGGCGCATTCCATCAACCCTTAAAAGACATTGCATGTCTATATATGCGACGTTGATGCCGAAAGTCGTCAACATTCACAGGAGTTACCAAAGACAATATCATACAATATGACGTCGCTTCTTGCTAACGTCGCTTCATAATAACGGTGCTCCATAAAAATGCTGCGCTATATCAGTCCTGTCTCATGTCAATATCAATTGATTCTGGTATAACTTCCAATTAATAACGTGCTATATTTATGCCGAATGCCTCCTCTATTTAAGCAGCACCAAAGTTTAACTAAGTGTTGAAGAATGTTGAAGATCATCTTTAAACAAGGCTTAGCGCCATGCGGCATTAATGACGCCGAAGAACATGGATGCTGCAATCAAGCTACAGCGTATGCCGCATTTCTACCCTATAAATATGGACCTAAGGACATTGTGGTAAGGGTGAATATTTATTTTCTCATTCTCTTACATTTTAAACTTTGTAACCTTAAATTGATTTGAAGATTTTAGTGCTAAGCGGGCTATTGCACATAGGACTTTGTACACTCAACATTATATGGAATAAGAATAAGATTTCTGGAGTTATGGCTTACCTTCGAATTCCAAAGCACTTGTGATTTCTTAATCATATTTTTCTTCGAATTCTAAAAGTACTCATATTCTTGATTTCTATTTTTGCATACAGTTGTCGACATGGATCAACTTCAAGTATATATGACTTCAAATGACTATGCATATGACTCCTTCGTGGACCTAAGCCTGCTTGTTCACTTCTCTTAAGGCTTAACTCAACGATATGTCACTTTTTGCCAACAAAGGTTAAATCTAAGCTCCTCAAATTCCATCATTAGCCAAGGTTCCCTTCTTGCACTTTTTGGGGTTAACGTAGAAATTCGTTATTCATATTGGCACTTGGAGGTGGGTTTGAACCTCTGTCTCCATTAAAACCTTAAATGGAACTACCTTAAGTTACATATAGGGCTTAAAGGAGTTTTCCCTACCAAGCATATCCCATTCCAAACTAGCATACCCTTGATTTTTAACACCATTTAATCGCATCAACTAAGCTTGCTAGGTCATGCCAATTTATTACGTTAAAGTCTCCGAACAAGGATCCTCCAAGCCTCAAATGATTGCTCTAACCTACCAAATAACAAATGACCCCCGGCTTTATGAGGAGCAAATACTAAGAATCACGGCCCTAAAAATTATGGAAGACAAGAGAAAGAATGTATTTCCTCGTAATCCAAACAACTAGGGATTAGACCCATTTCACATAGGTCCTACCCTAATCTTTGCTTTGAAAAAAGAAGATAAAAGGGATAATATCTTCATTAAAATGATAAAAAGAAACCAGCTCCAAGGGGAACAATTTTTGAAAGAGAGATAACAAAAGACTTCGATCAATTCATTAAGAGATGGGAGAGTATGCTTTGTTATTCTTATAGATTGAACGAAGCTCAAAGCTCTTCGATGAGAAAGTTTGCTATAGAAGTTAAGGAGCTCATCACATATAACAAAAGTGCCAAGAAAGAAGCATCTTCCAAAAGATTAAGGCTTTCTAAGAATTACTCCCTTACTACTTCCTATGAGAATATATACCTCTTGACCAAGGATGAACTTAACTATTGGCCTTCCCAAAAGAAGCGTCCAAAGAATGGACAGAATTCTGGAGGATTATACTGCCATTATCATTGCTCTAATGGGCATGACATAAATCAATGTCGAAATTTGGAGGGCTTGATCGACAATTTCCTAGGAAGGTGTTAAACAAGTTATCAATAAAAGGAGATTTTCTGTGCAAAATAAGTGTATCTACATGGTTAAGGAGAAAAAAAACTCCTAAAATAAAGGAAAAAGCCTTTGATCTTGCCAAGATGGCCTGGTCAAAGTGCCTCCTAGAGGGAGGATGGAGTAAGTCTTTGGTCCCACCTATGATAGCCTAGCAAAAGCACCGACTAAGTCTTCGGTCCCGTCTAAGTGGTCTGGCGGGAGCATAAACCCTTATTCCAGCCTCTATGCCCTGATTAAGGCACCTCATAGAGGGAGGTTAGAGTAATCCTTTTGTCCCGTCTGAAAATGGTTTGTCCAAAATTTCTGCAAGCCCTTAGTCCCACCTACGTGGCCTGGCCAAGATGCCTCCTAGAGGGAGGATGGAGTAAGCCTTTGGTATCGCCTAACACAGCCTGACCAAAGCACCGAACTAACCTTTAGTGCCGTCATCAAAGGCCTCACTGTAGCATCTCCTAAAGGGAGGTCAGATAAGTCTTTGGTTCCAATTAAGATAGCATACCAAATGCACCAAACAAACCTTTAGTATCATCTACAAGCCCTTACTAAAGCGCATCCTAGAGGGAGATCGGGTAAGTCTTTGGTTCTGCTTAAGATAGCAAACCAAACACACCGAAAACAAACATAAATCATCACCGAAGATGATGGTAAGGGGTTCGATACAAGTTGAAATCATCACCTAAAATGGTGCCAATCAAATTCAAAGGTCAATCTAACTCTATCCTAAAGAATGGATTAAAAGCAATCTTCTAGAGGAAGATCTGTCGAAAGCAAGCCAACAGTGCTCCGAAGCAAAGTCAATCAATCTTCTAGAGGAAGATCAGTCAAATATGAGCCGTTTATGCTCCAAAGCAAGAGGCAACTATCAATTGCCAGATGAGTTTTTTGATCTTCTATCCATTGCCAGAGGAGTTTTCTGGTCTTCTATTATCATTGTTAGACAGTTTCTAGTCTTCTATTACTACCGCAAGATGGTTTTCTGGTCCTCTATTCACACTAAAACTAGAATGGTTCTCTACACTTCTATTTAAATTATTATCAAAAGGAGTTATTATTCTAATAGAAGGGCTTCATTAAATTGACTCTTAATCTTCTAAATTTAGATTGGAATTCAACTTTCTTATTAAATGGGAATCTCCGTTGCCAAACAAGTTGCGGAATATCTATTAATGAAAAGGTAGACTCTTGTATCAGGATAAAAATTCATGGTCTAGTAGAATGATGAATGCTTAATTAGCAGGACTTTCGGTTCTTTTGTCAAGCAAATTATTAGCTTGAATGGTAAAGACTCAAAACATTGGAAAGCAGATGATACATCTCGGTTAGCGAACTCGAAAGGAAAAGTACATTCGATACATTCGAGGCAACATACATTCAAATACATATTTATCTACAATCTAATACATTATGTAAATTTTACATGTACAAAAATTAGACAAAAGAAGAATATATTTAAAGCAATTCTTTGCTAAAGCTCAAGCTCTGTGCTATCTTGTCCAAGTCCTTAGCTATTAAAGAATCAGTAATGTGGCGAATGGCCACGTCCAGAAGTTCTTTGGATTTCTTTTCCATTCATCGGATAATATCAGAATCATCAACTAGATCAGTTTGAATTTTCAAAGCATGCTGAAGAGTCTTATTGGCCCTTCTTAAAGTTTGAACCATGCTCTTTAGTTCTTCAATCTCTTGGGTAAGGATATACTTCTCGTGCCCAAGCATTTCAACTTGGCATTCATAGTCATTGAGGTATTGAGATACTTTCTTATTCCATTTCTTGCTGAAAAATTGCATGCACTCAAATTTAACTTGTCTACTCTATTTGGATATTTCTTCGTTACTTAGACCTGGAGTTGGGTTTAACAAAGTAGTAAATTCTTGACTAGCTAAAGATCGAGATCAATTCATTCTACTGGGACCAGGAGTAGGAAGGCTAAACTTGCCTCCGTTTGCGATAAGCTTGAAGGACTAGCGGAAAAATTGACTCTTTATTAACTCCACTTAAAGATCATTTATTCCTTAATGCAATCTGACCATTTTGGCATTAATCTCAACCGAAGGTCTAGATTCTAAGATCAAGTCTATCTTTTCTTTCAGCTATTGAACTCCTTTATCCTTCTCTTTAATCTCCCCTTCTAAACAAGAGATTCGTTCCTTTGGAACATTAAAAATCAATCTCGGTTGGAAATATTTCATGTGCCATTCCTGTGCTTTCGAACTACCCAGAAACCATAAAACTAAAGCGTCATGAGAAGAACGTCTCTTTTCAATACCGGATACTAATCTATCTTTAATCACGTTTACCCACGAAAGAACGTCTGAAGGATCAGATGTTAGTACCTTAGATATTAGTTCTGATGATAACAACTATAGACATATATAAAATTTAAATATTAATGTTTTATCAAGTTATATATAGTATATAGTGTAGGATATTAGACAGAGGTTGATTAAGAAGACCGTATAGTATTAAGAGTAGATTCAAGATACTGATATAGAGTTTCAAGAGTTGGAGAATGAAGACTCATGAGTATTGAAGAGTTTAAGATTTCAAGATATTCCAGATAAGTTATAGAGTCGTAGAATTTATGTTAAAACCTTGATAGCACTTTTCTGATCTCCCTCCCCTTCTCTAGTTTTGTTTTAAATTGATTTTCAAATATCCTGGTTTTAAAATAATCTTTTCAAAATATTTCTCAAAATGATTTTCATTCTCTTATACTAGTAAAGATATTATTTGTGTTTTTAAAGTTTATATATATATATATTGAATTTTTGTTTATACTCTAATAAGCTATAATTATATTAATTATATTTATATATTATTTAAATTATATTGAATTCTTTTAAAATTATTTTATAAAGTTTTATTAAGTTATATTTTGATTAAAATATGTATAAACTATATTTAAATGATTCTACAAAGTATCAAATTATTTTACGAAGCATTGGATTTTCAAAATTTGAAAGAAAGTGTCTTTTCATTGTATCTCTTTGCGAATGGACATGACCATTGTTTCTCTATAAATAGTAGACTTGCAAATGAAATTTTAATCATCATTTTCTTATTCATCTCTCCTCTTTCCACTCTCTCGTTTTTTAAATCAAAATACACCCAAACTCTACCGAAATTCAACCAGAATCAAATTTAATCATCACTAGTTTGATTCTCCTTCATCTACTCTCTGATTCCTCTCATCTCTCTCACTCAAACCAAGGTCAAAGTGCTATTCAAGAGTTATAGGATCAATTGTAATAAAGATCGAAGATCTGAGTTTGTAAAACTTTATCGAATCATACAACTATACTTGTGGGTGTAATTGTAGCCCGTAAAATCAATTAGGTGTGCTTAGTAGCCCATTAATCTAATGGGTGTGCTTATAGCTCGAAAATCAAGTGACTCTACCCAGAGGTTGGGATTTTGGAGGGTGTGTCTCATAGCCTTGAAATCGAGATTGTATTTTCATTTACTAGTTGAAAAAGAAATTCGTACAAGGAATTGTGTGGGACTGGATGTATGGTAACTCCGAACCAGTATAAAATTCTAATGTGTTCTTTCCTTTTTTACTTTTACTGCGTTTACTTTTATCTACACTTTGATTTTTTGATTGTTTCAGTGATTGTTAATTACATCATTCCAAGTAGAATCTTAAAGAATTTGAAAAATATTCATATAATCCATTAAATATTATTCACCTCCCTCTAGTGTTAATTCAGCCTTAAGATCCCTATTTCGCTGACTCACATTTGGTATCAAAGCATTGGTTTTTGTAATGACCCAGATTTTACGACATTAAATTTTGAATATTTAAATTGTTTTAAATATTGAATTTGGAATATAAATTGATCTTGAATATGGAATTATTGCTGAATTGTAGTAATAGAGTTTAATTTCGAATATAACGATCATCGTAATACTGGAATAGTGCAAATAATTGAAAGTTAAAGTGAATGTGAATAAAAATGATTTCTAATGTGGATTTAAATTCTTTTTGAACTAGAATAGAATTAGTTAACCTTTAAAATTGAATTAAAAGTTAATTTACAAAAATTTGAAATTTTAATATTTAGTTAGACGAGTAAAAATAGCCATTCAGGACACTGTCTCCGAATTGGACGAAACTAGTTTCATTGGATCTGTAATAGTGAGTTATTATAGGATTCCAAATTTTATGTCAATTGGACTTATGGTTTGGGCGTGCGAAGATGAAACACATAGAAATTTATTTAAGTAAATTTAGTTAAAATAACTCGATTTGAAAACCTTTCTTCCAAATATGATGGAATTGGCTCCCGATATATATTCCATTGTGTTCAGAATAGGGGTAAAACATTATAAACACTAGGTGGCATGCTTCGTTTGGAGTTCGAAATATTTTTGCATGAATAGTAACTTTAATTTCCTATAAATATAGGACCCCTACCCTCAATCTCTCCAAAACCCTATTTAACTAGGGCCAGCCGCCACCTTTAAAACTAATGGCCGAAAATCACAATCTTTCCCCCTCGTTTTTCTCTTCGTCCATCGACTTTTAGGCCGAGACTTCAACTAAAGAATCGAAGAGCACACCGAGCTCTACGAATCCAACTGTCAAGATCATCTATGGTGTGGCAAGGCGATGAGAATTCGCCTCCGTTCATCTCGCGTTTGGTGGAAGTTTTCACTTCGATGGCGCGACAAGGGGTGGTCGGCCTCTGGCCGAAGGTGCGTGGGGGAAGGGGCTTCTTCGTGGTGGAGCTCGATCGTTGCCTAGTGGATCTAGGAGGGAGAAGCCATTAGAAAATCGAAGGTGGTGATGGGTTAAGTCGCGTACGCGATTACCTGGGAGGAAGACGTGTTTAGGGGAGATTAGTTTTTAATTAAGGTGATTAATGATTAAAATAACTATTTATTTTAATTCGTGTATCTTATGAATACTGTAATGTGTTCATACGAGGTCCTAAACGAACGAAACAAGTTGTGTTGGGTTCATATCGGAAAATACTACGATATGGAGTTGGATTGGATGGATCTGGAGCTTATAGGATTTTTGGGTAAAATTAAACGCTCGTTTAATTTTATTCCAAATAAAACACCGCAGCGACAACTGGAATCAAAGCGAGTAAATCTCACTCATTTTGGATAACTGTTTTTATTTTAAAATGTTAAAATTATTTATTAGTTGATTGGATAAATTGGTAAATATTTATCAGTTGGATGTTATATTATATATAGTAGTATATATATTAGTAGTTGGGTATATTCCCACCGATTGGAGCGGATAAGACGCTATACGCCCCGCATAATAGCGGATGACCCTTTTTATTTCGATATCCCGCCTCAAAGCGGTGATTTTTATTTTATGTTATATAACATCTGTGGTTGCAGGGAAACAAGTTAGAGGGATCCAACTGGATTCCTCAAATATATTGATTGTTTTTCATATATATAGTGATATATGATGTAATTGAATAATCTGTTATGGATTGTTGTGTGATTTGATTGGTTGGATGCTATTGTAGCACTGGCCTTAATTTGATATTTTAAATACCATAAATAATATTTTGAATTTTCAAAAGGAAATTCAAAAGCGATTTTGGAAATGGAATATTTATATTGAATTTTAGGATTTTTAAGAGGAAATGGATTTGAATAGAATTAATGATTGGATTTTGGATTTTTACTTAACTATTTCCAGAAGAGTTGGAAATAGAGATTTTAAAATAATTGATAAAGAATTTGTATAATGAATTTTAAGTAGTATTCTCAAAAATATGGCAAAGAAGTTGAAATCGAAATTTTAAACGAATTTGAGAAACAATTGGAATTTATTGGGAAAAGATTTGTAAATGGGATTTTAAATAGAAATCGATTTATAAATGGAGTTGTTAATATAAATCTGTTATAGATTGGAAATGAGTTTATAAAATTTATAAACGATGTTTATAAATAAAGTGTAATGATTGTCATTTGATAAATTGGGAATGTAAATTCACCGTGTGAATTTAAAATGAAATATGGGAAATCGATTTAGAAAGGAATAGTGAATCTTGTTTTGGAATTTGGAAATAGTTGTGAAATTGGTAATGAAAATCGATTTGTGATAAATCGAGAGAGATTTATAAATGTAGAATGGTTATGTTAAATTTTATAGGGAAGTTAAGTTTTGTATTTAAAAGGGATTTTTATTTATTAAACTATGTAGTTTAAAACTATTTTAATATTGGAATTTTTCAGGAAGTTGGTTATACAAATATTTTATATTAGTTGATAAATTCTAATTTTTATTATAAGCTGTGTGAATCGATTTTATTTATAGATGAAATGGAAATTATATAATGTTGTTACTAAAAAGTGCTTTGATATTTTAAATAATTATTTAAAACGTGTTTTGAAAGTAAAATACTATTATTTAAAAATACTTATTTTATATATAGAGAGTTTTGGAAAGTGATTGAAATTTATTTATAAATACTCTCGAGATTTGTAAACCAGGTTTTATTTAATGGATGTGATTTTATAAGAGAAATCTTATAATGGAATTTTGGAAACTTAATAAATTTCCAAAATGGTTAGATACAGGAACTTTGGAAAATAATTTAAATTCATGAAAGAAGTTATAAATTGTCATATGAGATTATAAATAAATATAATCGAGTATTTTTTTGGAAATTATAAAGAGAATTGGAAATTGATTCTGGAAATTTATAAAATGAGCTATAATGGGTTGAGAAATTGCGAATGAATTTGGAACTGTCTTATTAAGTGGGTAAAAGGGAAATCTTCCTTTGTTTTGAAATTATACTCGTACAATCAATGTAAGTTATGGAAATTTCCTAAGTATTGATATTATAAATGGGTTTTGGAAATTTTGCTTATAATATGTCATAAGTATTGAAATGAAAGGTTTTGAAAATATTTTAACAATGAAATAATTTATCTAGAAATGTTTTCTAAGTAATGAATTATAATTTGAATTTGGAATATTTCTAAATGTTGATATGGTTTGAAAGTATCCTGTTATGGATATAAGTATTTCGAATTGTTTTCAAAATATTGTATTACTGGAAGAGATTTGAATATATATCTCTGTAAAGATATTTTAAAATAAATGTTTTGGAAATTTATAATATGGGCCTAGTGACTGCTTATGTGTGTAATTTGATAGTTAAATAACCGACTATCAAATCTGGCCAAATTCGTTGGTCATTTCGAAGAGACCGGGATCGGGTTTAATTATCTGAAAATCACTTCGATCCGATCTGTGTGTTACGAATTGTGATATCTCGAAGATAATGAAGACGGTGTTCTTGAAGAGATTGGTTTGTTCATACCCGGAACAAATTATGTGGATGAATGCTATCATTGCATTGTTGCCTGGAAGGCAGTGTTAGCATTCCAAGTATGAATGCTATTCTTAATGTAATACGTAGCCTCAAACCTCATCAACCGAGAATGACTAAAACATGGAAGATGCAGCAAGGCTATGTGGGTCGCTCCCATTAGGGTATGATCATCACTCATCTAGTCACTCATCTAGAGTGGACATCTATCATCATTTTCATTTGTATGTGTTTTAGGGCCCATTGATGGTGATCATATTCGGTACTATCCAGTAAAGGGTAGGCCGGTCTTGTGTTGGTAGGGATCGATAGGTTCGATCTCGGTACATTTTTCTAGAGGCGTATTGTGGTGGGCAATACCCCAGTAGCCCAGTCATTGTATGGAATCCAATATCCACTATGAGCCTGTACGGTTTTAGATGTGCCCAACTATGCTGAAACGTGAGATGTAAGCATTTCAGCTATTTTATATTTTATGTCAATAAACACTATTATAATATCAGATGATTTTGATATAAAAGGTTTTGGTTATCGTAGGGTAAAATCCCGTCGTATTTATGTGTGGCGTGGTCTTACGAGATACCTTTGTTTTTCAAAAAGGATTTTTGAAAATAATTAAATTCAAATTGAGTGTGTTTTCTCACGCTAGTTTTCTAGACTGACTCGGGTGTTATTTTATTATAATGCTCGGCTCAGACTGAGTTTTGCAGATCCAGGATAGGATGCTATGGAGCTCAAGAGACGAGCTGGAGGATTTCAGGCGTATTACACGTACTTGGTCATTTCCACGGTGTGTGTTATGTTGTATATTCAGTACACGTGAGAACAAGTTATTATAACTGTCCAGATTGATTGTTGACTGTTGTGCTCCGATGATTGTATGTATATTACAGTTACAGTTTCTTTGTATAAAGATCTGTTATTATATATTATATTTTATTCTGCTGTAATTGTTAGATTATGTATTGTTGTTTCTCTGTTTCTTTTTCTATCACTTCTTCTTCCTCACCCTTAGCAATCGGTATTTCTGACACTTGAATATTCGGCATGCTATAAGTAAACGTACTGATGTCGATTTTCGAGGGTCAAAAACCCCGGTCTTTACAGTTTTCAAAATGTTCATCATCTAATTCTTGAAAAAGTTTGAATAGTTACCAACACTGGTAATAGTACTATTAGTAATACTGTTAATACACTTGTTAGTAACTCATTTGTCAAAGGACAATCTACTGCTAGATCTCCACTTTTTAATGACAGTAATTACACAATTAGTCATGTAGAATGAAAATTATTTACAGTCAATTGGTTTAGACACTTGGAATATCATACAAACTGAGTACACCGAACCCGAGACTAAATCTGCATAGTGGACTGCTGACCAAAAAGCTGTTGCACAAAGTTACTCAAAGGCTATGAATATATTATTTTGTTCGCTAGATAGAAATGAATTTAATAGTATCTATATGCAAGTTTGCATTTGAAATTTGGAGAACTTTTCAAGTTGCACATGATGGCACAACTAAGGTTAAACAGACCAAAATTTTCATGTTAACAAACCAGTTTCAATTATTCAAAATAAGTCCAAATGAGCCCATTCTGATATGTATAGTAGATTTCAATATATAGTACACTCACTTATTGCACTGGGTAAAAGTTTTTCTGAGGAGGATCAAGTTAGAAAAATCCTCAAATTCACTTACTTTTGAACATGATCAAAATATTCTTACAATCGAAGAGGCTATTGACATTAGCACTCTAAAAATTGAAGGGTTAATTGGCAATTTAATATCTTTTGAAGTACAAATGCAGCGCAAGAGAGAAAGCAAAGCCATAGAGAAGAAATCTATGGCTCTT
Source organism: Allium fistulosum (assembly GCA_030737815.1). Taxonomy (NCBI): domain Eukaryota; kingdom Viridiplantae; phylum Streptophyta; class Magnoliopsida; order Asparagales; family Amaryllidaceae; genus Allium; species Allium fistulosum. Next base: position 796,819,614 of record CM060908.1, read on the forward strand.
AATGCAATGATGGATAATTTGGATTTAGATAGCGATGACGAGGAAGAAATTACTTTCATGACAAAGAATTTTAGAAAATTTCTAAACTATAGGAAGATGAATAATTTCAAAAGAAATGACAACAAAAGTCCAGGAAGCGGAGTTGGAAGCGAAAATGGCATTAGATATTATAACTGCGATGAACCTAGCCATTTAAAATGAGACTGTCCACATCCCGATAAACTGAAAACAACACCAATTACTGATTCATCTAGAAAATGGAGAAGGGCTTATGCTCCAACACTAGACGGTTCGGATACTTCCTCAAGTGATAGTGAACCAGATACAGAGAATGCTAATATATGCTTCACAACGACATTTAATGAGAAGTTTGGAGAAACGAACTAAAATAAGTATGCATTTAAATTAAAATTTTGAATTTTTTGTTGTTGATTGGTTTTTCATTGCTATGAATAACCTATAGATTAATAATAATATTGGTTGAATAATGTGTGCATATATTTTAAATAATATATATATATTAATAAAATATTAAATAAAAATAATATAAAATAGATTTTAAATTATTTAGTGCATATATTAAATATTTATAAGTACAGATAAATATGAATTATTTGCTGAAGTTTCCTTTTCTTGAAAATTTCGACCTATACGCCGACATACCCCACCTGCATATGTCATCATAAAAATGCAGATTTTGAATTTCAATTTCAAATTCAAAATTTGAATTTCCCTCCACCTTTTCACCAACTCTTATATTCTGAAAAGATGTCTCTTGACCAAAGAAAATGTCCTTTGATTCTCTATTTATTTACTCTATATTCATTCATTCATTTCTCACTTTCATTTTCAAATTCGAATAGCATAAACTCTCTTATCTCTTCAAACTACTCTTAAATGACATCCTCAACCCATACTAAGACAATCATGAGGCTTTCAAAGAATATCTTTTTAATGATCAAGAAGCCATACAAGCCTATATTGAATATATATCTTTTAGAAAAGTCTTTTCCGAAAGTTCTATTTTTGAAGATTTTCCTCCTTATGATCTTTTTAATCATTGTTTGCAAAATAAAATTCTTGATTTAATCAATGCTTCTCAAAATAATTTTGTCTATTATCCGAAATTAGTGAAGATGTTTTATGCAAATTTAAAAGGAAAGTTTTATGATGGAAGAGAATGAGAAGTTTGGAGTAGTGTCAAGGGGATGCAAATTATTTTAAATTATGAACTTTTGGGTCACATTCTTGGATGCAAATTTAGTGGAATTGACCTTTCAACTTTTTAAATTGATTTTCAAAATCGTGAAGTAATCTATGACATTTTGAAAGTGATGATGATTTTGAATTTAGAAACAAAAACTTGCATCCAAAACAAGAATTTTAAGCCTTTTTTGTAACAAAATATCACTCCTAGAACGGGTAATTTTAATAACCCGATGCAAAAAGTTTTCAAAGCACATTTCACCATTTATGATCAATACGGTATAAATTGGTGTCAAGTTATTTTGGATGAACTTTTTCCTAAAAATCCTTCTAAACATGAAAACACACTGTTTAGTGGTGTGTATCTTACTCTAGTTTTCAATTATTTTGGTGTTGACTTTAAAAGAGAGGAAACAATTCTTCGAAAAATATTTGACAAGGCCAACATTTTACTTATGCATATTTCATCCTTTTTCAAGCCTTATGGAATGCTTGTGGAAAAGAAACAAAGGTTGGCTTAGGAAGAGGAGCAAGAAATAAGAGAAGAGGAGGCAGAGGAAGAGGAAGGAGAAGAAATGGAAGTTGAGGAGGAAGAACAAGAAGAGGAGAAGGAGGATACTTCCTTGGAAAGTACCAATATGCTATCGAATCCATCCGATGTGCACGTAACTGTGCATATTTTTACTTCCATATTTAATCTACTTTTATTTTAAATAAATGTCATATTGGATGTTTATACATGTTTAAAACCAAATTTCAAAAATGCTTTCAAGCCTCATCCATACACCAATTTGGAGGTAAAATGGTAATTTTATGCATATATTAATTTTAAGAATATCCACTTGCACATTTTATTTTTATCTGTAGAAATTTGGATGGAAATATGAAGAGGCTTTCATGTTTGCATGCATGCACAAGAGAAGAAGGCAAATGAAGATGGAAATAAATCAACTCATGCATCATGGAGGACCCCACCTATCCACTTACCTCGATCTACAATTAGGAGCTAATGTACATGTTAGTGGAGATTAAAGTTACATGCGTACTGAATGGAGGATTCATTAGAGGCTAATGATAACTTGGTGGCCACACTTTGTAGAGGGGTATTTTGGGTAGTCCCTTAAAATATGATTAGGGTTTTAAAACATGTATAAATACCTCTTATGTTTCATGTAGAGAGCTCTTAGCATCACCTTCATTAGTTTAGTTTAGCAGTAGCAACAAATTATATGAGAAATAAAATGGCTTCCTAAGCCTCTTTTTCTTCTTTGCTTTTATTTTATTTTCATGCACATTTTTACTTACATGCTCTTTTTCCTTTCATGTTAGTAGTGTAAATCTATCTATTTATGCAAGTAATTTAATTCTCTTTTTAGTTAATTAGCTTGCACTTTCTTTTGTTTTTGTTCTATGTTGCATTCTACCTTTGTTGAAATGATAACAAATATGAGAAGCTAAACCCCTTCAATTTACGGATAATGAAGCTCTCTTAATCATGTAGATTCAACATATTTGTTAATTGTTGATCTCTTTTTGTGCTTAATGGAAATGTTTGAATGGGTAAAAAATTTGTTTTTTTAGCTTTGAATTTGATAGCCTATGTTATTGGCACCAAATAGATTATACTTAAACAAACATAAACATAAAATTACCTCTTCATCTACATATGATGTTGGCAATGAAGTGGATTTTAGAATCAAAATTTGATGGTTTATATTACTAATCAATAGTAAATAGATCATGCTTAGAATATATTTTGTTTTTAACTTCATTATCATTTTCATGAGAGTTAACAAGTGGTTTGGAGGGTGCGTTAAAGTTTGATGGTTTATGTTGGGCTAATTAATAGCACAAATAGGCCATACTTATGATAAACACATCAACTAAATTCAATAATGACCAAAAAGAGATATCATAATTTCATTATGTTGATTTATGTAATCATGAGAAAGAAATTACCTCTAAATTGTTTTCTAATCTCATATTTTCAATCACTTTTGTTCTAGCTAGTTTTACATTTTCTTAGCTTAAAACAATCTCAAGTTTGGTTTAATTTGATTGAGTAGAATGTTTATCACTTCAATTTCCTACGGATCGACCCGTACTTGCCACACACTAAAATTGTATGCCATGCGCTTGCGGTTATTTTTATCATATATTTTTTCAGCGATTTTCTACTCCGATAGAAAATTAGCCGAATCAACAAGTTTTTGGCGCCGTAGCCGGAGAATTAATTTGATCTTATTTTATTCTTCGAATTGTTTTTGTTTGATTTTTGTGTATTTTCATTTTGTTTGTTAATTTGCATTTAAAAAAAAGTAATTTTTTTTGTGTGTTTTTGTGTGATTTTTGTTTGCATTTGATTATGTGCTTGTTGCTTCTCATATTGCATTTGCATTTCTATTAATACACACACATACACAAAATGTCATTTCTAGAATTTTTTTTTATTCCACTTCATTTTGCATTACAACTTTCTTTTTACCATTTCATTTTGCATTTGCACTTTCTTTTTACAATTTTTACATTCACTGGTGCACTGTGCACACATTTCCTCCATTACACTGCAACTACTTCCCATCACCCTATTGTTTGTTACACTGTTGTTCATCCTTCTTTCATCAACCTCTGCCACCCTATGCTCCTCCTCCATAAAAACATCCAACATCCCTGCACAACAACCCAGTTGCATCACTACACAACCACCAAATCTATTATGACTCACATAACCTGCTGTGACTAGCAATCTCTGTTCATCCACCAACTTCCAGCAACACTTCTGACATCTCCACCATCTAATCACTTGCAGATAATACAAACACAAAACATACTACCATCTCTATCAAAGCTGCACACTGCTATACCTTCACCTTTCTGTATCACTCTGCAACAACACTTCACAACCTCATCAAACAAACAACAATCCCTACATCAGTGCACATTTCACACTGCTACTCACTGTGCAACAACATCAGTGCACATTTCAAACCCCTTCAAACACTGTGCAACTCACATATATCACCTCTACTGCAAACTCTGTCCATACAAAACCAGTTCACCTCCCCTTCAAACTACCATTTACATTACTACCATTCATCAACCATCACATACAAGTTCACTACAACTTCACTGTGCCATCACCAATATCTGCTCCACCCCTCCTTCAAACTTCATACTGCTGCCATTTAATCTCATTTAATTTCTCCACTGCCTTTAATTGCTTGCCCTATTACCCCATTGTTTCCTCCTCACTTCACTAAGAGCAATACAAATCTATCACAACATACAAGATTTATATCTCCAGCCTGTCACAACATACAAGGTACAAGATCATTTACTGCTGATGCTTCATATCACCCCATTGCTTCCTACTACTGCTGCTTTATATCTCCTCATTGCTTCCTACTACTGTCACAACATACAACATACAAGGTACAAGATCATTTACAAGGTGCGAGATCATTTACATATCTCTCCATTGCTTCCTACTACTGCTGCTTCATATCACCAGCCCTTGTCACAAACACTACATAGCAACCTCTAACACTTCATAACAACATATTACAGCCATTACATCACTTACATCTTCATATATCCCCTGTCATCATTTCCACTTCAACTTCAACTTACATCTGCCACCACTGTATTTCTGTAAACTATGCGTTTCTGCCAACATCACCTCCAGCAACTACCAGTTCATCAGCAACCAAACTTCCATCTGCCACTGCCAATAACACTACCAACGCCTCGCCATCAATCATCATAAAACTGCCACTTCCATCACTGAACAACTTCTACATTGCTCATCATCTACTTCTACCATAAAAACACACAACTCACCACGAACCTGCATCCCCTCCTATCTGCCTACCAACCACCACAGCACAAACCATCCATATACTTGCACATAAACCTACAACAGTTCCACCTTCCTTGATCACCACTTCACCTATCAACACCTGACTTTGCCTCCATACACCACAGTCCCCATACATCACCAAAAAAATTGTTGCACATCCTTACATTCACCAAAACTACTACCACCCAAAACAACTTCTGTCATTAAACCTTACTCTAGCAATACTATCTCACTGCTGCATATCTCACTTTTGTCAACAAACATTCATCACAGTACCCTGTACATCCAGCAATACTTCTAGTTACACCTCTGCTTAGCTCCACTTACATCAACCAAGCATCACCAAGCAACTACAACTTCCCATCACCACAGTCACACACCCCTGAACCTCTGTGCACAAACCACAAACAACTGCTGACAACATCACTTCAACATCCCTCAAACTTTCACTACCAAGCCACTTCATCTACACAACCCAGCAAATATTTGCCTTGCTAACATCTCCACCTTCAACTTCATTCAACGCTGTAGCTTGAACCACTTGAACGCCTTACTGAAACTTACTCCTCATTTTCACCATCATCTACATCTGTTTCGATCCTCGACTTCCACAATCAACCTCCTCGGTTTAATTCAACCCACGATCAATTAAACTCGAAACCCAAACCTATCGTCTAACTCCTCCGACCTCAAACAACCTTCACATGACAATCGAACCTCACCCTGTCGACTATAGTTTTGACTTCAACTTTGAATTTGTGAGTTCGGTTTGATGAATTTTCTTTAATCAGATAATTTTTATGGATCTTGATTCATATTGGGCTGGGTGGGTTGTTTGTTTTTTTCATTTGGTTTAGTTACATTTTTATTAGTCCATTTTCTATTTGGTTTAGTTACATAGAAAATAATCTAAAACTTTTTTTTTCTATTTTTTTTTTTTTGGCAAAGCCATTTTTTTTTTTTTTTTTTTTTTTTTTTCTATTTTAGTTACATAGAAAATGGTCTAAAAAAAGATGAGTAGTTTTAAGTTTTATTTGGCAAGTGAAATTGGTTTCATTTGTTTTAAGATTCATCTTTGATATAAAAAAAATTGAGTTAGTTTTTTGTTCAAAATTTTCAGGTTGCAGGAAACCAAGGAAAGGAATTGTTGCTAAAATACTGCTCCACTTGCTTGCTTAAAAAAATTGCCGCTTTATAATAAATTGCTAATAATTCTACATGCTCTGGTATCGTGCCCTCATCTCTTGTTTTTATTTGTTTTGCATTATGGTTGCTTGCATTTTATTAAAAAATTCAATAAAAAAACAAATTTCATTTGTAGTTGCATTGTTAATTCACGTTTAATTTCTGCTTTGCATTCATCTCATCTTATTTTTACTATCTAAGGGCAGTACACAAATCCACATACGGTGAGGGATTCATCACCCCTTCCTTGGCCAACAAATTGCATTTCAACTTAGAAATTTTCTAATAATTATGGTTACACTTCATACTTAAGGTTGTCACGAGATCACCTAGGGCTTAATTGTATATTGACAAGTTGTCTTCTTTGAACAATTTATCTTCTTGATATCTAGGCTACGACAGAGCAATAATCCATTATAAATATTACGGTGGTTCATAAATATTATACCGATTATTTCTCTGAAGGTACTTAAACCTTCGGTTGCATTGCTACGGTGAATTGTGGTGCATTGATAACTCCTGTCTGTTATCTGGTCAAGAACTATCTTGTTGGATTAAGACAAAGTCTGATTATACAATTTTGGGTTAGGAGCTACTTAGGACAAAAAATTTGTAATTAAGTCCTTGCATTCATTTAGTTGCATTAGTTCATGCATATATAAAAAAAATTTCAAAATCCAAAACTAAAAAAAAAATTGTACATTTTACTTAACTTAGTTTTTAAATATTTTCCTTTGAATTTTTTTAATCAAAATCAAAAATCCAAAAAAAAAATAAGTTGGTTTTTTTAGAAAAAAAATTCATAAAAAATATAATCTTTTCAAAAACTAAAAAAACAAAAATCAATCTTCCTTTTGAAAATTAAATTCTCCTTGGTAAATACCTTTCCTTGTTTTAAAATTAAAAAAAAAAACATTTTTTGAAAATGTTCGAATTTTCTTACTCGCAAGAATTTTACAACAGTTGTGAAAATATATATAATCCATATAATTTCACACTAAATTCTCATGGATATTTTACCAACAACTATTGTGTAAACAATTTGGATTTTGTAGAACAAAATTCTCAAAATAGTGAGTAACCCTCAACTCTTGAAAAGAGTATAGAAACTATTTTGTCTTTACTTGAACTCACTACAAAGAAAAAATCAAATGATAAATGATCTGTGTAGTTCATATTTGTGTAGTAACTCAAGTCAAGGATTTCAAAATAATTAAAATTTGAATTCAGTTCAAATTCAAATGATTTCGATTATAACTCATGCCAATACAACTTCGAACTCCAAAATGAATTTCAAAGTCAAAATGGAAATGTGAACCACTTTTTAAATGATTTTGGCAATGAGAATAATTTCAATTATGGTGCAATGGACAATTTCTGTTCTCAATAATTTCAAATTGAAAATTCTCAAGTTAATAATTATAAATTGAGTTTTGCTGAGCAAATGGAAGAAATTCTCAAAGATCATACGGATTTGTTGCTTGAAACATATATGAAACAACATGAGCAACAAAATCAAATCCCAACATGTGACGAGTCAAGTGATAATCCACCTTTTACGAAAATTGATGATTTTCAAATAACAACTTTTGAAAATGAAAATGACAATCTTAATGAAGTTGCTGAAAATGTGGTAATTGAGTTGGATTTCAATTCTTTTGAGAGTGTGGAACCAAATTTCAAATTCGATCTTCCTTTTTCCGATTTTGAAAATTTGAGTACAACTTTACATTTTGAACATGATACATGCAATGAAGTTGTGAATAATTCAACGAAGGAAGACGAATTTAATGAACACATTTTTTTTGGACTTTTCAAAGATGAGTTGTTGAATTCTGAAGGGATAGACTTAAATCACCATTTTGATTTTAAAATCAATAATTTTGAAGAATTTTTCGATGATAAGCTTGACTTTCAAATTGGTGAAAATAAACTTGAACTTCATCAATTGTTCTAACTACTCCAAAAAATCATCGAACATAAAACAACTCATGCGATTTTTAATAAACGACATTCGTTTTTTCCAAATCAACATTCAACTTTGAAATCTTTTATGGTTTGGTTTTACGCGCTTAAGCTTTGTCTCTCATACTTAACGAGACAAATGAATTGGACTTTGGAAGGCCATTTCATTTAATCTTTAGCGATATATTTTCTGATGTCGTGTAAATAATAACCGTTCATTTTCATGTAAATATAGGTCATATTTTTATTTTATTTTATTTTTCTCCTTTCACTTGGGTTGAATGTGGGGACACGGTCAAAATCAAGTGTGGGGAAAGTCTTATGTTCATTTTTTATATTTCATATTTTATTTTTCATATTTTATTTTTTGTATTTTCTTTCCAAAACAAAAAAACAAAAAAAGTCCCAAAATAAATTTTCTTTTAGCATTTTGATTTATTTTTGAAGAAACGCTATAGGATAAGTATAGGTTTTTGGTTATTAAATTGAAATTTTTGAAAATTTATTTGTCTCAACAAAAATAAAAATAAAGTTTGATTACAATAACGATGGTTTAACAAGTATATAGGAAGATTCATAGATGATAATTATGAAGTATATCCAATTTGTAATCTTTATTTAAAAGAGTGGTTAATGTAAAGTAAAGGCTATAACATTTTTGATCTTCTAAGTTAAGTGGTGCTAAGATGATTTTGCAAATCTCTCTTTAAAAAAAGGAAAAAAAAATAAAAATAAAAAAATTGGTTTTTGTGAAAATAAGAAACACCTAGAGTCATGTGTTCACACGCAAGTGTGTACACTCGCCATGCTTTGTACCCTTGCTCACGTAAGCCTGAAAGACAGTGCATGATCGATATATCTGGCATCAGTTTCTCTGAGTTAGGTGTATGTATATAAAAATTCTTTCATTAATAACGCCTACAGTTGATAGGTGTATACACTTGTGTACACTCACCATGCTCTGTATTCCCCTCACGTAAGCTCATAAGGCAGTGCATGGGTGGTATATCTAGCCTCAGTTTTCTGAGTTAGGCATATGTAAATATTATTAATATCAATAAAGTTTTCAAATAAAGGGAGAGTAAGCAATTGAAATCCAAGCACTATTTTGACTTGTTTGATTTGATTTGTTATTTAAAAGAAATAAAAATACCACTTTGAAAAACTTTAATAATCAACTAAGGATCAATTTTCATAGTTAGACTATGTTACCAACCGAAACAACTAGCCAAACTAGAGTCTAATTGTGATGATAAATTAATTTTTGTTGGAAATTTTGATGAGTATAAGAACTTAAATTACTTGATAATGACCAGATCTTATATTTAACTTATTCATGTCAATTTGAAAGTAAATTCTTCATTTGTAAATATTTTCAAAAACTTGCATTCATCTCTTTGTAAATAAATCTTGGATTTAGGAATTTTTTTCATGTTGCATTTGGATTTTGTGGGCAGTATCCGCTGAAAACCATCACGAGACAACACTCGTCCTACTAGGGACACCTAAAGGTTTAACGGCTTGTTGCATACGCTCAATGCAATTGTGTTTCCTACGAAAATGGATTTATCTTAGTTTTAGTTTATTAAAGGACGAATAAAAAGATAATTATGGGGGTATTTGATGTGCACATAACTGTGCATATTTTTACTTCCATATTTAATCTACTTTTATTTTAAATAATTGTCATGATTGGGTGTTTATGCATGTTTAAAACCAAATTTCAAAATTGCTTTCAAATCATCATTCATACATCAATTTGGGGGTAAAATGGTAATTTTGTGCATATATTAATTTTGAAAATATTCATTTGCACATTTTATTTTTATTTGTAGAAATTTGGATAGAAATATGAAGAGGCTTTCATGTATTCATGCATGCACAAGAGAAGAAGGCAAATGAAGATGGAAATAAATCAACTCATGCATCATAGAGGACCACACCTACCCACTTACCTTGATCTACAATTAGGAGCTAATGCGCATGTTGGGTTGGATAAATATTTAGATCGGTTATGATTATTTCATGATTATCTAATTTTACATATCACTTATTATTTTTATACAATCATTCTCATCATCATCAATTCTTATATATATATATATATATATATCAATTAGTAATTTATTTAGGGGGAGTTAGAGTTATAGTTTAGGTGGTTATTTTTGTTGATGACCAAGGGAGGGGGTATATAAAATCTAGAATAAGATTAAGGTGGAGTTTTGTAGCCCCGGGGGAGTTATATTATATTCTATATACAGAACTATCATCATCAAAAAGGGGAAGATTGTTAGTACCTTAGATATTGGTTTTGATAATAACAACTATAGACATAATATAAAATTTAACTACAAATGATTTATCAAGTTATGTATAGTATATAGTATAGGATATTAAACAAGTGTTGATTAAGAAGACAGTAGAGTATCAAGAGTAGATTCAAGATGTTGATAAAGAGTTTCAAGAGTTGGAGAATGAAGACTAACGAGTATTGAAGAGTTCAAGATTTTAAGATATTCCAGATAAGTTATAGAGCCGTAGAATTTATGTTAAAACCTTGATAGCACTTTTTTGATCTCTCTCTCTCCTTCTCTAATTTTGTTTTAAATTGTTTTTCAAATATCCTAGTTTTAAAATAATCTTTTCAAAATATTTCTCAAAATGATTTTCAATCTCTTATACTTATACAAATATTATTTTAACAAGTACTTTGGCACGTGTTATGCACGTGCGAAAGAGGAATTTGTATTAAAAACATTGTTTGTATGTTCTTTTGGATCTTACAAACTAACTTTGAAGCATACATAATATATTTTTTTATGTATGTACATGCACAACTCAACCATTTGTCAAAATATGAATGAGATAGAGTTATTTTAGGAAATAATAAAACAGAGCAAAAAAGTAATGAACAATTATATTAATATCTAGAGAAATGCAATAGATATTAAAATTTGCACGTCCTGTAGTTCGTGACTTGAAACTCTTACATTGTCTATCTTTTAAAAGGCAATCAATCATCGTATTTATATATAGAAAAAATTTCTTATCCACCATGGTGATTGCGCGTCCTGTAGTTCGTAACCTAAAAGCCTTGCATTGTCTCTCTTTTGAAAGGTAATCAATAACCTTATGAATATATAGAAAAAATTTATTATCCACCATAGTGATCGCACTTCCCATTCTTCACAAACCTTCAATACTTGCTGAAGTATAAAACTACTTGAGACTTTTGTATGGATTTCGAATTTTTCTATACAGTAATATCATTATAAAAGTGTATAGGATCTAATTTACTATAATAATTTTTCTCTTTTCTTTTTTCAAGCTATAACATAATAAAAAACCTTCATTACTACTTTGATCAAAAATATCAATTATTATTACCTTTTGTTACTTGAATAAAATACCAGAAATAGAATAACTATAACAATTGTAATAGAGCGCAGCATGATATAATATCCACAAAAATGAAATTAACTTTAATATAAATGAATCGTTATTGCCTGTTATATTTGTTCACTGCAAAATTTAACTGGGAACAAACTCCAAGAAAGAATAAATATATAAATATGCACAACTATATGAGACTAAAATATGACAACATTCAAATGGCCGAGTGTTCCTTGATTTTCTACAGAACATGTCAAACTATTTATTATCATTAATTTTGTTGATTTTACATACTTTTATAATCAATGCGATTGAATAAAACCTAATCGTAGTCAAAACTTTCAATATATGTTTCTTGATTTATTAATCATTAGCGGGTATGATAATTATCTTATATCCATCTGTATCCACCGATGTGGATATGCGATATCCAAAACGATTTCAGATGCGGATATGGATATGGTACTATCCCCATTTGAAAATATCCATTAAGAGGCATAAGTATATATAGTCACTCAATAAAAACAATAAATAAAAAAATTAGTGTTTTCTTAGATAATTCATTCCCAAAAGCATTAAAAGGTGAAAATTTAGACTATAAAAAGGTTAGCAACTTTATTCCTTCATAAAAATATTTTGATTATATAATAAACGTTAGATCTTCAACTGATCTCAAATGTTTGATAAAACAATAGCCAACTATAAGAATATATATGTTTGTGTGCGTATCTCAAAATTTGTGTTCTTTAATCTCTATAGGCTACATACATTATTATCTTATTTCTTATTACCAGCACACATGAATGCTTGATGGACACGTGCAAAATACTTGCATATATATTCTATTTCCTATAAAAATTCTTATTATATACAACTTTCATATTAATCGACCATTCTTATCTTTGGTGTGTTACTGTTTATTTTTTTTCATTTTCCTTGAGATGAAAGAGTGGTCCTCAATTTGAGGAGAGCACTTTAATAATTTATTAATCAAAAAATAAAAGTCTTACAACTACTAAACATTCAAGGCAACGTAGTCATTGGATTGATGATCACATAGGAATATAGGCTATATCAAGTACATACTATAGCCAATTCATAGTACTAAATATGACAGTGAAAAGCAGAGAAAAAACTGAAATGGGCTGGTAGTAATTATTCCTCTCTTATTGAATATCTCCAGGTCCTTAAAAGTAACGTGTAGAGTTTGATGTGTCATACATTGCACGGCTGGAGAGTTTGATATCATTTCAGAGCAAAATGTTGCCATTGTAAGGAGAGTTGCTTGAGTTTACATGCACCGAGGAATTGCTGAATGGATTTACATGTATTCTCTATAGAAGCTGATGGTATTGTAGCAGTATAATATAGGCTATGCAGTTGAAGCAAAATGTTATTTTCCTGAAAATGCAAATTGAAGCAGGCTGAAACACTTTAGGATAAGCAACATACATTGATGTAGATTGAAAGAAGGATATGCAGGGGCGAAGAAAGTGGATGGAGGCCTCATATTGTTGAGGATTGATAGTTGGAATAGATAGTCTAAGGCAAGCCATGTGTGATCATGTCGTGAATATAGAGCCAGCCATGTATGTTGGCCATATGTGCAAGGTATGCTGATTGTTGGCAGCACTGTACGAGCTTTGCTAGCAAGGGCAGGGGCCGAAGTACTGGGTCAGTGAACATGAGAATGGAAAGAGCAGCTATTGGCCAAAGTACCGGAGGTGATGTTCTCGAGCACTGGTGATGTTGCAGGGGTGTTCGTGGCATGTAGATAGAGGAGTATGAGTGCATGTTGCTGATCTGTCTTATCTAATGTAGGCGGCCTGGATGTAGCCATAAAAGAATTTAACATTTGGAAAACTAATACATTTATATTAAATGTATATTTACTATGTTAGTAATAAAGAGTGAAGAGGACTTTCAACTTATGCTAATAGGCATTTCCAATTAATAAATCAACTTATAACACGTGTGAGTTAAAGCTCGGACTAAATATAATGATAGCACATCAACTTGAAGAGCTTAATTTTTTTTGAAAATTGTAAAATTCATTATCTAAGCATTGTGCACTATTACCTACAGATAAAATAATCTACATTTCAAACAAAACAAATTGCTAGGTGTAAGCAACAAATGAAGGTCAAAACCAATTTATAATGATATCAATTTGCAGATCTGACCAACAACAGTGGATAAACTAACATCCTTTGACATTTCATATACAACTTGTATAGATCTTCTTTGAAGGTATACTCTTTTCTTCGGTTGAATTTATCCTCCCCCGGTTGAAACTACAAAAAATAAGTCAGGAACAAAACAATAGTAAACAAAACAAATTGCTAGGTGTTAGCAACAAATGAAGGTCAAAACCAATTTATAATGATATCAATTTGCATATCTTACCAACAACAGTGGATAAACTAACATCCTTTGACATTTCATATACAACTTGTACAGATCTTCTTTGAAGTTCTACTCTTTTCTTCGGTTGAATTTATCCTCCCCCGGTTGAAACTACAAAAAATAAGCCAGGAACAAAACAATAGTATTAAAAGTTTGGATTTATAGAAAAGGAGATGAAACCTGTAAAGACCCTTCTCCTCAGGTATTCATTTGGGATATTTTATTCTAGATTATACACATATTTTATCCTAGATTATACACATAAATTTTAAGTTAACTCTACCTCTATCGTTTTAACATGTACAGTGTTATCATACGGAATGCAACAATTCTATTAGTTTCTGATGTGTGTTCTAAACTTATCGAAAATATTAGGGAAGGTAAAATCTCCAAATCAAACACAAAATACAATAACCTCCACAAAACATTGTATAGATGAATAAAGATAATACATCAAACTACGAAATAAACGTGCAAATTCAATGATCATGCCATACGAACGTATGGTAATAAATCACAACATGACTTTAATAAACCTAAAGAACAAAAAATGTTGCATGTACAATAATTTAAGGATAAGAATATGTTGCCTAAATAGATAAATAACAGACTATGCAGTCATCCTCATTCATTGTTACAATGAATATTTAGAACTTTTTAGCCATTTCATCAAACAGTTGGTCCGCAGAAATCAAACATTATTGTTTCGTAACTTGAGGCATGTAGAATGAACCTAGTAAGTGATAATCAACAGAAAACATATAAAAATAGAAATGCACAAAAGAACTTACAATATTCAAAGCTTTTTAAAGCTCAAATGTTTGTATGAACTAATCCATGTCTATGGCTTCTCTGCCAAAGCGGTTGTTGGATCCTTATCTCACCTACGAATTCTTTTCTTCCCGAAGAATGCAAAAAGTTAAAAACTAAATGAAATAAGGAAACAAAGAATTAACGCAATTAATTTGAGAAGTTTCCAGTTTTTCAACGTACTGGAAAGAAGAAAAACGACTTGAGTATTGATTGAGTGGGATACATTGCGTGAGTGATAGATATTTATAGCAGCATCGGTGATGACAGCCACACCATGAAAGCTCTGCAATTCTCTTTGCAAGCTTTTCAGAATCACAAACTAAGTCGGTCTCTGCAAGCTTCATTTTCATCTGAGAGATTCCTGGTTGAATGTCATCGGTGGTTGCAATGTCTGCGATTAAGGTGGTTGAGCTTTGAGAGATGGTGACTTAATACAGCTCAACTCATCCTAGCACTGTCCCATGCCGTAAAATGTTGAATATCTAAAGTTAAAGATTCGGCCTTTATGCCTTCACCTTGCCCGATTTTCAGGTCCATTCATAATTTAGAGAAGCTTATTTCTGAGATGTGGCAGTACATAATGGATGTTTGAAAAGAAGATGGATTTCGTGCTCAGAAGAGTGGGAGAAGCGGTTGACTGTTATGCTAGTCAGAACGTGTGCAAGAGAAATGACAGATGTGTCCATTTCTTTTTTTCTTCTGTTTAATTCTTTTGTAAGTATATGTAAGGGTCGATTGGGAAGTTCAAAAAAGCTTCACCATATTGAGGTATTTGTATTATTAGTAGAGATGTTTTTAAAGTTTATATATATATTAATTTTCTATTTATATGTTAATAAGTTATAATTATATTATATATATATATATATATTATTAACATTATATTAAAATCTTTCAAAATTATTTTATATAATTTTATTAAGTTATATTTTGATTAAAATGTGTATAAACTATATTTAAATGATTCTATAAAGTATCAAATTATTTTACGAAGCAACGGATTTTCAAAATAATATTTTTAAAATGTTTTTCAATTTTGTGAAGAGTACATTGACACACTCTATCTATATATGTCGACATAGTGGCCGTAATTTTCAATTCAAAATTGAATGGAAGTGCATTTTCATTGTATCTCTTTGCGAATGGACATGACCGTTGTTTCTCTATAAATACCGGACTTCCAAATGAATTTTTAATCATCATTTTCTTATTCAACTCTACTATTTTCAAAATCAAAATATACCCAAACTCTGTCGAAGTTCAACCAGAATCAAATTCAATCATCTCTAGTTTGATTCTCCTTCATCTACTCTCTGATTTCTCTCATCTCTCTCACTCAAACCAAGATCAAAGTGCTATTCAAGAGTTATATGAGCAATTGTAATCAAGATCGAAGATTCCAGTCTGTAAAACTCTATCAAATCATACTCATATACTTGTAGGTGTGATTGTAGCCCGTAAAATCAATTGGGTATGCTTAGTAGCCTGTAAATCTAGTGGGTGTGCTTGTAGCCCGGAAACCAAGTGACTCTACCCAGAGGTCCGGATTCTGAAGGGTGTGTTTAGCAGCCTTGAAATCAAGACTGTATTTGCATTTACTAGTTGTAAAGAAATCCAAACAAGGATTATGCAGGACTGGATGTATGGTAACTCCGAACCAGTATAAATTCTTGGTGTGTTCTTTCCTTTTTATTTTTTTGCATTTAATTTTATCTGCATTTTGATTTTGTGATTGTTTCTGTGAATTTTAATTACATCATTCCACGTAGAATCTTAAAGAATTTGAAAAATATTCATATAATCCATTAACACTATTCACTCCCCTCTAGTGTTGACTTAGCCTTAAGATCCCTATTTCGCTGATTCACATCAGGTGCAAGTGCTAGTTGGTTTTCCTAATCAAAGTAAATAAAAGAAAAATTAATACATGGAAAACAAGCTCTTTCATTAGTAATAGCAGTGTTTACAAACCATAAGGGAAATCAAATTACATCATAATTCCATTCTTTGAATATTTAACTAACTCTTAAATTTTTGAAATAACGGTTTTGGCCTTTTCAGATGACCCAACAGATAGGGTAAGAGTAGAATCAAAAGAAGCTTTAGTCCCTTCTAGGGTGTTAATTTGAGGGAATCAATGATAGTCTCATTCCCCGACTAGAGAGCTAGCATGATCGCACATCAATTTGGCATGATAAGTTCAAATTTCACTAAGTAGTTTATCCTTCTCATTACCCAAAAAGTCAAAATGGAAGTGAGGAAATCGCACGTAAACATCTCGTAAATCTCTAAGAAAGCAGTGTTTTTCTAACCGAGATGTTTTGGGAATTAAATACTTCTCCATAAAATTCTTCTTTTGCTTAACAAACTTATTCAATAGTTCTCTATAAACAAGACTACTTGATTTTTCCTTAATCTGTATAATATGTAAAAATTAGACTAATAGTAGAAAAATAGAAACAATAAGGTTCATGGGCTACTAGAGTTACATAGTACAATTACACAATCACTCAGATTCATACAAAATTGATTTCTTATAAAGTTTAGAAATAAATCTCTTCCTATTGTATTTGAGCTTCTCCAGGGGAAGACAACGAGAAGAAAGGGAGATAAAAGCAACTCTAGAGAGGTTTCAACATGTCCCTGGGTGAGGATTGGACCCATATTTGTCTAAGTATCTACGATGGAATCGTCTAAGCAAACCTCTATAGTTGTTGCCCAAATAGGAGAAGTCGATGAATTTACCTCTAGAGTAAACTCTATATAGAAACTCCTCCAAAGCATTCTTGTCATCAGTCGGCATTCAAAAGTGGCCATTAGCTCTATATTCTCTGTCAAGTGTCTCTCCCGATGAAGGCATGCTTTTTTCACCCATGGAGCAAATTGCCTTTCTTTAAAAAATCATAGTTTTGATGTACTAGCAACAAGACTCTTATCTTTCTCAGACAATTCATTATACTCCTTTGATCGTTTATCCAATTCCCTATTTAATCGATCTATTTCCATTTGTCTCTTTTTGAGCACAACTTCATAATGGTATTTGGATTTTCTTGTTGACTAAAATAATTAACATATTAACTAAGAAGTACTTGATAACTTAAGACATTTAGGTAAAGAGATCCATACTTGAGAGAGAGGAATTGAAGACCAAGGAATATGCTCTTTCCCTTTGGGTTTGTGGCTTTGAGGAGCACTATCTTTTGAGGAGAATCTTTAGTTGGAGAATTGGGAATTTTAGTGACATCCATACCTTGGGCCGTTGAGTCCGAGTTAGCATTTCCCGATCCGTCCTTCTCCATCGATAGTCCTGAAGGACCCTTTCCATAACCACAACCATTGTCATCATTATTATCGTCATCACCATCGTCATCGTCATCTTTATTACCTTTATGCTCATCATCATCCTCCCCTTCATTATCAGATTTTGTTTCTTTGTCTGCTGGAGGATCATCCAAAGTCAACGGTTTCATGGCATCAATCTCCTCCTCCTCCTTGGAAAAATCTTCTCCGGATGCATAGGCTTTCTCAAACATAATTTTGAATTTCTTCTTAAACTCTTCATTCCAAGCAGGAGGGAGAGAGGGGAAGTCCAGATCTGGACATTACTGGATGCTATTGGCATAGGCTATGTGGAGTGCCTTCTCGTAAGATTTCTCAATAATAGTATCGAGAGTTGCATCAAGGAAATGAGACACCTTTTGCTTTGCATCTCTGATTATGCTAGTGGATTTGCCTAGGAGAGATGGTTCTCCTTTAGAAACTCATTCTCCTCCATAAGCTAGGCCTCCCTCGTACCGGCCTTCTCAAGGATTGTCTCTAAAGTTTTCACTTTATCTTCTAAAGCCTGTATGGCATTTTTTATCTCCTTAAGAGAGGTTCTTTCCAAATTAAGGGAGGTAGAAAGTTTTTTCTTTCTATTTTACAGCCTCATCCTTCGTTGCTGAGATATCGGTTATACGATCATTGAGCGAAGAAACTTGCTCCTTAAGTTTACATTAGAGGATCCTATAGCATTCTCTTCAAGAAGAAACATATGTTTAGCAGCCTAAAATGAGTAACAGGTATGAATTAGAATATTATGTAAAAGATTAAGGGCTTGAAACAACTAAACAGAAAAAGTACATACCGATGAGAAATGCTTAAGGATAGTAAATTGATGGTCTTGAGAATAAGATAAGGACTGTGGTGGCTTAAGAGAAGCAAAAGACAGAGACTGGATGTCCAATTGAAGAAGGTCATCAAAATTGCTAATAAGGGTTGGAGATTGATACCTAGAGGGGAGTGGATCCTCTGAAGTATGACATAAACCAAGCTCCTTGCATAAATGACTCAGAGCCCCTGGAGAGTTTGGAAGAGAAATGTGAAAGAGTGAATCTTGAGAATGTCATGCCTTAGTTGGTTGTTGAACCTATTCCCTAGAGGAGTGAAGATGTAAGACCTTGGGGCTCAGATCAATATTCGGAAATGGTTCTTTATCCAAAACAATAGGGGTGTGCATCCCCTGACCTTGGGCTTCTTGCTTGGATTTATGGCAATAACAAAAACCATCGCTTGGTGTCCTTTTTAAAAACTTGAACGAGCTAGCAATGATGTCCTTGAAATATTGCAATGATAACTCACCAAAAGGTTCAAGTTGAACCGGAGAATTAGTAGAAAAAGATCCTATCTTACCCAATACCAATGATCGTTTTTCTTAAGCATTGCCTTTGACCATCGTAGGCTCCTCCCAAGATCTTATGGTGATCCAAAATTGTAGGATACTGAAGGAACTTTGTTGGAGTTAATAGTATAAGCCCGTTCCCTATATTCTCTACTGCTCGAGTTAGGGACTGCATAGTTTCTTTGTTAGTGGGGCTTAGCCTTTTGGGAGTAGAATCCAAAACAAAACACTTACCAGTAAAGAATGACAAATGAATATGAATAACCAGAGATAGAAACTTAATGGCAGTTGAAAATGTCCCTCTAATGTTGGAATAGCATTTGACATAAAAGAACCATGTCTCTCATCCTCTTGTTTTATTAACACCTTCAGAAATTAAGCTTTTTAGGAGAGGACGAATTCGATACAAGGTTTGAACTTACTGCTCACCAATCTTAGCAGGACCAACTATTGAATAGAGAATCTTAGCATTTAGAGAAGGAATTCCTATCTCCTAGGCCAAGACTTCTAAACAAGTCAAACATGTATATGAATTTGGGGAGAACTAGATTGGGACAATGTTCAAGCACTCCAAATATCTCAGAAAGAAATCAGGAAAGGGAAGATAACCCATGTGCCAGATGTGTATCGGGATAAAAGCAAAATACCCTCCCAATGGATTATAAATGTTGTCCGAAGGACCAGGTGGAATAGCTACAATGCCAATGATTCCAAAGCTCCAAGATGGGGTCGACTTTAGCTTGAGTCGTGATGTATGATCGATTCAGAAGGTGGTCTCCCTCCTTACCAATGGATGGTGAAGCCTTGGAACCTATGTTAGTCCTTTTGGTGGATTCTTGGTTTCCTTCTGACCTTCATTCACTTGCCAAGTGATATTATTCCAATTATAAGAGATGTTAATGCTTGTTATATGGGTCATTATATGCTAGATTAAAAAAATAGAACATCCAAATGATTTGCCTACGCTCTAGGCCATGACATCGGAAAAAAATCAAATCTCTAGTGTGGTGTCAATTGAGTAGTGAATGTCGAAATTTAAATCAAAGATGCAAGTAATTGTTAAATTTTTGATAACAAAGTAAGTTATAAGAAATTGCATGAAATTTGAATAAAAATTAACTCAAATGTATCCTAAGTACAATACAACATCAATAGGCCTATATCGAATGGATATATCAATGCCAAATGTCGCATAGGTTCTATTATCAAACAATAGTGAACGTCGTAATTATAACCAATGTCGAAGTAATATGATTTTCAACACTAATGAATAATGATGACATAGATCGATGATGTACTAATCTTTTGAGTAACTTATAAGATTCTGAAATAGCAGTGTCGTAAGTAACGATATCGAATGAGGCTCAATTTATAATCTTAAAGAGTAAGGCTATCGGCATCAAACCTTACATATAAGTCAATGTCGAAAATAAACGACATTATTTATAATTCACACCAAACTAAATAATGCCGCATCTAACTAGTATAAATTTCCTTCTAAAAGTGGGTGGATTACCGCACATCAACTTAGTAATTAACGATATGAAAGTCTCACACCATACTTTTACTAAAACTCGATGTCGACTATCAGAATAATGGAACAGTAGGAAAATTCAAGAAACGCGGAATATCATATCTAAATCGAAAAATATCAATTTCTGCATAAAAAATGGATCAATATCGAACATTATAACAATATTGTATGGCATCAATGTCGATATAGGGCAAAACAATATCAGGTATAACGTCTAATAAATCATCTTCTTCATCATAAATTAAGAATATGGCATTTTTTGTACAAACATCATTAACTTAAAATCCATTTATACGACGTAGGAATTCAATGCTAATCTAACCTCAAATCACAATCGATTATAAACCTGGTTAATAAAATAAGCATCAAGGTCCCATAATTGAACCCAAATGTTAACATGAAATTGAGGGAACTCAAACTAAAACCTAGCAGCAATTTCAATACAAAACTACCTAATTTAATTTATTAACTTAATCGATATAAAGCGAATGTTGTACCTAAACTTTGATTCGAATGCTTAAGAATTAAAGATTTGGATTTATTTGAAAATAATTGATTTCTTGCTGGAGCTTCTCAATTTGGAGGTAAAAATTGAAGAAAGGGACGCTCGACTATTTATAAAAAAGAAGGAAGATGAACAAGCATCATCGATTCATTTTGAATAGATGGCTAGATTTGCATGGAATACCGATAGATGGCAAAGTTTATTGCCGAGATTATTGACTTGAAAAGCAATGCTTCCTCTATACTGGGGGGCAAATGTTACTCCAATAATTGCCTTCGCAGATATGTGACATGCGAAATGCGACATAGATATAACAATGCATCAATAATTAAGGCCGAAGGAATGAAAGTGAACCAATGCCGAAAGTATGAAGATGAAATAATGTCGAAGGTATACAATGTCGCATCTCATCGGTAAAGGGTCATATACAACGTCGCCGCACACCATCTACAAAGTAAGATGATTAATGCTGAGTCTTTTATGTCGCTAAGCAATGCTGGATGGAATCAGCACTGTTACACATCAAAGAAGTAATGATGATGAACATAATCAATACCGTGAGCCATCAGTGTCGCACCTCATTAGTGTTGTATCCACTCAATGTCGCCATTCACTTATGGAGATAAAAATGGATGACATAGTACCTCACTTTATCAATATTGCATATCATTGATGCCATCTGTTATCAAGGCCTCTATACACTGATGTTGCATGTCATTGCTATCGAAGCTATCTTACTACTGATACTACTCCACTAGTACTGAATCAATAACGCCTATTATTGATACCGCCGACAATCAATGTCGCATATTGTTGATGGCACATTTCATCGACCCTTAGAAGACACCGCACGTTTATATGTGATGTTAATACCAGAAGTCGTCAGCATCCACAAGAGTTACCAAAACCGATATCATACAAAATGATGTTGATTCCTGCTAATGTCTCTCCATATAAATGCTGCACTATATCAATCCTGTCTCATGTCAATATCGATTCATGCTGGTATAACTTCCAACTGATGACGTGCTATGTTTATACCAGATGCCTCCTTTATTTGAGCACTGCCAAAGTTTAACTAAGCATAGAAGAATGTCGAAGATCATCTTTAAACAAGGCATAGCGCCATGTGGCATTAATGATGCCAAAGAACATGGATGCCGCAATCAAGTTGCAGTGCATGCCGCATTTTTACCCCTATAAATATGGACTTAGGAACATTGTAGAAGGGGCGAATATTTCTATTCTCATTCTCTTACATTATAAACTTTGTAACCCTAAATTGATTAGGGGATTTTAGTGCCAAGAGGGCTATTGCACAAAGGACTTCGTACATTCAACATTATATGGAATAAGAATAAGATTTCTTGAGTTATGGCTTACTTTCGAATTCCAAAGCACTTATGATTTCTTAATCATAGTTTACTTCGAATTCCAAAAGTACTCATTCTTGATTTCTATTTTTGCATACAAATGTCTATATGGATCAACTTTAAGTATGTATGACTTCAAAAGATTGCACATATTCATGGACCTAAGCCTACTTGTTTACTTCTCTTAAGCCTTTACTCAACCAAGTGTCACTTTTGCCAACACTCGTTGAGGTTAAATCCAGACTCTCCAAATTCCATCATTAGCTAAGGTTCCCTTCCTGCACTTTTTGGGCTTAACAAAGAAATTCATTAACGATTATTAACCGAACGGCTCTGGCCAGAGACTTTGACTTTGAGTTGGCCGTGATAATAACCTTATATAACTGAGGAGATGAATCATCTCTTGAATAGTGTTTCATTTACAATGCTTTCACTCAACCCAACTATTATCCTTCAACGAATGTCATGCCACGACTTAACTATAATCAAATTGGAGCTTCCACATTGAAGATCGACTATATTCTTAAGTCAAGAGAAATGTGTAATTTTGTTACATCGATATTTTTTGTTTGACCTTAGTCATATTAACCAACAGAAAACCATCGAGTGAGTCATTCCATGGTTATCCAATAACTATCAGTACGTAACCCTTTATGCCCCCAGTAGTCATAAGTAATACACTATCCAACATTTAAAGAGCGTTACGTACTATAGTCTCAACAGATGTATCCATATCCAGTCTCGATACATCTTTACTAGGAATATTTAAAATGACATGTTTATTATATTGTGATAAATCACTAATGGTTACAATGCATTGTAACTACCATCACAAAATATACCATTTATAGATTTTCTATTAAATATAATTTTAATTAAATTAATTGATTAATATAACATATTTTATCAAATATATATATGTATGTATATATATAAAGAAAACAACCTTTGTTTCAAACAAGATTGGTTATCGAGTTGGCTATATGTAATAAATTACATAATTGTCCCTAGGGCATACCTCTAACTCTAACAAATTACTTACTACCTATTTGGTTATGACTCTACCCTACTTCAAAAGGTAAGCACTCCTATACAAGCTAACTCAAATAATCGATGTCACCCTACACATTATGTTCGGTATAAAACCTACACTTCTTTTCGACAATAGTTGGAAATGATTACAATTTCTACAAAATTTAAACTACTTAACTGTTTAAATAGCATAATAATTCAATTTAACTAAAGGGTAGAAAAAAGCTTCTAAAATGTGACATAACGAGGACCAAGTCTTCAACGGTCATCTTTTTTTCTCTCTTCTAACCCATCTATCTTCCTCTCTTCCTTTCCCATACCATTCCAACTCACGGCTCCACTTTCCAAATTTGTCCATCCCGTAGCTTTTTCCTTTTCCCATTATTTTATGCTAGCTTTTAATCTGTTCGCTCCATCACGGATCTAAGTCTTCCATATTATACCTTATCAGTTCTGATCTATTCCGATCTGGCCCTCGACGTGCGCTTCCCTAGCTATTGAAATTTCTCCCTACTTTACGTCTCCATGCTAGATATCAGTGTCGTTGGAACCCCTTTGGTCGACTATAGTCTCGTTGGCGATGATGTCATATCACATGATGGGCATTTAGTCTTTTAGTTTATGTTAGGATGTTGTTGTTATTTTCTGCTGGCTGGTCGTTGTGCGATTTGTGTTAGTAGAGCTGTAGGGTTTTTTATAGTTTGAACAGTTATAGGATGGTGATTTCTGAATGGATTTGATGGGTCCATTTGAGTTAATGTCATGTCCCTTCCCTTCACATCACCCCCATCTATGGGGACTATATTGAACAACATGTGTGAGCATGGTCATTGTTATATATTGGTCTTCATGAGCTACTGGCAGATGCTTGTGATGGTTTCACTGAATCTATTCTTCTTTTGCCTACTTTTTTGCACATTGTTTAGTCATTTTAGTTTTCCACTACTTGTTTTCTTATGGCTTTGCATCATTTGATAATTGTTGTTGCTTTATATTAGTGTCGGTTTCCTATGGCCGAAGCTTTCCATCATTTTAAACCTATGTGGCTATTTGGTATGTGCTCGTATATTGTATCATGTATGTCCATGATAGTGTAATGTGTGTTATGCTTGTAATGTTTAGTGTTTGAGAGATGGAATGCATGATTGCCTTATGCAACATGTTAAGCGCTTGGACTCTTTAGGCGTACATGTCAAAGTTACTAAGGTCATTAGCCTCATACATGAAAAGAAATATTATCTATAAAAAGCGGGAGAACCACTATAAAAACTAACTTGCCTTGCAAATAAAAAGAAATTCAATTTAACACCCCTACATTTTCATATTCAACCATAACCCAAATTCACCAAGAAACATGTGATGGCTGAACCCCAGGGGTTTTATTCGGGTCCATCCAAGTTGTTTACGGGTTAATGAAAATGCCAACGAAATTGAAGCATGAATGCCAAGGAAGTCTTAGTATTCAAACTACGACCCCAGTCAAGTTTCAAATTAGCCATACCACCTAAAACCCCCAAAAACCAAATCCTATTTGGCTTGATTTTGGCATAAATCAATGGACGAAAACATAAGATTAAAGCTTGAAATTGGAGTTAGATGGATTACCTTATGATTCCCCAAGAGATTGAGCGAAAATTGGTGGAGTTTGATTGAATTTGGACGCTTAGAAGCAAGAACACGAATAACATATGTGAATGGTTGAAGAGAGGAAAGTTTAGAATATCCACACACACACACGGGGGAAGAGAGAGAGGAGAAGGATTTTATATGGTATCAGATAGTCTATTACTAATTAGAATATACCGAACAAAATTAGATCGCCCATAAATTTTATTCCTTGAGACTCGAAAGACACTTCTATCTTTGGATACTATACTCTTAGACCTCTATTAGTTTTAGAAAAAATTCTTTTTAGGGATATTCAAGGTTTCATAACAAACCGATGCTTGGAGACTTACTAAATAAGGCAGAACTGAAGAATAACTATGAAGCTTGAGATGGCTACTACATGAAGAAATAGGCACTTCTCGAAAAGGACAAAGCACACTTTGTATTCACAAAAGTATGCTTAGGGGGGAAATGTTGTGGACGTTTCACCCATAACATGTTGGTATGGAAAGACATTGATTGAACAAAGATGGTCAAAGGGCCTATGATGTGCTCGGTACCAAATAATCGAATGGGTAGAACAAGGAAGCTATGTATTTAAAGCGCTTAGCGATTCTATAGCGGTGGAGGTGCAAAAAGTTATACCGTAGGTAAAGTGGGGATATACGAAAAAATGGTGGAGGTGCAAAAAACTTCGTTAGATATAAAACTCAATATTTGAAGTTAACTTATTCTCATTCTCACATCATTTACGTAGGAAAAAGAAATACTGTTTAATCTTATATAACAAAACCAAAGAATATCATGATTTATGCAGCTACAATAGATTTTTAACATATATTAATCACTTGTGCCTTAAAATTAGGTCTTTACCCCAACATTGTTAATTTGATTTAAAAAAGAATCAGTCTAATCAATTTTTTTACATTAATATTGCTAAAGCGAGTGCTAAAAGGCTTTGATTTAGCAGGTGTAATGAAAGACAGCAGGCTTAAAGCAGATCTACTATTTAAAATAACTAAATTGAAAAGCGTAGCGATCGAAGAGCGCTACGCGCTATAGTGAGGGTTTAACTGCACACTTAGGTAGAGAGAAAATAGAAAGTTAGCTCAGGAGAAAGGCGGGTAAAGAGAAAACTTTATTAAGTATAAGATTCCGCCCGGTACTGAACAAAAGTTTGCCGAACCTCATTAGTGGTTCAACAATGAATAAGTACCGAATAATGAAACAGTTCAATAGTTGACCTCTATTAACCCGCTTTGGAGTCAAAGCAGATTTCATCTAGATTTAGAAGATCAAGACAAGGACAAAATGATTCACGGACTTGGAAGCACGATCGGAAGGACTAGAGAATTGAGCTCGGGAAGTTTGGATAGAAATTAGCTAAGTATTTAACTCGGCCTCGAATTAAATAGGCCGACCCTAAGTTATTTTAGCTCCAACTTTTACCTCCCGAACACCATACACCTCTTATGCTACTCTAGTAACTTGTGATCAAGTGATTTTCTAATGATTTTAACGAGCAATTTCAAGGATTGACGAGAAGAAAGCGAAGGAAACAGCAATCAAAAAGATTGCAAGAACTAACTCAAAGAAGTAGGAAAAGAGCTTGGAACAACTCAAAAAGAAGATAGAAAAGCTAGCAAGTAGATGGGCTAAAATAACTCGGCATCGAGTCATTTAACTTGGTACCAAGTTATTCTATTAACTCGAATGACCCTTCATGCTCTCTTGTGCAATGTCTGGCTATCATCTGGACTTCAATACAAGCTGGCTTCTAGACTTGTACACTTGTTTCCCTATAAAT
Organism: Allium fistulosum; assembly: GCA_030737815.1. NCBI lineage: Eukaryota > Viridiplantae > Streptophyta > Magnoliopsida > Asparagales > Amaryllidaceae > Allium > Allium fistulosum. The sequence goes on from CM060908.1 coordinate 796,846,960, forward strand.
ACAAGCCTAGTTGTAACCAAAACGAGATCTTATTTCTCTACCATTGGAAACTCCTTATTCTTCACTTCTACCCTCTACCTGAAAACCACTCCAGGAACACCATTGTAAAATTGAGATCCACTAGATTATGGTTAGATCTAATAAAACTAGTTGTAATCCAGGGAGATTTCAACTAATAACAAAGATTGAAGTGGACGTAGGTTGGAGATTACGTCGAAGCGCAATAAAAATTCTTGTGTCTTCTTTCATTTTCTGCCTTTTCTTTTATTTTTATTGAATTGTTGCTTTCATCTGATTTCTGGGCGTTGGTACTATTTTTGGCATCAACAACCTCTTAAACAAATGGATACCGAACAACAAAAATAGTTTAATAGTTTGCTTGTCGAACCATTTGCTACCAAACAAAAGATTACCAATCAAACTTGGTCATACATGGTAAGTGCATATTCTATAGGGGGTAACAGTTAGATTCCCTCACAACCTCATACCAATGAACACCATAAGGATGAACAGTAATAGTAGGGAAGATTGAGAGCTATTGGACTAGCAAATCAATTTTACCGAACTGAATTCTTAAAACTATAATTTTCTTTTCCTTGGCTAATAGATCACAGTATTTTGTACTCTTGTGTTGTACTTGAGTTCTATAAAGAAATGAATAACGAATCGCAGTGAATGTAGGTAATTATTGGTCAAATCACTGTAAAAATAGTGTGTTTCTATTTTTTGCATTTTCTATTTTATCATGTGTTTAGAAATCACTTCCAATCCAATCCAATATAATTTTGCATACAATTCCTAACTATAAAATGCATTGAATATCTGTAGTCCTTTATAATCACTTGGAGATGTTTGCTCAATTTTTGTATAACATGTTTTTTACTTAGTTTTTGGAATGTAATAAACAACACTAATGATGTTGATTGATTTTGGAAAATCGATCAACATTCAAATATTCTGAGAGCAATACTTCGATAATAATATCTATATTAAAGTTTTGATGCAACCTCCTTAAATTCCATCAAGTGTACTACAAAACAACAAATTTATTTTAATATTATCCAATAAAGCTTTTCGTTTATCTTTCAATACACACATGGAATAATTCATGTTGTAACTTAGTAGAGATTGTATCAAAGTTTAGGCTACAACGTCTTATATCAAAGTTTTTTCTCTGCAATAGCATACATTTGGTAACATGCATGGATCATAAAAATGAAAATATCCATGAATATTGTCCTTTTCACATCAATCAAATAAGTTGCATCATGGAACAGATAAAAATTACCATAATTTCCAATTTTTGGGATTAATTGACTGAACTTCAAACTCGGTAGAATGACAAAAGTAGTAGTTACAAACATAGTTTTGAAGATCAAACCGTAAGCCAAACCGAGTTAGTGCAAGGTCGATGGTTCTAGTGGTTCAATCGGTCAGAACATGAAAACCGCGTTGATCGTTAATTTCTATTTTTTTGATTTAAATGTAAATTATTTCATTTAACGTTAAAAATCATCAATTATAATTAATATATTAAACCTTAAAACGGTTATTTTTAAACATTTCATAACAAATATTAATTGGAATAATTTTATAACATCTTTTTTAGTGTAAAATTGTAAATTTTCCAAATTTTTAAAATGAAAGAGGTTCAGTTCAACAATAATTCATAAAATGTACACTAATATTGTATAATGTAGTCCAAAATTGATAAGATAATCCAATAATTTAGTGTTTAAGGTTATGGTTTAATTTTTTTAAATTGGTTATGTGGAAAAAAAAGGATGAAGTGATGGTTTTTCCTCAAATTTGAAGAACCGTTTGGTTTAAAAGGTCGGCTCGACGGTTTTTCAAGGTTTTGAGGTTAAACCATGGGTTCATGCACTTGCAAGGTTATTTCATTTTCGAAACCGTGACACTCTAAGGTCAGAGGTTAATCGTGGTCGAACCGAGATTGGGTTGGGTCTTTTAAAACACTGGTTACAAATCTGGAAAATGACTCAACCTTACTTATCAACATATAATGGTGGATTTTAAATCTAGAAAGAAATATGTTTTTTCTAGAAGAAATACCCAAAAAAATTGTAGTACCGTGACAATACCAAAACCCCAAAATAGGAAAATTAGGGTTTCTAAACCATGGATCCAAGCTCCACGAAGAAGCGAAACGCAGAAGAATATGATGCGAACGACACAGTCACCCAAACTCTAACTCTCTTAAACGCCGAAAAACTGACCTCTACCCTGACCAAAGTTGAGCTGAGAAAGGCGTACTTGAATCCATCGATTATTAATTGATGTGAACATTAATTTGGATTATATCTTCCAAATTGACACAAGCTTAGATCTGTAAATTCTCTTTAGAAGAGGGTAGAGAGAATATGATAAGACTTATGTAATTTGGAGACCATAACCCCATATATATAGTGTGTGATATTTTTCAGTTTGACCCTTCAACAAACTAAAATTGTCACTCCCGTATCCACACATTATAATTTTACATGACGAATATACCCCTTAAGTCTTACTATGTTTATTCCAAAAATATATCACGTAATTAGACTTAATTACAAGATAGCCCACACATTCAAACATTAAAATATGTGGCCCTATTATGTTGAATTATTCCAACAATCTCCCCCCGAGCCATATATGTAACTTTATAGAATGTATTCAACTTTATGAGCTCTTAAATAGCTTCTTGATAATATGGTATATTCAAAACAATCTCGTCCATTGATTATGTTAACATAGAACCAAAGTGGCTTTTATTACTGTTTTCGTAACTAAACCCATCAATGGTCACAGATATCAATACAATCAAACGACATAGATCAATCATATATGTGTAGCATGGAAATTACATGAAATGTATCTTTACATGTCTATTCCCAACTGGTTCTACTTTACTTTAATGAGATCAAAATTCCAAATAATATATATAAACAATTGAAGTGCAAAATAAAACTTTATTTCTAATCAGTAAAACCAAAGCATGTCCATAATCAAAATATAAAGCAGCGTCGCGAAATAAGTGACTAAGTACAAACTTCCCCTAAACCAAAATATCCTTATATAAAAGATACCTCCATTTTAGCAACATGCTCATGAAAGACCTTGGATGGTACTCTTTTGTAAGCAGATCCTCTAGCATGGAATTTGTCCCGATATGCTCTATGGATATTAACCCATTATGCACTCCCTCCTTTACAACTAGAAACTTGATGTCAATGTAATTTGACTTGCTTAAGCTTCTATTGTTATTAGAATATAATACTGCAGATCTATTGTCACAATATAACTTTAATGGTCTTTCAATATTATCAATAATGCACAGCCTAGTGACAAAATTTCGCAGCCATTTCGCATGGTTAAATGCCTCATAACAAGCCACAAACTCTGCTTCCATGGTGGAAGAAGCTATGAGCGTTTGTTTAACGCTTTTCCATGATATAACCCCTCCACTTAATAGAAATATGTATCCTGAAGTGCATTTTCTGCTATCTGGACATCCAGCAAAATCAGATCAGAATACCCAATATCTCCAACTGATCTGATCTTCTATATGTAAGCATATAGTCCTTTGTTCTCTGAAGATACCTCATAACCCTTTTTGCTGCTTTCCAATGATCCATTCCAGGGTTACTAAGATACCTGCCCAAACGTGTACACACTTGATCATATATTAGACTCCCTATAGAAGATGCATAAGGGATCTTCTACATTTATTTAACTTTAAGGATGTTATTAGGGCATTGTTTGAGACAAAATTTATCTCCTTTAGCGATAGGAGTATCACCCATTTTACAATCTTGCATGCCAAACCTTTTAAGCACCATTTCTATATAGTTCTTTTGTGACAATCCAAGAATACCCCGTGAGCGATCATGATATATTTGGATTCCTAATACAAAAGAAGCATCCCAAAGAACTTTCATTTCAAAATTATCTAAAAGAAATCTCTTGGTTTCATGCAAAATATGTATATTATTATAGGCAAGCAATATATCATCAACATATAAAATAAAAAACATGAATTTGCTCCCACTGAACTTGTGATACATACAATTATCAATTATGTTTGCCTCAAAACCAAATGAGGTAACTACTTTATGAAACTTGTGGTACCATTGACGAGAAGCTTGTTTGAGCCCATAAATGGATTTCTTTAGTTTTCATACCATGTTCTTTGGATCTCCAAACACAAAGTTTTCTGGTTGCAACATATAAATTGTTTCCTCAATGTATCTATTGAGAAACGCAGTTTTAACATCCATTTGATGTAACTCGAGGTCAAAATGTGCAACAAGCGCCAAAATTGTTCTAAAAGAGTCTTTCAATGAAACCGGAGAGAAAGTCTCTTTAAAATCGATGCCTTCCTTTTGAGTAAAACCTTTTGCTAGAAGACGAGCCTTATATCTTTCCACATTACCTTTTTCATCCCTCTAGGTTTTAAATATACATTTACAACCAATGGGTTTCTTACCTTCAAGTAAAGAGACAAGATCCCAAACTTTATTGCCTTGCATGGATTTATACTCTTCGTTCATAGCTTCAATCCACTTTTGAGAATTAGCATCTTGCATGGCTTGGTGAAAGTTGATAGGATCATTTTCCACCAATCCATTATTATCCGTTATTGCTTAAAGAAATACCACATAATCATCTGAAATGGCATCTTTCCTCTCTCTAGTGGATCTCCTTAGTGGCAATTCATTTTAAGGCTGTTGAGTTTGCTCTTGTGGAACATTGTGCTCATCTTGAAGAGGGTTTTCTTCAATATTGTTTTGTTATGGTTTCGGATTAACTTCTTCATTAATGAAAGGAATGATAATCTGTACATTGTCAGAAGAAGTAACTATAGTAGGAATCATAGATGATGATTCCTCCTCAAAAACAATGTTCCTTACTTCATTTCTCACTCCTTAACTCAACATCTTCAAAAAACGTTGCAGTTTCGGTCTCATAAAATTTCTTTAGAGTGGGTTGGTTGCCTGTCCAAAGCTCATAAGGTGTCTTGTGTAACAAACCCGCACCCCAGTAGGCTTAAATTTTCGATCAACCGAAAATCCAAGTCCATTAAAGCACGAATTGTTGGTTTGGTATCCTGCAAATAACAAAGGCAAGTCAGAGTAATGTTTATAAAATCTCACAGCGGAATAATGATAAAGTATTTAACATATGGTTACTAACCAGGATTAGGCTACTTTCTCTAACAGTGCTGAACCTAGGAGTGAAACTTGCCTTTTTACTAAATCCCAATACTTGCTAAAATGTCTTCCCGTGGATGGGAAAAATGTGAATGGGTCAGACATAAAATCTGGTGAATGAGAAATAAAATGAAGCAGAAAGAATAAAACAGTTTAATTCTAGGTCTTACTCGGATATCGCAAAGGGTGAATAATATAATGCAGTGAATCCTTCTTAGATACAGTTCCTAAGAAGCCAAAGTCCATGGTCACTCTAGGGAAGTCAACCATGCAGTATTACTAAACGTCAATCGACCTATCGGACCTGCTGTCATTACCTATCCACATGCTATAGCGTGAAAGTCATGCTCTTCACTTGTGCATTATGACTGTCTATCCACATGCTATAGCATGAAAGTCATGCTCTTCACCCATGTACTGTGACTAAATGTCTCTTACGTCTGACCGGTACCAACTCAAACAACCTCGCAGGATCCCGAAGTTGAGCTCAGGCTCCACCAAACTGGACTCCTATCCTCCTATCTCCTCGGTCACCAATGTCGACTTGCCCCTATCCAAAGTGTCGGTGCTCCGAAAGAGTTCCCGCAGCTGGGTCGGCTGTCCAAAATCCTCCAATGATTTTCCTAAAGAAGCCTACGTCGGAGCACACTTGTCATGTTCCATCGTCCATCTGTATGAAGAAGCCTACGATTGCAGGTGCTATCTATCCTACGTACTAGCAACCTATGAAAGGTAACAAACATTCTTGCGAACCTATTTTCCTGCTCCTAGTACGTAAAGCCCAAACTATATTTTGGTCTTAACTACATGAAACACCTATCCAGACCTTTACAAGGTCTGCCTACCAAATCGCTTCCAGATTAATTAATTTTACCGTTACAGTTTACATACTGTTTATTTCCATTAATATGCTTTAGGACATTTTCACATCCGATTTGGTTATTTCACAATTTCCCTTTTTCTTACATAAATGGTGTTTCAATTTCACGTCCGTTCAATCCGTATGGTTTGTCTGTACTTTTTATACTGTTTTGTTACAGATTTATACTTGCCTTCAGGGTCCATTTAATTCACATTTTCCACCCTAATTTACGTTCTCCGTTTTGGAGATTTAATATGTACAAAAATTTATCCAATAGCCGCAAACCATTTAATTGCATAAAATTCCACTTTTTTACGTTTAAGGCAACATATGGAATAAACACATATACCAATTAAAATTCCCAATTTTGTACCATAACCATATTCAGAATTATGTAATTATACCAACCAAATTTCCAATTTTATTCAAAAACATATTCTGAATTTACCCAACTAACCAGTTATGCCATTAAAAATTTAATAACAATTCTAATTCAATTTAATTAAACCAATCCCATTTACGCCATAAAACGTGAATAAGCAATTAATACATTCCATATTTTAAACAAAACATGAATTAGAATTGAGAAGTGGTAGAAGAAGAAGTTACAATAATTTGCATCAAACCTCAATTATTAACAGAAATTAATTCATATTATCGTGCCAGAAAAGAACTAAAATTAAACTACTTTATTTTTCTATTTGATTTTAATTCTCACTCACCTTGCACTTGAGCTTGTATAAATTTGAAAAGCTTTTCTTCTTCTTATCTTCCTTTTTTTAAATTCTTCAAAATTCTTCAAATAACTCGTGTGTATATATATATATATATATATATATTTAATTTGATTTGGAAGAAATTTTTTATTCATTGGAGAAAAGGAGGAAGAAGAATACACACAAATTTTCTGTAGACTTATGGTGACGGCTGAATAAAAGATTAGGTTTTAGGTTAGATGGTTTATTTATAGATAGTGTGAGTGCATATAATACATTAGATTTTTCTAGGTTAAATCATGTTCATCTGAACACCTCATGGTTATCACTCTGGCTCATACACGTCACTAGACCAATAGAACGCTAGGAAATCAAAAACCACATCACTCAGTTTAATAGAAAACCACCACGTCAGAAAATAAATCAGCGTTCATTAATTATTCCCATTAATTGATTGCATTGCAAAATTTCCATTTTTGTTGTTTGTGTGTATACATTACACTTTTTGAGAGATTATACTCTCCCTCTTAATTGACTTTACAAATTGTTTCCCATTTTATAAATCTCATTAGATCTTTATTTTAAATATTCGCCTTTGTTAGCAATCAATCCATCTTAATTTGTCAAATTTACATCCATAATAATTTTCTTTGATATACATTCTCATTAATGTCAATTATGTCATTAATTCAGCCAATCAATTTATTCCCAATCCTTATCTATTCATCAGTTGGGTATGTTACACATTTATTTACACTTTTGAATGTGTACAATTAATTAGGATATATGTATATACATATACAATTTAAACTAATCAATCCCTTGGTTAATTTTATTCATTCATAGTTAATTTTCTTAATTGATTGCTTACTAATTTTAACCATTCCCCATTGATTCTTGTCCGTTACAACATTTATTTGTTAACGTTTTATCCTCCTTTCTAAATCTTCTGTTTCTAAACATTAAAGATTTAAACTTCAAGAATATATATTTTATAAACAAATTTAGTTTCCTCATCTTACATGTTTACAATCTACGTTAATTTTCAATTAACGTACATTAGTAAATGTTGTAACGCATGTTATTTACAATTGTAACGTACATTAATTACTAATAATGTGCATTTATTGTCAATTAATCTTTTTACCATTTCCCTCCTTATACATATGTGTGTTTATATATATATATATATATATATATATATATATTAATACAATACTCTTGTTTCCAATTAATTTCATTAATCAAATTCAAACGTTTAAATGTGCGCATAAACGCGTAAGCTATTGAAATAATTCCAAACGTTGTGTATATAATATGTTTTCCTTTTTAATAAATTCTACTTACTCATTGCTGAATATGTACATATATAATTTAACACACATCAGCAATCAATCAATCAATTATAATTAATGTAAGTTACCAATTTTATACGTGTAATTGTTTCTGATGCCAAAACTTCCAACGGTCATGATTCTTCGTTTGAACTCCGTTTGGAAAACATTATATATGAAAATTAATCAGAAAATTGCCACGAACACAATGATATAAGTTTCGTGGTCAAATTCCAATATTTGCAAAAATGTCCATTTTTCACAGTTGTCTAAGTTTATTAATTATATTTTCATTAATTAATTAGTGTAAAAAAACGTGAGGCGTACTTTAATTTACACGTTTCCTTTAAATTTTCTTTTAATAATAACTTTTTCTATTTTAATTCCTTTTTAATTATTTTCCCCGTGAAATATCGGGGTATTACATTCTCCCCCCTTAAAGGATTTCGTCCCCGAAATCTCCAAAGGCGGAAGAATGTAAATAGCAACCATCGTCCAAAAACTACATCCATCTACTCATCCATCATCCATTTTACCATTGTTCTTATTTTTAACTAATGCAATTTATGATTTATGCAAAGTGAAATGCATATGAACTTACCTAATGCGAAAAATGCAGTCGATCTACTGATTCGGTTGACCTCCTGTAATGCAAGTATGCTTATGCCATGCAACCAAATGTATGCAATTACCCTAGTATAATTGATAATTCTATATGTATGTTTCAATCATTCACCCAAATTCACCATCCATATGCACCATCCATTTACACACACACACACACACATATATATATATATATATATATATATATACAACCATGTGCAAATGCAATAGATAACATGCATGCATATGCAGGTGTGTGTACCTCGTTGGCCGATTATCCTAATAAATATCTATCCAATGCATGTAACACATCCATTTGCAAACATTGGCATCCACTTGGAATCATTTTCATCCATCAAACAAAACATGCCCTAATGACTGTTTACAACCAAGCTACCATCCATAGGTTTCACCTAAAGATTATCGAAAAGACCCTAACTAAGGAAAGATTAAAGATCAAAGATAGGATGTTCAAAAGAAAACTTACAACAAAAGGATGTGGTTAGGAAATCCCAATCCTCTCCTTTGGGGCCATATGATGAACTGGTAGAGTAACCGGTCGAGCATTATCAACAAGATATATCCTGAAATTAACCTCTCTCCATGGAGGAAGGTCAGTGACGTGCTCAAAAACATCATGGTACAAAGAAACAACTGGAACAAAACTAAGATCATCAGGCGATACGTCTAAAGAATAAAGGTAGCTAAGCATAACAAATCCTCGTGGATCGCATGAAACCTTCAAGATACACCCACTATACGTACCTAACAAGACTACTCTCCTGTCACAATCTAAGATCGCCCCATACATCGGCAACCAGTCCATACCTAAAATAAGACCAAAATTAGAGAAACCAAGAACGAATACCTCACGGTCAAACTCTACTCCAAGAATCAAAATTTTCAGACCTCGGCAAAGCATCAACAAGTAAGCCAATCCTCCAACTGGGTTGAGACTACTACCGGATCAGAAATGATGGAAACATATAAATGAAGTCCCTCAATAAGAGAACTAGAGATAAAGGAATGAGGTGCTCCTGAATCAAACAAGGTGCGTACTGAAATATCAGAAATGGAACACAAACCTTCCACCATAACTTTCTCATACCCTTCCATTTATTTTTCAAAATCTACAATCAACCTTATCCTAGTGGGCTACTTAATCCTATTTTTCTAACTCCAAATTTATTTCTTCCCTTTTTCAGCGAATATCAAAACATTTTCACTTCATCTTTTCAACAAAGATCATAAATTTCTCAAAACCAATTAGTCTTTAAAATTATAAAGTCTGCTTTTTCATTTCTTTTACAGTTTAGTTCAACTTCTGATTTTTACCATTTCCATACAACTAGTAAGTTGCCTAAGATTTTAAAATCTTTCTATTTTCAAATTTCACAAAGCTAGAAAGTTTTAAAACTGCTAAATTCTCTTTTAAAATTTTAACTTACTAGCATTTACCCGTATATTTCCAAATATTATTTATTTCAAAGAAAATTTCAGAAGTAGTGCTTTATAGACTTTTCAAATTCTTTTTTTATACAACATTTCCATTTTTAAAAGTAAAATACACATTGGAGATAAGTGCAACAATGTGTAAAATAAAATGCTAAACAATTATTAAAATAATAGCTTTCCTCCTGTTTTGTCAAATTCTTTTAATTTTTCTTTTTGACGAAATTTAAGTGGTTTGTCGAATTATTTTGTTGAACTAAAATGTTAGGTACCCACTACTTCCACTAAAAGCAAAATACACATTGAGGGTGAACATAACAATGTGCTTAAAAAGTTCTACAATGGTTATCGAAAAATAGCCTATAACAATTTCTTTTTACACAATTCCCATAAAGTTTATTTGACAAATTTTATATCATTTTCCTTTCTTTTTTAAATATCATATTTCCACTATTTCTATTTTGAGAAAACACTTCCACTTATTTACCATTTAAATCGAAGTAGATAATAGGAAACCTAATAGCTTAAGCCTACTGTTATGCATCAATACTAAAAATGCACAAATTTCCTTATGGTCGCAAAGCCTTTTCCTCATATTTATTTCCAACTTATCCATCTCCTAAAGGTTGCACTAGGCTAATCTCCTTGATTTAATTTCATGCCCAAAATTCCTCTGCTACTACTAGCTTATATAAGAAACAACCATTAGCATTTCTATAAGAATAACTAGGGAAGGTCCATCATATCTCCTAAAACTTATTCCCATTCACTTTCCCATAGATAGGGTAAGCACGAACAAAAGGAATTCTGACATATATAGATAAAACCTTTAAAAACTACTCTTAACAAAACTTTTATCTATATACATATATATATATACTTTCAAAACTCGATTTTGAAAACTTTTTGAAAGACTCCTTGAAAAACCATTTTTTCCAAGTACGTTCTCTCATACGTGTCTTAATCCTAGGGAATCCTTAACCCTAGGCTCCATTTCCTATCTACTCCATATTTTAAAACATGGTTGGCATTTATTTCTTCCTTTCAAAAATTAAAGCTTCAAAAATTTTTGAAATCCCAAAAGTGTTACCTAAAACTTCTTATTAAATCGATAAATACTTGATGGCTTTACCTTACACTCTTATGGTGTTTGAATTTAAATTATCCCCTAAACCTAGATGAGAATACTAACAATTCTAAGTTTAGAATTTAACCTATTTTTCTTTTTAAAGACCTTTATAAATTTCTAAAAATTGGAATCTTTGATTCACCTTTTTCATTAAGTTTTTATTTTTCAAAAACTTATTTATTTTCACCAAACCATTTATTCCAAAGACATACCTTATTTGTTTTCAAAACGTGCTTTCATAATTTTCAAATTATAAAAACTGGAGTAGATAAGAATAACGAATCTCTCAAGAGTTCCTTGACTTTTTTCCTACTACACTTACTAACATTTCTTCTAATTACCGCACTTTTTATTATACTTAAAGATTTTATACTTTAATGTATGGAACTACTATAGAAACCACTAAAAATCTTCTATGAATCCTTTAAAGAAGGATTTATGTTTGTGTGAAATTACAAGAAATTAATTTTATTTTATTCTTGAAATAGGCTATACAAAATACAGTCTTTTCTATATTTTGTACATCTTTTTTGCATATTCCTTATAATTTCAACAAATCATCTTTATTTATAGCTTGGTTGATTCATAGAAAATTATATCATTACTTCTTTCATTCCAATAAATTAAAGTATGTCAAATCCCTACAATCTACAATACTAATGCAGTTACTTAACTAAATTTCAAATTCTACGTCTCCCTTTCTAAAATATGTACTATATTCCTAATTTCTACCATCTATTTTGTTCACCCATAAAAATAAATTTAATGTAAAAATATTTCCATGATATATTTCTCTTTTTATCCCTTTCATAAGAATAGAGTTTTACAAAATTTCCTTTACTGAAATTTCTGGCTTCCAATTAACTTAAATTTGAATTCTTTTTGCTTTATAATGAAACTACCAAGCTACTTATGCTGTATAATTTTACAAAAAGAATTTTTCTTCAAATAAAAATCTTTATCATACAAAAACCATACCTCTTTTCCAAAACCCAATATTTACCTTTTCAAATATATTTCAACTTTTTGATCTAAAAAAGTTTTCCTCTTTAATGGGTTAAACTTAAAGTGGACCTTTACTTACTTCCTTAGGAATGTCCTATTCCTAATCTTGGAAATCCTTTTTTCCCCCACCTAAATCTCTTTTCCTTTAAGGAATTCTTCTACTTTCCTAACATATGGATTCAAATTCTTTTCCAATAAATGGACCTATTGTACATTTTCCATCGACAATAAAAATGAGGACTTAACATCCTTAGGCTACAACGACCCAACAAGAACTCATATACAAATTTTCTTTTTTTCCATAGACTTTCCATATGTTACTAATCTATAATTGGGATTAACTGGATTTTAATATATTTATTTTTATAGTATAAATGCAAATACGTTCACTCATACTTCCTTATTTTTAGGATCATCTAACGTACTTTTATAGGATCGGCTAACCTATGCTCTGATACCAAATGTAACAACCCGCACCTCAGTAGGCTTAAATTTTCGATGAACAGAAAATCCAAGTCCACTAAGCACAAATTGCTGGTTTGGTATCCTGCAAATAACAAAGGCAAGTCAGAGTAATGTTTATAAAATCTCACAGTAGAATGATGATAAATATTCAACATATGGTTACTAACCAGGATTAGACTACTTTCCCTAATAGTGTTGAACCTAGGAGTGAAACTTGCCTTTTTACTAAATCCCAATACTTGCTAAAATGTCATCCTGTGGATGGGAAAAATGTGAATGGGCCAGACACAAAGTCTGGTGAATGAGTAATAAAATGAAGCAAAAAGAATAAAACAGTTTAATTCAAGGTCTTCCCAGGATATCGCAAAGGGTGAATAATATAATGTAGTGAATCCTTCTTAGATACAGTTCCTAAGAAGCCAAAGTCCATGGTCACTTTAGGGAAGTCAACCATTCAGTAATACTAAACGTCAATCGGCCTGTCGAACCTGCTTTCCTTACCTATCCACGTGCTACAGCGTGAAAGTCATGCTCTTCACCCATGCACTGTGATAGTCTATCCACGTGCTAAAGCGTGAAAGTCATGCTCTTCCCCCGTGTACTGTGACTAAATGCCTCTTACGTCTGACCGGTGCCGACTCAAACAATCTCGTAGGACCTCAATGTTGCGCTCAGGCTCCGCCAAACTAGACTCCTATCCTCTTGTCTCCTCGGTCACCGACGTGGACTTTCCCTTATCCAATGTGTCGGTCCTGCAGAAGAGCGCTCGCAGCTGGGTCGGCTGCGCAAAATCTACCAACGATCTGCCTGAAGAAGCCTACGTCGGAGCACACTTGTCATGTTCCGTCCGCGTCGATCTGCATGAAGAAGCCTACGATTGCAGATGCTATCTATCCTATGTAATAGCAACCTATGAAAGGTAACAAACATCCTTGCAAAACTACTTGCCCGCTCCTAGTACGTACAGCCAAAACTATATTTTGGTCTTAACTACATGAAACACCTATCCAGACCATTACAAGGTCTGCCTACCAAATTGCTTCCAGATTAATTATTTTACCATTATAGTTTACCTACTGTTTATTTTCATTAATCTGCTTTAGGCCATTTTTACATCCGATTTGGTTATTTCACAATTTTCTTTTTTCTTACATAAATTGTGTTTCAATTTCATGTCCGTTCAATTCGTATGGTTTGTCTGTACTTTTTATACCGTTTTATTACAAATTTATACTTGCCTTCAGGGTCCATTTAATTCACATTTTCCACCATAATTTACGTTCTCCTTTTTAGAGATTTAATCTGTACAAAAATTTATCCAATAGCCACAAACCATCTAATTGCATAAAATTCCACTTTTCTACATTTAAGGCCGCATATGGAATAGACACATATACCAATTAAAATTTCCAATTTTGTTCCATAACCATATTCAGAATTATGTAATTATACCAACAAAATTTCCAATTTTATTCAAAGAACATATTCTGAATTTACCCAACTAACCAGTTATGCCATTAAAAATTTAATAACAATTCTAATTCAATTTAATTAAACCAATCTCATTTGCGCCATAAAACGTGAATAAGCAATTTATACGTTCCATATTTTAAACCAAACATGAATTAGAATTGAGAAACGATAGAAGAAGAAGTTAAACCTCAATTATTAACAGAAATTAATTCATATTATCGTGCCAGAAAAGAACTAAAATTAAACTACTTTATTTTTCTATTTCATTTTAATTCTCACTCACATGGCACTTGAGCTTGTATAAATTTGAAAAGCTTTTCTTCTTCTCATCTTCCTCCTTTTCAATTCTTCAAATAACTCGTATATATATTTTTAATTTGATTTGGAAGAGAATTTTTTATTTAGTGGAGAAAAGGAGGAAGAAGAATACACATAAATTTTTCTGTAAACTTATGGCGACGGTTGAATAAAAGATTAGGTTTTAGGTTAGATGGTTTATTTATAGATAGTGTGGGTGCATATAATCCATTAGATTTTCTTAGGTTAAATCATGTTCATCTAAACACTTCATGGTTATCCACTCTAGCTCATACACGTCACTGGATCAATAGAACGCTAGGAAATCAAAAACCATGTCACTCAGTCCAATAGAAAACCGCCACGTCAGAAAATAAACCAGCGTTCATTAATTATTCCCATTAATTGATTGCATTGCAAAATTCCCATTTTTGTTGTTTGTGTGTATACATTACACTTTTTGAGAGATTACACTCTCCCTCTTAATTGACTTTACAAATTGTTTCCCATTTTATAAATCTCATTAGATCTTTATTTTAAATATTTGCCTTTGTTAGAAATCAATCAATCTTAATTTGCCAAATTTACATCCATAATAATTTCCTTTGTTATACATTCTCATTAATATCAATTACGTCATTTATTCAGCCAATCAATTTATTTCCAATCCTTATCTATTCATCAATTGGGTATGTTACACATTTATTTACACTTTTGAATGTGCACAATTAATTAGGATATGTATATATATATATATATATACAATTTAAACTAATCAATCCCTTGGTTAATTTTATTCATTCATAGTTAATTTTCTTAATTGATTGCTTACTAATTTTAACCATTCCTCATTGATTCTTGTCTGTTACAACATTTATTTGTTAACGTTTTATCCTCCTTTCTAAATCTTCTATTTATAAACATTAAAGATTTTAACTTCAAGAATATATATTTTATAAACAAATTTAGTTTCTTCATCTTACATGTTTACAATCTACGTTAATTTCCAATTAACGTACATTAGTAAATATTGTAACGCATGTTATTTACAATTGTAACGTACATTAATTACTAATAATGTGCATTTATTGTCAATAAATCTTTACCATTTCCCTCCTTAAACATACATACATACATATTAATACAATACTCTTGTTTCCAATTAATTTCATTAATCAAATTCAAACGATTAAATGTGTGCATAAATGCGCAAGCTATTGAAATAATTTCAAATTTTGTGTATATAATATGTTTCCATTTTTAATAAATTCTACTTACTCATTGCTGACTATGTACATATGTAATTTAACACACATCAGCAATCAATCAATTATAATTAATGTAAGTTAACAATTTCATACGTGTAATTGTTTTTGATGCCAATACTTCCAACGGTCATAACTTCTTCGTTTGAACTCCGTTTGAAAAACATTATATATGAAAATTAATCAGAAAATTGCTACGAACACAATGGTATAAGTTTCGTGGTCAAATTCCAATATTTGCCAAATGTCCATTTTTCACAGTTGTCTAAGTTTATTAATTATATTTTCATTAATTAATTAGTGTAAAAAACGTGAGGTGTACTTTAATTTACATGTTTCCTTTAAATTTTCTTTTAATAATAACTTCTTCTATTTTAATTATTTTTCCATTGAAATATCGGGGTGTTACATCTTGGCAGCTGCTTTAGTGGGTACCCTATTAAGAATATAAACTGCTGTCTTTAATGCCTCCCCCAGAGTGATTTTGGTAAGGTAGAATGACTAAATCATACTCCTCACCATGTCTTTAAGAATTATGTTTCGGCTTTCAGCAACACCATTCATGCTAGGTGAACCTGACATGGTGCACTGTGGGACTATTCCACATTCCTCTAGGAACTGGCCAAATGGTCCTAGACATTGTTTACCTGATCCATCAGATTTACCATAATATTCACCTCCAAGGTCAGATCTAACAGCTTTAATTCTTTTGTTGAATTGGTTCTCAACTTCTACCTTAAATTTCTTAATCATGTCTAAAGATTCTGATTTATCATGTATAAGATATAGGTAGTCATATCTTGAGTAGTCGTCTATGAATGTGATAAATATTGTTGATCATTCTATGATGCCATAGGGAATGGTCCACAAATGTCCGTATGTATCAATTCTAAGACTTCGGTTGCTCTATTGGCACGTATTTTCTTATGTTTGGTCTGTTTTCCCTTGAAGTTCTCTACACAGACATTGAAGTTTGAAAAATCAACAGATTTCAAAATGTCATCTGACACAAGCCTTTGAATTCTAGTTTTAGATATATGACCTAAGCGTTTGTACCACAATGTGGATGAATTTTCCTTATTAGCTTTTCTTTTAGTATCGCGCAATTCCACATGCAAGGCTTCACAATAAGAGGTATTAACATCAAGCATATATAAGTTATCATAAACATTGAGAGAACTAGTTCCAACATGATTTGAATTTATTGATAAACTAAAAATGCCATTCCCAATGAATAAGAATAACCAGATTTGTCCAACTTAGAAATAGAAACCAAATTCCATCTAAATGACGATATAATAAAAGTAACAAATAAATCCAAATAAAACTAAGTTCTTAATAACAACTTAAAATGCCCAACAGCCTCCACTTTAACCGATTTTCCATCACCCACATAGATGTATCTTTCAGCATCAGTTGGATTTCAGTAGCTCAAGCAACCCTGCATGGAAGCACTTATGTGAGTAGAAGCACCGAAATCTTCCCATCAAGTGTTTCTAGGTACTATAGCTAAATTTACTTCAGAACAGACCAAAGCAAAGGATGTACCTTTCTTAACACGTCATGCATGATATTTGGTCATCTTTCTTTAAATGTCCAGCCTTCTTACAAAAGTAACAACCATCAGCCTCCTTATGTTGTTTCTTTTCCACTGGACCCTTAGCAGTTTCCTTATCCTTCTTTCTCTTTTTGTCATTCCCTTAGGGGTGTATGCCAAATGAGCACTTTCAGTCTTATCATACTTCAGTCTCTCTTCTTCTTGTACACAATACGAAATGAGCTCATTAAGAGTCCATTTCTCCTTTTGAAAGTTATAACTGATCTTAAACTGGTTGTATTGTGAAGGAAGAGAGATTAGTACCAAATGCACGAGCAAATCATCTGAAAGCTCAAGCTTAAGTGCCTTCAATTTTGAAGCAATATTAGACATTTCCATTATGTACTCCCTTATGGTCCCTTTGCTTTGATACTTCATGGAAATTAAGCGCTGCAAAAGCGTGCTTGTTTTCGCCTTATCATTTTTAGCAAAATATTTTTTCAATCTCAGTAAGGAAATCTTTAGCTTGGTTATCTTTTCAGATACCGCACCCCTAAATGCCTCTGGAATGCCGCACTTTATGATCGTTAGACTCATGCGATTTGAACGATCCCACCTCTCAAAGTTCTTTATAACATCAGAAGAACTTTCATCCGTAAGAGGGGTGGGTGCATCCATCCTAAGTGCAAGGTCAAGATCCATGCAGCCAAGAGCAAGCAATATGTTCTCTTTCCAATCCTTAAAGTTTGTTCCAGTCAGAATAGGAATGTTGTTAAGATTGGCAGATATCATAGTTAAATTAGCTGTAATTTTAACATGAATCAATCAAATATGCTCATATTGTAAAACAAAACCGCAGTAAATTCAAATAATTGGTAAGATACCTAACACAACATCAATATCAAGTCTTTGAACAGTAATATTAATTATAAGTGGTACTTTTGTTGTTATGATCAAACATTAACAATAAGTTCAAGTCAAATATCAATCTTCCTCTGGACCAATTAGATATTCACTTGCAAAACCATATGATTGTCACATATTTATCATCACACATGTATTAATGATTCAGTCAAATATCAGTCTTCCTTTGGGCTGGCTAACTCCGCATGAATAAATACACACAAACATCAAACATTTTTCATGAATAACTAAAATAAGAGAGGCCACTTTGGTGACATGTTATTTCAATTAGTTCACTTGTAATGTAGGATATTTACAGTTAGTTTGCAAAGAGATACTAAATAATATTTGAATCGGTTTATTTTAACTCATTCATTTATGCGTATTCCATAAATTTCAATTTATTTATACATATTGAAAATATGGTTTCATAGATGTAATAAAAAAAATTGACATCAACTAAAACTGTAACAATACATAACAAATGGTATTTGCAATAACAATTAATGATAAAATATTGCATACTTTATTTAACTGTCAATATTCAAGACAGAAGATAAAACAAATTTTAACATAGCATGGTCCATACATGTGATATTGCAAGAAAATGAATAGCTGAAAACCATCCATCGATTCTTAATTGATGTGAAGATTAATTTGGATTAGATCTTCCAAATTAACACAAGCTTAGATCTGTAAATTCTACTTAGAAAATGATAGAGAGAATATGATAAGACTTATGTAATTTAGGGACCATAACCCTATATATATAATGTGTGTCATTTTTCAGTTCGGCTCTTCAACAAACTAAAATTATCACTCCGGTACCCACAAGTTATAATTTTACAGGACGAATATACCCCTTTAAGTCTTAATATGTTTATTCCAAAAATTGATCACGTAATTAGACTTAATTACAAGATAGCCCACACATTCAAACATTAAAATATGTGATCCCATTATGTTGAATTATTCCAACATTGTTTTCCAAGTTTGGGGAGATTAAGATGGGCCCACTTGGGTTTGACAAGCAAACAGGAAAGTTTAGAGGATATGCACTGTTTGTGTATAAAATAATGGATGCAGCAAGGGCAGCAGTTGCAGAGCCAGTGAAGACCATTGATGGTTGTCATATGGTTTGTAAGCTCGCTGTTGATAGGAAGAAAATGCCAGATATGGCTGGTAATGCTGGAGAGAGTGGGATTGAAGATGATACAGAGAAATCATATGGTTATAGTGCTGCCACTACTGGTATTGGTGGGATGCAAGGGGTGCCATATCGGCTAACAATTTCACCATTGTTATCATCTAGCGGATCTGGTCAGCCTTTTCCAGGTTCCATTACGGCCGGTGGGCATAGAAGTGGAGGTGGCTGTGGTACTGGCAGATTAAATGAGTCTTCATCACAGTTATTGTGTCTAGGTGCTGATGGGCATTATGAGTCATCTTTGCAGATTTCAGGCCCAGTTATTGGTGAGCGTTATGGGTCCTCTTTGCAGTTTTTGGGTCCAACTGCTGGTGGTCCATGTGGGTATGGTACGACTGGAGAACTGGGAATGGGTATGGGCTCATCTTTATATGATAGAGGACTAGCATCAGTGGGCTCTGTGGAGCCATCTGGGTATATGGAAGGCAGGGTTGGACCTTACTCGATTATGAATGCGGGTCAGTACATGAGTTCACCACCAAGACAGAGGATGCTACTAGCGCTGTCAATGGATACCCAAACAATCCAAAATCCGTCCGCATCCGCATCCAAAAAGAGGATAAATATCCGATATCCGGAATACGAATGCGGATGCGGATACGAAGACATCCGCATCCGAAAATTATCCGTCCAGTTTTTGTCAAGATTCTAGTTCAAATTATTTGTATTTTAGTGTAGTGAAAGATTTTTTTTTTATTATTTTATTAAGTTAGTAGTTTATATTATATGCACTTAATGCTTTTTAACTGTTCGAAACTATTTATTATCATCATATTTGTTAATTTTTAACACTTTTATAATCAATGGGATTGAAAAATATTTATGTTAAACTAAAATTTTCTTTTTATAATTCTTGATTTATTAATCATTAACGGATAGGATAATTATCTGATATCCGTCCGTA
Source organism: Allium fistulosum (assembly GCA_030737815.1). NCBI lineage: Eukaryota > Viridiplantae > Streptophyta > Magnoliopsida > Asparagales > Amaryllidaceae > Allium > Allium fistulosum. Next base: position 796,867,325 of record CM060908.1, read on the forward strand.
TCCGCGTATGCGGATATCCGAAAATGATTTCGGATGCGGATGCAGATAAGACACTATCCGCATCTGAAAGCATCCATTTACAGGCCTAGATGCTACCTAGTGCTGGAATGTACCAACGCAGACCGCCTTATTACTGAGGTAATTGTTGCTTGCAATTTATTATTTTTATTTTTTCGTAGAAATTTCGGTGCTATTTATTTGGTTGTATCATTAATGTTTAGTGATTTTTGTGACGATTATTTATGCTAGTTTAGGATTATAGGGACTGCTTGTATGCCATGATTCCCTTTTTTGTCTTTAACAGTATTAGATTCTGTTTAATATTGTATTGACCAGTTTTTATCCATTGGTCCATCATTAAATGTTTTAGGTGTAATGTTAGCTTATGAAGGTTTTGGTTCAACTTGAAATACAAACTAATTTAGTATGTTTTATTGTTCTATACATTTATTTAGTTGATTAATTGATAGGATTTTAAATGCATCTTTACAGAATTTGGACCATATATGTTAGTTTCTTACTTCATCTTGATTTAATTTAGAACATTATTAGTAGATTCTATCCTTTATTTTATTTTATTTTATTTTATTTTTTACGCGGCCAGATTTCTTATGGGATTATAAGCAATATTAGATGTACTTTTGGAAATAGCTTGTTGAGAATTACTTGAAGTTGGCAGTCAGAGTATACTTTCCACTTTGAAACGAGCACTTGCCGAATAATTTAGGGCCTATTTGGTTCGATTTTGTGTTTTGTGTTTTTCGTTTTCAACATTCATAACAAAATACGAGTTTAATAAAATAAAATTTTAGACTACTACGACGACGATGGAAGGATGGTGGAAGCTATAGAGGAATGGCGGAATGGATAGATTGTATTCCATTCTTTTGTTATTTCTCAAACCATGAAACACAAAGTAAATTTATTTTCCATTTTATATGTTAGCGTCATTTTGAAAATTGGTTGTTTTTCAAAAATACATGTGTCGGGTGTACTTTTTTTGACAAAAACACAAAACTAAAAGTAGCCAGCCAAATAGGGCCTTAGTTCTCAAAAGATCCTCACACAGTGGCTTAATTTGCAGTCAACCAAACTACTTCCCAACTTATTTGCAGCTCTTAAAGATCCTTGCATTGGAAGTAAGATTGAATATAAATGAACTTAAGAAATTAAGGTAAATTTGCAGTAAGAGGATATAACTTCATTTCTTGTGGACAGGAATATAAACATAAGCAGTACAACTACAAACTACACATTTTGGTCGAAGAGTAATTTCAGCTTGGATTGATTTTGTTTTCTCCTTTTCTCATAATTATATTTAATTATCTTTGTGCTTCCTCTGTTACTAAATAGATGAATTATTGCCTCAAAATTTTGTTACTAAATGGTTGTTGTTTTCCACTTTTCAACGAAGGTTGCTCAAACCTGTCTAGATATACACTATATGCAAGTTTAAGCATTTTTACTCCTAAACTGGCCATTCTAAACCCGTTTAAACTCTGTGAGTAGTGATAGATTGGTATGAAAGGATTACCTGTGTTATTGCTTAACGAGGGTTGAATGCCACGTATCATGTCTGCAATAGGAAATATCATTTCTTGGTGCTACTACCCTACTAACTTATAATTATTTTATTTCTAAATTGATTATTGCATTCTGTGTTAGCTAGGGGAAGGGCTTAAAATTTGACACATGCAAGATTATATAACGTGTTAATCCTTTGGTAAAATTATAAAGAACTTTTAGAATCTTCTATATCGATACAAGATCTGTAATATCTAGTTTACTTACCAAAGATTTCAATAGATGCATCAATCCTTGTATTACACTTTCATGCCAAAAAACTCGTGTTTTTGAGCTATTCTAAAATGGTTAAAATCTAAAAATGAAAGTCACTTTTATAAGTGAGTTGGCCATTGTCAAGGATCAATAGTTCAAGTGGTAAAATCTCTAGATTAGAGGTCTTAGGGTCGATCCTTCGAGATACTAAAATGAATGTTATGCTCAAACTAAGTATCACTCTTCTTATAAAAATATGTGAGTCTGCCATTTTTCTGTACATAAGTCCATTATTCTGCATTGTATGAGTTTGAGGTTTGTACGCGGTATGAATGATTAATTTTCTTGGTGCATCAAATTTTTCCATATTGTATATCTTCTTTAGTCTAATAAATTGGAAATAGTATTCACATTGCATATATTAGATGATGATTGTTGTATAATTGGATGATGATTCAGGTGTAAGGCTTCTCTCAAGAGCATATATTTTTAACTGGTTATGCTGAATGCACGACGTATTCTGTGATGATTCATATGCTACCTTTCTGGCTGCTATCTCTACTTTTCTTCCTGCAATTATTAGGAGGCCCTGATTGTTAGGATGTGTTATTACAAATTTCGCATTTAAGCATGTTAATGTTTTGATAAACTCAGATTAGGTTGGAAAATGTGCAGTTTATCCTTTTGTTTCTTGACATTTCTATGAATGAGATGTACATCTAATTGTCAAAACGTGTATATGTGTTATTTATCCCATATTTAGAAGACAAATATGATTGCGTGGTAAAGAAAATCATTGTTTTGAGCCATTGATTTTTTATTTTGTTAGTTTGTTTGACATATAGACTTTATTAGTCTCTATCATAGTTCATGTTAGATATGTTACCTGATTCCATAAGAGGAGGAGGATGAAGCAAGCCCTAATTTTGCACCATAGAAGAGCCGCATGAAGAAGGAGATACTGCTCCAAATCTCGAGCGGTGGAAGCTTGTTCGCTGATGAAGGAGATGCTTGGAAGATGAAAATTTCAAGCGGTGATTTGAAGATAGGGAGTTCGTTCGGTAGAGGAGCTCATTCGAAGAAGAAGCAACGTGATTAGAAGAATACCGAACGAAATGTTGACGAGGAAGAATTCGCAATGCTTGGAAGGGTTTGAAGCGGTGATTTGCCGAACGAATTATTTCGTTCGGTGATTTGCTGAACGAGATATTTCGTTCGGTGTTTTGCCGAACGAAATTTTTCGTTCGGTGTTTTGATGTCGGTCCAAACTTTTCGCTCGGCGTTTTTCCAAACCAAACCAGATGCATGCCGAAGAAAACCCCAGGGCTGCTATATAGCAGCTACCCCTCCTCACTTCTTCACCCTATAAATGAGGGAGCATTTTGACATCAATGGCAGCCGAAATTGAAAGCTAATTTCAGCCAATTTCATAGTCATCCTAAAGAGCTAAAGCTCTGTAGAATTTTGTCTGTATTGTAAATTCTTCTTATGTATAGCCTTCAAAAGTGAATCAATCTTGTAACTCTAATCTTTCAGTGATTAATAAAATCTCCTCTCCCCAAGTGGACCTACACTGCCTCGCGGTAGTGGAACCACTATAAATACCATTACATTGATCTGTGACTGTCTGTTTTGGTGTTTATCTCTGTTTGTTCCGTCTCACTACAATCACGATCCAGTTCGTTGTTTTTCCGTTGCGTTGGGTTTTTTTCTCTTAGACTGATCATCTGAAGGATTTTCCCCTACAGTCTGGTATTAGAGCTGCAAGGTTGATTGAGGAGTGTTAGACGCTATGGTAGGAGATGAAGCGACTCCAGTTTTTACAAGACCTTATACTACAGGTATGTATATCGCGTCAGGATCACAATTGGCAATTGAGAAATGAGATAGGGATAAAGACTTCGAGAAGTGAAAATAGAGGATAAAGGCTGTTCTAATGAGGAACGAAGTCCATTCAGTAGTGTTTGCTTCTGAGGAGTTGACAGTTGACATCTCAGTCGCGGAAAGGAAGGAGATGGAGAAATGAGTGTTTACTACTTCATAGCTAGCTATGGGAGAGAATGTCATCTCAAAGATTAGCAATGAGACTACTACTAGGGACATTTGGACCAAGCTAGAAAATCTCTACTTGAAACCGTCTGATATTGCTGAAGACATTTTTCACCATGCGGATGAGAGAGGGTACTTCAGTGAAGGAACATCTTAATTTGTTTGATGATCTCGTGATGAAGATGGATGAGGAGCAAATGACAATGATTCCTTTTTGTTCTCTTCCGGAGTGATACACAGGTTTCGTTAACAGCCTTATCTTCGCTACAGACACATTGACAGTGGAAGATGTGAAGTCGGATCTTCTATTTGAGGGCTTGAGAGATCAGATGAAGGAGATAGGTGAAGGAAGTAGAGGTGGAAGTAGTAGTCACGACCTATTTGTTGAAAGAGGTAGAGAAGATAAGAAGAATTGGCACTCTAAAGGGCGTTCCAAGTCCAGAAAGCCCGGTAATGGCAGGAGAGGAAAGTCTAAGGACGGAAAGTGCTTTATCTACAAGAAACCTAGTCATTGGAAAAAGGATTGTCCAGATTTGAAGAAGAAGGAAGAAGACGGATCTTTAATATTTACGGTGGAGAAGTCTATATCTGACAATGTGTTGTCTACAGCAGTGTCGGATGTCTCAGACCATTGGATGCTGGACTTGGGGGCGTCTTTCCATATGACGCCTTATAAAGATTACTTCAGTTCTTTCGTTGGATGAGAGGGAAGCTCTATTCTTATGGATAATGATGCTAGCTGTAGAGCAATGGGTGAAGGTACAGTGAGGATCAGGATGTTTGACGGAGTGATACGCACTTTGATAGGTGTCCGATATGTTCCAGGTCTTCAGAAGTCCTTAATTTCTTTAGGACAATTGGCATCTTTGAGATGCAAGGTAACTATCGAGAAGGATGGTCTGAAGGTTTCGAAAGGTGTACTAGTTCTTATGAAAGAAGATGTGTTTCAAAATCTATATTTGCTGAAAGGAACCACAGTTCTTGGAGAGTCGTGTGTTGGAGTAGATAGTTCTCGTGCTTTGTATGCCACAAAGCTTCAATATCTCAAGTTAGGTCATATTTCATATAAGAGCTTAGAGTTGGTTCGGAGACGGAAGATGATCAAAGGAGAAAACTTTGACAAGATGGAATTTTGCCAGGAGTGTGTGTTAGGCAAGCAAACTAAAGTATCTTCTGGAGTTGGACTCCATAGATCGAGGCGAGTACTTGAGTACGTGCATACAGATGTTTGGGGACCAGTTGCTATTCCTTCTTTTGGAGGAGCAAATTATTTTATCTCTTTCATTGATGAATTTTCTCGAAAATTATGGTTGTATGTGATGAAGGCCAAATCAGAGAGTTTTGAGAAGTTCAAAGACTGGAAAGCGCTTGTTGAGAACCAATCTGGTTCTAGGTTGAAGGTGCTGAGATCTGATGATGGCGGTGAATTTGTCTCTAGAGAGTTCCTCGATTTCTATAGACAGCATGACATTCAAAGACATTTCACTACATCCGGAGATCCGCAATCCATTAGGGTTGCAGAAAGGATGAACAGGACTCTACTGGAGAAGGCTCGTTGCTTGAGATTGACGGTGGGGTTGTCTAGAGGCTTTTGGGCTAAGGTATTGTCAACTGCGGCGCATATCATAAATCGAATTCCGCGCTCAGCTATAGATGGGAAGATTCCAGAGGAGAAGTGGAGAGGTAAAGCAGTGTATCTTGGTTACTTCTGAATTTTTGGTTGTCATGTGTACGTTCACCATACATGTGATGACAAGTTGGAGGCTAGAACATACAAGGGCATGCTAATGGGATACACCGATGGTATTAAAGGGTATCGAATTGGAAACCCTATTGATCAGAAGATTGTTCATTCCAGACATGTTACTTTTGATGAGTCTGCTATGTTCAATCCGGAGGAGAATCTATCTACCACATCAGAAGATTCTGATAGGCCTAAGGAGATGGAAGAAGTTCTCATGTTTCAGCCAAGGAGTAGAGTTGTTGTTGATGTTGTTGAGGAAAACGCAGTTGATGAAACATCACAGGACAGTCCATAAGTACCTTCTAGTAGTGCTGGCGATGTGTATGAATCTAGAGAGAGTTCAGTTCAAGGTGGAGCTGAAAGAAGTTTAGGCGAAGCAGTACCTATCCGGGTCAGTCGTAGGACTATTAGGCCGCCTGAAAGGTACGGTGATTGGCAGTTTCTGAACCTTAGCCTTGGTGATCAGTTTGACTATGCCCTACATGTGGTTCTTGAGGAGCCGCTTGACCTTGATAAAGCTTTGAAGTCATGTGACAGTTCGAAGTGGATATGCGCTATGGAAGAGGAGTTAGAGTCGTTGAAGAAGAACAAGACTTGAGATTTGGTACCACTTCCTCAAGGAAGCCAAGCCATAGGTTGCAAATGGGTGTTCAAGGTGAAGGATGATGGAAGATACAAGGCTGGACTATTTGCTAAAGGGTTTTCACAAAGAAAGGGATTGAAGTATGATGAGATATTCTCTCCAGTAGTGAGGTATATGTCCATCCACATTTTGCTCGCTATCGTCGCAGCTCATGACTTGGAACTGAAGCAACTGGATGTGAAAACCGATTTCTTGCATGGAGACTTGGATGAGACCATCTACATGAAGCAGCCAGAAGGAATTGTTGTAGATGGGAAAGAAAATTGGATTTGCAAATTGAAGAAGTCTTTGTATGGACTTAAGGAGTCGCCTAGACAATGGTACAAGAGGTTTGACACTTTTATGCTTTCACTTGGTTTGATCGTAGCATCAAAGACACTTGTGTATACTTCAAGCATTTAAAGAATGGTAGATGGGTGTATCTACTCTTTTACATGGATGATATGTTGATTGCTTCTAAGGATAATGCTGAAATCGATAGTTTGAAACTAAAACTAAAAACGGAATTCGAAATGAAGGACCTTGGAGAAGCAAAGAAAATTTTGAGTATGAAAATCCAAAGAGATAGAAAGTTAGGACTTTTGAGCCTCATTCAAAAGGAGTACATTCGAAATGTACTGTTCGGTTTAGCATGGAAAGGACAAAGGCAATCAGCACACCCATGCCTTTGCACATACAGCTTTCTAGTAAAGGCTCTCTGATCTCGGAAAAAGACAAGACTTATATGATGAAGGTCCCATATGCAAGTGTAGTTGGCAGCTTGATGTATGCCATGGTCTGCACTAGGCCTGACATTGCACAGGCGGTTGGATTGGTGAGTAGGTTCATGGCAAATCCAGGAAAGACGCATTGAGAAGCCGTGAAGTGTATCTTCAGATACCTTAGTGGAACTCAAAAACCATGGACTTGTCTTTGGCGGTAGAGGAAGAGATTTCAGCTTGGTTGGATATTGTGTTTCCGACTATGCCGGTGAAAGAGATCGAAGGAATTCAACCTCCAGATATGTGTTCACCATCGGCGGGACAACGATCAGTTGGAGAGCGAGGTTGACGATTGTGGCTTTGTCTACTATAGAGGCAAAGCTCATAGCTGCGGTTGAAGCAGCTAAGGAGGCACTTTATTTGAGGTGAATGTTGTATGATTTGGGCTTCGCATATGAAGTAGTGGATGTTACTGTGATAGTCAGAGTGCAATTCACTTAGCTGAAAATCTGGCATTCAGCTCGAGGACGAAGCATATTAAGGTGAGAGAGTCGTTCCTTGGATCGATGAGTGAAGAGAAGCTAGTTCGTCTTCAGAAAGTTCACACAAAGGATAATGCAGCAGACAGTTTACCAAGTTGTTGCCTGTTGCTAAGTTCGAGCATTGCTTGGACTTGATTCGCTTAATGAAGTGTTATGTGCCACGAGGTGGCATGTGGGGAGAGTTGATATGGTTCATGAAGACGTTTGTTTTCATGGTGGAGATTGATAGGTTCTACACGAACTGGGTAGTTCGAAAACTTTGTTGACGGGTGGTGGCCTTCTCGGAGTTCGTTGATAGTGTAATGGGTGATGGATTTGCCGAAGCTCATTGTGTAAGTGTCCATTGCTTGGAGCATAGTGGTGTAGATGGAGTTGGATAACTTGTATGGAATAAGGTAACAAGGTGGAGATTGTTAGATATGTTACCTGATTCTATGAGAGGAGGAAGATAAAGCAAGCCCTAATTTTGCACCATAGAAGAGCCGCGTGAAGTAGGAGATACAGCTCCAAATCTCGAGCGGTGGAAGCTGGTTCGGTGATGAAGGAGATGCTTGGAAGTTGGAAATCTCGAGCGTGATTTGGAGATAGGGAGTTCGTTCGGTAGAGGAACTCGTTCGGAGAAGAAGCAACATGATTAGAAGAATGCCGAATGAAATGTTGACGAGGAAGAAGTCGCAGTGCTTGGAAGGGTTTGGAGCGGTGATTTGCCGAACGAGATATTTCGTTCGGTATTTTGCCGAACGAAATTTTTCGTTCGGTATTTTGATGTCGGTCCAAACTTTTCACTCGGCGTTTTGCCGAACCAAACCAGATGCATGCCGAACCAAACCCCAGGGCTGCTATATAGCAGATACCCCTCCTCACTTCTTCACTCTATAAATAGGGGAGCTTCTGGACAACAATGTCACCCGAAATTGAGAGCTAATTTCAGAGCCATCTTAGAGAGCTGAAACTCTGTAGAATTTTGTCTGTATTGTAAATTCTTCTTATGTATAGCCTCCAAAAGTGAATCAATCTTGTAACTTTAATCTTTCAGTGATTAATAAAATTTCCTCTTTCCAAGTGGACATACACTGCCTCGCGGTAGTGGAACCACTATAAATACCATAAATGCCGGTGTTATTTTTTTTCTGCATTGCATTGATCTGTGACTGTCTGTTATGGTGTTTATCTCTATTTGTTCCGTTTCACTACAATCACGATCCAATTCGTTGTTTTTCCGCTGCATTGGGTTTTTTTTCCCTTAGACTGATCATTTGAAGGGATTTTTCCCTACAGTTCAAAGTTCTGAATGTGATACCAGAATTATTGTCATTCCAGCTTGGTTCCGACGTTGAAAGGGATGGAGTTCGTTCCAAAAGTTGGTTCCATTACAAGACAGCAAAAGAAATTGTTTTAAAAATAAAAAGGAACCCAACAATAAACAACGAAAACCTGATTCAAAATAACACAACCTAAAAGGAATTTGCGGTTTTAATTAAAATGGAAACTTTGAGAATTTGGTACCTTCGAAATTGGGACTCGAGCTAGCAAGTTAGTTGGTTACACATGAAAATGTTTTTCTTCATGCTGAGGGGATTTAGGCTTTTCAGTGAAAAGCAACGGAGGTTGTAGAAGACATGTGTGATAAGTTGATATTTTGGGTTGGGCAGGCTCAAGTTCTGAAACGAGTTAAAAAGGATGTTTTTTGGGTCTTGTTTATTAATAAATGTTTATAGTGAGCCTAGTTTTACTGATGAACAAGTCCACACTAGCAGGAGTAATTTTATTTAGAGAGAATTAGAGAAAATGACAAACTTTGAAAAAAAAATTAGGCCGAGGGATATCAAGTTTCATTTTTAGGTTGAAGGACAAATGCTAGTTATAATTAGCATTATATTCAACTTTTACACTATACAAAGTGCTAGTTATATCTAGCATTATATTCAGTTTTACACTGTACAAAATGCTAGTTATAACTAACATTATCCTTCAGCCTTAAAAACAAAGTTGTTGTCATTCAGTCTAAATTTTTTTCTAAGTTTGTCCATATGTCTATTTTCATGTTTTATTGTTTATGGTTAAAAGTTGTATACTTCAATATATAAATGCACCGAAATCCAAAATCCGAACTCTACCAGGATTTCCCAAATGGAACAGAAATTACAAAAATATCAAATAATTGAAATCTTTGACTGTACCTATTCAGGGATCAATTTGGTAATTCATATTTGCATTTTGCGAGCCGCATTGTCAAATTTATGTTTATTGAAAAGACTGATGATGTATTGAACAGCTGTGATCCTCATATGTAGTTCAAATACGAAAAATTGATTTTTATGTTTAGTTAATTATTGGAAAAGCAGTTGCAAAATTCGGTGATAGGAGAAAGCTATATGACTTTAATCTTCTCTAGGTAATTGTGTCCTAACCTCAAGTGGAAAATAAAATATGAAATGAGTGGCTACATGAGGTGCTATATTATCTCTATGTTTATTTTTGCAAAGGCTCAACAGTCAAGCTTGCTTACAGATTTATGGTTGAGGGGATCAAAATGCTAATATTATATTAGCGTTTGGTTCAAATGGATTTTCAATATGTAGTTTAAAATGCATGGGAAATGAGAAGGCGATTAAAACCGGTCAATTTGAATTTTTTTAACATATAATATTGAAAATGGGTTTTTCTTGTTGTTCGTTTTTTGGAAAATGTCAAAAATTATCTTTTCCTTCCCCTCCTTTCTTTATTGGAAACATTAGGATTTTTCAATCATTTCTTTCTCTTTCAAGCCAATTGACGTACGTATTGAAACGCAAAACACGAAATTCATTTTCAAGCCAAACACTATCTAAAATTTTTCAAAGCATACAAATCGCCGTGTATAAGTGCAAGTGGCCGAAGGTGAGGTGGGGTGGTACACCACTATTAAAAAAAGATAGAGCTTAGCGGAGACCTAGACTGCATTACTAACCACATACAGCATGCAGACACAGACCCAAAGGATTGGTGCAGAATGTATTTACTTAGATGTTTAGCTTCAGATGCGTTAAGCTGACTAGGATCTGAGAATGATTGTAAATTCCCTTGCCCATGGACTGAGCTGGCTTATGCTTAGTAATTTGTACGAGGTGCTGGTCCTAGAAATTTTGGTATCTAAAGCCAGTATAAACCATGACCTTACTTAATTCATCTATCATTCTTTTTTTATTAACCCTTTTGTGTGTATGGATTCATGTCTGTGCATTTCTAAACAGCGAAAAAATATAACCTTTTAGTACTGGATAACAAAAAATTTAAGATAATGTCCGTATTTTTTTCATAATAATAGTAGTAGTAATAATAATAATAATAATAATAATAATTTAAGTCACACATCAAAATTAACTTTAGTTGTGTGGGAATATCTTTTCTAGCCTCTTGATTTGCCAATCTGCCAATAATATTTTCATGTTTAATTTCATTGAAAATATCCTGCTCGATCGATATCATCCCCAAATCATTCAATTGATAGCTTTAGTTGTATATTTTTAAACACTATGGAAATGTATAAAAATAATCCATTAGTAGTAAATAAAACACAAATAACAATGCAGTATCAATCTGAAATTAAAATTACCTACATAAAACAAAATTAATTTGTCAAAATAATCCATAGGTTTAAATAAGTATTTTAAAGGGACAAAATTGACTAATTGTCTACAAAAAATGAAAATCATCTACGAATAAAAAATTGCCAAAACTATCTTCACATAATAGTTTAAAACAATAATTATTTTTATCAATCGGCTCAAGAGTTCACAAAATTTCCAAACAAACGTACTTATCATTAAATTTAGCATTCAACTCATATTAATATTGTCATACTAGATAGTCACAACATGAAATCAACTTAATTTGAATAAAAATAAAATTACAACCCTTTTGACAATTATGATTTTGAAATTGGGAAATTATGAATTAAGGTAGAAGGAAGTTGAAGTACATACCACGTTTCACATTTTAGTGTCCTGCCTCTAATTGGGCTAAAGGTGGTGGCTTCTTCAGCTTTACCCAAGGGCTGGCACTGATGAGGTGTTAGTTTGTAATTTTTTGTTCATCTTATAGAGCCAAAGGGTTTGTGTGCCAAATGATTTGGGTTTATGCACACTTGGGTTTATGCACACACACAAACCCAAAGGATTTGTGCCAAAGGCTCTTACTTGGGAGTTTTGCTTCATATGGGCTAAGCCCACTAGGAAAACAGTAATGAGTGTGAATAATCCCTTGCCAATGAACCGAGCTGGCTTATATGTAGTAATTTGTATGAGGAATTAGTTTGTAATATTTTGCTTATCTTATGAACCCTTAGCAGCAGCTGCTGCAGCAAGCACAAAGACTTAAGAAAACTTATGGATGAGATGGGTCGTGCAATATATACTATAAACTTCATGTGGTTGCATAGTTTGATTGCTAAGAGCATCCCAAACACTTACACCCAACTTATCCTAAGCTTGCCCTCAACTTACCTCGAACTCGACACTAACTTTTCTTGTGCTTACCCTAAACTTACCCCGAGTTCACCCTCAACACACACACACATTCTCACACACACACACACTCTTATGGCACAGTTTGCATATATACATATACATGTTGCACAATTTGCATTGAATATGTAAGCTTACTATGAACTTTTGATAAGAAGTTACCTTATGTATTCCTATTTATTTGCCCTTATTTAATTGCTTTCTTCATCTTTACATTTTCTCAACTTTCTGTTGTGTTCTGGGTCAGTTGACTACCACTGAATATTTTGAGATTGATCAATGAAATTTTTGGATTGAGCTAAGGTCTTTGTTTTTATTCTTTGCCGCTTTTTCCATAAAAAATTTTATTCTGTTTTGGGTCAAACACTGTTCAATATTCTGAGATGGACATATGAAATTTTATGGGATAGAGCTAAATGTCTAAAGTCATACCCTTATCTTTGATACTATTATTGCTAGATTTAGGTATCGTTTGTTTAAAGTGTTGAATACTGAATGTTGAACGTTGATTGCTGAATACATGAAATATTGTTTGTTTGCTATCTAATTAAAATTTTGTTTTAAGAACATAAATTACCATTTTGACAATATTACCCCTCAATTTTACAATTAATTATTCTTTGGCACAATGCCATTTATACTTAATTACCTTATCTTATGTCTTATATTTTGTATATAATAAAAAAATGAATGCTTGATGAAATTATTTATTTATATTTTTTTCACATCTGCACTACATATTTCTTTCTATATATATATTTAAATGAAAAATATATCATAAAAAAATCATATATATATTTCATTTTTATTAATCAATTTATAAATTGCTATATTTTAATTTTAAGTTATACTAAAACGTTAGGTATGCTACCATCAATTTTTTTGGTCAATAATTTTTGGTATATTTGTTTCTATTTATTGGAAACTACTGAATAAAATTATAATCAAAACAAAACAAAAAAATTAATTCAAAAGAGAAATAGATAACTAAAAACAATATTGATATTATGTCTAAACTTTTCCAATTATTTGATATACTGTATAAGACAACTAAATGTTGTGTTACATCACTACAAGGAAAATCGGCAATTGCGTCGGTAGAAAACTGACGCCGGCCGATTTTAGCCGACGCAAGCCGATTCTAAAAGCTGACGCAAAATAAGACGTCACCACCAAGCATTCGAGTCGGGTTTTGCATCGGCTTCGTCGCCACTTTAGTGTCGGGAAGTGACGGCTATATCCACACATGGCTTTTTTTCAAAATTTTGTTGGGCGTAACTTGCCGTAGTGTGCCGATTTATTGGATGGCATGTGTCGTTTTGCTGCTTGTACAACTGCTGTAAATCCAGCTTCTGTAAGGTTGAATTTTGATTTCATAGTAATGTATTCGGCAGTTACTGATAATTCAGTTCCACTTTTACAACCATCCCACAACGGCCTTTTAGCAAAGTCTAATAAATCATATTTTTTTTAGCTCCCACAGTCAGTTCTTCTTCGACATTTGCATCTTCATCGTCATCTTGATCAAACATTGGAAACATTGATCGTGCTGCATCTTCCACCATATTTTCTATTGGATTCGTCATAACATTATTGTCATCTAACGCTACAGGATTAGGTGTGGGTGCAAGAAGTTCTCCATGACGATCCCACAAGTAATAATTCGGCACAAAACCATTTTTATACAAATGTACTTCAACTATATCTGCTTTCCAATGCTTTAAATGTTTGCACTTACTACACGGGCAACGAAGTTCTTCATTATTACGATTATTAGATTTAGCGAATCTAATAAATTCGTGTACACCGTTATAGAAATGTTTCTTTTTTGAACCTTTCATACCAGTTCTGACTTCATACATCCAACTACGGTCGAGAAAATAATCGAACATTTTTCCTGATTTGAAAACATATGTTAGAAACACAATAAAGTTTATCGTTTATTAATCCAAATAATCAATTCGATTTATTTTTTGCGTTTTGCTTTATTGTTTTAACTTTGATGGTCGACCATCCTACTTCCTATTACAAATACAATAAAGTAATTACATTTTGTAAATCATATCATTTTAAACGGTTCACAAAATTTCGACAGCACTTCCCCTTTGTTCCCTGCATCGTATACAAATACGTGTACAAAGGGAACAAAACGGAAGTGCTATCGAAATTTTGTGAACCGTTTAAAATGATATGATTTACAAAATGTAATTATACTTTATTGTATTTGTAACTTGTCCAATACAGGGACAAATCCGATAAATATTGTATCAGATGAATATAGATGTCCGTTCTGTGAAAAACCGAACAACTATATAACGATCATATACAACACTTGTTAGACATGGCCAAAAATTCTCTAAGGTTTAAAAAATAAAACTTTTATAATTAACAATATTCATTCAACTATTTAAATATTTATTAATTAAATTTGAAATTTTACAACGTAATTTAACTTTCTTTTAACTATTTTAATTTTTAATTTGCCGATTATGTAAACTAAAATAAGTTGTTCACACATATAATTAGTAAAAATAGATTTTTTTATACTAAATCAACTAATACATTTTATCATCAACTAATGTACACCATTAACATCAACACATACGCAATAATCAACAATTATAAATTGATAATCAACTCTTTTCCCTAATTTCAAGCCGACAATATCAAAATTATATTTCCAAACCAATTTAAAACAATAATATCATCGAATAATACCAACCAATCATCAATTTCTAATCTACCATCAACTAATTTCAAAATTTAGGGTTTAAATCATACCTCAAATAAACTGTAATCGGGAAGAAATGAGATACCGAAGAGCTTTGGAGAGCGTCGGGGGCTAGATGTTGACTTGAGACGGCGGTGACGGCAGGTGGCGGCGACGGGTGACGAGGAGGAGGGTTTTGATTTGGAGGGAAAATGATGAAAACTGATGAAAACTGCTCGCGGGTTTTCTTTCTGCAATGCGATATTGCGTCGGCTAGAATCAGCCGCGTTTTTTAGCCGATTTATAGCCGACGCAAAGTCTAAACACTAACCAAGCCGAGTCTAGTAGTGCATATATAAGGGTATAATTGAAAATTCAGTGCAATAAGATAATCGGCACATCCAATAAGCACTAAAATTTTGCTTATTCATTTCACTTAATAAAAGAGCTTAACGAGGTCACTTGTCTGAAAGCAAACAAGTTATTAAGCTCTTATCACTTGTTCAAATAAGCATTCAGCCTTTTTTATCTTGAAACAAACGGAGCCTTAGTTTGGGAGCATTAGTTCGTATGTTCCAAAAACTTGCTGCCATTGTCTATTTGTGTGATATTTTGTTGAATTCTACAAGAAATAGCCATGTTTCATGTTATCTTGTATTGGACGGAGAAACATATGAATTTTACGATATTGTTAGCAAGGTTTATTCTTGGTTATGATAGAACCTGCATATTCAGTGTTACCACTGATTGTGCATTTTTTTCTGATTTGAATAATCAGCAAGTAACTTATTCCTATACTCTTATGATAAGGAATTGTTAAATTTTTTTTAAACCCTTTTTCATGTTTTAACTAACTTATATTGCTGTTGTTCTTATGTATAAAGTTTTGAAAAGGAAAATATAAACTGCTTTATTTCATTTACTTTCGTATACAGAGAATAATACATTTGATACAGACTTGCACTCTCTATTTATACATATCTGGTGAAATGCTTATTGGGCCAAGAAGATAAATCACAGCCTGTAGCGGCCTGTGGTCCATATAGTAAATAGATATACATTTATCTCATCTGTATTGATTCATTTTATGCCCCCTCAAACCTAGCTCTCCTGCTAGGGTTTGTGATCTTCTTCGTAAACAAGAAAATGCACCGCCACTAAAGAAAGTCATAAATAATTCAGATCCGACATGAAGTTGGGATCTTTACTGCTTCGCTTGAGTAACTATGCAAATTTCAGCTGGCTCGAGTGTATTTCATAAGATGATTTTGTGGAATATTCTTGTTGCCTTCAGATTGAGATACAATCAGCTCCCAAGTTGTTTCGCTTGCTAGATCTAAGAAAGGTATTCATGTTGCCTACAAATCGAAGATAGAAATTGAGTTCCAGGATGCTTGAATTAGTGAGATCTGGTTCTGAAAAGTAAAGATCAATTCTTTGCTTGAGAAATAGACTTATAAGAAGGCATATTGCCGAAGTGTGAACGGTTATTGTTCTGCTTGCAGCCTCTTTGACACTGAGTGGTAGGAAGCATCATGCTTTGTCTAAATTTCGAGGTCTGTGACTCTAAGCTTTTCTCTGAAATGGGTAAAGTTCATCTTTGACAGCGTTTTTGTTAGAATATCAGCAACTTGGTAAGTGGCAGGTATGTGATTAATGTTTAATTTTCCCTTGGCAACTTGCTCACGAACAAAATACAAATCTAGTTCCATATGCTTGGTTCTGGAATGTAGGACTGGGTTAGTAGTGAGTGAGACTGTACTAAGATTATCACGCCATATTGTTGTCTTGCTTTCGGTTTTAATTTGTAATTCACTCAATAGTGATTCTATCCACATTGTTTCTGGCACTGCATTAGCCACACTCCTGTACTCTGCTTCTGTGCTCGATCTGGACACAGTTGTCTATTTTTTGAACACTATGAAACTGGATTTTTGCCCAAGTAAATGCAGTAACCACTAGTTGATCTTCTGTCATCTATATCACTTGCCCAGTCTGCATCTGCATAACCAATAATACTAAGGGGTTTTTAGGCTGAAGGAAAAAGTTGAAGAAAAATTTAGTTTTAGAGACAAGAAGTTTGTTTTTTGGTCTGAAGGACACGTTTTAGTGTAATCACAGAATGGTAGTTGTAACTATCATTTTCTGTTTACACTAAAAAGTGTCCTTCAGACTAAAAAACAAACTTGTTGTCCCTGAGACTAATTTTTTTTGCAACTTCTTCCCTGTCTCTATTTTCCTGTAATACTAATTGCTTTACATGTTTTAATAGTTAGTCCATGATTTAATGTTCCTTTAAGATATCTTAGTATTCTTTTGACTGCTCTCCAATGCTCATCTATTGGACATTGCATGAATTGACTCACTTTATTTACACTGAATGAAATTTCTGGCCTAGTGATTGTTGCATATTGAAGTGCACCCACTATCACTAGTACAAAAAGTGCATATTGCTTCGTCTCATTTGCATCAGTTGAAGTAAAAACTGATGCAAATAGAACTATTTGCATCAGTTCTATCTTAATAACCGATGCAATTGGTACGTGAAAAACAATAGGTAATAAAAAAATCAAATTTGCATCTGTTCTCACCAACAAACGATGCAAATAGTTTTAGTTGCATCGGTTTTAAAGTCAACCGATGCAACTACATGTTGATGGCAATATGAAATTTAGGCGAAAAATACTGAAAAATTGGCTCCAAAGTGTGCTCCTTCCTCCTCCCCTTCCTCCTCAATAACCCACCCCAAAAAAAAAAAATACCGTGCCCTCCCCTTCTTTTCATTTTCAAAATCGACCAAAAGAAGAAAAAATTAAAACGAAGCTTTTGAAAATTTTAATGGCGAAGATGGCAGCAAACTCAAAATCGATTTACAATAAGAAATCCACGGCCGAGCATCTCAAACAAATAAAAATCGAAATCAAAGCAGTTCGATAAAATTTCACTTCCCACCGATCTTCTTCACCTAATTCCCAAAGTGCAAATCAGAAAATTTAACGATGGCACTTTGTCGACTCCATCGTGTAGGGCTCCTTCGGCCACACCATTCAAAGCCTCAAATTACCGGGATATCCCTGGTCCTTTATCGTCCAGCGGCGCCGCCGTCAGAGACTTCCCACTGTTCGTTCGTTTTGCTCCCAATTAGATCCGATGGATGCTCAAAAAAAATCTTTTGTTGCGGATTTGCTGATGAATCCTGGACGCAATTCCAAAATTACAACCGACGATGGACATGGAGAAATTCGTCATACTTTGATGGATGGAAAGCATATGAAAACGACCCATTTCATCTAACAAATAATGTAGGAGGAGTCATTCAAATGGGTTTAGCAGAAAACCAAC
Organism: Allium fistulosum; assembly: GCA_030737815.1. Taxonomy (NCBI): domain Eukaryota; kingdom Viridiplantae; phylum Streptophyta; class Magnoliopsida; order Asparagales; family Amaryllidaceae; genus Allium; species Allium fistulosum. The sequence goes on from CM060908.1 coordinate 796,885,340, forward strand.
TTTGTCATGATTTGATAGAGGATTAGATCAAGAACAATCCAGAAGCTTCCATTTGCACTACAGAAGGTGTTTCCGAGTTCAAGTATATTGCTAACTTTCAAGACTATCATGGTCTCCCTGCTTTCAGACAGGTAAGAACTCATCCTATTCCATGTCCACCGACATTATAATGTATTATTGTGAATTTGCAGATGCTAATACTAGTATAATCTGCCACAGGCAATGGAAAAATTTATGGAGAAAGTGAGGGGTGGAAGTTCAAAATTTGATCCAGAAAGAATAGTGATGAGTGGTGGAGCTACTGGAGCTCAAGAACTTGTTGCATTTTGCCTGGCTGATCCTGGAGATGCTTTACTTATTCCCACTCCTTACTATCCAGGGTATGCATACATATTTATGATAGTTGAACAAAATAGCAATATAAGAAATCATATAACTTTAAGATGAATGTCCTTAAACAATTAATAAGTGTTTAGAAATCAATAGCTGTACTAGTTCTTTTTTGGTACCTGGTATGGAAACATGCATCAACCCCTATATTAATATTTTGAATATGTACCACAGCCTAGAAAAATATACGGGTTTTTTTATGGACATTTATATGTTTCTATCTATCATAATTGTGGACAACTAATCATGATGCAGATTCAGTTATAAATGAAGTCATCAATCAAGTTTGGTGACAACTAATACATTTATATCTGAATAAACAAGTCATCAGGATTGCTATTGGTGAGGTCAATGCTTTTTCGATAGTCTCATGTCAAAGTGATAAGTTGAATTCACTTAAATCAAAGATTAAGTTGACCATTACTTCTAGAATAAGTGTTCGTTTAGGATACTATAAAGGTTTAGTAAAACCTTTGAAGTACGAATATGGAAATCTAGAAATTGAAATCTTCTAACGATGCCAATTTTCTTCTTTCTTCTTGAACAAAAAAATGCTAAAATATGTTGCTAATTTATATTTCAGATTTGATAGAGATTTCAGATGGAGAATAGGTAGCTAGAAAAGAGTATTCTTTTAGCAAAGAAGAGATGGAACTACCTATCGTTTTGAACCTCGTCGCAACTGGATTAAAGGTATTCATGTTCTTGCTCAGTTGAATATTCTTTATTAACTTCAAGAAATTTTTACGATTTATGTGCCTTTGATCCTGTTTACATGAGATATAATAGCATAAGTGGTCCCTGTTGATCCTTTAAAATATGTTATTCTTATATTTGTTAACTAAACAAAAACTAATCATTTTTTTGCACATTACCTCATCTTGCTACATCTCCCCTTCCAAAGAAAATTAAGGATATTGTGCTTTAAACGATTAATAGTAGCCGTAGGAATTTGAAAGCAGTTCGTCTAAAATTGAATTATAGGGTAAACAGTAGATTTGATTAACTCGATTCTTCCCAATAGATTAAGCAGTTTGGCTTCCCAATCTTTAATTTTTTTGCTTGACTCTATCGACCAGAGAGTGGCAGTCTCTGTCTGAAAGATTCTTGGACGATAATGGGATGCCTACATATTTAGTGGGGAGAACTCCGATGTTTAAATTAAGATAGCCCGCAATGTCATCGGCGTTGTGAACACCTCTCCCAAAAAATATAGAAGATTTGTCTGCATTGAGTTGCAGTCCAGTGCACTCATAAACTTTTTTAAACACTTCCTTAATAGCTAAGGCACTCCTTAAATAAGCTTTGGCAAAAACAATGATGTCATCCGTGTAAATGAGATGGGAAATGTTATTAGTTTTACCATGGATAAGTTTAATGTTCCCCTCGTGAATCTACTCATCATACAAAGAGAGAAATATTCAAGAACCATGGGGAACAAAATAGAGGATAAGGGGTCACCTTGTCGGAGTCCTTTTCCACCTTCAAAAAAATCTTTACAGGAATCCCAATGAACTTAATAGAATTTGGCATTAAATCCATCAGGACCAGGAGTTGCCTCATCCCTGATACGGAAAAAAACTTCTTTAATTTTTCTCATGTCTATAGGCTCGTTCAAATAGTTGCTACCATATTCAGTAATGATAAATTTACAAGTTACAGAGGGAGATAAAAACTTTTTCTTTGGTTGAATAGTTCTGTACAGAACAACACGGTCTTATTAGCAAGTTCTTCTACATTCTGACACAAAGAACCATCCAGTTTAATATGATTATTCCAATGATGGCTGCATCTTCTAGTTGACATTTTGGTGTAAAAGAACGCTGAAGCTTCATCACCAAGCAGAAGCCAATCGCATTTAGCCTTTTGTTTTACATCAACAATTTATTGATTGATAGCTTGTTCTAGTTTAGATCTCAGCTCAAGAGAGTTAAGTTTGGAAAAATTATCATTGTCAGTTTCCAGAATGTTTTGCATCTCTGTACATTCTTTTCTGAGTTACCAACCTGTTTTCTAATGTCTGGTACTCCTTTCTTCCAATTTGTAAGAGCTCTCTTGATAGCCTTTTGCTTCAGCAACAGTTTGAAAAGAGGTCGACCATCCATGTTCATAAGCCATCCACTAAAATACGTATCCATGTTACCCTCATTTAAGTGCCACCTATTAAGATATTTGAAAGGCCGAGCTTTAACAACGTTCTAATCCTGGAAATAAACTATCACCGGGGTGTGATCACTAACGGAGGAAGGAAGAAAGCTAGTGCGAGAAGCTGCAAATTTCTGTAACCAGTAGGAGTTGATAAACACTCCTCCCCACTCGTGCAGATTTTCCTGAACTAATCTGATAAATCCAAAGCAAACAACCTAATCCTGCCTTCTTTCACTTGAAATATCGGATTTCCATTCTTGGATCCAAACGGGATGTAGAAGTTTTTGTTAAATTGGAACAAAAATTGGCGCGTTTGATAACATCGTTTTCACCTTCTCGGCAAGGCTCTAGGCAGTATCCGCCGGTTCAGTTAGCAGCTTTTACCAGCAGCGTTGATTTTCTGTTTGTTCCCACTTCCAAGCTAATGTACATTTCAAGATGAGATATCCCCACTTTCAAGCTATTGTAAATGTATACATTTGTTCGATTTACTCTTTCAATTTCAACTTAGCAGCGGTGTTTCTTCAACATCCTAGTTCGACTGCATTTCAGATGTGCTTTTATTGGCTATTATTAGTTTTTGGACTATTGATGACCAACATGGTTGGTAAGCTACATCAATTCAGTTTGAGCATCTAGTAGTTCAGTAGAATAACTTTTACCTTTCGAAATAAAATGTTTTGCATTTTGGTTAACAAATCTATTTTTGATCTATATGTGTGTATATTCTTACAGCCCAACAAACTATAACTTACTTTAAATCAAAGTTGAATATCGATTAAATATTCTATAAGCATGTTATATAAAGCAAAGTTTGATGGATGAGCTTGAGATGAACTGTACCTAAACAAAGAAGCACATAATGAATTTTTTTCCATAATGTGTAAATAATCCAGTCTCAGTTTTCCTTCTTTTGTATTTTTTGTTTTATTACTATTACACACGTGCAATGAAATGATTTAGTACTCTGCTACAAATTGTATTTAAATGATTAATGAATTTGAGTTTTAAATAAAATGTCGAGTCATATCGTAAATCATATGGCCCAATTGTAATTTAATATAAATTAATTATATCAGGCAATGGCTAGTGATCTTCAGCTACTAATGGAAAAGCTAGAAAAAGGTGAGTTTAATGCCTTGGATGAAATCCGAAGAACAGAGTTGGACTACATGGAAGCTTGAGTTTTGTAGGATCTCATGCTACGAGTGCAGAAGCTTGTACAAAGAGTGCAACTGCAACTCTCAGTTGATAAATACTTTAGGTGATCATTCATAAATTGTTTATTTCTTAAATGGTTTTGGTTGCAATGATTCATCATTAGGATTTAAGTTACCACTTGTCAAAAGACAATCAGCATCTCTTCTTAATAATCTCTTTAACATTATAACTACTTGATTACCATTGATTTACCACTGATTTAAATGTTGCCACCCAAAAAAATAGGGGTAAAGTAACTAACTTGTTGATAAAGTATACACCCTATAATTTTCATTGTTTTTCCAATTGGCGCTTGATTTATCTCTTATGATAATATCTTTTAAGTCGTAAGTTATTTAGGAAGTGACATGGTATTGATTGTGTATATATGAATAGTCAAGTAGTCAAATGAGTAATTTATTTTACAATTTGATTTGTGCGAAGTAAAGCCATATATATGATTTGTATTATATGCAGCCTTGTTTATAATGGTAGTTTTTCTTATAGCTTGAAATTCAGTTGTTGATAATAGTTCTCTGACATGCTCAAAATTCTGTTTTACCTACAGAAAATGATCAAAAGTATAAAGAAGACGATGAACAAGAAGATTTCACTCAATCAAAAAAGACTCGAAGAATCCACATATGCATTCAACGGGTCTAATGCAATGGGAGAGCATATTGAGCCACCTTTGGAAAACACTTATGTTGGTAATGCAAGCAACTCAATCGTAGGCACTACTATTGCAAATCAATGGAAATCTTGAAACAGCAATGGAAATCCGAAGACATCGATGTAAATCGGATTTCGAAAAAGAAGACTAGAGGCCAGACTATAGTGGAAAGACTTCCTTCAGATGTTGGAAGTTGAATCCAAATTGAATTTAACTCATTGGCTAAACTGATAGGAAAGACTTCCTTCAGGTGTGCTTATTTTACATGTTCTTATTTAATATAATAGTAAAGATTTTGAAAATCTTTTCTTTTGCATGGTTTGCATTTTGAAAATCTGTTCTTTTGCATGGGTTTAGGTGATGTTGTGGAGGTAGATGGGTTGACGGCGGTGGTCACAACAACGGGTGGGGCACAGGCTGAGGTTCTGGTAGCCGAACAAAGAAGGAAGGAGAAGCCAAAAAAAATTCATTCTGCAGTTAAAATTGGAATGAGAAGTGTATCTGAGTGAATGAGAAGTGTATCTGAGTGAAGTCTGTAAGTTGTTTGGAAGAAGTTGGCAGTTTTTGGAACGGTTGTGGTGGTTAGACGCAGTGGCAGGGGTATATGCAGTGAAGCAGAAGGGGTGTGGTAGGTTGGTTGAATGTAACAGTGGGATATATGATAGTGGTAATACAAGTTGTATTTGGAACAGGGCAGTTTGTTGGCTTGTGATGTTAACAGAGGTGGAACAGGCACTGACAAGTTGTGATTTGTAGTTGTTGGTGGTGTGATGGTTTATGTATTGAAGTGTTATAGGTCACTGATGTGGTAAAGGAGGATAGAAGTGGAGAGATATGCAATATTGCGAGGAGCTGTTTTTATGTGTAGAAGGCAGTTCAATGCAACAATGTAAGGTAGAGGGATGGCAGAAATGGTTGTAGAGAGTTTGATCAGTTTGGTGAGATAGTGTACGACAAGTAGAGGAAGTGTTCACAGAATGTTTGATGGAGTAGGGGTGGGATGGTTTGTATGTGCAACAGAGAATGTGCCAGAGGTGTTAAAATGTATGTGTAGGGTCGTGCACTGATATGAACAAAGAAAAAGAAAAAGGAGGTGAAATGATGTGGTTGCTATCAAGATCATTAAAGTTAATAATTAAATAACTCATTTTTTGGGTTTTTAATCTGCAGGATCATTTTGCATATGCAGATTTCATCACGTAAGGAGTGACATAAGGATTGAAGAGCTCAACTTCAGGTAGCTCAAGTACAATATAGGATGGAGGTTTGTGCATTTGAAGACCATCTTCTGCTTAATTTATCCACTGTCAACGATACATTCTCTTCTCTGTATATATGTATTTTTGTATGTCTACATATAACACGCTGCATTTATTTTTTACTACTAACCGTTTGATTATGTACTGTGGAATTTATTTATGTTTTTTATTTTTTTGAAGAATTATTAAATCTGATTATGTATTTGCCCTCAAATTTAATTTTGAACGATAGTAATATTGCATGCAATAATTGTTTGTTATAATCAATAATATATATAGTCTATTTGAGTACTGTAATAATGGTTTTTGAGAATGGCTTTTTTGCATCAGGTATAAATAGCTGATGCAATAGAGAGATTAGTTTGCATCGGTTGTTATAAAAAACCGATGCAATAGAGAGATTAGTTGCATCGGTTTTCATTACAACCGATGCAACATGGGGGCTGTGTCCAAGCAACCAGCCATGATATTTTGCATCGGTTGTTAGTAACAACCGATGCAAAAGGATCTTTTTGCATCGGTTTCAGAACTGATGCAAAAGCGTTAAGCCTGTTGCATCGGTTGCATATGCATCGGTTGTTGAACTGATGCAAAAGGGGGGTAAACAACCGATGCAAATGGCCTGTTTTGTAGTAGTGTATGCTTCTGTATTGACTGTCATTTGTGATCATTTCTCCTTTAGTCTTTGATAGATGAGCATTTGTTATCATGGGTGTTGAGATTGAATTTGATTGATCCATTTTTGCTTTAATGAGAATTTCACTGATATATTTCTTCTGACTGAGGTGAATCAAAGATTTTGAGAGTCTTCTTACTTCAATTCCCAGAAAGTAGCTTAGACACCCAAGATCTTTGATTGAAAATTCTTTGTTTAGATGTTGAATAAGATTGTTGATTTCTAGATCATCACTCCCTGTAATAATAAAATCATCAACATAAATCGGTATATAAGTAATAGCACCAGAATTAAACTTTGTAAAGAGAGAGTTGTCTGATTTTGTGCAATTGTAGCCCAGTCTAGACAAAGTTGTCTTTAATTTCTCAAACCAAACCCTTGGTGCTTGTTTGAGACCATAGATTGCTTTGTTCAGCTTACATACTAGTCTTTCATTTCCCTTTTTCATAAAGCCATGAGGTTGTTCCATATAAACCTCCTCCTGCAAAACACCATTTAAGAATGCATTATTTACATCTAGTTGCTTTATAATCCAATTTCTACATAAGGCAATACTGAGAACAATTCTAATAGTAGAGGGTTTCACAACTGGAAAAAATGTTTCATTAAAATCAAAACCATTCTGTTGTGAATATCCCTGTGCTACCAGTCTTGCCTTATATTTGGAAATCGAACCATCAACATTTCTTTTTAGCTTGTATGTCCATTTACAGCCTACTATATTCTTATCGGTAGGTTGAGGAACAAGATCACAAGTCTTGTTCTTCATTAGGGCATCATATTCCTCATTCATTGCTGCTTTCCATTTGTCATTTTGTATGGCTTGACTGTATGTACTTGGTTCTTCATTTCCTAGAGCTACATTGTATAGTTTTGGTTTGAATATACCACTTTTTGCCCTTGTAATCATATGATGTCCAGCTCTTACAGGAATTTGTTGATGATCATTGTCGTTCATCTCAGTCTCTTGTGGCTCATTAGATGATTGTGAATCATCTAATGTGTGACTTGAGCTTTGCTGCATTTGATTGTCTGGCTGTTGCATTTGAGATGATGTGTTAGATGACTCAATTTTTCCATGACCTGGTTCTGAAGTGATCATTGTGTGTTGTGGACTTTCATTGTCTTGAACTTTCTCTCCAGAAATGTGAGCTACCTTATCAATTGTCACAGGTATAGGTACTAAAGAGTACTTAGCATTGTGAACCTTTTCTGAAGTTTTAATTGCTGAGTTGCTAAAAGGAAACACTTGCTCATTAAAAACAACATGTCTGGATATAAATATTCTACCATTATTAGATAAGCACCTATAACCTTTTTGATTTGTAGCATAACCTAGAAATGTACATGGTGATGATTTGTAGCTCAATTTATGAGAATTATATGGTCTAAGGTAAGGGAAGCATAGACAACCAAATATCCTTAAACTATGATAATCAGGCTTGATACTATAAAGGATTTCTAATGGACTCTTTAGTTTTAGGACTTTTGTGGGTAATCTATTGATTAGAAAAACTACAGTAGCAAATGCATCAGGCCAGAACTTGAGTGGTAATGATGCATTTGCTAGCAATGTTAAGCCTGTTTCCACTATATGTCTATGCCTTCTTTCAATCAGACCATTTTGTTCTGATGTATAAGGACAAGTTGTCCTATGTATGATACCTTTCTCTTGAAAAAATTTCTTAAGAGGTGAGAATTCTGTTTCATTATCTATCTGCAGTATTTTTAGTTGGCAGTTTGTCTGCTTTTCTGCCTGCACTATAAATTGCTGAACTACATAACATGTTTCGGATTTTGCTTTCAAAAAATATATCCACACATATCTTGAATATGCATCAACAAAGGAAATATAATACTTGTACGCATAGTCCGTTGATATGGGTGCTGGACCCCATAAGTCAGTTGCAACAAGTTCTAGTGGTTTGTTGTAACTGACTTTGGAGTCCACAAATGGTGATTTGTGGCTTTTACCCTTATGACAATAGGTGCAAATGTATGGAGTTGAAATATTGTTAAAAGAGATATTATTTTCATTCAACACTTGTTTATCAATATTTATATGAGGATGTCCAAGCTTACAGTGCCAAATATCAAAATTCTTACAGTCATTCATAGTTTTGATTTCAGAATTATTACACCATTTTCCTTTACATCCAGATGTTCTTGAATTAGCAACATTGAAAGTATACAATCCCTTAATTTCTCTACCCTGTAAGAGAATATCTTTTGTTAGAATATCTCTGACTAGATAGTAACTTGGAAAGAATTCAAAGAACACATTATTATCTTTGGCAAATTGTGACACACTTAATAAATTTTTCTTGACAGATGGTACTCATGCAAGTATAACTGTTTCTTTCCTATTATATATGCACTTCCAGTATGTGAAATTTTTACAGACTCACTATTGCCCATAAGTAAAGATTGTGTACCTTTATATTTCTTGTTGCCAAGATTTAAGTTTGCCAAGTTATTAGTGACATGATTTGTTGCTCCAGAGTCAGGGTACCAGCTGCTATCATTAATGTCTTCAACTTTTGCATTGTCATTATTGTTGCAATCACTTTGACCTCTGATTTCTTGTTGAGCACTTATCACATTTGCACTGGGATTATAGTTTCTATCCCTGTTGTTGTTCTACTGTGATGGAGTGTAGTTAATGTCAAATCTAAAATAGCATTTACTAGCAATATGACCAATCCTCTCATGGATCTGACATCTGGGTCTATTGTTTTCACTGTTGTTGAACCATCTTCCACCCCTTCCTCTTGATCTAGAGGACTGACCACCTCTCTGATTATTATACTGTTGACTTCTGTTACCAGAAGCCTTTTCTTGACTCTTGGTTTTGTTGTTTGAGATGAAATTCAGAGATATGTCTGATATAGATGACTTCTTTTGTTCCAATCTACCCTCATGAGCTAGTAGGGTAGAGTGAACATATTGAATTGTGGGTAGAGTTTCCTTTGATGATATAACAGGTACCACTGATTCATATTCATCATCTAACCCTCCAAGAATTGATAGAATATGTTCTGTGTCACTCACCTTGTGCCCTGCAGAAGATAAGTGATCATACAAGGTTTTAACCTTTACAAGATAATCTCTCATTGACTGATTTTCCTTTTTGACATTTTGCAATTGTCTCTTGTAGTACATAATCTTGGCTGCTGACTGAGTACTAAAGATCTGTTCTATTGTGGACCAGATCTCATGAGATGAATTGCATCCAATTAACTGAGGAAGTAGATTAGCACTTATTGATGATATTAGCCATGAACTGACTAGACTGTCTTGTCTTTGATGTATTATGAATTCTTGATTACTGACAAGCTTTCCATCCTTGTCTGCAGTGTACTTTGGTGGTATGATTATGGTACCTTGGATATATTGCTCCAGACCATATGCTTTGATTGTTGTTTCAACTTGAAACTTCCAAAGCAAGAAATTGGTCTCATCGAGTTGGATAGACAGCAACTGACTTTGAGGTTTGACAATCTCTTTCAGGAGTTCTTCAGTTGAATTGAATCTGGCATTAGTGTGGGTGCTAAAGGAGGCAGAGATATCTTGATCTCCTTCAGCCATTGATTCAGAAATCAAGAAGAGTGATTAAAAAAAATTACTGAGAGATAAAAGAAGGCTGAGCAGCCAGGAAAATTCTTAATTAGTTATGATAGCTAATGTGAATTCCTAGGCGAGGCACAACAGAAGATTTGATCAGTAATTTTGACTCAGGTATGTAAACGAAGAACTGAGATGATGAGAAATATTGTATTTCTCAGATGATTCCGAATGAACCACAATTCGATCTTGATATGATGATATTATATCTGATCTTGATTGATACAGAAAAAGAACAGAAAAGGTTAATGAGAATCTACTTGATTCTTAGATGATTCAAAAATATGCAGCCTGATCTTGATATGACGACTTTAGATCTGATCTTGATCAATGGCATGGCATTTTTGCTGTTAGGCATGAAATGCTCTGATACCCTATAAAGTTTTGAAAAGGAAAATATAAACTGTTTTATTTCATTTACTTTCGTATACAGAGAATAATACATTTGATACAGACTTGCACTCTCTGTTTATACATATCTGGTGAAATGCTTATTGAGCCAAGAAGATAAATCACAGCCTGTAGCGGCCTGTGGTCCAAATAGTAAATAGATATACAGTTATCTCATCTGTATTGATTCATTTTATTATGCACACAATTACTGTCTTTATTTTAAAGTTGTAGTTTCCAACATACTGAAGTAACATTATTTTAACATTGCTGTTCTATTATTCAATCACAGATACATCTGTTATATGCGAAAAAGCTTTTTATTTCATGTTTTGCAATATTTCTATGTAACTTTGTGCTGCATTGTTTCAGCTTTTAAGCGTCCTTGTGTCTATTAATAAAACATTAATATATTTGATATGGTGGATATTTTTGTTTTTTGTTTTTTTTTTTTGTTTGAGTTATCTTAAGTTGCTGAGTTTTATGCTCACATATTTTATCTTAATTCTCTTTTTCTAATCCTATTTTTTCTTTGTGAGAAAGTAATTATCTTTCTATTCGAATGCTAATTTATGTACAGTAACAGCATCATATGATTTGAAATATATGAAAAGATTCTTAAATGCCGTTGAGATGTAATTGGTTATGCCTTGTTCCTCGTAGGTTTATTTCTTGAATGTAATAATGTTTACGGTACATTTAGTGGTTATGTTTAAATCATATTTAGTGACCTTGTTGCATGTTAATTTTCAAGTTGCTGCTTTTGTACACTTGAAATGTCTTTATTAGAATATATATGTGTTTTCTATGCGCAAAAGTAATTTGTTATACATAATTTTTTCCTTATGCCTGTAAGAGACGAAATGCAATTCATCCGATGCCAGTAAATTGTGTGAAAAGCTTTTCAATCTGCACTCAAGTTGTCCTATTTCCATTCTTCATCTGTTCTTATGTTCAGCTACAGTTTCAAATGAAATGCTTGTTGCCTATGAATTCCTTTAGAGTGATAAATTTCCCGTTTCTGCATACGGTATTTGTGCAGTGGAGAACTAACGGGTAGATTCATACCATTTTACATGGCAAAATGAATAATAAGACGTTTCTGTTAAAAATATCAAAGCTTTATCACAAAACAGAGAACGTCCTTTTATCTTTTCTTAGAGCAAAACAGAAAGCCTTTAAATAGGCATTACAAGAAAGTAGAGGCACTAACCGCATATGCAGCATTCTGCAGACTGAAAGAGTCATGAACATTGCACATGCTCCTAAAAACTAGGAGTTATTAACGTGACACAAAACCAACAAAAAAAACTGCTAAACTTATGCATCCACTCACACAAACTTTGAATTATTCCTCTAACAAATTCCTCCCCTAAACTGGAAATGCTACACAGCATCCAGTTTACTCTCCAGCTGAACACCAAGCAGTCGACGAAGCTTTTCAAAAGTATCAAGCTTCAGTGGCTTCGTCATTATATCCGCAATTTGATCATTAGTTCCACAGTAAACTAGTTCGATAACTCCCTCATGTATGAGATCACGCAAGAAGTGATATCTCACGTCTATGTGCTTTGTTCTCTTGTGCATGACCGGATTTTTTGACAGTTTAATAGATGAACTGTTATCGCAGAATATCTGAACACATGCATACTGAGAAACATTGATTTTGTTGAGAATTTCTTTCATCCAAATGCACTGGCACGCACACGCTGCAGCTGCGACATATTCCGCTTCGGTTGTGGACAGAGTTACAATTGCTTGTTTTCTTGAACTCCAGCAAACAGCAGCTTCACTGAGTAGAAACACATATCCGGAAGTGCTCTTCCTATCATCCACATCGCCAGCGTAATCACTATCCGTAAACCCCTTCAGTTCATTACCAGCTCCTCTTTTATAAAACAGACCCAGTTCTATAGTACCCTTTAAGTACCGCAGTGCTCGTTTTGCCACCTGCATGTGTTCTTCTTTAGGCTTGGCCATGAACCTACTAATGAGGCACACCACATACATCATATCCGGCCTAGTTACTGTCAAGTACATTAAGCTTCCAACCAGCTGTTTGTACAGAGTAGCGTCAACATCTGCTCCTCCCCCTTCTTTAGTTAACTTCATTCCAGGAACTATAGGATTTTTAACGGGTTTGCAATTCCACATATTGAATCTTTCTAAAATTTCTTTTGCATATTTCTTCTGACACAGTTGTATCCCTTTCAAACTCTGATGCACTTCTACACCCAGAAAATATTTCATCTCACCAAGATCAGACATTTCAAACTCCTTTTTCATAGAGTTTTTTTACCTTCTCACACATATCGACATCATTGCCTGTAAGTATTAAATCATCTACATACAAACTCACCACCACAAGCTTTCCTTTTCTGGTTTTGATAAAAAGAGAATGATCATGGCTGCTCTTCTCAAAACCTTCCTTAAGAAAATATCCCTCGATCCGACTATACCAAGCCCTCGGAGCTTGTTTCAGTCCATACAAAGCTTTGTTGAGTCGATACACTTTGTTTTCCTCCCCTACTTTGACAAATCCTTCCGGTTGCTCAACGTACACTACTTCCTTTAGCTCTCCATACAAAAATGCGCTTTTCACATCAAGTTGATGCACTAGCCAATTTTGTTGAGCTGCAGTTGCCAGCAACATTCTTATTGTATCCCATCTTGCCACTGGAGCGAATACGTCATTGTAGTCGATGCCTTGCTTTTGAGCATATCCTTTTGCTACCAATCGCGCCTTACATTTATCAACTTCGCCATTTTCATTCAGCTTGGTCTTAAAAACCCACTTCACACCAATTGCTTTTTCTCCGAATGGAAGGTCCACGAGCTTCCATGTTTCATTCCTTTCGATGGCTTCAATTTCTGATCTCATTGCATTCCTCCATTTTTCTTCAATAGCAGCTTCTTCATAGTTAGTAGGATCTTCATGTGACATGAATAAAACCATGTTTTGCACATCTTCTTCCTCTGATAACCCTTCTCCGCTTACATAATCATATAACCATGCTGGTGTTCTTCTGTTTCTGCCTGTTGGTGCATTTTGAACTGGTTCACCGCGAACTTCTTCATCCTTGTCTTTATGATTTAATTCAGCTGCTTCTTCATCTTCATTTGTTTCATTTGATGTATCATCCTCATTGCAGTCAAGAACATCATTATCAATTTCGTTCGCATTTGTTTTCCAGTCCCACTTCTCTTCTTCGTTGAAGATCACATCACGACTTGTAATTATTCTTTTGCTTATAGGGTCATAGAGTCTGTAGGCTTTTGATTGATCGCTCATGCCAAGAAACACACATTTTCGGCTCTTGTCGTCAAGCTTTAGTCTTTGCTGACCCGGAACGTGCACCAGCCCAATGCAACCGAACACTCTAAAATGTTCCACACTTGGTTTAATCCCACTCCATCTCTCTTCCGGAACCACATCTTTAACTGCTGCCGTTGGACTTCTATTCAAAACATAAGTTGACCACCTAGCTGCTTCTGGCCAAAATGTTCTTGGCATTTTCATCTCTGTCAATAAACATCTAACCATGTTCATAATTGTACGATTTCTTCGTTCTGCTACTCCGTTTTGTTGTGGAGTATATGCAGCCGTGAGTTGTCGTCTTATGCCATTAGTCTCACAGAAAGTGTTGAACTCTTGTGAATTAAACTCACCTCCCCTATCTGTTCGTAAACAACATATACACTTCCCTGTCTCTTTTTCTACCAAAGATTTAAAGCTTTTAAACATAGCAAATGCCTCACGTTTTTCAGCCAAAAAATATGTCCACATTTTTCTACTAAAATCATCAACAAACATCAAAAAATACCTCTTTCCGCCATTTGAAGTTGGAGTGACAGGTCCGCATAGATCAGCATGAACTAATTGAAGTTTCTCTGGGGCCCTCCACTGACTTTGTTTCGGCATTGGTTCACGATGTTGCTTTCCCAAATTGCACACAGTACACACCTTATTTGATGTTTTGAATCGTGGCAATCCTCTTACCATATGTTGCAAGGTATGGAGACCTTTGTTATTCAAATGGCCATATCTTCGATGCCACAGGCTTGCAATTTCATCCTCTGCTTGCAGACACTCCAAAGTAGGCAACTTGATGTGAGCAAGCAATGCAAACATTCGATTTTCAGTCATTTGCGCGTGTGCGACGAGACCCTTTTGAGGATGATAAACTTTACAATTTCCTTCAGTGAACATAATGGTTAGTCCCTTTTCTTGTAATTGGCCTATGCTTAACAAGTTGTTAGTGAGTTCAGGAATAAAAAAAACATTTGTTAAAACTAAAGTTTTGCCTTTAACCTCAAATCTTATATTCCCTCTCCCCATCACAGACATCCTCGAACCATTACCTAGCTTCACGGTGCGCCTAAACTCTTCATCGAAGTTCTCAAACCATTCTCTATTGCTTGTCATATGATTAGAGCATCCCGAATCAAAGAACCAAATACCTTCTTTTGCAGTATTTTCAGGTTCTGCATAAGCCATTAGTAAAAGGTCCTCTTTTTCATCGATCTCCATGTAGTTCGCTGATTTTTCCCAAGTAGGACACTCATATTGATAATGTCCTAGTTTGTGACATCTAAAACACTCGATGGTGGCTCTGTTCAGAAACTTTCCTCGGCCTCTACCTCTCGCAGCTCCCCTTCCTCTCTGAAAACCAGTTCCTCTTCCATTATTGTTGCTCCTGTCGTATTCAACTTTCAAGGCTTGTTCATCTTCTTCTCTTCTTTTGAATTTCTGCTCATGAACAAGAAGAGAGCTTTGCAGTTCATCGACCGACAGTTTGTCGATATCTTTCGACTCCTCGATTGAGCATACCACATAGTTGAAATTCTCTGTCAAGGTTTGGAGAATTTTTTCGACAATTTTCACATCCTGCATATCCTCACCACAATTCCTCATGTCATTAGCTACCACCATCACTCTAGAAAAGTAGCTCGTCACCGACTCTCCCACTTTCATTTCCAACACTTCAAAGTTTCTTCGAAGTGTTTGAAGTTGCGCTCGTTGTACCCTCGCACTTCCTTGATACTTAAGCTTCATTGAATCCCATAGTTGTTTTGATGTTTCCTTCTGTGAGATTGTCTTCAATATGGTCTTGTCAATGGATTGAAAGAGATAATTTTTTGCCTTCAGATCCTTCAACCTTGCCTCGTCCAGTGATTTCTTTTGGGCAGCAGACAACTCTCCTTCCCTGGTTGGCTCTTCATATCCTGCTTCAACGACACTCCAATATTCCTTCGAACGTAGAAGGTTCTCCATGATCAGGCTCCAATGATCATAGTCCCCATCAAATTTGGGAACACTTGGCTGCATAAAATTGCTTGATTCTGCTGCCATCACGCCCCTTTCTCACTCAACTGGCTCTGATACCAATTTGTTAGAAATATCAAAGCTTTATCACAAAACAGAGAACGTCCTTTTATCTTTTCTTAGAGCAAAACAGAAAGCCTTTAAATAGGCATTACAAGAAAGTAGAGGCACTAACCGCATATGCAGCATTCAAAGAGTCATGAACATTGCACATGCTCCTAAAAACTAGGAGTTATTAACGTGACACAAAACCAACAAAAAAAACTGCTAAACTTATGCATCCACTCACACAAACTTTGAATTATTCCTCTAACAGTTTCTATGTAAAAAAGCTGCAACAATTTGTCTGATCTTTCGTCTGTCTGTTTTGCTGGTTTTAATTAGAGGGAATGGAAGTAGATTTTGATGATATAGACGTTCTGCTGTAGTTTCCATTCTTTCAACTTGGAGCATTTTTGTAGAATACCGTGTTATGTGACAAGAGTTTGAAAAGATTATTGAGTTGTGAAGTAGTACCATAGAAGTGGAGTAGGTTTAATTTTGTATATAGTTCTGTAAATTTTGTCAAATGTGCAAGTTAATATATTGATATTTCATTTCAGTTTACTAATGTATATCAACTCTGTAACCGTATTCAGTTAATATGTTGACTATATATATATATATATATATATATATATATATATATATATATATATATATATATATAATGGCAGAGAGCAGTTATTAGACCATGCATGGCATTAAAAAACTTATAGAATATTTTCCTTACTTAAAGTATTATTTGATGTGCATATGTAAAGAAATAATCTTTATTGATTGATAAATAACAAGCAGCTCTAACACACTCACAATTAAAACATAAATCAACAGACAGACAATCAAATTTCCACAACAACAATAAAAATAAGCCAGAATACCATTGTACTTTTTTGATGATTTGTTTTTACTGTCCAGCTGCAAATGCTTCAAGAGGAAAAACCTTTGTAATTCCGGCCAAACTCTTGAAAAGAATCTTCCCATTTGCAGGCTCAGCAACCACAATTTCATTGACTGGTGGCCACAGCATCAACTCCTTGGCCTTCACTCCTTTCAACTTCTTGATTCTCTTCTTTTCCACGTACCCGTATATTTCAGTGTCGTAGCTGACTAGTTTACCGACCATTTTGAAGCTGTGCTCCACTTTCTTCTTCTGCACTATCCACATGTAGCCCGTGTCGCGCACGTACCCGACCTCTACTACGTTGGCTAGTGGAAGAAGTCCCATTGGTAGCTCGAACTCTTCTAGAAGAGAAAGTGCAAACTTCATCCCCTCCTCTCCTTTTTTCACTAACCTCCTGCCTTCTCTGCCATTTCTTTTTTGTTTTGGGTTTTTGCTTTATTAATTGGTTAGGTTGTGCTGTGACTTAACACTTAAGTTGATTGCTTTTATAGTTGGTTTTGTGGTTAGGACAGAATTGGTGGTGTTAATTGTTATGATGCGATTGCTTTGGGTAGATCGACAGTAGAATGTATTTGTGTTTTCATTTGGAGAAGCTTCTTTGTCTTCTTTGAGTTGAGTTCTTTGAAGTTATATTATAAGTTATATGTTACTACAAGTTGTTGTATTATTTAATTTTTTGTAGGTATGATCACCTTTTAGTGTGTTGATTATATAGCAATATATAGAATAGAGTTTGATTGTGACGTATGCTAATTTATTTACTGAACATGGTATGGTATGCTATCAAATCCTTGTAAAGTCGTAATGTTCTTGGCTTGGAAGCCAGTATGTAGTAATATGCCGATAAAGGAAAAAAAAATTAAAAAAATAAACGTAAGTTTTGATTGCTTTGTAAAATAGCCAAAAATCTAGCGTCACTAATATATGCTTTCTGGTTTGGTGTTACAACAGAAGAAATCGTATAGCAAAAATTGCAAAATGAAGAATATATTTTAATTTCCAATAAAAAGCTCATTTTTCTTAGTCTGTTTATAAAGCTCTACTCTTCGCACCCGTAAGTTTGATAAATATTGTTTTATGTTTTATGTCACGTTAGTGCCTTAACTTATCTTAACGTCTTGTTGATTCAAACAATTTCTTTTAGTTGATCGACATAAAGATTTAAAACTACAAGCACTTTATACTCAATACCAAACTCATAAAGCACATAGTTGAACGATCGATGATCAACCCAACGAATGCATGCAGATACATTTCAACTTGCACACAAATCATGCGGTCTTATTTGATGAAGAAGAAGAAAGATAAGGACGCGGGCAGTCTTCATAGCAGTTGTATGCATATTCGGCGCATATACTTGTGCACCTATATAAATTCGAATTACACTTATCCATGCATTGCTCATTCGGCTCACATAATGCTCCTTGAATATAAACGACGGCCACAAGCAATACAAGAGAAATTTCCAAACAGACTGCAATTTTATCCTTGTGTAGTCTTGCCATCGCTCTCTATCATATATGTAGCACTCGCAGGCTTGCAATTTATGGATATTTTTTAGTTTAACAAAATATGGTCTATCACACGTTATACGTGGTTGTATATGTGTTTAGAATCCTTTTGAACAGGGAAATGTAATGCGCATGATCAGAGGTTAAACATAACACGACATTATATATAGCATACTAAATAATTTTGTAATGTAGCTAAGGTTTCATCACTATTGTTGAATCGTCCAACGATCTAGCTTATCGTTTAGGAATCAATAACCAGTTCAACCAGCAACGTCACAAGCAATAGTACAAGCAATCGACACCAAAACAACAAATAACTTAAAACACAAAGATCCAACATGATTCAATATTTTCTTAGGCCAACAATAAACACGACATAATGAAATGTAATTTATCAAATTCCTAGACACATAGGGCTGTTACAGTTGAATCGTTCAACCACTCAACCGCACCAATCGTTCATGCGGTTACAATCTATAACGGTAACGGTTAAAGAATTTGAAAACCGCAGTTAACCGTACCAACCATACATGATTGTTTTATGTAATATTTAATATTAAAATATAAAAATAATAATTTAAGTTAAAGTAATAGCTTGTACATGCCTTAATGAACTAATAACATGTGCATGCATATTGGTCGTTTTACAAACAAATAAATAAATTTGTAAAAAACATTTAGAGCTATATCAATTTATTATCAATAATGCATATAATTGAAAAAATATATATGACATGCTTCAAAATTGAAAGCACGACGGTAACCATCATAAACGGTTGCGGTAACGGTTATAAAATTTTATAACCGTCAACAACGGTTACGGTTACGGTTGGTGGTAATAAAACGGTTACCGCAACCGTAACACCCCTATCGGCACACAGCAACAGAACAAATCAGGCAACAAAACAATACACATGCAAGAAATAAATCCCACAAGATACACAACATATAACATACGGTACATAATTGTCATCATGACGACTCATAAGTCTAACACATTAATTATTAATTAATTTTGAATAGCGATTTAAATTTAACCGGCGATAAAAGACAATTTTGAGTATCATTTATTTTTTTTAATTTTTTTTTTGTATTGTGTTTAGAAATATTGAAAAGCTATATTTCGATATACACACACATTTATGCATGTGTGTGTATACGTGTACGTATGTATGTATGTGTGCATACATAACACACACTATATATGGATATATATGATAATATACTTTTGCTACCATTCGAAAATGAGTTTTCAGGCTTTTGTGACCACTTTAGCCCAACATGACCTTTTTGTCTATAAATAAAATGTTATATATATAGAATCCCTAACAATCTCCACCATATTACTCTTTCTCATTACAACAAAAATACCCTATTACAACGTCTTTTTTACAACGGGCATTGGTTGCCCGTTGTAATAGATGCCCTATACAACGCCCTTTTTACAACGGGCGATGATAGCCCATTGTAATATAAGGCTATTACAACGGTCCATTCAGGCCCGTTGTAATAGATGCCATATACAACGCCCTTTTTACAACGGGCGATGATAGCCCGTTGTAATAGAATGCTATTACAACGGTCCTTTCAAGCCCGTTGTAATACGTATCAATTTTACAACGTTCACAAAATGCCCGTTGTAATAGACGATAATTTTACAACGGTCACAAAATATTTAATGTTAAATAATTGCTATTACTATTAATATTTAATAATTAATCTAATAATTAGTAATTAACTATTAGTGATAAATATAAATATTTAATAATTACTATTGGTATTTAATACTTAATTTAATAATTAATAATATTACATAATTAATTATAAAATTAATATTTCATGTTTAAAAATTGATAATTAATAATAATATTTAATGATTAGGAAGTAATATTTATTATTTGGTATTAAAATTTTAATAATTGTATCTAATATTTAAAGAAAATTGAAATTTATAAAAAATTAGAAAATATTTATAGAACTTAAAGACAAAATTTTAAAATTTTCTGTAAAAGTTTAAAAATATTCATAATATTTGAAGACAAAGTTTATTGCAAAATGTATTGCAACTTTGTATTGCAACAAAGTATACAATTTTCTTTTAGTCTCCAAACTAATTTTTTTGGCTCCAACTATGAAATTTTGGCCCTAAACAAATTTTATTTTCATCCCTCCCTTCGTTTTTTATATTTATTACCGATATTTTCCTCCTCCCAAACCCTAATTCCCAAATCCCTAAAACTCCTGGTCCTCCTAATCTCTCCCTCCTCCTTCTCTCTCCTCCACCAGATCTACTCCAAAACCCTAGTCGCCTCCCTCTTCCTTCCCTATGTTCCCCTTTCCTCTCATTCCCCCATCGAACCGCAAACTATTTGTCCACTAAATCAAAACCAGCGAACCGTAAACCTAAAACTGCCCACTAGGTTGTCAGCTTTAATGGACAAAAAAGCCTAGAGTGAAGTTATCCAAAGTGGTTAGTGATTGCGTGGGAAGATGGGTTCAAGGCGCACTGAAGGAAGCAAGGAATGGCGACCTTACTATGCAGTCTGTGGTTGGTCGGATGAATTTTAATTGTTACGGAGTTGCTAAAGTGCAAAACAGGTCAGATTTTGATAATATATTCCATCTCTCTTCATTTTAATGGTTAAGGAGTTTCATTTGTTCTCGATCTCTTTGTGGACATTGTCAAACTTTTTCTACTGTAAAGATGGATAGAAATATGAAGCAATTTTAAATTAGCTCAAGTTCAATTTGTTATGCCAATATTCTACTTCCCAGAAGCGGCTTTTGATATAATTTTTCATAATATGTCGCATGGATTCATTAATTGATAGTGTAGAAAGTATACTAACTGTCAATGAAAAGTTAAATATGTATTTCATAGTTTATTTTTGAGAATATATTCATATAAAATCATCTTGAGGCTTAATCCTCAAATAGATAATTTTTTTCATGAGTAGACAACATACCTGTCAATATGGACAGTCATTCAGTCGTTTTTTATTCCAACTCCAAGTTGGAAAAGGAATCCAATTGCAAAAAAGTTGGGACAAAGTAATGTTCAATCAATAATATAGATACAACACCTTATCACGATAATATACTTGTGTTTTTGGCTACAACATTGACAATAATAATATATAATTTTCTGCTTGCAAAAGCTTTATTTTTTCTCTTTTCTATCCAATAGCTGCAATGTCTCAAAACCTAGCAGAGAAGATGGATAAATGATTTGGATAAAGGATAGTAAGCAGTCCTTTGTTTCAAAAGTGATGCAGAAATCGAAAGTTGTTTATTCTGATAGTCTAATGAATTTTGAGAATGAATTGAAATGCTAATTTCAGCATTTAATTCAAAACAGAGCCATTCTTCTCAACCTTAACAGTCTGTAGATTTGTGGCTTATATTAAGCTACTAGCTAAGGAAACTAATCTTTAGGATCTGCATTTCAAGGATTCCTTAAGACCAGTCTAGTTTTGTAGGTATGAATATAGTGCATATTTGTACATATCAAAAATGGAGAAATATACAATAGTTATCATAAATGTGAAACTTCTTTCTATTATACTGTTCTTTTTCCATGTAGACATTAACTTCAGGTTCTCGTTTGTTTTTTCTAACTTTAAAATGGGAATATCAAATATTAGCATTTGGATCGATATTATTTGATTCAATTAAACTGTATAAGTGCGTTAACAAACCAGTATAATTATTAAGAGTCACAGATTTCAAAGCACGTTGTCGTATTTACAAAATTGTACTAGCAGTAAACCCAAATTAAGGGATAACAAAGTACCGTTTACTACTAAAAAAACAGTGAATCTAAAATCACCATGAGCCTCGGGTTTCTCAACCCACGAGGGGAGGGTATGAACATGTAGAACATGTATGTGGTTTCTATTCTTTCTGTATGACCAAAACAGAGACATGTAGAACATGTATGTGGTTTCTGTCAGTGAATATTTCTTTCCATGTAGATTTCCACACACATCTAGAATAGGTACTGAAGTCGGGAAGTTAAAGTCTAAAACAACTTCTATTAGAACTCCTGCAAATGAAATTCTTAGCATCCCACTTGTAACTTCTTCTAGTTTAATCAGTTTACCAATAAAAAATGAACACTGATGAATGATGTTGTTTTTAATATATTGATAAAAAAATAAGTAAGAGTAGAGCAGTATAGGCCATGGTGGAGGTGAAATTATTAGTTGACTTTCTTATCATTGCCTACTTCTTCATGTTCACATTTAGGTTGCACTTACATTAGTTGACTTTCTTATCATTGTGCTTTTAATATTTTTAAAAGAATTTATTCTTTATGTTTGGCAGGATCAAATCTTTATTTTTGGATAGCCATTATACCTATTGCTGTGAGTGCTTGAAGGAACTGTCTTATTGTGTTTTTCCCTTTTCTTTTCCTAAACATAAATTATTATCATATTTATATATGTTACAAACTTGGTTTCTATTATAGTTGGTTCTTCTTGTGGGTACAAAGCTGCAGCATGTTATTGCAACTCTAGCATTAGAAAGTGTAGGAATAAGTGGACTTTTTAATGGGGAAAAATTCAAACCTCGAAACGATCTTTTCTGGTTCAAAAAGCCTGAACTGTTGCTTTACCTGATCCATTTTATTTTGTTCCAGGTTAGAAATAGTACTTCTTGTGATTTTGAAATACAACGAAAATTTATATGTTTACTCACAGAGTGTATTTTACAGAATGCATTTGAGCTAGCTTCATTTTTCTGGTTCTGGGTAAAATTCTTCTCGTCATATCACTATATTGTCTTATGACAGTTGATCATTGGCACATTGTATTGCATTATATAATTTTTATGACCTAATCTAATGATATATTTTTGTGATTGCAATGTCAGTGGCAATTTTGGTATAACTCATGTTTCATCAAGAATCATCAACTAGTATATTTTCGCCTTCTCTTGGGATAAATTTGCATTGAATGTTCTTTTATATAAGCTGAGACTGTCTTACTTTTTGCTTGAAATCATGATCATTTTCTTACCTCAACATTTGATTATCTTTTATATGAGTTTATTGTTCATAATTGTTTAAAACATAGGTTTGATGGTCAGTTCCTTTGCAGCTACAGTCCACTGCCACTTTATGCATTGGTCACTTAGGTACTTAACCAGAATTTGCTACAGACAGTTCTCCATCTTGTTATCATAAATAGCAATCACTTGGTTATTCAAATCTTTTCAAAAAATTATATACATCTATCTGATCCACTATCCCTAGCTTTTGCATGGCATGTTTCCACTAAATCTTATATCGTCCCATATATACTTATTTCTCCAATTAATTAGTGATATCCATGCACGTTATAGTGCATAACTATTTTCGATGCATAATTAAATACATTTTTTAGTTGTTAAGTCAATCATGTTTTAGCTGTTAAGACCTAAATTTATATCAAAAATGGATGTAAACATTTGACGTTTAATAACTACATTTGCATAGTATAAATATGTAAAGCACAGGAAGTGGTTAATTACTCTGGACCTCCTTAATAGTGGTATGGGGTATGCATGTATCAGCTGTATTATTCCGCATCTAACACATGTATATGTCAGAATACAGATTTATATGCTCCCTCTCATCTACCGAAAGTACTGGAGTTTTAGTAAGAGATGCAAGAATCAAAATATCAACAACGACAATGATTTATTTATCCATCAATAACTCGGTTTGAGGGCTCTATTATATTACTCATAGCTGTTTACAAATCACAACTGAATATATAGTGAAATGAAGTATCCATTAACTCTACTTCAATATCTACCATTGCATAAACTTAATTTGTAAAGAGGTATAATTAAGTGAAGTACCTTGCAGCTATAAGTGTCATTGGAAGTTTCAATGGAAATGTAAAGGCCAACAACAAGGAGATTTATGCACCAAGTGACAGTAATAATCCGAGACTAATAGATTTTGTAATGAAAAATAGAAATGTATTATTATTCTCAATACGATACTGTACATACAAGAGGTAGCAGTATTTATACAATAAAAGATAATGGGCTTTAGCCCAGGATCCTAAACAGAAAATAGAACAAATATTAGTCGTTCAGATGAAGGGCTGAGATTGCTTGAGAATGTTGAAGAGGATAAGTACCCTATGCCCATTTTATCTTAACATCTTAACTCCCCCTTTCAATTGCGGCTAGGGTTTTCTTTTCTTCCTCTTCTATCTGATCTTCGTGAATGTCTTTGATACAGAGTTTATTCTTTAGATCTTCAAAGTATTTTCGAGATAAAGCCTTTGTAAATATGTCAGCTATTTGACTTGAGGCTGAAAGGTGATTAACTTCAAGCTTTCCACTTGCGATTTGGTCTCTGACGAAGTAGAGGTCGATCTCTATGTGTTTCGTTCGAGCATGTAGCACTGGGTTGGCAGAAATTGCTACCGTGCTGGAGTTGTCACACCAGATAATGGTCTTGCGAGATAGTCTTATCCCTAATTCTTTGATTAGGGCTTCTGTCCACATTATTTCGGCAGTTGCTGATGCGACGCTTCTGTATTCGGACTCGGTACTTGAGCGAGAGATAGTTGGTTGCTTCTTTGCACACCAGGAAATGGGATTTTGACCTAGGAAGATGCAATGTCCAGTTGTGGATCTTCGATCATCACAATCTGAGGCCCAGTCTGCATCGGCAAATCCTTGAATAGATAAGTTTCTGCTTTTATGTAGTTTAATGCCTTGATTTGAAGTGCCTTTGAGATATCTGAGTATACGTTTTACGGCTTTCCAGTGTAGATCTAGAGGTCTCTGCATAAATTGACAAACTTTATTTACGGCAAAAAATATATCGGGTCTAGTTACAGTTACATATTGAAGTGCTCCAACAATGCTTCTGTATTGCTTTACGTTATCAAATGGCTCTCCTTTATACTTAGATAAGTGTAAGTTACTTGTCATTGGTGTAGGCATTGGTTTAGCTTCGTGCATTTTTGCTCTACTTAAGATTTCAGTGATGTATTTCTGTTGACTTAGGATGAATCCTTTGTCAGCAGTAGCAATTACTTCTATACCTAGGAAGTAATGTAGTTTGCCTAAATCTTTAATAGAGAAAGTTTTGTCTAGCAAATTGATAACGTATTTTATTTCTTCCTTGTTGTTGCCTGTAACTATGAAGTCATCAACATATACAAGAATGTAAGTGATATACCTTTCGCTAAGCTTTGTGTAAATAGAGTTGTCAGATTTGCATACCTGATATCCCATAGAAGTTAAGGTAGTTTTTAGTTTTTCATACCATACTCTGGGAGCCTGCTTCAGACCGTATATTGCTTTATGAAGCTTGCAAACGAGATTCTTTTGGTTATTCTGA
This sequence comes from Allium fistulosum, assembly GCA_030737815.1. Taxonomy (NCBI): domain Eukaryota; kingdom Viridiplantae; phylum Streptophyta; class Magnoliopsida; order Asparagales; family Amaryllidaceae; genus Allium; species Allium fistulosum. The sequence goes on from CM060908.1 coordinate 796,910,834, forward strand.
GTATAACCTTGGGGTTGCTGCATGTATACTTCCTCCTGTAACTCTCCATTTAGAAAAGCATTATTTACATCTAGCTGTCTTATGTCCCATTCATAATGTAAGGCTATAGTTAGAATAATTCTTATACTAGTTGGTTTGACTACTGGTGAAAAGGTTTCAGAGAAGTCAAACCCATATTGCTGAGAGTATCCTTTGGCTACTAGTCTTGCCTTGTATTTGATTTTGTTGCCATCTGGTAGAGTTTTTAATTTGTATGTCCATCTGCTGCCTATTATGTTTTTGTTTGTTGGTGCTGGGACTAAGCTCCATGTTTTGTTTTTGATTAATGCACTATATTCTTCATCCATGGCTTTTCTCCATTTGTTGTTTTTGACAGCTTCATCGAAATTGCTTGGTTCCTTGTAGCTTATGTTGGTAGTGTAGACTTTTGGTTTGAATATCCCATCTTTTGATCTTGTAATCATAGGATGTCCCTCTTGTGCAGGTGCTATATCACTGCTGTTTGGAAGTGGTCTGTTGTCTTGATCATTATTCTGATCTTCAGACTCACATTCATCAGACTCATTGTTATATGAGTTTCTGTCATCATCCTGACCTGGTCCTTCAGAGGGCACTGTGTGTTGGAGATTTGATGCTGATTCCTTGCTATTCTCAGTACTCTTTGATTTCTCCCATACAGGTATGGGTGGTAGATATTTCTTGGCACTGTAAATCTTTTGGGTGGTTTTTATGTCTTTACTAGTGAAGGGAAACACATTTTCATTAAATGCAACATGCCTTGATATAACTATTTTCCCTTCACTGGTAAGGCATTTATATCCCTTCTGGCTAGTGGCATATCCAGGAAAAGTGCAAGGTAAAGATCTAAAACTTAGTTTATGTTGATTGTATGGTCTAATACATGGATAGCACAAGCATCCAAAAGTTTTGAGGAATGAGTAGTCTGGTTTTGTGTCAGACAATAATTCCAATGGTGTTTTGTTCCTCAAAACTTTTGTAGGCATTCTATTTATTAAAAACACAGCAGTTGTAAATGCATCTGGCCAGAATTTTAGAGGCATTGATGCATGTGCAAGCAGTGTTAGACCAGTGTCAACAATATGTCTGTGTTTCCTTTCGACAATACCATTTTGTTCAGAAGTGTGTGGACATGTAACTCTGTGGTTAATGCCTTTCTCAGAGAAGAATTCTTTTAAAGTCTTAAATTCTGACCCACCATCTGTTTGTATGGTTTTGAGTTTTTGATTTGTTAAATTCTCAGCTTGCCTAATAAAGTGAATAACTGCATTCTTTGCATCAGATTTTGTTTTGAGTAATAATATCCAAGTATATCTAGAAAAAGCATCAACAAAATATATGTAGTAGTTCATACCATAATCAGAGTTAATGGGTGCAGGTCCCCATAGATCAACTGCAACCAATTCTAAGGGTCTGTTGTACTTTGTTAATGAACTGTTAAAGGGTATTTTGTGACTTTTTCCTAGTTGACATGATTGACACATATATGGTAAAGATGTTTCTTTATATTTGACATTGTTGTCTTTCAAAATATTTTTAACAATAGCCATACTGGGGTGACCCAGTTTACAGTGCCAAGTATCAAGAACTCTGTTAAAAACTATTGTTTCATCAATTTCAGAGTGATTACACCATTTATCCTTCTCCTTTGATTCACTATTTTGCACTAGATTGAACCTATATAATCCATTGTGCATTTTACCCTGTAAAAGAACATCTTTACTCAGTATATCTCTGACTAGACAGATTTTTGGGAAAAATTCAAAATATACTTGGTTGTCATTGGCAAACTGAGATACACTTATTAGATTTTTCTTGATTTGAGGGACTCTAAGAAGATTATTTAAGTATAACCCTCTTTTGCTAATTAGTTTAGCTTTGCCAGTGTGAGTGATTTTTAATGAGTTACCATTACCAACATAAATGTATTGCGTACCTTTATATTCCTTGTTTCCAAGATTCAGATTCTCTAAATTGCTTGTCACATGATTCGTTGCTCCAGAGTCTGGATACCATTCTTCATGTAGTATATCATCATTCTTGATTTGACTGTCTGGTTCATTCTGATTCTTTGAATGACTGCCTTGATTTCTTGTCTCTGATTGAGTGAGATTGACATTTGGGTTTTGATTTCTCTGAGTATTGTTTGCTTGCTGAGTTATGACAAAATTCTGATCAAATCTGAAGTAACATTTGGATGCCATATGTCCTGTTCTTTCACATATTTGACACTTGATTCTGTTGTTGCCGGTCCATCTTCCTCTACCTCTACCTCTGAAATTTTGGCTACTTCTTTGACCTGTTTGGGTTCTATCTTGCCCTTTTCCTTTAAGATTGGTGGTGTAGTTTACTGAGTAGTCAGTGTTGTTGGCTTTCTTTTGTTCGATTCTTCCTTCTTGAGATAGGAGTGTAGAGTGAACATATTGTAGATCTGGTAGAGTTCTCTGAGATGATATAACAGTGACTAGTGATTCATAGTTTTCATCCAGACCACTTAAGATGGTTAGTACTTGTTCAGATTCTGAGATTCCATGTCCAGCTGAGGCAAGTTTGTCACAGTAGTTCTTTGCTTTGGTAAGATACTCTTGCATTTTCATATTGTCTTTCTTTAGATTTTGAAATTGTTTTCTGTAGTGCATGATTCTTGCAGCAGTTTGCGAATTAAAGATTCGCTCAATAGCTTCCCATATGTCGCTTGATGACTTACAGCCAATTATTTGAGATAGTATGTTCACACTTAAAGAAGACATTATCCAGGAAGCAAGAAGACTATCTTGTTTTAGATAGTTTGAATATTCACTGTTGTGTATCATACTGTCTTTATCATCTTTAACCATTTTGGGTGGAATGATTAGCATGCCATTGATATATTCTTCTAAACCATAACCTCTGATGGCTGTTTCAATTTGATATTTCCACAGCAAGTAGTTATCTTCATCCAGTTGCACTGCTAAGTGTCCTTTTGGTTTGATGATTTGCAGATTTTGATTGGAGCTGATATTTCTGTTGGTTGGAGATGTGGTTCCTGAGTTTTCTTCATCTCCAGCCATGGCTTTCTGAGGCAATTGGGAACGAACTGAAGTCAAGAATTGATACTTTTACTTCAAGAAAAGAGCAGGAATTGGTGTTGTTTATCAAGAACAGGTTTCTTGATAAATTTCACACAGTGATGGTTGTTAACCGACTCGATGATGTTCAATAGAACTGAGAGATCTGCAGCCTAGCTCTTTGTGAGTTTTAGGCGAGGCAGATGAATGGAATTAGCTTGATTAGGAGAAAGGTATAATCTCCAATGATGAGAATTTTCTGAGGAGATGATCAAGATATACTTTTTCTCTGTCGTTGGGCATTAAAAAGCTTTGATACCATAATAGATTTTGTAATGAAAAATAGAAATGTATTATTATTCTCAATACGATACTGTACATACAAGAGGTAGCAGTATTTATACAATAAAAGATAATGGGCTTTAGCCCAGGATTCTAAACAGAAAATAGAACAAATATCAGTCGTTCAGATGAAGGGCTGAGATTGCTTGAGAATGCTGAAGAGGATAAGTACCCTATGCCCGTTTTATCTTAACATCTTAACTGAGACTGGCCAGAGATGATAGTGCGATATAAAGATAACACCAAGCTTTGACCGAGCCTTGTGGCAGCTGTAGTGGCGGTAGCAGGTTCATCAGAGAAACTGTGATTTGAGTAGAAGCAAGAAGGGATTGGCAATAGGTCTTGCATTATTTTATTTTAGTCTACTTGTTTTGATGTTGAGAGAAGAGAGTTAAATGCAACTACTTTATATATACATACAACATGGTGTGTTGAGGATAATGGTTGGATTTGGGTCCATTTTATATTTACTTCATCTTGTCATTAATTCACTCATAATCATAATTTATGAGTTGTATTTCTTTCAATGATAAATGGTATAAATATCATATTTGACTATACGTAGATTGAGGTGCACATTATCTGACTTTTTAGAGTGTTAGAATTCTATGACTCTAACTTTTAGTGTTTTCGTATGTGATTTTAATTATTTTACGATAATATTTAGTATTAGTATGGATGTATTGCATGGATGCTGCTGTAATTTTTTTATTTATTTGCATTTGTTTTGCAACGGGCAATGTGCGTTGTTATATGAGCTTCTTACAACGGGTTATGGCCATTGTAAAAAGGTATACTGCAACGGTTTTTACAACGTGCTTTGCCCGTTGTAAAATGTGGTGGATCTATTACAACGAGGCCTATTACAACAGGTACATGCCCGTTGCGAAAACAATATTACAACGGGCATTGCCCGTTGTAAAAAGACTGTTTTGTTGTAGTGTCTTTTCTTTCTAATCTTCTATTCCCCCTTAGATCAAATCTCTCTCTTTCTAATGAAGATTGTCTTTAATTACATACCTTCACTAATTACAAAATACGACAATATACAAATTAACTCGAAAGAAAATATTACGATATGTCGTTTAATATGACGCGACGATACAAACACAGTGGTGAAGTTCGTTTTTTGATATTCGATTGTATCTGGGTTGAATGTTCCATAGAAGATATGGAATAATTAGAAAATCAAGAGCCGTCGATTCTACGGTTTCGATTCAACAATGGGTTTACGACTATAGGATAATCGAAGGGTATTGAGTTCTAGAGGAGGACGAAGGGAGTCGAATAATATGATTGGATCAGGTCGAAGGTGCTTAGATTTGGCTAGGAAATTTGAAAACTGGCTTAGGGTTCGGCAGTGGTGCAGGGTCCAAGAGGGCGTGGGATGGTCGGTGGTGGAGCATGTTGTGTCAATGGCGACATGGTGGCCATTGTGTTGGCTCGGATCGCTCGTCTCTGGCACATGGCGACGATAATAAGCAGTGGTATGGCATGCGTATGGGTTTAAACAATGAGGAAGAAGGATGGTAAATTTTCACTAAATTCCCTCTATTTTTGTTATTTACAAAAATAACCCTACGTTTTCTAATCCTCACTTTTTTTGATATGAAATCTGTTTCACATGTGGTTTCACTACTAGAACTACAGTATATAGCCACGACAAGGTTCCAACGGCCGCCAACGGGAATTTCCAACGGCTACCAACGACTCGTTATTTTTTAACAAGCCGTTGGTAGCCGTTGTAAAAATGCCGTTTGTGGCCGTTGGAAGCCATTGGAAATATTCGTGTAAACCTGCAGCAGGCCGAGAGTAACATTCATTCTCCTCCCTCCACCAAAAACCCCCAAATCCTCAACCCTCTTCCTCCACTCCTCCTCTTTTCTTGCTCCCAGCCTCCACACGCAACTGGCAGCCACTCCGACGCCATCCATCAACACCGGCGGTCTCTCTCCATCTAATTCCACTCCATAATCAGGTTTTGTCTAAAACCCTAAAATTTTAAATTTTGCTAATTTTGTGTTTAATTTGTTGTTATAGTTGTATCTAATGGCATATTGATTGTTTATTATACCAAACTAAGTGCTAATTACAATTATTACCATCCAAATGTCCAAATTATTTGTGTATATATATTATGCACATATATACATATGTTGATAATTTAGTGTAAATGCGCATTTGAGTTAGCGTTAGATTAGTTAGGATTGATTTAAATTATTGTGTATATTTTGTAAAATATTAGGCAAACATGAATTAGTCGAATAAAATAGTAGAATATAAATAAAATAATGCATAATATGGTTTATTTTATATATTTAATAAAACGGTAACATATAAACAAAATTTAAATCTCTTAGTGAATATTTGGCCCCGTCTGACAAGGGTTGTATATGATCGTTTTATGAATATTCGTTTTTATTGCAAAATGGATATTCATACTCATCTAATACAATATTTGTTGGATTTGTCCATGTATTGGACAAGTTACAAACACTATAAAGTAATTACGTTTCGTAAATCATATCGTTATAAACGGTTCACAAAATTTCGACGGCATTTCCTTTTCGTTCCTTGTGTACATGCATATGTGTACGATACAAGGAACACGGGGGAAGTGCTGCCGAAATTTTGGGAAATCGTTTATAATGATATGATTTAAGAAATGTAATTACTATTGTGTTTGTAATGGGAAGTAGGATAACCGACCATCACAAAAGATACAAAAATGTAAACAAAATAGCAAGAAATATAACTTTATATATAAACGAAAATGGATTATAAAAAACAGTAAAATCTAAAAATGTAAACAAAATAGCAAGAAATATAACTTTGTAATTGTTTTTTATTTTAGGCAAAGTTTCAGGAGGCACGGGCAGAGCTGCTTTCAGAATCGGATCGCGGTGAGTTGACGGTAAAGGAGCAAGATAATATTTTCGACGTTATTATGGATCCGACGCAGCGGAATAGGCGCTATGGCTATTGAAACCAAGCGGTAATCTTATAAACATTGCAATATTATATTTAATAAATTAACCTATAGATACACTATACATATGATGATTTCTACCTGAGTATTGTATTAAAAATATGCATTTCCTTGTGGTATATGCATTGCTTAAGATCATGTCATTTACGTTTCTATATTTTAAAATATGCATTGCTTAAGAAAATGATTATAATACAAATGTGAACATCTCACATTCTATTTGCAGGTTCGGGCAGCTCAAAAGGCGTGTGACAAAGCTGAATATAAAAGCTTAGAGCCATGGTTGAGCAGCTGCAAGAGCAGGACCGTCTTCGCGCTATACAAATGGAGCGGCTGAATCAACGTTTAGCGGAGTACGCGCAGAGGCATGATTCCTTCCCTTCGTCGTCTGGTGCTTTCGGAGGTGATGATGATGCTTGAGAGGTATGACGATTATTGTCTTTGTGGTTGGTTATTGTATATATTGACTTTGAGATGGTGAGGATTGTGTTTGATGGTTATTGTGTATGTATTGACTTTGAGGTGGTGAGGTTTAAGTGTTTGCATTGTATATATTGACTTGAATATGGAGTTGGTGTTGGTGAGGGTTTTGTTGTTTATGTACATATTGACTTGGAGTTTGGTTTGAAAATGTAACGTTTGATGTTGATTTTTGGTTGTTTATATTGTTTGTGGTATAATGTGTTGGATATGTGATATATATGTGATATATATGTGAAATGGAGTGAAAATGGAATGGAAATTGATATATATTGATTGTGTGTGGCTGGAAAGTGAATGACCTGCTGTTATAAAAAAAATTCACCCAGATTAGCAACAGCTACCAATGGCTCTTTGGTCATTTTATGCCAACGGCTTCCAACGACATCCATCGGCTAAATGCCGTTGGGAGCCGTTGGAATAGCCACGTTGCTTCCGTTGGAAGTCGTTGAAAAGCGTGAACGCTATTCCAACGGCTTTTCCAATGGCTCCCAACTGCCGCCAATGGCTTGGAGCCGTTGGAATAGCCGGTTTTTCTTGTAGTGTTTGTTCCGTTGGACTTGTGGCGAGATTCCACACAGTTTGGCCTTTGGTTTGCTAGTTTTGAAGCTGTCTGCAAAAACATGTTGGTATGATTAATTTTAATTATTATGTTTTATAAATACTAATTAATTAACTTCGATAAAAATATACATATTGTTATATTGATACTTCTTTTTGTGAGGTATACGTCTTGTTTGATAAAAACAAATATGTTTTATGCTTGATTTTGCTTTCAGGATGTGTTATAGTTTAAAATCATCAAAGAAATTTTCTGTTTCTAATTAAATTATCATCCTTACATCTTATATGCCCAATTGACACGAATTACATTTCATACACACATATTTTTATTTGAAAATAATATATATTTACTATTATTATTATCAAAAAGAAAATATTATCAGATATTGTAGTTAATTTCCGTTTGATATTAATAAATATATATTATATATAATGTGTTTGTCTAGAGTTGTATATTTACAGGTTTTTGTTATAAAATATAAGTTGTGAAGAAGTTTCCTTTCAGTGCAATAAAATATTGCATATACAAAGAAAACAAAATAAATAAAGGTCTAAAGCAAAAGAAAATATATCTATACATAGTCAGAGGATATATATACAAAGAAAATAAAATAAATAGAGATAAGAAACAAAGAATTATGTAAACTCCTTAATATCAACTCCTATATATGTTTTCATACTCATACATCTCCTTTGTATGCCTATATAAACTCAAAAACATCAAAAGGAAAAATAATCGGATTCACATACATAATTCAATTCATTATCCGATCATCTTTCTAATAATCGATAACCGATCAAGTTTCTATCAACACAAACAAACTCTACGGTGTTTCAAACACATTCAGTCATCAACAAGCTACAAGACTTTAGAGAACAAGGCTATGAGCGCAATGAAAGCTTCAGTAGTTTCAAATTCAAGGGTTTAAACTTTCAAAAATTTCAACTCAAGCAAAGATCCAAACTTCACCATTTTTTTCAAAGCGTAATCGACACCCATCATTTTGAGAACTACCAGACCACCAACAACTTATCCTCGCGGTTAAAAGTTGACAACGATGCACCTCAATCACCCAATCAGCAAATGTCGACCAAAATGGCATCAAATATCGACACCAAACCATAGCCTAAACTTCGACAAGGCCAAACATCACTCAAATCTCGAGCATCATCTTCAAGCAATAAGTAGACATCTAATCTCGATCATCAAATTTTAGATGAAGCTTCGAGCGACTCGTTTCTTTAATTGGCAAATCCAGATCTCGATGATGACAAACTTAAAATAGTGGCGCGTGTAGATCGATTATGACATCGATTTTAGGCGAAGAAAGGTTGTGTGAGTGACGATATTCGATCTCATGTGGAGGGTGATGTTTTGCGATGGAATTGATTTTTGGTGAAGTATTTTGGGAGTGTTGATTTCTAGTTGAGGAGGAAATATAAAATATGCTGAAGTGGAATAAGGTGTTGAAGTGAAATATTGTAGTGGGCAAAAAAAAAGAAAGGAGAAGAATCTTTTTTATATTGAGTTAAAATTTCGTTTTTGATTGTTGTTTGGCTTTTATTTTATTTTTTGCTCTATTGAATTTTAGATTTTTTGAGCTACGTCTTGTAGTTTGGGGATTTTGATTTCAGGGCATTGAGTTCAAACAGAGTTATTAAACATAAAGTTATATTATTTGTTTGCAGTATCTACGAGTTTACTGTTTGTAAGCATTTGAATATTTAACTCTAGTAATAGCTTCGGGGGCAACTGGTTGAAGCTGAGTTATGTTATTTATTTTCTGCATTTACGTTTCCGCACCCTATTTAATATTTTATTAATAACCATGCAAAATATTTTTAAATATCATATTCACCTTCCATTTAGGGTATATTACTTGATCCTACAAACATAGGTGCTAGATTTACTCTAGAGTCATGTTTGTTTCTAATAATACTTTTTCTAAGGATTAGTCAATATATAGGCTATCTATGTTTAATGGAATTGATTATGCTTATTGGAAGATTAGGATGAAAATATATTTGATCTGTATTGGCTATGATTTTTGAGATAGACAGGTTACACTCCACCCACAATGACAATCAATGGTGTAGAATTTCTTAAGCCCAAAGACAAATGGGATATAGCTAATAAGAAATTGCTTTCATTAAACGCTAAAGCTATGAATGCTCTTATTTGTGCTTTTGATAAGATCGAATTTAATCGAATTTCTCATTGTTTGACTATGTAGGAAATTTGGCACACTTTGAAGGCTATATATGAAGGTACATCTCAAGTCAAGGAATCACGTCTCGCCCTGCTCAGTAATGAATATGAGAATTTTATGATACTAAAAGATGAAAGCATAAAAGAGATGTACATACATTTTTCACTGTTGGTGTACAATTCTAGAGCTTTGTGCAAGGTGTACACTGAAGTTGAGTTAGTTTAGAAAATTTTGAGAATTCTTCCAAAGAATTTTGAGGTAAAGGTGACCGCTATACAAGAATCTAAAGATCCGAACAAACAAAGTATGGAGGAACCGACTGAAAATCTTATGGCCTATGAAATAGAACTGAAAGCTAGGAAAGACCGTGACAATTCATACTCCTAGAAGTAACCAGTTGCACTCAACAGCACTCTTGACAATGATGATAAGAATAATCCTATTACCGAGCTGGCAAGGTTGGTAAGCGGTCTTAAAAATTAGTCCAGAAGAATTCCAAGTTTACAGCAAAAAGGAAAGACATTAAGTATCCAAAAGCTTAAAAACTTCGGATAATGTAATGATTTTCTACAAGTGTAGAAAATCGGTCTATATCAAAACCAAATGTCCGTTGATTTAGAGTGAGAAAACAAAGAAAAAGAAAAGGACGGTCTTCGCTGCAAATCAGACGATGAAGAAGGAGAAGAGTGAACTGATAATGATGAAGTAGAAGAAAATATATGTTTGATGGGACATTCAACTCATAATGGTAGTGAAGATGACTCCAGTAAGGTATCAAATTTTACATTCAAGATTTGCTCTTAATGTGTCATGAACTTACTGAAATAATTGATAGTCTTAATCTTAAGAACAAAAAAATAAAATTTGAAAAAGCTAAGCTACTTCACATAAAGGATAGGTTAGAAACTAAACTTGAAAAAATTAAGGAAGTTAGAAACCTTGAGTGTGAAAGCTTTCAATTTTTAAAAGGGACTTGGATGAATGTAGGATAAACCTTGAAACTTTAAAAGATGAGATATTGATTCTAAAGGAAAATGATGATGCAGAGAGGGAAAATTACATTAACAGATATACCATGGTAGTAGAAGAGAACACATCACTTAAATTCAAAGTCCAAACCCTTGAATCGACTGTTAATAAATTTTCTAGAGGTGAAAGGTCATTAAATATGCTTTTGAGAAAATCAACTATACCGAATAATAAAAAAGGACTTGGTTTTTGGTAAATCACAACACAATAGGGAAAACACGACTGACAATGCTCGTGATAGAAGAGTATTTCCAAATTGCCTTTGTTGTGGAAAAATTGGACATAGTTTTAGTAGATGTTGGTATGGAAACAAGTGCAAACTGTTAGATAAATTTGGGTTTCTAAAGGCTCTCTCCATAATTTTAGTTGGAATAAGAAAAAATGCTAAAATGTTAGATAAATTTGGATTCCCAAAGGCTCTCTTGATAATTTTGGATTACTTAGCTCTTGTGTCGCAAACACTAATAGACCTATGAAGTTTTTTAGGTCTTCCTTTTCTTCATATGTGTAGATATGATGGCGGACGAAGGAGTAACTACGAGAGAGGTAGATTTCGAGTTGTTCTACACATTTGATAAACGATAATTATAATGTTCCTTAGCCTAAGAAAATGAAGTGGAGATCCACTAACTTTGGATAAAATGGTGCATACAAATGCAACTTCAAAGGTAAGTGAAGGTATGATTTCTAATCTCAGCTTTTCGCTTCTTATTTTGAGATCTGATTTTCTAACACTGTTGTAAAATATTATCATTGAGCTTCGTAGCTCGGATTTGCAAAACTAATATGTTCTCTAAAGTAGACAGAAAATCATACAGGTCTTATGTTTTATGTTTTTCCATATTTTGAATTTAACCCATTGAAAAATTGCCTATAATTCAGTACATGGTTTAAAAACTGTTTCAGAACTTCTCAACGTTGTTGTAAATCGATCGTAAATGGAACATTACAACTTCAATTTTTGAAATTCTTGAAGTTTTGAAAAGCTAACAGATAACACTATAACTTTTTTGGCTTGAGTTTTTCGCCGATCAGAGCACTTTAAAAAATAGCGGTCAAATCAGCACATTGTTTGAAAAGTGTTTATGAGTTATTCAAACAAGATGTAGTATTTTGGACATAAATTTTAATCTCCATGTCGTTTTGACATGAAACTAGTTTTCTTGATTAGAAATTTTTAATTTCTGAAGCTTTAATCTTTTGTGCTGAATCAAATTATGGATTTAAAATTTTCAAATAATGGTTTCAAAATAGATTGATTTTTCGAAATAGTAATGGTAGATGTTGGATGATAATTTATATATTTGTAATATAATTCTATATAAGATGATGGTGATATGTTTATTTCCTTTGAATGATGAAAACATGACATATGCTCGAGATATTCCGTTCTGCTTTTGTATTTTGTTTTTGACATGGATGATTTTGGTGGAAAAAATCAAATGTTAGAGCCAAATTCGTTTCATATTATGGAATACATAGTGTGCTTGTTTGCTGATTCTTGATTTTAACGCTTAACATTGATGATGAGAGCTCAAGAAGTCGTATATTAAACCAGTGTCCTAGATACCACTGTACGCCACTGTGGGCTGCCAAGAGTACAAGTGGTACCGTGAAGTCATAACTTTTTTTGAAACATCTGGTATGGTTTTTAACATTTGTGATTCCTCTAGTTTGATATTATTATTATTATTTTTTTGAGATCATGGGGAACCTTAAGATCATGGTATTCATTGATACTCACTTAAGTAAACCCCACGCCGTATGTCTACCCCGCTTTTTATTTAGTCATCGCACACGTATGCTTAACGTTGAAACTCCCACTGATGGTTTGGCACTGGGATTCGAACCTGCCCGGACGCAGTCCTTTGGTTCCCATCTCCCAGCTCCCAAACCAACCGAGCTACGAACGACGGGTTAGTTTGATATTATTGATAGCTCGTATTTCTCATGGATTGACTGATATTTTACATAATTTTTCATGCACATGTATAGGGTTTGCATTTTGATTTATATTTTATTTTATTTTTAAAAATCCAAAAACATATTTTGTTTTCCATTCTTAGTATTATTTGTTTTTGAAAAGTGGAGAAATTCAAAAATATATTTTATTTTGCTTACTTGGTTTTTTTCTTCTTGTTTTACACACCATATTTATTTGTGATATGAATATTTTAAAATGAGGTTTTTTGGCTAATTCTTTGACTGGAAAGTGCTGATATGAAACTTCTTATGAGACGAGCTTTGACATTCTACATTTAACATGATTTTGTAGGCAAATGATTTTGTGAAATGAAAGTTTTAAACTTTTTGATGAACTTCCTGTGATGGGTTGTTGGTATTCAAAACGTGAGATAATTGTTGATTTTTTTTTTAGATTTGTGATGAAATTTTTTGAGACTATCATTTGATTTTTGTTTTGATACATTAATGTGTATATCCTTAGACCTTGTGCTCCTCTTTACACAAATAGCTCTAAAGCCAATTCATATTGTATGTTCAAGATAGAATATAAAAATGAAAATATTTTTGAGGTATTTATAGAGAATTAACTTTTGAAATTATATAAGGATCGATTGAACTCTCTTATGTGAAAATTATTTATACTAATTACACAGATGGTTGAGGATATTGCATTTTGGTGCTTGATTAAATAATGAATTTATAATATTTTTGATAATCAAGTATACATTATAGTTTCTATTTTTGACTATTGCATATCCCACATCATCCCTGAATCGACCATTTGACCATCATATTTTATCGATTCATCCTATGAGTTCTTGTTTTCATCATATCCCACATTATAGTTCTTTTCTCAATTATTCTTGTTTTTATATGAGTTGGCTTAATTGACATACCATAAATTGTTTATTAAAAGCTTTTGGAAATTAATAAAAATAACATATATGATATAACAGACTCCCTACGTTCCACCACGCTTATGAAATAGGTACGTCGGTACTCATAAAGTAATGTCCATTCTCATCCAAGAGACCATGTGACAATGCATGAATGTAATGTTCTTGATCTCATTTGCGATGAGTTATGGATAAGTTATTCTAATAGTCACATTCATTCTTATCCAAGGGACCTTATGGCAATACATAGATAGAAGTGACTCAATTTCACAATTAATTAAAAATAATCTATTTAATTACGTAACATCTTATATGCTATGTTATTTGAATCCTACAACATATACTACACGTATGTTTTCACTCTCTTTCTGCCCGTGGGATATGACTTTGATCAATATAGTTACTATGACTTGTGGTTAATTTTCCATTAAATATTTAATGTCATATTGATCGAGGTTTATCATATAGTATAACTTCTCAATATGCTATTTGATATTTATACCTTTGATGAGAACAAAAGGGGGAGCGGTTAAGATTTGGTAATACTATTAATAAAGTGGCTATCATTTTGTCCTTTTTTATCTTGAGACTGAACTTTCTCTTACACTTTCATTCAAGGCCGGAAGAGATGGAAAGTCCAAGTCTGGACATTTTCTAATGTTGTTGGCATATTTTACATAAAAGCATCTTCTTAACACTTCTTAGTGATTTTGGGAAGAGCAACGTCAAGAAAGGAAGTGATCTTTTCTTGGCATCACTAATAATGCTGCTTGAATAATCGAGGATGCTAGAATTCTTTTACAGTTAGTCTTATAGAAATTTGTTCTTCTTGATTAGCTTAGAGTTTCCCTTGGCAAGTTAGTGTTTTTCTTGGTCACCTCTCTAGATCTGCTTTAAATCTGTTAGATGACTCAAGGTTAGCTTCCAATTTTTTATCATGTCTTCTAACAGCTGCCTGGCTCTATTTTCTTCCTCGAGGGAGGAAGCAAGCTTGCCTTTTTCAAGGATTGCCTCATCTCTCTCCACAAAAATGTTAATCATACTATTTTGAAGAGAGAAGATCTTTTCTTTAAGCTCAACCACTTCATTGGATGACCCTTGAGAGGCATCTCGGAGAAGGACGTGCTTTCCTACCTAGAATACATAACCTATCTAAGTTAAAATAAAATCTATAAAGTTAATGTTAATCAATTGAACACAGGAAAACGTACCGATAAAAGTTGCTTGAGGATCAGGAAAATATGGTCATCATAATAAATCGGAGGTTGCGATGATCCAAGAGAGGTGATTGAGGGAGACTGAATAGCCAATTGGGCAGGTTCCTCAAAATTCATTGATGAAGTTTGTTAACCCAAAAAATGGATCAATACCCAGGTTTGAGTTTAAAAGCACCAGCCCTTATCTAATAGAGCAATATCACAGATAATATATATAGAAAAAGAACAGTAAAAGAAAGAAGACAGAGAATTTTTATAGTGGTTCGGCTGTTAATGAAGCCTACGTCCACTTTATAGTTTTATTATAGACTTATTGCTGTAACAAGAGATATTTGATTACAATGCTTTGATTATCTTAAAGTAAGTTGAATCCCCGAAGTTGGAATCCAATGGAGAATCATAGTGAATTCCTTTGGAGATTATTATGAGGGAGGTAGAAAGTGAGGATTAGTTCCAGTTGAGCTTCAGCAACCAGTTCGAAGAGGATCCCGTGTGTGTTGCAAGTAGGATGGTATTTATATGGATCAGAGAGCTTCAAGGCCAGGCCACTTCATCAACTGCTCGCAGGTAGGTAGGGATCGACCCAGGGGGTTTAGCTCGCAATCCGAGCCAAAGCTATGGGTCGTTGGCGACCCATGGTCTATGGGTCGCTGGCGACCCATAGACTTAGCTTGTTTGCGAGCTAGTGACTTGACCTCTTTTTCAATGCATCCTTAATTAGCATTTTGCAGAATCAGAGAGATGTATGGGTCGCTGGTGATCCAGGCACTTGGGATATTTATGGAGTTTGAGATGTTTCCATGCTCTTTTGTCGTTGTTTTTCCATTTTGATGACAATTTACCAATTGTTTGTGTTCATCTGCTGAAAGAATGCTAGTCCTTTGGTTTAATTGATCTCAGTTGTTGTCTCAGCAATATAGCTTGGCTCTTGTTAATCTCTTTTTTTAGCTTTTTTGGTTAAGTTCTGAACCATTCTAATAAAACGAGATTGTTCTATCTCCTGCCGATTCCTGCAGGGTTAAAAACCCGGATAACATTTGCCTCCAGAGTACGTCTTCGTTGTAAACAAAGCGTGCTCTAGAAGTTATCGCCCTCAATATCCATCTGTCGATTTCCAAGTGATTGCATTAGAGTTTTACGAATACGTAGCAGGTCATGCTGCTGGTTATCTTGCTTTGGTTTTGACTGCTATTTCTTACCACAAATGATCAAATTTCTTCCCGTAGCTTCCCTGCATGCTTTGAAATGTTAGATAAATGCCATAGGACGAGCTTGAGAAAAAGTTACCCCAACCTTATGGGTCGCTAGCGACCCATTGCGTATGGATTGCTAACGTTCCATATTGTTGTGAAAATTTACTTTGGAAGTTGGGTCGCTAGCGATCCATCATGGATCGTGTGCGACCCAATGCCTTAGCAAATTTTTGTTGTTTTATTTTTTCCTACCTACATATACATTCGAACCGACCTAGTAGCTTCATTCGTCCCGAGCCCTTGTTTCTTCACACGATCCAATTTCTACGCGATCCAATTCTAGGCAATTCATACTCTTAGTCGGCCTGATCGATTTCCTCCTTAGATTCATCTCGTTTAAGCTCCACGCCATTCAAGAACTTCCTCGTCAAACCCTCACCGATCAATTTATTTGAATCTAAACCCTAGCTTGCCTCTGATCTGCCCCAACCCACTATTGGTTTGTTGTCGACCTGCCATTAACTCGCCACCAATCCATTTCATAGTTCATTGAATTTGGTCTTCGATCCTTCTTGTGTTCTTGAATTCAATCAAAGGTGTGTTTGCTTAATTGGTTTGCTAATTACTGTGTTTCTACAATGATTTGATGACGAACTTCCATTTGCAATGGTGGTCGCGAGAAGTTTGAGTTGATTGCAGTTTAACATGTTAGATAGCCAATCGAGTCTTGACTTTTCTCCCGGCATGACGTTCGGGCCTTTGGCCCAATGCTTGACTCATTTCGATACTTTGCCCGTTAGACCAGAATTGACTTGTACCCAGATTCATAGATGTTACCGCACAACATATCACCAGTTGATCCCGATTCTTTCAGAGAATTTTGGCTTATCCTGCTTACTTATTACATGCCCGGTGTCCCTGTAATGAGAAGATTTTTTCATGTTGCTTTGGAAAACAGATCCGTTATCGATCATTGATCAATAACAGGTGAGTGTATAGGGAGTAGAAAAAGAAGTAGAAAATGAAGTGACATAGGAAGTCCTTTTCTTCTTCCATTGCAAGCGAACTATCTACACAGGATAGAGCGTTTGCAGTGTTTCGAGCATTGAGTTTATCCCATATAGATAGCACACGGCACCTGCCCTAGTTCGCACTTGAAATTCGATGTTTTAATTACTAGTTAATGTTTCTTCAGAACTCAAGTGTGGCAGGGGAAGCTATTAGTTTAGGATAGATTTACTTGACCATTTTTGGACGTGATTTCTTTTCTTTGGAATGAAGCAGCCATCCATTCATCTTAACTCAAGTGGGGGAAGCCCGACGCCCTCAGAAGCCGAGTCATCATCCACTTCGCAAGCTCAGTATGGCCAGTAAGTCCCGGTTAGGCCAATCATTGATCGTACGCCTCCCAACTTTAGAGTTCTGCTTAATCTTCTTGAGAGAGCTTCATAGGTAGTTTCCGCCTTGGTTTTTCATAACATCAGTACGCTACACAGAATTCTCAAAGAGGATGTGCGTCTACCAGGGAAGAATGAATTTGCTCATATGCCTTCCTTGGGATACACCCCTTGCCACCGATACATGTGTTTGAATGGAGTTGTGCCTCCCTTTAACGACTTTCTGCGTGAGGCTCTTTCAAACATAGGTATTGATCCATTTCAACTTCATCCTAATGGCTATGCCATCTTGACTTGCCTATACGTTCTTTTCATGCGGGTGTTCAACCGCGCTCCAAGTTTTGATGAGTTGCGGTACTTTTTGGCATTCAAGAGGAGAGATGACTGTCCTTCCTTGATCATAATTGAAGTCCAAAGAAACTGAAAGATCATCTTGCACTTGCAGAGCAACTTGTCGCAGTTCAAGGCGTAGTATTTCTCTATTAGATGCCCCGATGGATCAATTGTCGATGGACGATGGGAGTAAGCTTCTTTTTTTCATTTATCGAGCTTCGATGCATTGCAATGGAGTTTCTAACCAGTCGTATGTCTCTTGCAGTTATCCCTAGGCCAAATAGAGATGTGGCTCTTGATGAAGTTTGTCAAACTCTAAAGGCTATCGACGTTGAGGAGAGATGTGTCAAGGTGCTACTGATAGATGAGACCTTGCATCGATATGGATTACTAGCTCTGGGTAGATCCGTTGTTAAAATTGAAACTCCCTCTCCTGCCTGATCTAGGGTTCATACACGATCTACTTCTTCATCCCATAACTCCAAGGAAGGTCAAGAGAGAGATAGTCTGCCCGGAGGATCAACCGATGAGGCACATGAGGGGGAATTGCTGCAAATGGATTAAGCGGTTTAGTTAGAATGCCTCCAATTCCGGAGGAAGCAGAAGAAGAGTTCACGCACAGAGAAGGCAAGGCCGCTCTGAACTCAAAAAAGGAAGAAAGAGAGTTTGAGAGTAGCAGTGATGAGTCCACAGCTAGTGATTACGTCTTGTCAGAATCTGATGGTGAGGACTCGGAGTCTTATGATGAAACTTCGGGAATGAGTCCTGTTCTCCCGAGCTCACCTCTTTCTGATGCTAGTGACAAAGGCAAAGTCCCCGAGGCCAGAAGGCATCAAGATTCTCTAAGTAAGGATGTCGGAGCTGAGTTCAGAGATTTTAGCGACATTTGTATTGACTTCGACATGCTCATGAAAGAAGACTTTAACTTTGATAGGGTACCTCCCTGCTTAGGTGATATCGTGCCAGCAGTTAGCCCTGTTCCACCCATAGTAACCGAAGTTAGTCCGATGACACCTACAACAGTCATTTGTTATGGTTTGTGACGACCTCTTAAGCCCATATTAAAAATACACTACATGTTGCGTTGGTATTACACTCAATTTCATTCATACCTTCATATTTGCTTAGCTTAGTTTATTCTTCTGAAACTTTTTATGTATGCCTCATGTCAGGTATGACGAAGGGACGAAGCTTTTATGATGACTTTGAAGAATTCACCAACTTACAGTTGTATCCCAATCGCTCCTCTGGCCGTCATCATTTTCGAGAAATAGAGGAGGAATACAGGGGGAGAAAAGTGCTCGAAGCTGAAACCCACTGCCATGAAGAAAGAGACCGAGCTCGGTAGTATAAATGTGGGTATGAGAAAAGGAGATCCCTTGAGGAAAGGGAGGAACCGTCGAAAAAGTCAAAGTTTGAGCACCATCCTCATTTTTCAGAGTTCACTTCAAAACATTCTTCTGTGTGACAAGAAATTCCCATTACTTCTGCTCCGATTTCACCTTCAACTCATATATCATCATCTTCTACTGCCACTGTTGACCCTAGTGCTTCTCACCCCTACCGGAGACGTGCCTATGTCCTTCTTTCGAGCCCTCCTAAACTTGAGGCAGCGCTCCCTCGATGGTTCTTGATGGGGGTCAAGTTCGATCGCGATCTACGCCCAGTCTGTAAAGATTCATATATGCCGCACCTCCAGGCCATTCAGAGCGACTTAGAATAGGCTGAAAGATTGGAAAAACTCTATAAACAATTAGCGGATATGAATCCTTTCGTTCGAATCGGAGAAGGACGACTTTGAGAGGGCGTTGACCAATTGTGACGCCAAGATTAAGCAGTTAGAGGAAGAGAAAGCGGCGGCGCTGCAGGAGAGCAAGAGAAATGCCAATACATTGAAAGAGGGGAGAGAAGCCATACCCTAATAGAAATCATCTAAGAGACAAAATAAAAAAGGCTCATGCAGAGGAGGAGAAGTTAAAGCAAGAAGTGAAAGCCTACAACCAACGATTGAGGCTCAATGAAAAACTATCGCTGATCATGACCTCATCGTTGAAGGGCACAACAAAACTATTTCTGACCAAGCCGAGATCATTGCCAAGTTACAGGCTCAAGTCACACAGATCAGTGCTAACAAGACTACTACTGAAACAAAGAAATCTGCTGTGAGAGTGGATTAATTAGACCTCCAAAATGCCTTCGAAAAGAAAATGGAGAAGCTGGATGCGACTATTCTGAATTTTTATGGAAACTCTCTGTTGCATCAAGGGAGTCTCAGTTATTTCGGCTCGAATTTTTCACGCACTCTCACTTTAGTTTGGGAGGAAATCTTATCTTGTTCCATAGACAACGGCGACATTTAGTCCGACCAAGAGTTGCAGGATGCTTATCTCATCGACGAATCTAAGAAGGTGCTACTTGAGGGCCAAGAAATTCTCCAAGTTGAAAGACAGTAGGAGGCCATCGACATTGCCTTGACGACCGTCGCCGAAGCGCCCACCAAGCCTTTTATTTTTGGCCTGGGCCGTCATCGAAGCAGCCTCACGACCTACCAACAAGTTCGGGACTTGGAACTCTCCCTCGGGTAGTGAAGCCATCAAAAGAGGGCAAAGGTGGTTAGTACGAAGTAGACATTCTCGAGCGTTCCTTTGGCGCAAGTAATGTCCTTGCCTCCTCCGAATTTGGGAGTTTCCAACTTATGCCACAAAAGCAAGTGGAATTTAATGCTTTCATTTTTGATCTTATAGGTCCATCTACCTTCCCCATTGACGTGCCAGCTTCTTCGGTGCCCATACCCGCCGCCATTTCCTCATTTTCCATGGTTGTTTCCGTTCTTGTTCCAGTTTCTACATCCGCATCTAGCTCACAATCGAGACCGAAAGCCGAAAAGATAACTGTGATCCACAGCCTGGATGACCCTACTTTGTCGTTGGAAGGCAACATAACAGTAGCAGAGGCCAAGGAGTAGGAAACTCAGACAGAGCAGCCACAAAAGACTCAACACGATCTGATTATCGTCAAGAAGGAAAAGGTGGAGGCGATCAAGGCCTCGAAGAGTTCCCAAAAATTAAGAAAACACAAGGGGAAGGGAGGTTCTTCTGAGAAAGTTTCAGAGGAAGAGGAGGACATCGCCACCGAAGTGTTCGTTGACATTACCGGCAGTGACACCACTCCAAAAAAGAAGCAGAAGCTACCAACCAAAGGTGGAAAGGGAAGTGGTGGAAATAAGCGTTGAGCAGCTTGCATGAAGATTACTTTGACTTTTTTGTTAAAAGCTTGCATGAAGATTACTTTGATTTTTTTTAATAGCATGAATAAAGGTCGATTCGTTTTTTTTTCTTTTTAAGTCATTCTTCCCAAGTGCAGCGTCTACACTTAGCGTCTTTATTGTAAAGCATATATTTTCTTTTTATTGGCCGGTGCTTTATGGGTATGTCCCCATATTTTAACCCAGTAAACAGAAAATTACAAGTAATATATTGATATTTTGATTGTACTTTCATCTGTCTGTTCATATATATTCTATGAACATGTGATTGTTTTATTTCATACTTTTCTAGTTCCGTGATTCTAGCCAAAGGTCTTTGTTTGAAGCTACAGAACTTAGAGATTAATAAAACTTAGAAATTAACAGCACTTTGGAAATTAATAGAACTTAGAAATTAACAGCAGTTTGGAAATTAATAGAACTTTAGCAATTAACAAAACATAAGAATTTCTTTGTTAACTTCTTTGTTTAAAAAGTTTTTTTTGGAATGACAGAACTTGTGAACTTATTTTTTTCACGTGTTTTCATTCGGGTAGCGGTGTATGCCCCTAGTTCATAGGGCTATTTGCTTCAAATAATTTTCAAATGACTGGAAACTTAAGGTTTAGATAATTACTATATCAAACTTGAAATTTGGCCAGGTCACAGCTTGATTTTCTTTCTTTCGAAAGTTTTGCAACTTTAGCATGTAATCCCGATTTTTGGCGATATTCTGGTAAATATGCAATTTATGCGTGTTCGAGGGGCGCACAGTGTACAGGTTAACTAAGGGCAGTTTTAACCCTTAAGTGTCTATAGTTAAGTCTTTTCAGTTGGTTTGTAGCATTCCAATTTTGTTGGAGTTGCACTTATTATTCCCGATCATAGGAGTAGTTGGCGCTGGTCATGATATGCGTGGTTTCTTGTGCCTCTTGCTGTTGCCCATCTTCGGTCAACACGAGGAGTTAGTACTTAGGAATTTAGTGCACGGCTTATGAAGTGCATGTCTTTTCTTTCTCCTCAATGTTGCCTATCTTCGGGCCACGTGAGGAGATTTTATTTTAGTGCGCGACTTATGAGATGCGTGGCTTTTGTTTTTCCTCGGTGTTGCCTACCTTCGGGCAATGTGAGGAGTTATTATTTTAGTGCCTGTCTTATGAGATGCGAGGAGTTATTATTCTAGTGCACAGCTTATGAGATGCACGACTTTTGTTTTTCCTCGACGTTTCCTATCTTTGGGCAACTTGAGGAGTTATTATTTTAGTGTGCGGCTTATGAGATGCGCGGCTTTTGTTTTTCTTCGGTGTTCCCTATCTTCGGGCAACGTGAGGAGTTATTATTTTAGTGCGCGGCTTATGAGATGCACAACTTTTGGTTTTCCTGGGTGTTGCCTATCTTTGGGCAATATGGGAAGTTATTATTTCGGTGCACGACTTATGAAATGCATGGTACACGAGGAGTTATTAGTTTTGTATGCGGCTTATGAGGTATGCGGCTTTTGTTTTTCCTCGCTGTTCTTTGGGCAACTCGAGGAGTTATTATTTTTAGCCCTCTCGATGTTGCCAGGGAAATCACAGTTTTTAGAGGGCAAAGATCCTGTTTCGCCATTCTAACGGTTTGAATCGATTTGCTTCCGTCGACCCGGCAGGTAATTGTTATGAACACAGTTTTGTTGGTTCAAGAAGAAAACTTTATTAAGGAAAGTAGGGCAGTTCTTTACCTATATACAATGCCCTTGGCATTCCGGGATGGCTTATTTATTGAAAAATAGAAAATACATAAAGTAACTTTTAGACAAAGTAACGACGAAGTGATTCGCTATTCCATGCCCTGGGAACTTGGTTTCCGTCGACGGTTGTTAACTTGAAAGTCTCGTCTCTTAGCTTTTGATTAATGACATATGGTCCCTCCTAGTTTGGTCTGAAGGCCCCTGAAATGGGGTAAACTCGCTTGAGCATGAGATCTCCCACTTCGAAGGTTTGGTTGTGAATTTTGGAGTTGAAGTACCATGTGACCCTTTTTTGGTGGGCGACAGTCCCCAGCTTTGCTGCTTCTCTTCTTTCATCGACCATATCTATTGATTCGAGTAGGAGCTGCTTGTTCTATTTTTGATTGAAAATTTTCCTTCGGTGCGAGGGGACTTCTAATTCCATAGGAATCATTGCTTCTGAACCGTATGCTAAGGCGAACGGAGTATGGCCGGTCGCCGCTTTGTGGGTAGTGCGAGTGGAAGTTCATCAACCCAATTTCCTTTTGCTTTTGTTAGTCGCTTTTTGATAGTGGATTTGATGTTGTTGTTTATTGCTTCCACTTACCCGTTTTCTTGTGAATGAGCCACTGTGGAAAGATCTTTTCGATTCGGAAGCGTTTGAAGAAGTCTTTGAACTTGGCACTTTCGAATTGGGTTTCATCATTAGTGATGATTTTTTGCAGCACACCAAACCTACAAATGATGTTTCTAGTAACAAAGTTAATTACTTTCTTTGTGGTTATGGTGGCCAGCGGTTCTGCTTCATCCCATTTTGTGAAATAATCTATGGCAACTATAGCATATTTGGCTCTTCCTTTTGCTATTGGCAGGACGCCAATCAAATCGATCCCCCATATCGCAAACAGCCATGGGCAAACCATCTACATCAGCTCCGTTGAAGGAGTTCTCTTATTTTTGCTGAATCTTTGGCAGCGATCACATCTTCTAGCATTATCTGTGGCATCGCAATTTATTGTTGGCCAGAAGTATCCATATTGAAGAACTTTCTTTGCCAGGGTATGTCCCCCAGTGGGGTCTCCGCATTCGCCTTTTTGTACCTTCTTCAAGATTCGTCGCGCTTCGTCATCGGTCACACGTCTAAGAAGGGGGGTTGATAATCCCCTTTGATAAAGTATTCCATCATGTATCACAGACCATGGCGTCTTTCGGAGGAGCTTCTTCCATTGATTCTGATCAGTTGGAAGGGTTCCTAGGAGTAGATAGTTTTTTATCGGTGTCATCCATGTATCTGGTTCGATGGTGGTTTCGAGAATCCACTCCACATCCATTTCGTCGATGCTTGGGTTGGTTAGAGTTTCAACTGGGACCAATCCCAATGACCGAGCTTCTCCAGAACTTGCCAGCTTAGCCAAATAATCTGCCTTAGTGTTTTGCTCCCGTGGGATGTAAGTTATGGTGTAGTGCTCGATGTCGCTTAGTAGTTCCTGTACTTTGGACAGATATGGCACGAGATTCTCATCGCACGCCTGGTACTCCCCTTTTACTTGACAGACGACCAACTGTGAGTCGCTGTATGTATGGATAGCTTTTATTTTGATCTCCTTCACAATTTTTAGTCCAGCGATCAATGCTTCATATTCTACTTCATTGTTTATGGTGAGGAATTACAAGCGCAAAGCGTAGCTGATGGGCCGCCTCTTTGAAGTTTCAAGTGCTACTCCTGCGTCCGAACAGAAGTTGTTGGATGCGCTGTCGATGAAGAGCTTCCATAATGTGTCTGCTTCCGACTGAACTTCCTCCTCATCGTCCCATATCGTACATTCGGCAATGAAATCGGCTAACGCTTGTCCATTGATGGCTTCCGTTGGGTGGTATGTGATATCATATTGAATTAACTCTATATTCCACTTGAGCAGTCGTCCAAAAGTTTCTGGCAGGCCTAAAACTTGCTTCAGGGGCTGGTCAGTCAGCACTTTAATTGAATGAGGCTGAAAGTATGGTCATAATTTCCGGGATGCAATCAAAAGGCAATATACTAGCTTCTCTAGTTTTGGATAATTCTTCTTATCTTGGGTGAATCGTTTGCTAATGTAATACACGGGTCGTTGGATTCTCGCTTCTTCCCGCACAAGAGCGACGCTCAATGCATGTGGGGAAACTGCTAAATAAATGAATAGGTCTTCTCCATCCACCGGCTTTGATAAGATTGAGGGAGCTTCCATGTGTCGTAGTAATTCCTTGAAAGCTGTCTGACAAGCTTCACTCCATTCGAAGTTTTTCTTTCCTTTCTTCAGTGCATAGAAGAACAATACGCACTTGTTTGTAGCTTTTAAGATAAATCGGCTCAATCCGTGACTTTTCCATTCAAGCTTTGAAGTTCCTTCTTATTTTTAGGGGCTTGGCCTCTCATAACGCTGTTATTTGTTCTGGATTTGCTTCGATGCCTCAGGAACTTACTATGAATCCCAAGAATTTCCTAGAGGCTACTCCGAAGTGGCATTTGGGTGGGTTGAGCTTCATTCCATACTTTCGGAGTATTTCAAACATTTCGGCGAGGTTGTCTAGATGGTTAGCAGCTACTCGAGATTTGACTAACATGTCATCCACGTAAACTTCCATAGTCTTTCCAATCTGACGTTTAAACATAGTATTTACTAGCCTTTGATACGTTGCCCCTATGTTTTTCAAATCGAATGGCATTACTTTGTAGCAGTACAATCCCAAGTCGGTGATGAAGCTGGTGTTCTCTTGGTAAGGCTCATGCATCAGGACCAGTTGTAGCCCGAGTATGCATCCATAAACGATAGCAGTTCATGTCCCGCCGTTCCATCCACAAGTTGATCGATTCTAGGGAGCGGGAAGCTATCCTTCGGACAAGCTTTGTTTAAGTCCAAGAAATCAATACAAGTTCTCTATTTTACATTAGACTTCTTGAATAGGACCGTGTTTGATACCCATTCAGGGTAAGTTGCATCTCGGATGAAGCCGTTAGCCATCGGTTTATCTACTTCCTCTCTCAGTGCCTTGGACCTTTGAAGGCCCAAGCTGCGCCTTTTTTGCTTTACTGGTGTAAATTTGGGGTCAATATTGAGTGTGTGGCAGGCAATTTCAGGTGATACCCCACACATATCATAATATGTCTAGGAAAATACGTTCAGATTGGTGCGGAGGAATTTGGTTAGTTCTGACCGCATCTTGTTTCCAAAGTGCGACCCAGTTTTTAGGACCCGCGTTGGGTCATCCATACAGACCGGGACAAACACCATCAATTCTGCCTTTGATGCCCAATCCTCGCCTGAGCTCTTTTTTCTAGGGTCCAAAGCCTTATCGAAACGGCTGTGGTCCCCAAGCCTAGGGCGGTTATGTAGTTGCTATTCGGAGTGTTCATGGATGTGGAGGGTGTTTGTACCAAAAATGGGCACAACACTCTTCGGAAGTTTTTGAAGAGATAAAAGTGAAGAATGAAAATTAAAACTGTGGGTTATCTAACAAAAACTCCAAATAACAGAAAGTAAATTGCAAAGACAAGCGATTTAGAGTGGTTCGGCGTTTTGCCTACGTCCACTATGAAGTTTGATGATTTTATTGCTCGATACTTTAAGATTACAATTCTTTATACTGTAATACAACTGAATTTAAATGCTAAGTGTCAATCTAAAGCAGCGGTGGTGTTCTAGAGTAAATCTGGCAGAATCTGGGCGCTCTTTAGTACTTAGAATTCTCCGACCCCTTTTCTGAATGACCAGGGGCACTATTTATAGGTGTAGGAGGCTGATATTTCGCCTAAAATTCAGGGAGACCGCTTCTGGCACGTGAGGGGGCCCACATGGCCGAAATTTGGAGATCCGGGCCCGCTTTGGGATCGATTCGACCCTTGGTTCGAATCGATCAAGAAATCATCCAATCGAGCTGAAATTTGGTGTGAACATTCTTCATCATGTGCTTAACTTCTGTGAAAATTTCATGGCATTTGGACTTGTAGAACTCGAGTTATGATCGATTCAAGTTGAAGATTTTCGCTTTCTGGAGTCGTTCGAATCGATTCGTTCGAATCGATTCCCCTTCACGTGAAGACAACGGCGTGGTGCGCATACTTCGGGTCAACCCTCTTTTACCCCCGAGTTTTACTGAGTCGTACCCGAGGTATTAGTTGCGTGGACATTGTGGATTCGAAGTTATCGATTCGAAGACGTGCTTCCTTCGAATCGATTGGACCAACGTTAGTTCGAATCGATCAGGGTTTGCCACTTTTGATCGATTCGAACTTACTTCAACAGGGTGGACTCGAAGGCAGTTTATCGGATGGAGTCGAAGCGACTAGCCTTTGCGGATTCGAAGGAAGGGATGCTCAATGGATTCGAACTATCGGGTTCGCTTGATGGAGTCGAAGCAATTCTCCTTTGATCGATTCGAACCAGCCTTTTCCTCATGGATTCGAGGCAATGCTTGTCTGATGGATTCGAACATAGGCTTCGCCTATGGATTCGAACTAAGGATGGTCTACTCCATCTTTTGTCGACGATAGCATGAGCATACGAACTCGGATTGACTTGAAACTTGGATCGTTGGTTCCCACGGCTTTGCTTGACGTGCCTTATCAATTGTAGCCCGATCCGGACTCGAACAAATTTCGTCGATATCCACAGCGATCCTTGCGCGTAACCGATTTCCGAGACGATCTGTCACCGGTCTCTAGTCAAGTCCTTGGTGTCACGGCCTTGCCAAAAGGCGGGATAACATTTGCCCCCCAAAGTACGTTTTGTGTAAACATGACGTTCTTTGAAAAGTTGTAATCCCTCACTGGACGGCTATGACATGCTTTACCGAAAGTTGCATTCTGTATCGCAGTAATTGACCGTCGTATAATTGTGACTGGTTGTTAGTTCTTCGAGTTATGACGAGATGAACATTCGATTCCTGTAAATGACAAAGATCGAACCTTAGTTAGAGATATGTGCATATGTGTATTATCTTGACTTTGGTTAACGTTGCGTGATCGCAAGTCGTTGTTAGTTCGGTTTGTTATCGAATTCTGCATCAGTCCTCTCCTGGACCGGTTTGAGATTCGAGCTAAAATATTGCTTTTATGATTGTCTATGATCATCCTCTCGTATCGATCCTCTCCTGAATCGGTATAAAGAGTAGACAAGCAATTTTTCACATTGAAACGGTTCGTCCATTTTCATTAGTGGTTGGTGATGGATTCGAAGCTGTGTTTGCTCGAATCGATGGTTTGAATCGCTGGTATCTGATGGATTCGAAACGGTCATTCGAATTGATAGCTTTTGAATCATTGCATGCTGATGGTCGTGAAGTCAGTACTTCGAATCGATGGGACGCAACGACTCTAATTTAACTTTTGTTGAAAGCTTCGAATCGATGTAGCTTCGTATCGATGAGGCTTTGTAAAGATGCAGCCTTGATGGATTCGAAGTTTTCAGGGATTCGAATGCAATGAGCTCAAACGTGATGGATTCGAATGCGATGGATTCGAGTGGAATAGCGCGTGACCGGCTGGAGTTGGTCATTTTGACCGGGATACGAATCGTCCCGTTTCCTTCGGGAGGCCCATATAAATACGCGATGCCGGTGTCACTTTCACTTTTTACTTTTTACTGCTGCTATAGCTTCTTCTTCGAATCGACCTCTCCAAGGCCAAGATGAACGTGCTCTCTTCGAATCGATCGAACCCCTTCACGCTCTCATAAAATCAGGTAATCAAGGGATCGATTTGAGATGTGAAAGATAGAACTTAGAATCTTTAGCAACGATTCAGTCTTTCCTTCTAAAAAACTTCGAGGAGAGATAAGGTCTGAACAAAGTGGGTCGACTCGATGGAACTGGGGAATGAAATCATTCGAGTCGTATTGATTAGAGTGTCGCCTTCCATTGCTTCGCACTGCTCCAGGAACGAGTCATTCAAATCGATTTTGAATGCAGAGCTTCGAATTGATTGTCTCAAGAGAAAGAAGGAAAGAAGGTTCGCGGCGATCGATTCGAAGTAGCGATAAATCGATCGATTCGAAGGATCTCAACTTTGATCGATTCGAAGTCATGCAAAGATCATGGACTCGCAGTGCTTTTCCATCCTAAGGCTTCACCGAGTCGACCTTAATGGAGTCGAGGTGTGTGGATTCGAACGCCATCGATTCGAGTCAATCGATTCGAACGTTCTGATATCTCCTCCTCTGATTTTGCTCCAACATCCGAACTGCGACCAATCTTAAGTTGAACTTTGATGAACATAATGAACTTTAGCATACTTGACTCCGACGAGCTTCGGCCTTGCATAGTCGAACTTGACTGAAAGATTTGACCTCCTTTTTGAAGCTCGTCGATGGAACTGTGACTTAACCAACAATATAACTGACTTATACTTGAAGTAGTTCGTAGTGTTTGGATGGCGTGGGAGTGACGGTCAGCGATGACGGTCATTTTCACTCTCAAATTCCCAAGTTTTGTTGCACGGACATCTTGTTTCAATCTGTAAAGTCTGCTTAAGTAACGCACAGCACTCGTACTGCACGACACATCCATACACACCGCACTGGGGAACGCACGGGCTGTTTATGAACTTAATGTTGCTTTATGATGAGTTAGTTAATTATGGAATCTTCGAGTTCCCAACAACAAGAGGTACAGAGCTCGACTCCTCCGGTGCTTGAGATTCCTGATATTCCCGCCGACGTAATCGACCCGGCTCCGGACGAGTTATTGGAGGCGATATTTATCGAGGACCCTGTCGACTCTGTCCAATCCAATATTTCTGAATCTTTGTTGGGCCGAATATGCTTGAAGCATAACATATCTCTGGATGATGTGTTATTACCTAGTGCTGACGATAGACCGCACAATCCGCCCGATGGATATACAGCTTTCTACCGCCATGCTTGCGCGGCCGGAACTCTCCCTCCTTTCAATCAATATATCATAGGGATGCTATCATACCTAGGAATTGCTCCTTCGCAACTTCATCCCAACGGGCACGCGTTGCTGAACAGTGCCTTTGTCATATTTATGGACTGTCTCTTTCGCCCGCCAAGGCCCACCGAGATCAAACACATATTTAACTTCAAGAGTAGGGGTGATAGCCCGTCTTTTACATTCCTGGAGGTAGTCAGGAATTGCCAAGTTGTAGTTGGAGCTTGGACCCGACTGAGTTATTTTAAGAACGAGTGGTTTTATGTTCGGTGCCCTCCGGGTTTCGCTAGGCGATGGTTGTCTAGACATAAGCGCCTTAACCTGTTTTCTTGACCAATAGCTCTTTGGTATTAAAATTGACATCTTATTTCCTTTGCAGCCATTATCTCCAGACCCGATGGCGGGCGTTTCAGGGGTATCATCCGAAGTCTTCAAGAAGTTCCAAGCGAGTTGAGACATATTGACTCGGTGCTGAACGATTATAACTTAAGAACTCTTGGTTTAATCGACATCAATCAAAGCATAGTCGTCGAGGGATTGGCAAAGCCCGCCTCCAAGAAGGAAAATAAGAAGAAAACCAAGAAGAGAAAGATGAAGAAGTCACTCGGAATCAGAATAGTCGAGGCGAGTGACGAAGAGAGAACCCACACAGATTCGGAGCCGATGGCTGACCTCTCGGGAAACTTGGAGGAGTCGGGAGAAAGACGGAAAGGCAAGGCCGCCGTTTCCAAAAAACTTAAGTCTAAGGGGTGGAAATCTGTGGATGTGTCTCCTCCCATTTTCGGAGTTATGATTTCTGAGGCCGCCCCTTCTCATTCGAGAGACATTTTCAAAGGGCTTGACGATATTCCCATCCCAGATTATATATCGATTTCTCATAATCTTGGGTTGGAGGAATTTCAAGATGTCCTAAACATGAGCGAGCCCTTTTCTTTTAGTGCGGTCAACATTTCCGGTCGGTTTGGGGGTTTACACATTTTCACACACTTCCACAGCACTTCATGACTTTTGCATAGTATACATTACTTTATGGGATCTTAATCCGTAATTATTTCTTATCGCAGGTGAGATGTCAGGACGTGGCTCTACTCTGGATAGGCTTCGAAATGTGCGCCAATCTTCTCCATTCTATGATTCCCGCAGGAGAGAGTCAGATAGGGATCGCGGGCGAGGCTATTCAAGTCAAGACCGCTATGATAGAGATAGAGATTACTCGCGTGGCCACTCTGGCCATGATTATTCTGACAGGGATCGGGGATATCAGCACCGATCTCGATCTCGCTCTCCTCCGCCTCCTAGGGCCCTAGTAGACCTTCCAGGGCCTTCTCATAAGCAGCAACCGCCTTCTCAATCTTCTTGGCCTGATACTCAGCGGCCAAGAATAGAACCGACAGCAGCCGCTATAATAGAACAAGCTCCGGCTGAGTTGACAAGTGAGGGAGCCGCTAAACTTGCCCAAATGAAAAATGACTTCCCTGAAATTTGCATGGATGGCTATGTCTTCCCTCCTAACCTTAAAAGAATTCCCTCGGATGCTGAGACCACTGCTCATAGTTATATCCGCGATTTCTACGCTTAGTATATGGAGTGGTACAAGGCAGCCGTGAAGGCTTCTAGAGTAGCTTTTGACCGGGCGAAGATTATCGCTGAACGTGATGCTGAAATTGCTAAAAAGAAACGCATCATTGAAGTTCTTCAATCTGAAATGGAGACGTCCCGGAATTCTGAACTTCAAGCTCTCTAGAAGCACGAGGACGCCGTGGCCAAAATGGCTAGGATGCAACAAGAACATTGCGCCACGGTAGAGGAGATGGGCCACCGCAACACCACCATTGCAGCTGAGCGAGACTTAGCCGTCAAAGAGCTAAACGAGCTCAAGGCCAAATTTGCTGAAATGGTAAAAGAGAAGGACGATGCAAACGCCGCTGCACAAGAAGCTTGCGATCAAGCAGTATCTCTCAGGGCCGAACTTGCTGCGGTGGCGGTCAAGTCTAAGTCTGCGGAAGCAGAAATCTAGGAAAAGATTTTGGAGGAGAGGTCCAGGCTGGACGCTGAGTTTGACGATCTCTTGGTCACGTACAACGCAAATGTGCTGGAGCACAGAAATTTAGCGTGGCTGGGAGATGACTCCATGATTCTATATAACGCCTGGACCCGGCTGGTGGACGAGAAGAGTGCAGCGCATCCAGATGAATCGCTTGATGACTTTGAGCTGGAGATGCGTCTGCTTACCGAGGAGGAGAGGAAAGTCCTTCATGAGGCGGTGATTTCTTTAGCAAAAGAGAGGCTTGGTGTTCAACCTTCAGAGACGGGTGAAGGCTCGGGGATCGCGCATCACGAGGCGAATGTTGAAGCTGTAATTCCAACGCTGCCTGAAACCACTGGTGCGGTAGATCCCCAGTTCGTTCCTGCATATAACCCCGACCAGCTGCTATTATCCTCCGCTGAAGTTCCTGCTCGTGCTCCCGTCCAGGCTAAGGAAGGTATTTGAACGCTTCTCGCATTTTAGTGTGAAGAATCTCAATCAACACACTTGGCTAACAATCCGTCCTTTGCTGTATTTCAGTGACTGAAGCCGTCGCTTCTGCGCCTCTTGCACTATCATTTCCATATCCAACGCAAAGGGCCGTTGTTACTGAAGCCATTACGAATTCTACCTTGGTCGACGAAGAGGGAGATGCAAACATGTTTTCTTTCAGCGCTCAAATGATCGAAGAGCTTCTTAATGAACCCATCGATCCCTCCGTCAACCCGTCCGCCGCTATGAATGGGGTTGCTCCGGCCGTTAGTTCATCCATGCCAGCCACTGGCACATCTGATGCGGCCCGCGTATCCCGTGAGGATGAAATTATTGCTGAGATTGATGCCGAGATGGCAACAGGGAATGCTGGTATGAATCCGCCCGGGCCTGCCCCGTTAATGGTGATTTCACCGGGCGGTACTATAGTGATTGAAGCTGCTCCTGTCCCATTTCCTGCTACTACTCCTATGCCTCCAGCTCGACCTCCCAGAAGAATTTCCGTCGCCTCGAGTTCTGAGGAAGACGTTGACATTATGTCGCTGCCGGAGGACAAACCTGAAAAGAGTAAGAGGGTGAGGAGAAAATCAGGCAGCGGATCTGGAGGAGCTACCCCGAAGAAGAAGATAAGGAAGAAGAAAGATTGAACTCTTTCTTTAAATCTTTGTTGCGTAGGGTAGCATTTTGTTGATTTTGATTCTTTTTATAGTCGTGTATAGATGTGGATTCGGCTTCCAATAGTAGAAACTTTTTGAAACACTTTGTAATCAGATTCTTTTTGTTGATAGTGGAAATGCAAATTTATTCCCTTTTTGTCTTCAACTTGTTATGTGTTATGATTCTGCCCCCAGTATCGGGGATGAGCGTGGAGTTGGCGTATGTTTATACTCTGTCTCGCGCTCTGGGAGTACAGAGTTAAGTAAATGTTTATACTCCGCCTCGCACTCTAGTAGTACGGAGTTTAAGGAATGTTTATATTCCGCCTCGCACTCTGAGAGTACGGAGTTTAAGTAAAAAGTTTGTACCCAGCTCGCGCTCTCGGAGTACTCTGGGGTTTTGAAAAATGTTTATACCCCGCCTCGCACTCTGGGAGTACGGAGTTAAGTAAAAAGCTTGTACCCAGCTCGCGCTCTCGGAGTACTCTGGGATTTAGGAAAATGTTTATACTCCGCCTCGCACTCTGGGAGTACGGAGTTAAGTAAAAAGTTTGTACCCAGCTCGCGCTCTCGGAGTACTCTGGGGTTTTGGAAAATGTTTATACTCCGCCTCGCACTCTGGGAGTACGGAGTTAAGTAAAAAGTTTGTACCCAGCTCGCGCTCTCGGAGTACTCTGGGGTTTTGAAAAATGTTTATACTCCGCCTCGCACTCTGGGAGTACGGAGTTAAGTAAAATGTTTATACTCCGTCTCGCGCTCTGGGAGCACGGAGTTAAGTGAAGGGTTGTCGTGTATCAACCCGTTCATGGCCTGATGTGATGGCTTGCCCCCGAGCTCGGGTTTCATTTAGTGAGTGGTTGATTGCTTCATAGCCACTCCCTACTTGAATAAATCCCACGATGTGATGGAATTTAGCTCTTCGTGCATCGTGATGTTGTACATTGTATTTAATGAATCACAGCTCTGGCTCGAAAAGATGGTATTTTATTGCTGAAATAAGAAAATATGGCAAGTCAGTTGCCTTATTACAAATTCTAATTTCGAAATGCAAAAGTAAATTGCTGAATAAAAAACATAATAAATAAAGCCTGTCATATGTAGTAGCGACGGAGACTCTCGCTGTTCCAGGCCCTTGGTAAAACTAGACCGTCCACGGTTGATAGTTTGAATGTGCCATCTCCAAGTCTTTGTGTAATCACGTACGGTCCTTCCCAATTTGGTTTTATGTGTGAAGGAACCGGGTAGATTCTCTTGAGGACAAGATCACCGAGTTCAAAGGTTCGGGGTCGAACTTTGGTGTTATATAACCGTGCGACCCGACTTCGGTATGCAGCCGCTCTCAAATCAGCTTCTTCCCGTTTCTCGTCCAACAGGTCCAAAGATTCAGCGAGTAATATAGCATTTGTTTTTAGATCGTAATAAGTTACGCGGTGAGAAAATACTTCTGTCTCAACTGGAATAACGGCCTACGAGCCATAGGATAAGGAAAATGGGGTGTGTCCAGTTGCGGTCTTGTGAGTTGTTCGATAAGCCCATAATGCCATAGGAAGTTCATCGACCCATTTGCCCCCAGCCTTTTCCAGTCGTTTCTTTAAGATGGATTTGATAACTTTGTTAACAGCTTCGGCCTGACCGTTTGCTTGTGGATGTGCGACTGCAGAGAACTTTTTATGAATATGAAACCGTTGACAGAAATTCTTGAACTCCAAACTTTCGAATTGGGTCCCATTATCGGTGATGATGGTACGCGGGAGTCCAAATCGACAAATGATATTGCGGACTACAAAGTTTATCACTTTCTTCGACGTAATCGTTGCGAGAGCTTCGGCCTCGGCCCATTTCGTGAAGTAGTCAACTGCGACGATGGCATACTTCGCACCACCTCTTGCCAGAGGTAAAGCGCCGATGATATCGATACCCCACATAGCGAACGGCCAGGGACTGACCATTTGAGTTATCTCGGTAGGTGGGGCTCTTGGAATTCGAGCGTGTTTCTGGTACTTGTCGCACTTTCTGGCATAATTGGCTGCATCTCGGTTCACTGTCGGCCAGTAATATCCATGTCGGAGTATTTTCTTAGCAAGCGCTTGTCCACCGGTGTGATCGCCACATTCTCCTTCGTGCACGTCATGTAACACTCGTTTGACTTCGTCGTGAGCGATACACCGGAGGAGTGGAACAGAATAACCTTTTCTATACATGATCCCGTCCTGAATGATGAACCGCGAAGCTTTTCGTAGAATTTGCCTTTTCTCATTTCGGTGCTCAGGCAATATCCCATTCTCAATATAATTTCGATAAGGAGTCATCCATGATTCTCTGCTGGGAGAGGTTTCCAACACATCAGTCGTTTTTATTTGATCGATGCTTGGGAAGGACAAAGTCTCGACCGGGACAAGTCCCATTTGCTGTGCTTCACCTGTGCTGACCAGCTTTGCCAAGGAGTCGGCCTTTTGATTGTGATCTCGAGGTATATAGTAAATGGCGTAATAATCAAATTGATCCAGTATTTCTAGAACTCGAACCAAGTAAGCAGCTAACCTCCGGTCTCTCGCTTGATATTCTCCCCGTACCTGGCACACAACCAACTGTGAATCACAATAAATTTCTATAGTGATAATTCTCAGATCTCTGGCAAGCTTTAACCCAGTCAATAGAGCTTCATATTCGGCTTCATTGTTGGTTGCGTGAAAATCAAACTTCAAAGCATAGCATATGGATCGACCTTCGGGGGTTTCTAGTACAACACCAGTGCCCGAACACCGATCGTTTGATGCACCGTCTGCATAAAGTTTCCAGACATATTCAGGAGATTCGCTGGTTTCGGGTAAGTCGTCTGGAACAATAAATTCAGCTATGAAGTCAGCCAGGACTTGCCCTTGTATGGCTCTCCGCGGAGCATAAGTAATGTCAAATTGACTCAGTTCGATATTCCACTTGAGTAACCTTCCAGACGTCTCAGGCCGCGTGAGGACCTGTCGTAACGGCTGATCGATACACACAGTAAGCGGATGAGCTTGGAAATAAGGACGAAGCTTTCTTAAGGCAATGACCAAGCAATAAGCCAGTTTCTCCAACCTGGGGTAATTTCTTTCAGCTCCGGTCAATCGTTTACTAACATAATAGACCAGTTTCTGCACTCGATCCTCTTCTCGGACCAGAGCAGCACTGATCACATGCTCTGATACTGCCAGATAAAGGTATAATTGTTCGTGATCAATCGGTTTTGACAAGATCGGTGGTGTAGAGAGATGCTGAACCAGCGATCAGAATGCGCCTTCACATTCCATGGTCCATTCAAAGTTTCGTTTTCCCTTCCGGATTAGATCAAAGAAAGGAATGCATTTATCAGTGGATTTTGAAATAAACCTGTTTAGCGCTGCTACCTTCCCGTTGAGACTCTGGACTTGCTTTATGGTCCTTGGAGTTTGCAAATTCCTTATTGCCCAGATCTTTTCGGGATTTGCTTCTATCCCACGGGCGTTGACGATGAAACCGAGGAACTTTCCGGATGCAACGCCAAAGTGGCACTTCAACGGGTTAAGCTTCATTCCATATTCACGTAGGATGCGGAACATTGAATCTAAATCCCTGACGTGATCTGTGGAAAATCGGGACTTAACTAACATGTCATCCACATAAACTTCCATGGTCATCCCGATCTGGTCAGCGAACATTCGATTAACCAAGCGTTGGTAAGTTGCTCCGGCATTCTTTAAACCAAAAGGCATGACTCTGTAACAGTAGAGTCCCAGATCGGTCACGAAACTGGTATGTTCTTGATCGGGTAGATGCATAGGTATTTGATTATAACCGGAATAAGCATCCATAAAGGATAACAATTCATGGCATGCAGTTGAGTCTACGAGTTGGTCAATTCGAGGAAGTGGAAAACTATCTTTTGGACAAGCTTTGTTTAAGTCGGAGTAGTCGACACAAGTTCTCCATTTCCCATTCGGTTTTCGAACCATTACCGGATTTGACACCCACTCCGGGTATAGAGCATCTCGGATGAAACCATTTGATCGCAACTTGTCAATTTCTTCTTTAAGGGTGGCAGATCTCTCTGGATCCATACCACGCCTCTTTTGTTTGACCGGAACATGTCGCGGATCAATATTCAAGGAGTGACTTGCAATGTTCGGTGAGATTCCGCACATGTCAGAGTGCGCCCAGGCGAAGACATCGAGATTCGCTTGGAGAAATTCAACCAATTCCTGCTGTATCTGTTTTCCCAGTTGAGACCCGACTTTTAGTACTTTTGAGTCGTCATCCTCACTGACCGGGACGTCCACAGTCAGTTCGGTTGGAGACGCTTGATTCTCTTTAACTTCCTCTTTATCTTCGTTATCTCTAGGGTCAAGATCTTTAAGGAATTGGTAGTGGCGCCCGGGCCGGGACCCAGGCGCTAGTTGTCAATTATCAGTAAAACGGACGCAGAGAGATTCCTCTACGCCCTTCCCTTTTTCCTTCTTCTGTGCTTCATGCAATTCAGCAACATAACAGGCTCTTCCCGCTGCCTGATCTCCTTGAATGATTCCAATCCCATGGTCAGTTGGGAATTTCAAAGTCAAACACCACGGGGCAATGGCTGCCCTGAACTCAGCAAGGGCTGGTCGGCCCAAGAATGCATTATACGGTGAAGCGATGTCAAGAACAACGAATTACAGCAGTCGGACTCTCCTGCGTTCTCCAACCCCCAGTTCCACCGGCAGTTCCACTATCCCAGTGGGTATTGTAGCACTCCCATTGAAGCCGTGAACTCGGGATTGGCAGGGTTTCAAGTCTTTAGCTTCCATCTTCATTAAATCATAAGCTCGTTTAAATAAAATGTTTACAGAACTCCCACTGTCGACCAGGATCCTATTCATCCAAGCAGGACCAACCTGGGCAGATATGACTAGTGGGTCGATTGTTGGAGCTTCGATTTTCTCAGCATCTCGGCTTCTAAATATGATGTCATCGGACATTGTCTTTTGTTGTTTAGCCGGGGTTCCATCCTCACAATTACTGCAGCATTCGAAGCTCGCATGCCTGATAGAGCTAGCATACGACTCCATTTCCCTCCAGCTTCTGTCCGCTGGATGAGGACCACCACTTATGGTATTGATGACTAGCCTCCCGCCTGTACGAGCGGGTTCCTCTTGTCTTTCTTGGTCTTGCGCACGGTTTGGGTTTGATGGGCCCGCACCACCAGACTGCGGTGCCCGCACGAATTGATCTAACTTTCTCTCCCTGATCAACTTTTCTATGAGATCCTGCAAATGACGACAGTCATTAGTATTGTGGTCATAACTTTCATGAAACCTACAAAACTTTCCTGTCTGAATCTGCCTCTCTGATGACCGCTTCGGAGCGGGTTTCTTATACTATTCAGTGTTGCAAGTTTGTAGGTACACATTTTCCAGCGATGTGTTTAATGGTGTATAACTTTCGAACATCGGAGCCCTACGTCGTGGGCCTGGATTCGGATCTCTCTTCTTATTTTGACCATTGCTACCTCTTGGCTGAGTTTGTTTGTTCTGTATGTTTAATTGAAATTTTCCGGAATTTTTACCGGACTGTTTAACTGCTACATTGCTTTGTATTCCCTCACTTCCGGGCTTCGCATCGTCCTACTTCCTAGACTGTTTTGCGTCCTCTTGCCGTAAGAATTGAGCGGCTTTGGAATAGAAACGGTCCAACGATGCGGGTGGTTTTCCGGCTAACCAGTTTCCAAATTCGGAATCAGGATCAATTCCCTTTGTTAATGCCATTAAAATCGAGTTGTCGTTGGGATTACTAATCTCCACACATGCCCACGAGCTTGGGTAACACTGGACAGGGTGTTAACATCTTTGGGTCTAGCGACATGCATGCGAAATTGTTCAACAAATTTCTTAGCCAATTGGTCAAATGAAGAGATAGATCTTGGAGGTAATCTTGTAAACCACATTGTTGCAATTCCTTCTAGTGAGATGGGGAAGCTTCGACATTTCACTGCATCGTCGGCCCTTGCGGCGCTCATTGACCATTCATATTTCAATATGTGCTGATTGGGATTAGAATTTCCTTCGTACATAGGGAGAGTTGGCATTCTGAATCGCCGAGGAGGTTCAGAGTATAGTATCTCGTCCGTGAAAGGAGTATGACTTCGAGAAATCCCCCAATCGTCGTTGGTAAGACCTTGGCTTTCGCGGATCATCTGACGTATCATAGTCGAGATGTCTGCCATTGCTACGTTTTGAGCATGCTGAGCTAAGGTGTGGTCGGGTTCCACAGTGCGAGTTTGGACCGGGTGCTGTCGACGGTCCAAGTTTCGCCTCCTTGGCTCAGCATCTTCTGGGACGTATGGTTCAGAAGTACGTTCCTGCTGTTGATTACCTGAATCTGGAAGATGTCGGGTATCAACCCTTGTTTCTACTGTGGCAGCCGTGACATGATTGTCCGTAGTATATTGTGGAGTACGACCACCTCGTGCTGAGGGTCCAGCCTGGAAGCTGGTTGACGGTCCTGCCCTCAACTGTCCGACAGTCAGGGCGGGTTGATATCCGGTAACTTGAGCGTGACTTCCGTCCAATCGGGGACGGGTAGATCTATGATGATAATCAGATGAAGTAAAGCTTTCAGTGGATGATCGGGAGACATCATCCCATCTGGACCTTCTACGGCCTTGGCGGTTCAGTTGATTTGTTAATTCAATATTAGCACGCAACTGTTCGGCCAATTGTTGCCGACTTTGAGTTAGTTCCTGAAGCAACACATGGAATTCTTGTCTGGTGACTGCCCTAGACGGATCTGAATGAGCAGTGTTGTCTTGGTTGGATGGCTGCTGTTGAGCAGGATTCTGTCCATCCCTTCCTTCTTGTCCAGCAGCTGTAGAAGTGGTTCTTGTGCTAACCATTTTGAATGATAAATCCTTTTCCTAGACTTTATGCAAATCTGAATAGAATGGAAGGATTATGAATTAGAGATCTGGATCTTCCTCTTGGATTTGTGCAATCCGGTATCGATGGTAGATCCAAGGAGCAGGAGAAAAAAGCAGGTTTTTTCTCAGTGAAAGCACCAAAGTGTTTGTACCAAAAATGGGCACAACACTCTTCGGAAGTTTTTGAAGAGATAAAAGTGAAGAATGAAAATTAAAACTGTGGGTTATCTAACAAAAACTCCAAATAACAGAAAGTAAATTGCAAAGACAAGCGATTTAGAGTGGTTCGGCGTTTTGCCTACGTCCACTGTGAAGTTTGATGATTTTATTGCTCGATACTTGAAGATTACAATTCTTTATACTGTAATACAACTGAATTTAAATGCTAAGTGTCAATCTAAAGCAGCGGTGGTGTTCTGGAGTAAATCTGGCAGAATCTGGACGCTCTTTAGTACTTAGAATTCTCCGACCCCTTTTCTGAATGACCAGGGGCTCTATTTATAGGTGTAGGAGGCTGATATTTCGCCTAAAATTCGGGGAGACCGCTTTTGGCATGTGAGGGAGCCCACATGGCCGAAATCTGGAGATCTGGGCCCGCTTTGGGATCGATTCAACCCTTGGTTCGAATCGATCAAGAAATCATCCAATCGAGCTGAAATTTGGTGTGAACATTCTTCATCATGTTCTTAAGCTTCTGTGAAAATTTCATGGCATTTGAACTTGTAGAACTCGAGTTATGATCGATTCAAGTTGAAGATTTTCGCTTTCTGGAGTCGTTCGAATCGATTCCCCTTCACGTGAAGACAACGGCGTGGTGCGCATACTTCGGGTCAACCCTCTTTTACCCTCGAGTTTTACTGAGTCGTACCCGAGGTATTAGTTGCGTGGACATTGTGGATTCGAAGTTATCGATTCGAAGACGTGCTTCCTTCGAATCGATTGGACCAACGTTAGTTCGAATCGATCAGGGTATGCCACTTTTGATCGATTCGAACTTACTTCAACAGGGTGGACTCGAAGGCAGTTTATCGGATGGAGTCAAAGCGACTAGCCTTTGCGGATTCGAAGGAAGGGATGCTCAATGGATTCGAACTATCGGGTTCGCTTGATGGAGTCGAAGCAATTCTCCTTTGATCGATTCGAACCAGCCTTTTCCTCATGGATTCGAGGCAATGCTTGTCTGATGGATTCGAACATAGGCTTCGCCTATGGATTCGAACTAAGGATGGTCTACTCCATCTTTTGTCGATGATAGCATGAGCATACGAACTCGGATTGACTTGAAACTTGGATCGTTGGTTTCCATGGCTTTGCTTGACGTGCCTTATCAATTGTAGCCCGATCCGGACTCGAACAAATTTCGTCGATATCCATAGCGATCCTTGCGCGTAACCGATTTCCGAGACGATCTATCACCGGTCTCTAGTCAAGTCCTTGGTGTCACGGCCTTGCCAAAAGGCGGGATAACAGAGGGTTTTCCCCACACCCTTTCCTTTTTCCTTCTTTCTTGACTCACGCAATTCTGCGATGTAGCATTTTCGGGCGGTGCTTTGGTTTTCTTTCATAATTCCAACTCCATGCTCTGTAGGGAACTTCATTGTAAGGCACCATTGGGCCAATGCTATTCTGAAGTCGGCTGATGCGGGCCATCCTAAGAATTCATTGTATGCTGATATTTCATCCACGATCAAAAAAGTCTGAATGAGGGTGACCCTTCGCTCACCCTCTCCAAGCACCACAGGTAGGTCAATTATTCCCACCGATTGTTTGGGTTCACTAGTAAACCCCTGAATCTTTTTTCAGCACGTGGATACGCTTTTCATGACAATCTTCATTTGATTGGAAGTAAGTTTGAAAAGTACGTTAACTGAACTGCCGTTGTCAACCAGCACTCGTCAGACTATAGCAAGCCCGATTCCTACTCTCAATACCATTGGGTCAAGAGTTGGAGCTTCAATCCTTTGGTGTCTCGACTGTGGAACACTATGTCATCACTTAAAACTTTTTGTAGCTTGACTGGAGTTTCATCATCTATTGCTAAACACAATTCCTTCGGGGCATGCTTTAATGAACTCACATATTGCTCCATTTCTCCCCAACTTCTTTGCACAGGATGTGGCCCCTCAGATATTGTTCCAATAATAAGCCTCTGGTCAGTTCGTTTTGACCCCTCTTCACTAGTTCCAGCTTGATTTCTTTGCTCTCTAGGAGGTTGAGGGGTCGTAGGTTGATTGGGTTTTTATGGCTTTTCCACATATTCTTAAAGCTTATTTTTTCGAATCAGCTCCTCATTGAGATTCTTTAGGTGGTGGCATTCGTTCGTATTGTGACCGTGTGTCTCATGGAAATGACATAATTTCCCTGAGCACTTTTGTTGCTCAGTTGCTTCTTTCTTGGGGGTTTCTTATATTCTTCAGTCTCTTGGGTTGCGAGATAAATATTCTCTGGAGTGTTATTTCGAGAGGTATAGTCTTCTTGTCTAAATTCTTTAAATCATTTGTTGCCCCACTGTTGTTTCTTTTGTCAGAGTTTTGGTTTATCCTCTTCTAATTCCCGTTCTTTCCCGTGACTCCTTGAGAAATCCCAATAGTGTATGTGTGTTTTGATTTATCGTCACCACATCTTGTCCGGTGTTCATCTGTTATACACTAGCAGACTTTCTTTCCATCTCCCGTGCTTCCTCCAACCTCAACTATTACCTTGCTTTACGATTGAAGTCATTCGTGGTGGTAGGTTGCTTCATTTTAATCCATTTTCCAAACTCCTTTTTCGAGTAGATAGCGCAGACTAACGCCATAGAAACCATATCCTTATTGGGCTTGCTTACTTCCATTACGGCGGTATTGAACTGGTTCATGAAAGATTTCAGCGATTCGTTGTTCCCCTGGACCAACTTGGATAGGGACATGACATCCTTTGGTTGTGCGGTATGAAGCCTGAACTGGTCAAGGAGTTTCATTGCAAGTTTGTCAAAAGTAGAGATAGATCTCAAGGGGAGTCGGGTGAACCACATAGACGCATCGCATTCTAGAAAGATAGGGAAACATCGGCATTGGACGACTTCTGGAGCATTGGCTCCGTCCATATACCAGCTATACTTGTACAGATGGGGTTTGGGTCCTTCGTACCATCGTAGGAGGGGATAGCTGGCATAGTGAATTTCTCAGGGTATTTTTCATTCAAGATTTCATCGGTAAAGAGGGTCTAATTTGGGGCAGATCCCCACTCATCATCTTTTCGGCTCTTACTCTCATCCATCAGCCGTTTGACCATGTCTACTGTAGTACTATGTATGCTTCCGATGTTCGATAGTCCTGGGGATAGAAATCAGTCGCTACACAAAGTGTTTGGCTTTGCAAACAGTCTTGGCGCATGGGTTGAAGCCTAGGCTCTCCTGTCTTCAGGAGAGCCACTCCCGTGGAACCCCGTTGGCTCATAGTTGGCCTGACTGG
Organism: Allium fistulosum; assembly: GCA_030737815.1. Classification (NCBI taxonomy): domain Eukaryota; kingdom Viridiplantae; phylum Streptophyta; class Magnoliopsida; order Asparagales; family Amaryllidaceae; genus Allium; species Allium fistulosum. The sequence continues at coordinate 796,953,923 of CM060908.1, forward strand.
GGCAGTTTTGACGTTTCTTGCATCGTCGAACGCATTGGCGTTTCTTTCATTTGATTGCCTTGCTCTCTATCTTTTGAGTCGGAGAGATTCACAGCTATATCTTCCTGTGGGGTTTTTGCCCCCTGATACAAATTCAAGATTGGTTGCCTGGCGGTAGGTGGAGTATTCTCATTTTCTTCCACATTACATCCTATTGTTACCCTTCTTTGTGGCTGCTTTCCATTCCTTCTGAGCAAGCCGAAAACAGAGGAATTCTCTTCTTTTACAGTAGACACTGGTTCAGTGAAAGCACCAAAATGTTAACCCAAAAAATGGATCAACACTTTGATTTGAGTTTGAAAGCACCGGCCCTGTTATGACAGAGCAATATCACAAATAACAGATATAGATAAAGACCAGTAAAAGAAAGAAGGCAGAGAATTTTTATAGTGGTTCGACTGTTAATAAAGCCTACATCCACTTTATAGTTTTTTAGCAAAGCCAGCCGACTTTATAGTGGGTTGTGCCACTGTATATATATGAAGAAAAGGTGTTCTGCACATGCACATGAACAACTATATCATTTTATAGTGGCCATTCCACTTAGAGTACATAATAGGTGAGAAGAAAATGTGATTCTGCAGCTATAAAATGACCTAATGAAACATCGGTTCCTCCTTCCAAGAGGAGGAAGAATCACTTCCAGCAAGACCTAACACATGCAAATAATCTGCAAAATAGGACACAATATCCAATACAAAACCTGGGTGATCCCTATAGTATAAATATCTCTTATCCCAGCTATCATCATGGAGAAGAGATCTATTCCGATTACCACGTGCTCCATCCATCGTGAGAATAAGGCCACCATCATCTATAGAGTAATGCAAATGCCTATATTCACCATCATCATCACTAACAAAAGTATGGAAATCATGTCTAGCCGGGTCACATCTCATGTTGGACTGTACATGGATCCAAGCCATCTCAGCAGAGTGCCACACAATGCAAGGATCTCTAGGATCTGAAATATCAGAAGGAACAGGGGAATCCATAAGAGCGTCAGAGAGAGGAGGAACAATAGGAGGCACCGAAGGCTCAATAAGAGGGATAGAGGGTGCCACAGAAGGAGGAACATCGCGCACTTTCGAGATCCATTTCATTTTTGGGGGCCTAGAAAGAGGGGTCTGTACCGAGAGAGGACCAACAAATGACAAATGAGAGCATGCAGCTGATGTATGACCAAAAGACTAGCAGGACGTACATATGTTTGGCTTCCAACCATAACGTACTACAATCTTTGTTACTTGATCCTCAGTCACTCTAACTTTGGTAGTATCTGGTAAAGGCTTATCCAGGGAAATCTCAATCAAATATTCTGCATAGACTAGTTTTACCCTAGCTATGGTGTTAGCATCAAAAAATTTTACTTTACCTACCGCACTAGCTAGCCATCTTAGACCTAACATAGGTTGCAAAACGGAGGGAATATGAGAGAAGTAAGTCTAAAAAGGAATAGATAGAACCTGCTCTCTGGCACAGTCAATAGATGGACACTAAGGAGTGACTATAAAAGGCTTGCCTCTGATAAAAATAGGACATTTACATAGAATTCGTAGACACTCCTCAGGCCTTGAGAACTTGAAGAAGAACATAGAGTTGTCAATGTGGACTAGGAGGCTACTCTTTGGTTGCCAAGCTTTGAAGCAATGATCCTTAACCACTAGATAAGGTGGGTTACTGTCCAAAAAGAACCCAACAAGATAGTCCGACCAATAGTCAATACCTGCTTGAATTACCTTTAGAGGGGGGATCAAAACCTCGTCTTTGTTAACTATTTCAAAAGAACGAGGCACAAAATCACCCGCATTTTTTGGCAATGTAGATATAAAGAGTACCATTTAAAGCCTTTTTTAGCTCATTAGACTGGTGAGTTATTGTAAGAGGGAAACTATCCTAAGATGGAGCAGCGGCTAAATTCATATTAGTAGAAACTTCAAGAGGTAGCTGTTGTTGATGAGTAGGAGACATATTTGAACAGTTTAGAGCAAAGACTGGCTCATTGTTACCCACTTCCTTTATTACCATCCTAAAGCTATCAAATGCTGAGCTAATAGTATCAAATGATCCAATACTTAATTCGACAGGCCCGGATTCCAGTCCAACAGTACTTGGTGCATTTTCGTGACTATCTATAACCATAGTAGATGCATTCATATATTTATTCACATCCTAACAATTATCCGCGGCCTCAAAGACTTCAAATACAACAGTTTTAAAATTCAAATCAGCTGAGATTTTATCACTAACATCACAACATAGGTCATCACAACTAGCATTACCCAGGACATCACTAATCCATGCTGTGTCAGCATGATGTAGGATTATAGATATGGTAGAGGATGAAGAAGGGTTTGTAATACCTGAAATTAGACCTATAGACGTAGAAAGATTTTGACAATCAAAAGCTAGGGCTTGCATCGAACTCAACATTTCAAGCGAGTCAGTATGACCATCACAGGCAGTTAGATTCAGAGATATAATTCCAATTCCAGATGCGGCAGCAACATCGAGAGCGGAGCATTTGTACACACGACCAGATCTAGTAATCGAACGATTTGCGATGGAGGAATTGAATCTCATTTGGCCTTTGCGATTCTTTTCCATAGACAAAGTTGGGGTGAGAAAAATAAGGGAATGAGGTGAAGCAGAACTGATGAGAGAGAGAGAGATTGGTGGATCGACGATGGGAATGAAAAGATTCAGAAGGGGAACGCAAAAAGAAATCACTTTTTAGAAGAAGAAGTCACCATGATTCATTTACGCCATGATACAACCACTTTATGGTTTTATTATAGATTGATTGCTGTAAAAAAAGAGATATTTAATTACAATGCTTTGATTATCTTGAAGTAAGTTGAATCCTCGGAGTTGGAATCCACTGGAGAATCACAGTGAATTCCTTTGGAGATTATTATAAGGGAGGTAGAGAGTGAGGAATAGTTTCAGCAGAGCTTCAACAACCATCTCGATGTGGATCCCATTTGTGTTGCAGGAGGATGGCACTTATATGGATCAGAGAGCTTCTGGGCTAAGCCACTTCATCAACTGCTTGTAGGTAGGTAGGGAACGACCCAGGGGGTTTAGCTCGCAATCCGAGCCAAAGCCATGGGTCGTTGGCGACCTATGGTCTATGGGTCACTGGCGACCCATGTTCTTGGATTGTTTACGAGCTAGTGACTTAACCTCTTTTTCAATGCATCTTTAATTAGCCTGTTGTAGAATCAAAAAGATGTATGGGTCGATGGTGATCCAAGCACTTGGGGTTTTTTTGGAGTTTGGAGTTTGAGATGTTTCCATTGTCTTTTGTCGTTGTTGTTCCATTTTGATGACAATTTACCAACTACTTGTTTTCAGCTGTTGATTGGGGTGAAAAAATGTTGGTCCTTTGGTTTAATCAATCTCAGTTATTGTCTCAATAATATAGCTTGGCTCTTGTTAATCCCTTATTTTAGTTTTTCTAGTTAGTTCTGAACCATTCTAATAACACGAGATTGTTGTATCTCCTGCTGATTCCTGCTGGGTTAAAAACCCAGATAACAAAGTTCGAGTTTGAGTTCTCGAAGGAAGAGTATCATCTAGATAGAAAATTAGACCAAGTTCAGCGCATTAGGGAAGTATAAAATGTAATATTAAGAAGGTTTGAGAGTTTGAGCCTCCTTAGGTATCTCAGTTTGAGCCTCTTTCGGTTTTCCGGAGCCTTGTCCAAATGTACTGCTTCAGGACTTGGATCAATATTTACATGCCCCATCTCATCTATGAAAACGAGGGTGAAGTCACCTGGAAATTTGGACCTCTTATCTTGAGAAGGAAAAGGAGCGTTAATAAGAGCATCATTGCTCGTTTCTTCTTCATCTAACTGTTCAATAGCTTGAGCAACCGAGTCTTTAAAGGAGGCAGGTTTTATTGATTGAACTACATCTTTTTTTCTCTTTTTATAAGCATTATCCTTAACCCTTGTTTCCTTGAGAGCCACAGCAAGGGTAGACAAGCCTAAAGAGAAAGGAAAGATAGTAAACCAGTAACCTTAGTAATTTAGTTTAGGGCTGTATTAAAGCTTACCGGTAATATAAGGTTGAACTAGAGAGTTAGAAGCGAATAGTTCTAATTTACCCCTCATCAAAAACTTTTTCCACGAGAATTGAATTTAACCATCGATGGCTCTCTCAATACATTATGGTGATCAAGGATAATAGAATGCCAAAGAAGCTTCGATGGAGTTAGGAGTATGAGCCTATTTCCTCTACTCTCGGCTGTTTGGATTAGAGAGTACATAATTCTTTGGTCATCAGAGTTTAGATTTTTAGGGGCATAGTCTGAAAGAAAAATACCCATTAGCAAAGAAAAATAAATCAACATGGATAAGCATGGAAAAGAAATTAAGTAGCAGTAGAGAATATTCCCCTGATACCGAAGAAACATTTGACGAAGAAAAACTAAGTTTCCCATGTCCTGCTTTGTTAACTCATTTAGAAATCAAGCTTTTCAAATGAGGGTGATTTCGGTATAGCTGATGGTCTGGTTGTTCACCCACTTTAGCAGGACCAACTATATAATGAAGAATTTTAGGATTAAGAGACAAAAGCCCATCTTCTCGAGCTAAGACCTCAAAATAGGTCAAGTATGTATAGGAATTTGGTATGAACGGGATCGATGCAATATCCATATGTGTCAAATACCTTAAGAGAAATCCAAGGAAGGGAAGGTAGCTGGTGTGCCAGATATGAAGGAAAAATATCCCTAAGGCGGGTGGTAAATGTAGTCTGAAGAGCTTATGGAAATGGCTTTAACCTCGGTGATACCAAAATGTTTAAGAATGGAATCTACCTCAGCCTGGGTGGTGATATATGATGGATTTGCAATAGTATCTCCCTTCTTGCTATCCGAAGGGAAAGGTTTTTGCCACTCTTCTTAGTAGGCTTCTTATTGGATTGTTTACTCTCCATTGTCCTACCAGGTGATATTATTCTACACTTAAGAATAATCGTAATCATATTGTCTAAATATCTTTTAGATGAAAAGTAAAAAGTTTAGTTGTCTGAGTAATCCATTTATTCTTGAAATAACAAAGTATGTTACAATCACGAGATAATGATTCTTAAACGTCACATATTGAGTTTGATTAAGAACTAAAGTTTCAATTCTGATAGGAGAAATTCATGAAGGGGAATTATACATAAATTAAAAGAAAATAAATATATGACATCAATGAGTTCACGTTGGTAGCGTCGTAAAACTTAAGCTAGAGCACTAACAAGTCCCATAACCATAAATAACGCCAAAATCATAGGGTCAGCGACATTGATAGATAACAGCGACACAAATTGGAAACATGATAATTAGTTAAAAAAATTTATAACATGACAAAAACAATGGTGGCGAGAGTGTCGATGCCATATAAGGCTCCACTTATAATGTTAAAAATGATTAAGAAAAAGTAAAGAAAAACAGAAAGGCTATGGCCATTAAACTATGTTTGAAGACAAATGTCGATAAGAATATTAATAAGAATGTCGACGAGTTAAACCATAATGCTTATTGTCGATGACTTCTAAGTTTTCAATTAAGAGTAGCCACACTTCGACTTAGTCAATGATGAAAGTCTAGTGGATTGTATACTATCTAACTTGTGTATGCAAGTATATAAGTCAATGCAATATTAGACAATAAATAGTAAAATATAAAAGGCGTGCAAACTAGAGTTTTTATACTGGTTCGGACCTCCCATCCTATGTCCAGTTTCGAAGCTCCCCTTCGGTATTTCCTTTAAACAAACTACCCTTACTCTGTCTAGGCTTAATACAAAAGTGTCTTTGACAATCTTGTGGTCCAATAACACTGTTTTTGACTTGTAGTACAAATCTTCCTATGATCTCATTTGAGTATATGAATGTGATTGAATTGAGTTGTAGGAAGTGATTTAGCCAAAAGGTTATAATAGATGGAGAGTAAGTAAATAGTGTATATGCAAGGGAGTGCTTTGAAATCAAGAGAGTAAATAAATAGATCAAATCAAGTTAGGTAAGTGATTTCTACTTCTCAATCAAGATGCTATTTATAGAACCGGAGAGGAGCAGATGAAGAGTTGTTATTCTTAGAAGAAATCTTTTCGTTTTAATGGCTGCAACTCTTCATGAAAGATGATTTCCTTTAGTTTCAAAAAGAGTGTCTTTTCGAATCTGATAGTTTTGCCATGACAGACGTTTGTGATATAATGACAGACGTCTGTGACTAGTTTTAATTTTTAATCCGAGACTTGTCACATACGTCTGTGAGTATACCTCAGACGTCTACGAGGTGAAAAAGCAGTTTTCCACTTGATTTTGATGTATATAAAATTGTGTGTGATCATATATGCATATATACTCAAGGAGAGCTTAACAATATTTCATCTAGGACTCTTTTATAGTAGAATAACCTTAGTATGGTCAATGAATCTTTGTTTCTCTTTGAGTCTCAATGATCATGGTGTCTGCTTGTAGTACAGACCTTTAATCTTGATAAAATCTATATATGTATATGATTGTATAGTTGTTATCATTGAAACATAAGTTGGAGGTTCTAACAATCTCCCTCTTTTTGATGATGACAACTATACAATCACAAATCAAATATACATTCAAATATTAACTATATAATTAGATATCAAAAATATAATGGAAGTATTATCATATTTGTATATGTTTTGTCTCCCCCGATGTATATGCTTCTTCCTCTATGTACATGCATAGATTTCTCCCCCATTACTATTATCAAAATGGAGGGGAACGGTAAGCGATATAGATATATTAAATAATCATAGCATGTTATCATCAAATGTTAATGTTCAACATAAAATGAAAAATAAAAGTTTTTAAAATAGGAAAGCAAATAAGCATAAGAGTTACAAAATAATAGAAAATAAAGTCTAATTATATTGATTGTGTGATTATGATAATCCTCCGTAATTTCATAATACCCCCAATAAGAAGATGGATCTGCCCATATGTACCTGGCCATTGCATTTGATCGTTGTACTCTCCATCTTTGTGAACAGAAAGGCCTTGAAATGCCATATATGGTTGTTGAAAATGTGGAGTATCGGACACGTACATCTCATCACTGTCTTCTTCCTCTTCCTCAGGTTATACATTAATAAGAGTCTTCCCTCGAGTACCTCGATCATGTGATGTACCTTCGAGAAAGGGTTGAGCATGATAAACTATTGTTTGAACCCGAGGTGGAGGCATTGGGGAAGGCGAAGAAGATGATCGTGATGAAGATCGGCCACGTACCTTGCGCATTACTTTCCATAAAGTGGAGACCACTTTGTCCAATGTCTTCTCCATATTTGTCATCCTAGTGGAGAAAGAACGTTCCAATCCCATCATCTTTCTATTTAAAGCTCGCCGATTGGCCGTGATTATTCTTTGATTTTTGATGGCCAAATCAGAAAGAGATTTGTCCGACGTGAGTTCAAGACGAGCTTCTTGTATGTCAGAGCTGGAATAATATTCGGTATGATGACTGGACGAAGGTGGTTGTTGGGAATATGAGGGGAGTAGGTTCGCTAAGGTGCATTAGTTGGAGGAGGAACATGATGTCCTTGTTCTTGTTGTTGCCGAGTCCATTGGCAGAAGGCAATGATACAAGGTGGACTCTTTGGAACATGCATTAGTGAAAGATATCGTGGTCCGCTATCTTTGGTTGGAATTTCTTCGTATTGTGAGATATATGAAGGAACTCCAAGATTTTGCAAGATGCGCATTATATATGGAGCATAAACAATGGAAAGTCGATGCGTAGACCAAAATCCTTTAATTTGGTCATGAATAAATTTTGCCCAGATTAACCCTTAGGCAAGCACATATGGCATACAAAGCTCTATGATCATTGGGATAAATTTGTTAATGACCACCCAGACGAGGAATGATGGTATTAATTATCATAGGATTTAATAGTATAGCCCATGGTCAAAGATAAATGGATTTCCATTGTGGCATTCTATCCTACCATTATAGGTTACTTTGTCCCTAGGTAGCAGATTGTGATCTGGGTTAAATCCATCCCCTTATAGGAACATCCTAAAATACGGCCAATGCTATACACATCAATTTTAACTTCTTTCCCATAAACACTTGACCATAACCAACTCTCATCATTCTCTCAGTTCCAAATCTATGACTATATAGATTTGAGTAGAATAGGTAAATAGCAAGAGGATCATTGATTACCTTATTTGCATCATTGCTAATTAAATTGCAGCAGCTGGCATCCGTTGTAATTCCAAAAATTTCATACTCCATAAATTGGCAAGGCGATAAAAAGGTCCGTAGTGAATCTTCTTTTGGGTAAGAGCCTCAAATCATCTAATTGCATTGGGATTATTTCGAAGCCATTGGGTAATATGAGCTTGTGTAACCGGTGCTTGAGCGGAGGAAGACGATTGGCCTTGCTTTTGCTTTTTGGAGACAAAAACCTTCTTGGGAGCCATTGATTTGAAAATTTGGAAGTTTTGAAAGATAGGGTTTTAGAAATCAGAAGTTGGAATGGAGGTATGGCGAAAAGAGGCGTAAATTTCTTTATATAGGGCTACTGGTTGAGTAAAGAAATACACCTGTGAAGAAGGCATAGACGTCCATGACTTCAGTAATTTTAAGGCCAAGAGTTTGGACAGACGTTTTTGTTGGACCCAAGGACGTTTATGGGTAAAAACCTAAACAGAGTGTACTCATAGACGTCTGTGATGTATCTGCATACGTCTGTGACTACAAGGAAACTTTTTCCAAAGCGTTGATTGACGTCTATGGTCTATTCATAGATGTAATACCCAATATTTTTAGTAACATTATTTAGGATATTTAATTAGTTAAATAAAATAATGTAAGATGATTAATAGATTGAGATTTGTGATTAATAGGGGTAGCCGTGCCATGATAATGAGTAAATCAAAATGAAATAACATGAATAAAATGTGTTAGGAAATAAATAAGGGGTAAAATGGGAAAATACACATTCTGATACCCTAAACCCTTAGCCGTGAATCCTCACTTCATTTCATTTGCAAAACTAAAACTAAGAAGAGGCTGACCACCATTTTCAAGAGCAAAGGAAAGAAAGATAAAAGGGAAGCTTAATCAACATCAAATTCATTCAAATCTCACATCTTTAATCACTAAGCAAAGGTGAATAATTACTACATCTCATATTCTTATGGTTTTCGGTTTTATGAACGAGTCCAAAGTACTTTGCATGATAATGCCATGTTTTGGAATGATTAAATGTTTATATATGCTTGTTGATGATTTATGCATGTTCATATTGATTTTTATGATATGCTTTGATATGAAAACCCTATTAATGACATTAAAATACCTTGAGAATTTAAATGTAGATCAGAAATGATATTTTGGAGATAGGTTTAAATTTTTATAATTTTTCGAATTATTGTGGATTTTATATAGATTTTCTAGTGGAGAAAATGAATACTCGGATTATAAATTATTTACGGCTTAATAATTAATTATTTGGATCTAAAATTTATATATGTTAGAAAACATGTTGAACTTAATCTTTTGGAATTTTTGTAGAATTTTCCTAAGCGTTTTAATGAATGTATAAAATTATTTGCGGTATGGGACTTAAATGTATTATATATTTATAAAAGAAGAAGGGGTATTTTATAAAATAAAATTATTGTTTATTTCTAAAATCTTGGCAGCACTTCTGAAAAATAAATTTAGAAACCAATGGAAATTTGACAAACATAGCAGGTTAGTCAAAAAGTATTTCTCTTTTAAGTTAAAGACAAAATTTACTTGTTTTTAGTCTGTTTCGCCAGTTTCAGCTCCAGGGGTTTCGCCCTAGACATTCTGCTTCCATTACTTTCAAAACCAACATGCATGGTATCAATAGTATATAGCGAATTGGAAAAAGGCGGAAGGTACAGAGTCGAAACGTATGGTTCCGATATGGTTAAAGCATGCCTTCGTTTTGAAATAAAGTTGCGTCTGCTTTGCTTTCGACTTGGTTAGCTATCAACCAGATTAAACTATTTTAAGGAAATGGTTTCGAATGGGTTGCGCTCTTTTGTTTTAAGTAATGCTTTCGAAGGGGGTCAAAACCCCAAGCCGCCGCTTTTCTATCTTTCTACTACAACAGTTTCGAAAGGTATACCTTTCTTTTAAAACTTAGCCACTTCTCCAATGCTTTTAGAAGGTTGGTTTCGATACCACCACTTCTTTACTTAGGAATAGCTTACGAAAGGAATGGTTTTGAATTTATTGGGGTTTTGATCCTTTTGCTTAACTTGAAAGCGTAATCCAAATGGTTTCGACCGAAACGATTTTCAAAGGGTTTCTGAAAAGTAAACTTTGAATGGTTTCGAAAGATTTCCACATGATTCAAAGTGAACCCAAAAGGCTTTCGAAAGGTTGAATGTTTTATTACTTTCGAAAGGTTTTTAAATGGAGATTTCGACGTAGTGGTTCCCCTTGGTTTCAAAAGGAAGGTTTTCCAATGGTTTCAAAAGGTCTAAGAGGGAAGATTTTCCAATGTATTCGAAAGGCAGGTTTAAATTTTTTAAAAGGAAAAGATGTCTAAGGTTTTAAAGCCTTCGAAAGTTAGGTTTTCCAATGTTTTCGAAAGGTTTCTATGAATGGTTTCGAAAGGAAGATTTTGGCCTTTCGGCCTAGGTTGAATAAAGGGTTTACTTGGTTTTGAAAGTGATACTTTCAATAGATTCAAAAGGGGTACTTTCAATGGTTAAAATATTTTCATCAACATGGGTTTGAGAAAAGTGTGTGTGTGTATATGTGTATATATATAACATGGCAATGTGATTTTGAGTAAAGCATAGAGTATATGTATTTTCCTTGTAAGTTGATTTAAATATTTTGAATCATTTTCAAACGGTTTTCAAAGAAAATTTAAGGAAAGATATCCCTAAGTAAAATGACTCCGATATTAGAATACCAGATTAGATTGGTATAGGGTCGCGTCCTATACATTAGCTATTAGCCCCAGCTAATTTAGTCCAAAATTCCAGTGTGTAGGAATTTGTCACAGGTAAGACTAAAATTATGGTTACACATAGAAAGGAATATATATTTGTATATAGATAGGTTATTGGTGAGCACTCAAAACCATTAGGATCAGGTGACCCTAGGAGATGTTAAGTTAGGAACAGACCGTCCAGAAGAGAAGTGTTTACCAAATAGTTAAGGACAGATTGTTCAGAAAAGAATTGTCTAACAAATGTTAGACTATTTTGTTTATGTTGTCTGTAGGCCAGAGTCGGCCAAAGTTTAGTAGTTAACCAAACAAAACTACAATCTTCGGATAGATATTCCATTTATTACATGATATGTATGTTTACATTATAATGCTTTATAGTTTTAACCAGTATTGGTAGCAGAAAAAGATTTGCAAAAGACATGTTTTAAAACGATATTAGTGAGAAGAAACCCATTCCGCTAAGTGGCATGGTCTCACTTAATATCAAATAACCGAGATGTATAGTATTATTCACACCAGGTTTCATGTCTGACTCGAAGTTTATGTTTCCCTTTAAACTCTCAAGTGCTCAAAATTAATATGAGTAGTTTGAGAGTTGAGGTTTTTCAGGTACCTAATTAGATGAATAAAGCTTCCGGGGACGTGAAGGAGGCATAATAGCTATATAGGGTTCTCTTTATTTGATTCCGCTATGTCGTTGTAATGGCAAAGTTGTTATATCGTCTATATATACTCTGATCAACCAAGGGGGCATCATCATATGCCAATCTTGGCGTTATGTAATAATTATATTTGATCTTTACCTAGAAAATGTTATGAGATTGTGTAATTTGAATATGGAGCATGTGCTTTAAAATGTATTGAAAAATATCGTTTTGAAATTTGTGATTTTTTTTCATGTTCACGTGCTTCTAATATTATGGATACCATTAACATTCCGTATTTGGTCATCGGAAGTAAATACTATGGATGACTGCAGCATCTATAGTGCTTAGCTTCGGCCCTCTAGATAGAGGATGTTACAACTTGGTGTCCAGAGCATAGGTTTATGAAAAACTTAAAATAAAAAGATTTTTGAAAGCATAATCCTATGTAATTAGAGTAAGATTGGGGTATGGGATAACGCTATAGTAACGTACTTGTATTTACTTTATATAAGTGTACCTTATATATTTCTAGTTTCCTTGTCTTTTTAGGTTATTGTTTTGTATCTCATGAGGGTTGAATACAGATATGGATGCTAGAAGAGGCAAAGTTAACCTAGGAGGGGACAACACCACCACCAATGGAAATGCCCGACCAAATACGAGGAGGACCAAAGTCAAGCTCAAGCTGAAACTGTTGGTGATGGAGTTCTACTAGTAGATATGGGGGCTATGTATCAGTTATTCATAAACATGATGCAAGAAGGGATTGCCCCTGGGATCGTTAGAGGAAACGCTGAAGAAGTAGCTCAGGAAGTTCTAGTAGTAAATCACTATGCTAATTTGAGTAGAGACTATGCCAGGCTTAGGGGGAAGCCATTTATCGGGACTGAAGATGCTATATAAGTAGAAAACTAGTTATTGCACTGTGAGAGGATTTTTCCTGACTTGGGGCTCAATGATAAGCAGAAGAGATGGCTTGCTTCGAGGTAGCTTCAAGGGGCAACCTTATTTTGGTGGAATAATGTGACTGTAGGTGTAGATGAAGAGAAGATGACATGTGCAGAGTTTAAAAGAAGGTTTCAGGAGAGATTCATGTCGGTGATGGCACAATCTTTTTTTATCTGAAAATTTGCTAAGCTAGAGCAAGGAGAAATGTCATTTCTGGAGTATGCTAGTAGGTACGAAGAGTTGGCCATATATAGTTATGTTACTGTTGACACATTAATGAAGAGGAATGCGAAGTTTATTAGAGGTTTGAAGCTGGAGTTGGGAAGGGCTATTTTACCTCATATTAAAGACCCTTATGATGTGGTTGTGGAGATGTCCTTGAGACATGAAGAGATGCTTGCTTGTCAGGAAAAGAATAAGGCTAAGGAAGTCCAGATGGGACAGACTCAAAAGAGGAATTTTTCCACAAGAAAGGCGCTCAGAAAGGTGAGGCGGCAAAGAAAGGAAAGTCTGAAGTGGTTTGCTATAAGTGTGACAAGAAGGGTCATTATGCTCACGAGTGCCAGACAGACAAAGGGAAGAAGGCTGCAGACAAGAAGAATGCGAAGTGCTTTAACTGTGATGAAGTAGGGCACAAGTGTCCAAAGCAAGTCAGCGCGGACAAGGGGAAGGTTTTTGCTGTTGGATCATTTGCTAAGCTAACTATAGCTGCTAAAGGGAAGGCTGTGATGGAAGGTACGTTTCTGATTTAGAGCATACCAGTTAGGATACTATTTGATACCGATGCATCACATTCATTTATATCCCAGTGTATGGTTGATAGGTTATGCTTAGAAACCACATACCTTGTTACTTCCTTAAGGGTTACAAATCCAATAGGAGGCTATGCAACTCTAGGGATGGGATGTGTAACAACCTGCATATTTTACGATTTTTGTATTTAAATGTATTATTTAAATATATCATCGTTAATCGGAATAAAGTCCAAAATGTGACTTTTTGTAAACAGTCAAATATGGACTCGAGACCACTTCCATTAAGTTCAAAACGACGTTTACAATTTGTTTGAGTATGAACATCGATATGTTTGAATTTGGTTAGGATTTTGGTATTTTGTTTGGGCTTTGGATTGTATTCTAGCCCACTAACCCAATAAGAGAACCCAAACTCCTCTACCAAGTACCCTAACTCCACTCCTCTTCATTCATTTCATTTCTAATTTCCTAACACTCTCAAGCCCTAAAGAAAAATGGGGGAAAAGATGGAAAATCAAAATTCCTAAGCCCTAGATTCTTAGGAAATTCAAATTCAAGTTCTAGAAATCAAAGAGAAGCTTAGGTAAGCATCCTCTTTATCTTCTCCATATCAATCTCTCTTCAATTTTCAGAATTTCCTATAACCTAACTTAGGAAATCTTTGCATGTGATAATAGATTGAAGATTCTAGAGGTGTTGTTGAAGAGAAATCAATCTTAGCTTGTTTTAGAGCTTCTCATTTCTATATTTGGGTTTAAAGGTGAGTTCTTGAACTCACATCTATGTCTATAGCTTTCTTTGTTGTTAGGTATGAATTCCTAACATCTATTTCATGTCCACTTGCTTTTGATTTGAATTAGTTTGATGAATTTTTCAGTTTTGGGTAATTTGAAGTCAAAATCTATGAAAATTCTATTATAGATGCTTGGACATGTTGTTTGGAGTGTATTGAAGAGCCTGTAGGGCTGGGTTGTCTATTGGCATAAATCCCTAACCTCTGTTGCTCGTCTGATCGCTTCTGAACCGATTTGGCCATTATTGGCCTAGGCAAAATTATGCCCTGAGCTTCAGCTCAGACATCTGGTATAACACTCAAATGTCTGGGTAGTCGGAATAAAAATTCCAGACTTACGGCTCAGACGTTTGAGTTTATTTCCCAGATGTCTGGGCGATCTGGAAGAAAATTCCAGACCTTCAGCTCAGACGTTTGGGAAACCACCAGACGTCTGGAGCTGTTAAATTCACGGAAATTGCCTATTTTGAGTGGATTTCCATTTTAATCGATTTTTGTTGATCTGGTTAGTTGTTGTCATTTATTACCGGCTTTGATGACTTCTTTTCTGGATTTTTGGGAATATCCATTTGATGGATTTAATATCGATTTTCATGGTTTTAATTCACGTCGTTGAATGTGGATTTTTGGTGATAGATTTTTTTTACTATTAGATCTGTGATTCGCCACTTTAAAATACAAAGGTTTCTATACTAGTAGTAAATACTAAAACTCTTTCGCAAAAATGCTTTCAACATTGTTCTTAATACAAAGCTCGATTTTAAAACCATTTTCTAATCTATTAGTATATACAAAAACCTTTACCTCATTCGTATGAGAAATCCAATTAAACGATTTAGCAAAACAAGTAGTATGAAACACTTATGTTTACTTTGTCGGCTAATTCTTGGACTTGTTCGACTGAAATCTTGTGACAATTTTCAAGCAGAAATCTACAATTTGTTCGTAAATATTTAAGTTAAGCCAGTGGTTATGGGACATGAAGCTAAACTCATTTATTTACTAGCTTAGTGTAATTTACACTTATCGATCAATGATGATCATCTTGTGATTTTGACTAGCGATGTGCGATGTCTCTTTGTTTGTGTGGGGGACTAAACCCCGTTTTGGTGGAGCTTCGGCTCAAATTGGTGGGGTAGCGACCCATGGCCTTTGGGCCGTTTGTGGAGCCTCGGCTCAAACTTGATGGTTAGCGACCATGGAATAGCGTTCCGTTTGTGATACATGTGTTGGTGAGTTTTAATGCTCCCGTTTGTGATAGGCCTCCCCCTTTATGTTTTCTGGATTTCTAATTATTGATTTCTAGAATTTATGTTTTCACCAATTTTTACGATATGCGTTGATATGTTTTGTCAACATTTGAGATTTGGTGAATAACCTAAAGAATATGACATTCTTTTTGGTGTTTTGAGAAAATTTGAGATATTTTATGAATGTTTGTTGTTCTCGTATACTATTGTCATATCTCTTACCCTATCTCATTTTATATGATATTTATAGCTAGCCTGATCCATTTATTATTTTTCTTCTTAAATAATACTCGGGTCAGACCGAGGTGTTTCAGGTGCTTCCACTTGACTTCTTAGCAGGGATTAGCTTCTGACTTTTGGATAACTACTTTTGCTTAGTAGTTTTTGCTTTTATACATTCAAGATAGAGACTCCATGATGTATACATATTCTTTTGTCTAGCGCTTGTACCTATACTTTTGTGATGTAGTGGATATTGTATGACCACAACTTTGATGTACACTTCTATGTGTTATATTCATATTTGTTTCCGCCTTAGTGATATGAATATCTGTGACTGATTTTGTGTTATGCTTATTTTATATGTTTCCGAAGACCATATAGCCATTGTGTAGTAGCTTTGAGTTTGTATTTGATATGTCGGACTTCCTCTTGAAATGAAATGCATGCCAAACTATCTGACATATCGGTACTCGCACAAAGCAATTACACAGATGGTCGCTCCTCAATAGCCTTATTCTTCGTGCTAGTCGACGACATTACCCCGTAGTGTCCTTGGCTAGTGTGAGTATGGAGGTGGGGTGTCATAGCTTGGTATTAAAGCCAAACTTCAGAACAATATAGAATATTATGACAGGGATCATTGTCCTAAGTCTCTCTTAGGAATTGTGCCTTAGGATTTAATCCGAGTCTTAGGACCCGTTCTATCCTATTTCTTTTTATGATGCCTTGTTTTATCATTCAAGATTGTTTAATATTCATTCTGAGAATAACCTTTTTCCCCTTCTCTCTTTCTTTCTTTCTTGAAGAAGAGAAATGGTTAGACCCGGTCGTCCCAGCACCGATTAATCCAGTGCTACTCCTCAGGATGGCATATTTATGTCTGTCCAACAGCTATTGGACTTGTAAAGAATTCCCAAGCTATCGGACCCATTCCAAAGCCTACTCATCCTAAATCCGGGTTTGTACGCCTGTGCAGCGATTATATCAATTTGGATGGAAGGCCATTCAAGGGTTCTGAAAGCGTTATAGAAGTCCAAGCTTGGCTTAGAACATGCGACCGCATCTTTTCTCGCATGAATCGTGTGGATCTTCATCGAGTCCAAGTGGCTTCTAGCATGCTCTAGGAAAGAGCAATAGATTGGTTTGAGCTTTTGATTTCGGAAATTGTTGAAGCGGATCTTACTTGGGAGAAATTCTGGAAAAGGTTCGAGTTAAAGTTTGTGCCGAAATCTTAAAAAGCAACTTTAGCCCGACACTTTCTTGACCTTGTTCAAGGTGAATCTTCTGTGACAGATTATGTCGTATCTTTTGAATCCCTCTCTAAATATGGGGTCGAGTATATTAATACCCCATTGAAGAAAAATCAAAGGTTTATCTATGGATTGAATAAGAACCTCAAATAGGCTTTACTTCTGAAACTAGAAGTTTCTTTCGATCAGCTGATTGATATCGCTCTTCGACTTGAAGAGGCCGATAAAGAAAGTGATGTTGAAGTTGTGGGTGCCAAACAGCACTTCAACAACGACAAGAAGAGGCATATTAATTTCAAGGCTAATCCCAACAAGAAGGGGAAGCAAGCAACTTCGGTAGCAAAGATTCCTACCCTTAATCATGAAGAATGCTACAATTGTGGTTCTAAGGACCACTATGAAAATAAATGTCCGAAGCCACTTACTTATCGCTATTGCAAAAGTTCAGGTCATCCTAAATCTTCATGTCCCAAGCTTCAAAGCAAAATTGAGGGAAAGCTGAATGTTGTGCAAGCCCCTAGCAACACTTTTCTTGGTCAAGGTATTTCTCATTCTGTCCTTGATGGAATTTTTATGTTCCGTTATCGTCCTATCCGAGTTCTTTTTGATACGGGAGCATCCCACTCTTTTATATCAAAAGAACTTATTGATACTTTTTCTTTAAATGTTATAGTTTTGATGACTTCATTGAGAATTGCGAATCTGGTTGGTGGATCTGCAACACTCGGTTTATTTTGTAAAGATATCGAGATTATTTTATGTGATTATGCTTTCCGAGCCGATTTGCATGTTATGTGTTATCGTGGTTTCAGAATGATTTTGGGAATGGATTGGCTTAACCGTTATGAAGCCCACATCCTATGTCCCGAGAGGACTATCTATCTTCGACATCCTCAATCTGTTAAGAAGATTTTGAAAGTGTGCTATAGATCGTGTAATATGGATATACGATAATACAGAATATAGTGATGATAGCTATACAGTAAATAGTGTTGAATATAAGAGCAGTATAATAAAAATAACACCAGAGATTTTTATACTGGTTCGGAGCACCGTCCTACGTCCAGTCCCAGAATCCTTCTGGAATTTCACTAAAACAGCAACCCTCACTTAACCCGGAGGAACATGTCTATACAACCCTTGAGCAGCAAAACAGGGACCTGAGCAGCGGAACAGGATTTCGCCTCAGCAACCGAAGAGGACTTCACACGCCTGAGCAGCAGAACAGGACTTTAACAAATACAAAAGATTGTTTTGACCTTGTGTGTTCTAATAACACAGATTTGTCTCTTGTAGTACACCCTTCCTATAATCTTTTCCTCAAGTATGATGTGTGTAGTTGTGTGTATATGAAGATTAGGAAGTTTCAAATTGCTTGAAGAATATGGAAATGAATCCGTAAGCAACGAATGTATGAATTCAAGAGAGTAGTTAATTCAGAAAATATGATTCAAGTATAAGCAAGCAAGTGAAGTAATTTGATCTTGAAATTCATGCATATATATAGTAGTTAAGAAGTTGCAACTGCTGGTGAAGAGATCTCTACGAATAGCAATGGTTGCAACCCTTGGGGAGGAAGACAACTATTCAGAAAAGATGTGTCTTTTCATTAAAAAACGACAGTTGCCGGATTCAGCCGACTGACTTTGATCATTCAGTCGACTGAATTTAAAAACATGCACATATATGTTAAAATGCATAGATTCAGTCGACTGAATGATCTTGTTCAGTCGACTGAATTCTATTGGTAAACAAAAATCACTATAGCTCAGTTGGTTAGTGCACTTGCTTTCTAAACTAGTGACTCGGGTTCGAGCCCCGCTCCATGCATTTTTTTAAAAACTTGATTTTGATTAAAATATGAAAATTTATTTGAATGTGAATGATGATTCTTGAGGAAAGATTTTAACAAAGCACTAAACTAGACTCTATATATATATTTGATGACTCTTGTTAAAATATATAACTATATGAACCATACTTTGAGTCATTGAGTTCGGATGTTGTCATAGTCGTAGATTCGTGAATTGTTGTGTCTTGTCAGCAATCAAAACCTATGATCCAACATTCTCCCCCTTTTTGATGATGACAACTCCATTTGCTACGGACGAATCTTTGACAAGCTTTGTTGACTTATCTCTCCCCCTGAATATATTCCTATAATTGTGCTATAGATTTCTCCCCCTGAATCTATGCTATATATTCCTGTAAATAATTAATCTTTTTTCTAACCCTTAATCTATGCTTGCATCATTTATTCCTGCAAATAGTGTTAGAGCAATATCTTTCTCCCCCTTTGTCATCGACAAAAAGGAGAGTTTATATGATGACATAAATTATATTCCACATAAGTGTTAACATAGAACAATATAAAACAAAATAACTACTACTTATAATGTAAGGTATCAAAAAATTTAACATTTAAAGCATTCGATACCCAAGGTTCTTATAATTTGCTAATTTTTAGGAAACCATACCCATTTGGTTGTGGTTGAACCTTTAAAAATATAATTTTCATTATTAACTACCATATCAAAATAATCATCAATGTATTTTTCTCTATTTTTCCTATTAATAGGAACCCAAATACTTAGATAATTTTTATTCATATTTTCCATCAATGATTTTGTACTTCTAGAGAAATTATAAACATTATTGGTCATAACAGTATTTGAATTTCTATAAAAATTGGATTTAGACTTTACTCGAAATTTAGTAGTAGCACTAACATTTTTACTATACATGAAAGCGTATCTAGTGCTATTTCTACGATTAGTTTTATTATATCCTAAACCACTTTTATCATGTAAAGGTCTAGAACTAGATAAAATCATGTTTAAATCGTTTTGACCTTTATTAAATTTTGTGACTTCAGTGTTAAGTTTATCAAATTTAGCTTTAAAGTCACAATTATTATTTTCAAAAGAAATATTACTAGTATTCAAAATATCAATTTTCTTATTTAATTCAGAATTCTCGTTTTTTAACGTACAGTTCTCATTTTTAGGAGGAAATTTTGAGATTCTAAATTATCTAAAGAGGATTGTAATAAATCATTTTGTCTCTTCAAATCAAAATTTTCTTTTGAAAATTTTTCTCTCTCTTTTTCAAATATGGTGTTTTGTTCATCTAGAATATCTTTAAAAGTTATAAAATTATTCATTAAATCACCAAGTTGATTTTCTAAATTTAACTTCTCGTTTTTCAATTTCTTATTTTCAAGTTCAACAGATTTCATCTTTTCTAAAATAATAAAATTAAGCTTTGAAATCTTATTGCTTATACTAACTAATTCATTATTATCTTTACTGAAATTTGTAAATCAGAAAGTACCTTTTTGTAGTCCTCACTGGTGGATGTGACAGGGATTTTGCCTATTGTATTTTGACCGGATGGTTTTCTAGCCATTATTCTATGATGTTGTGACGATCGATAGAATTCAGGCTCTGATACCAAATGAAAGTGTGCTATGGATCGTGTAATATGGATATACGATAATACAGAATATAGTGATGATAGTTATACAGTAAATAGTGCTGAATATAAGAGCAGTATAATAAAAATAACACCAGAGATTTTTATAATGGTTCAACCAATATTAATTTACATAATCATTTACAACTTTAATTTTTAAAACAAAAGAAATTACAACTTTAATCATATAAGAGCAGTACTCAATATTAATTTTGCATAATCATTTACAACTTTAAAACAATCAAGCATCGTTCAACCAATCAATTTTTATTTATTATGTATATTTTCAAGTTTAAAATTTAATTAGATACATATTATTTATCATTCTATATTTTATAACTATTTATTGCTTCGATTTTTTTTCAGCGATTCTAATCTGTAGAAATAAACATTGATAATCGGGTTCGTTCAGATTCAAATGGGATTATAAATCCTTTAAGTGATAATGTTTTATTCAATTTCATATTTTAAACTAAACATAACAAAAACAAATATTGATGCAAACAACATACATCACAATCAAATAACCAAGCAACCACCTTCAGTAGAAAGCTATTTTTCAGCTTCCGTTGCGCACTCTAATCATTAACAAATCAAAACACAACAATATTCAATTCTAAACCACATAAGTTCTCATTTACGCTATTCATTATAAATCTCACTTTTTACAAAAGCGAGTTCCAAATTTAGTAAACTTTCATAACAATATGATATAATTAGTATTATCAAAAACTTTTCAAATACGTACCAATGATAATTCCCAATAATCATTTATATTCCTATTCCTAAATAGATAATTAAATTACTAACTATTACACACCCAAGGGATGGGACTCTAGGTCATCTAGGTTTAGATCTCAACTCTGTACTATCTATATTCTATAATGTTCTGAACTCAGCTCTGATACCAAGCTGTAATGACCCCACCGCTATGCCCAGTTTAGCAAAGAACATTACAAGTAATGTCGTCTGCTAATCCGAAGAATACGGCTGGTTAAGGGCGATCGAATGTGAATATATCTTTATACTAACACTGGCACGTCTTATTTACCTTTTTGAGGACCTAAACTGAAAATTTTACATATGCAGTATTAATACAAAGTAATAAACACGCCGATTAAAAATATTCAAAACAATATATAATATAGATAAATCAGAATCAGAGTCATAGATCATAGCGGAATAATATACATCATCATTTACATACGAGAATGTGAGTCTAAAAAAATATCAGTACTGGACCCACACAATTATATACATCATATCCATTGATCTTGTATCAACTACAAATTCACTATTATATAATATAGATGACATAAAATCCTAACTGTCAATATATACAAGCATAAAGTAAACTAAATATATCAAAATAGTCTACTTCAATGCTAGCCCAAAACCAAAGGTCAATGGGTCCCTGTACCTAAAAAGTCTCGGCCTGACCCGAGTATTACAAAATGAACGGGTCAGACTATATCTAATAGAAAGGTGAGATGGTACTGATATCATAATTATACGACTTAAAATAAATAAGCCATAATAAAAATATGCCAGAACAAATGATTATAATAGGGCATATCAAATTATGCCTAAAACCAATTAACCAAAATAAGGCATATTAAACCAAATCACCATTTCAAAATTCCATATCAAGTCTCCAATAGACTATTAAAATATGGTGATAACAAATTCAAAATTCTCCAGGGCCCAAAAGATATTAAATATCTATCCCAAAATCTCTGAAGAAATAATCATCACTAAGGAAATAAGAATGGTAGTCAACTATCAGTATGATACAGTGCGACACGGGGCCTAACTAATCTAAATAAACCCCGCCACATAGCGCAATAGTCTAACAAAGAGAAATAGACTATCAGGTAAAAACCTCGACTCCTAACGATAAGAAATAGGTAGTCGTGTTTATGACAAAACTATGTGAATTTACCTAACGAATATAAATAGGTAAACATTGTCCAACTGTGAAATAAACTGATAGGCATGCATATAACACCTGCCCAAGAAAGAAATGGCAGCCGTGTCATACCATAACAAACCTAACTAAAAGAAATAGGTCTGCCTACTCAAATCTAAAAATGAATCGACTTTCAGGTCGATGAAAAATAAGTCATCGTCTCTCGGGGATCTATCGGTCTGAAATCCGAACACCCTAAAATAATCCAACTCTAAGTATTAATTACTGTCACTCCAGTGATTACAAGAATTTAGCTGACTGTCCCATACCAAAAGGTAAATTCAAGTATTTACTAAAAGCTAGTAATTTCCACTTCAAACTCTATTTAACAAATTGTAATAATAATCGAAATAATTGTACAAAGTGTCCCATACCACCCGACAATTCAATCGTTTATTAAAATTCTTTATTTCATAGAAAAGCACAAATTCCAATAAAATCCCAAATCCATAATAAATAAAATAAAAGAGTTTTAAAATCATTTATTTGTTTAAAATAATTGGAAAGAAAAAGAAAATAAAAGGGAAATTTATGTTAAATAAAATTTGAAATAACTTAATTACTCATTTTTATACTGTGCTTGTAAGACAAATTATTTGTTAAAATAAATGGAAGTCAATACTAAGTTAAATGGCAAGGTAGTTAAGTTAAAGCATTTATAGGCAAATTTCGAAGAATATATACATGTTTTGTAAAGTGTGTATAGGTAAGATTCGAAACATACACATAGGCAAGTAGACTTTTATATATTTACAAAGTGACGTTAAATCAAGGCTAAAAGCATGTACAAGCTAGTAGGGTATTTAGTTGAAAAGAAATGTAGAGGCTATACAACATGGAAAAGAAATGCACGTGCTATATTTACAAATTTCAAAACTATATATATAGTTGGGCTATATAATAAAATATATACAAAGTAAGGTCAAGTTACATTAATAAAAGGATGTACAAATATAAAACATATACAATTACTTTCGTTAACAAAATTATAAAATAAAACATAGTAGGCCATGCATTCGAAAGTGTTTGAGCGTAATCATTCTTTATATATATAGGACCAGGCCATGTGTGCAAATGCATACAAAAGTTGTTTTTCATTCTTCATTAACATATGACAAGGGATGTATATATATACAACATATATATATATATAGGACGTTTGTCCTTATTACTATATTAGAAAATTTGATTAAACCATGCAAGGCCAACTCCATATGACTAGGCGAAAATAATTTAAAGCATGAACTTCTTTGTCAAATTTTGAACCATGCGTGCCATATTTCCATGTATTGGGATAAGCTAAAGTGAACCAAATTTTTTTTTATGACAGCCACAAGTATATAAATATGACAGTACGTACACTAATAAATGCAAAGTTAGAATGTGACTTCTCTTCATAACAAGGACAATGAAAGAAATGTTCTTTTATTTTCAATTTAATATTTGATGTAGCTTGCAATTGAACTCTAAAATAACAATAAAATGTATACAATTGCAAGTGCTCAAGTGACAGAGCATGGAGGCAGGGATGTATATAATTGAATGCAAGTGTTTGAATATGACTTTTCTCCAAAATAAGGACAACAATATATAAATCAAAGCATGTATTCATTCTTAATATAAGAAATATACATGCCCACATTTCAATTCCAGGGATGAATTTACTGACATGGACGAAATTTGTGCCCGTATTCTTCAATGCAAAGGACACTTTAAAAGTTGAACAGACAGGGCATATACATAAACAAAGCTAGAAATATTTGTATATTCAATTAAATAATGCAAAGAACAGAGATAGGGACGCACGCAATTAATGCCAAAGCAAGGGTGAGTGATCATATTCTCAAGCAACATCGAAACATGTGCGTCTAGTTTTAAGGCAATAGGGCCGAAATAACTCATAGCAGCGGGAACGAAACAAATTAAGGCATAGGGAAAACGCCTTAATTTTCCGAGACTAAGTTTATACCGACTCATCTAACTGATCAGTTCATCCGATTAGTAAATAAATTCAAACGGTAATTCATCTCAAAATTATCACCAGTACTAAATATAGGTGTGTGTGATTTTTATCTCACCTTAACCATTTGCTTGTCGAATAGCCGCTAGCTCACCATGCTCGCTTCTTCATCATTTCCAACATCTACCTGAAGTCGGCGTGTAAAGATTCTAGCCATCGGCTTCTTCGACGACGTTGCCTTGACCTAGCTACAGCCGCCCTTTTTCTACTCGTGCTTCATCCTTACACCGCCTCACGTCGTCGCGCAGTGCCTCAAGTGCGATCGCGGCCTCTTAACTGTCGCGCGCTCCTCACCAACTCCAAGTCGTCATCGGCGATTCCTGAAGTCGCGCCTATCTCCAACTCGAAGCTCAGGTCGACCGCTTGGGTCGTATGCCTTCCTCCCATCGCGCGATCACCCCCTCCTCCATGCTTGCGTCGCCTTATAGTGGTCGCGTTGGCCACTCGATCGTTCGCCGCTATGTTTTTTTTTCATTTTAAATTTTGGAATTTGGGGCCAATTTTGGAATTGGGGCTAGGACAATCTAAAAGTGAGGACGGGTTTTGCAAAAGAAAGGGACAAATTTCCAAGAAGAGAGAATTGAAGTGTGGGCTAGCTTATATGGGTTTTGGGTCTTTAAGTTTCTACTTGCTATGTTTATTTTCCCTTTCTATTTCTATACATAGAAAGAAACTCTTATTATTTATTTAAAATATATTTCAAATTGAAATTGATTGTCACTTCATTCGACACAATAAAATTCGATAATTATACAATGCTATTTGATTCAATTATTTCGTTGTACTGAATTATCCATTGAACTAATATAAACAAAATTGTTCATCTTCATTGATTTATTAATTTTATTGAATATCAAATAAAAAAAAGGAATTCATTAACAATTAAATTTTTATTTTCACAAAATCATTTATTAAATAGACTTCAATTGAATAATAAATTGATTAAAAAAAATAATTATAAAAAAAATCGAATACAGATATTTTTATTTTAATTAAATTGGTATAATATTACGCTATAACGAAAACAGGGTTGTTACACTTAGTGTAATATACACTTATCGACAATGATGATCATCTTAAACTAACGATGTGCGATGTCTCTTTATTTGCGTGGGGGACTAAACCCCGTTTTGGTGGAGCTTCGGCTCAAATTAGTGGGGTAGCGACCCATGATCTTCGGGCCGTTTGTGGAGCCTTGGCTCAAACTTGATGGTTAGCGACCATGGAATAACGTTCCGTTTGTGTATATGTGTTGATGAGTTTTCATGCTCCTGTTTGTGATAGGCCTCCCCTTTATGTTTTCTGGATTTCTGGAATTTATGTTTTCACCAATTTTTGCGATATGCATTGATATGTTTTGTCAACATTTGAGATTTGGTGAATAACCTAAAGAATATGACATTCTTTTTGGTGTTTTGAGAAAATTTGAGATATTGTATGAATGTTTGTTGTTCTCATATATTCTTGTCATATCTCTTATCCTATCTCATTTTATATGATATTTATAGCTAGCCTGATCCGTTTATTATTTTTCTTTTTAAATAATACTCAGGTCAGACCGAGGTGTTTCAGGTGCTTCCACTTGACTTTTTAGCACGGACTAGCTTCTGACTTTTGGCTAACTACTTTAGCTTAGTAGTTTTTGCTTTTATACATTTGAGATAGAGACTCCTTGATGTATACATATTCTTTTGTCTAGCGCTTGTACTTATACTTTTGTGATGTAGTGGATATTGTATGACCACCACTTTAATGTACACTTCTATGCGTTATATTCATATCTGTTTCTGCCTTAGTAATATGAATACCTGTGTATGATTTTGTGTTAAGCTTATTTTATATTTGTTTCTGAAGACCATATAGCCATTGTGTAGTAGCTTTGAGTTTGTATTTAATATGTTAGACTTCCTCTTGAAATGAAATGCATGCCATACTATCTGACATATCGGTAATCGAACAAAGCAATTACACAGATGATCGCTCCTTAACAACCTTAGTCTTCATGCTAGTCGACGGCATTAACCCGTAGTGTCCTTGGCTAGTGTGAGTATAGAGGTGGGGCGTCATAGGATATGACCTGTTAGAACTTAATTTGTTTGGTCATAAGTTTTCATGCAGTCTGTATGTTTTTTATTTCATAAATTTCGGAATTATTTTGGGTATGGGTTGGTTGAGAAGGTACGAGGCCAGAATATTTTGCCAAGATGGGGAGATATCAGTGTGACACCCTGATCGTCGTAACTGTATTATTATTTTAGTGAAGAGTTCTAACTGGAGTAGTTGTGCTTTGTTAAGCGCAATGGAAGTAGGAGAAGAGCTAAGTCAGTTTCGAATCGTAAAAGAGTTTGCAAATGTCATTGAGCCAGTCATAGGACTACCACTGAAACAAGCTGTTGAGTTTCAAATAGATCTTGTGCCAGGAACTGAACTAGTGAGTAGACCACATAGCAGGAGGACCCTACTGAGATGAAGGAAATGAAGGTGCAGCTGGTGGATCTAGAAGGAAGGAATTTTATTAGACCAAGCAATTCTCCTTAGGGAAAGGCCGCGGTAATCGTTAAAAAGCCAAATGGGTCGTTGAGGATGTGTATCAACTATGTAAGTTGAATGAAATGATGATAAAGAATAAGTATCATTTGCCAAGAATAGATGATCTATTCGATCAGTTGAGTGCAGCCAGAGTGTATTCATTGTTGGATTTAGAGATAGGTTTTCACCAGTTAAGAGTGGCAGAGGGAAGTATTTCATTGACAGCATTTCAGACTAGGTATGGTTCGTATGAGTGGTTAGTAATGCCATTCGGATTAACGAATGCACCTGCTTTATTCATGAATTTGATGAACCGAGTCTTCCGAGAGTATTTGGAAGATTCATGCTGGTGTTTACAGATGACATTTTGGTATACTCTAAGGATGAAAGAGAGTATGAAGATCATCTTAGAGTTGTGCTTGAAACGCTAAGGCAGAATTAGCTAAAGGTGAAGTTTTCCAAGTGTCACTTTTGGAAGAAAGAGGTTAAGTTTCTTGGTCACATGGTTTCAGAGAAGGGATTGTCAGTCGATCCAGATAAGATCGAAGCTGTGAATAACTGGAAAAGACGAGACGGTGACCGAGGTTAGAAGTTTTCTTGGACTTGCAAGCTATTACCAGAGATTTATTAAGGATTTCTCGTGGATAGCAGTGCCTTTGACTAAGTTTACCAAGAAGGAGGTGAAGTTTGTTTGATCTGACAAATGTGAGGAAGCATTCCTTAAGTTAAAGCATTTATTAACCAGTGCACCGGTGTTAGTAGTTTCAGATGGAAACCAAGGGTTAGTGGTGTATACTGATGCATGTGGAACTGGATTATGAGCTATGTTAATGTAGAAGGGTAAAGTAGTTGCCTACGCTTCACGACAGCTTAGACCGCAAGAGGTGAGATATCCTACTCATGATTTGGAGTTGGCTGTGGTGATCTTCGCATTGAAGATTTGGAGACATTATCTCTTAGGGGAGAGATTTGAGCTATACACAGATCATAAGTCTTTAAGATACTTATTCTCTTGGAAGGAGTTGAATATGAAACAATAGAGGTGGCTGGAGTTTTTGGCTGCTTATGATTTTGGTATAGAGTATGCCCCAAGAAAAGGTAATAAAGTAACGGATGCTCTTAGCAGAAGACATGGGAACGTGGTGTTGGCTCTGTTGGCAGAATGGAAGGATCTAGAAGCTTTGACCAGTTGTGGAGTGCAGTTAAGATCGACTGCTAGTTATAGTCAGAGTACTGCCATGATGTCCTGTTTAGAAGTTCGACCAGCGTTGATAGAGAGAATTGCTTCTAAGTAGAAGAAGGATCCATCATTAGCCAAGAAGATCAGAAGGCTTGAGGTTGGGATTGAGATCGATAATTTGAAAGAATTTTGTCTTGACCAAAGAGAATGGTTGGGAAAGAAGGGACGATTATCTGTTCCAGATGTTAAATACTTGAGGAAAGAAGTTCTTGGGGAATGTCATTGATTCAAGTTTACAGTTCATTCTATAGGGACCAAGGTGTATCAAGATATGAAGATGGGCTTCTATTGGGAAGGTATGAAGATGGATGTTGGCTTGTGGGTTAGGCAGTGTGCAAACTGTCAACAAGTGAAAGCCGAACATCAAAAGCCGAGTGGATTGATTTAGCCATTAGAGATTCCAGTTTGGAAATGGGATTCGATATCCATGGATTTTATAGATGGGTTTCCAAGGTCAAACAAACGAAATGAAAGTATATGGGTGATAGTGGACAGGTTGACCAAGAGTGTCCATTTCATTCCAGTTAAGTCACCAGGACGGCACTTGTTTTAGCGAAATTGTTCATGAAGAACATAGTTAAACTTCATGAAGTTCCTAGTAGCATAGTCAGTGACAGAGATTCTTTATTCATTAGCAAAATCTGGAAGAGTCTACAGGATGTGTTAGGCACTAAGCCCAAGATGTGTACTGCATATCACCCTCAGGCGGATGGGCAGACAGAGAGAGTCAATAAGGTACTCGAGGATTTATTGAGAGCTTGCGTGTTGGACTTTGGCGGATCATGGGAAGATTACCTGCATTTAATTGAGCTTTCCTACAATAACAATATTTAGACTAGTATAGGAATGACACCTTTTGAAGCTTTGTATGAAAGGCCATCCAAATCCCCAGCATGTTGGTTGGAAACTGGAGATAGATTGGTCTTAGGTCCAGAATTGGTTAGGAAGACATTAGAAAATATTGATTTGATTTGAGAAGAATGAAGGAAGCTCAGTCCAGACAGAAAAGTTATGCAGATAAGAGGCGTAAAGCTCTAGAGTTCTCAATTGGAAATAGAATTTTCATTAAGGTATCTCCGATGATGGGTGTAATACGATTCAGGAAGCCAGGGAAACTAGCACCGAGATATGTTGGTCCATTCTAGATTTTAGAGAGGATCGAAAAACTCGCATATAGAATAGAGTTACCGAAAAGTTTGGCAGAAGTCCATGATTTTCCATGTTTCTCATCTTAGAAAGTATGTTAGAGACCTGAAGACTACTATAGCACCGACTACGTTAGAAGATTTAGTCGTAGATCCGGGCTTGACTATAGTTAGAAAGCCAATTCGTATAGTTGCAAAAGATGAGAATAGGCTAAGGAACAAGAAGCCAGTTTATTGAAAGTCCAGTGGAGCGACAATGAGAGAGACTGTACTTAAGAGGTTGAGAACAAGATGAGAGATTCTTATCTTGATTTGTTTGATGGTATGTTTTACCTTTGATTGTTTAGATTTGTACCTTACCGTAATTTCGAGGACAAAATTCTTTAAAGAGGGGAGTCTGCAACACCCCATATTTTTAGTAACATTATTTAGGATATTTAATTAGTTAAATTAAGTAAAATAATGTAAGATGATTAATGGATTGAGATTTGTGATTAGTAGGGGTAGCCGTGCCATGATAATGAGTAATTCAAAATGAGATAACATGAATAATATGTGTTAGGAAATAAATAAGGGGTAAAAGTGGACAATACACATTCAAATACCCTAAACCCTTAGCTCTGAATCCTCGCTTCATTTCATTTGCAAAATTAAAACTAAGAAGAGGCCGACCACCACTTTCAAGAGCAAAAAAAAGAAAGATAAAGGGGAAGCTTAATCAACATCAAATTCATTCAATCTCACATCTTTAATCACTAAGCTAAGGTGAATAATTACTACATCTCATTTTCTTATGGTTTTCGGTTTTATGACTGAATCCTAAGAAATTTGCATAATAACGTCATGTTTTGGATAATTAAAAGTTTATATATGCTTGTTGATGATTTATGTATGTTCATATTGATTTCACTACAACAAAACAGTCTTTTTACAACGGGCAATGCCCGTTGTAATATGGTTTTCGCAACGGGCATGCGCCCGTTGTAATAGGCCTCGTTGTAATAGATCCACCACATTTTACAATGGGCAAAACACGTTGTAAAAAACGTTGCAGTATACATTTTTACAACGGGTTATGACCGTTGTAATATACTCTAATACAACAGCCATAACCCGTTGCAATAGACTAACCATACTAGTTGCATTGCCTGTTTCACAACATGCATTGACCATTGTAAAAAGCATATTTAACAACGTGCTGTGACCGTTGTAAAAAGCTCATATAACAACGCACATTGCCCGTTGCAAAATAAATGCAAATTTTAAAAAAAATTACAGCAGCATCCATGCAATACATCCATACTAATACTTCACATTTCATACAAACCACAATAGTACAAACATCTATAAACTGCAAAATCGATTACAAAGCTGATACATTGAATATTGTGGATTCAAAGTTAAACTATACCATAGTATTATAGCGAAGGATTAAGAGTATTGGCTATGGTTTGATAATAACATTAAAGGTTAAAATAAATTTGAATAGAGGATTTTAAGCTAAAGACCGTGTGGGTAATAATGATTACTGCTTGTGTTTCACAATACATACAAGTTATGCTGACCAAGCATTACAACAATTTAATACAAAAATAAGCATCTACAAAGCTAACAATTACTGCCTTTTTGATGAAGTCCTCTTGGTCAGTTTATAACTTACCATTCTGAGTATTTTGTAAAACCAAAATGCACTGACCAACTGCAATCCCATTGCCATCATCTATTAATTCATATCAAGGGAAAATAATGATGTATGACCCGATAAAATTATGCAAAGGATAATGTAAATGTCGCTTAGTTATTACCTTTATAATCATAGGATTATCTGCTACCAAAGTTACATATGTGATATATGGACCAGCTATCATTCTTGCTATCATATGCCTAGGGCAACAAAAGGCCAAAAAATTTGTACCCGAAGAGTAAAGTAATTTTACCAGATGTACCAAATTTTTCAGGGCAAAAAATTCGGACATGATGAGTAATGCAAAAGCTGAAGAAACAAATTTGTTACATAAACAACCTGGCTAATCAATTAATGTACCAAGGTTAATGAACTGGCATTAGAAAAAAAATACAAATACATGTACTGATAAGCATATTAGACACAGTGAAGCTAATAAAAAAACCAGATTCCTTAGTTGAAGATTTTGTTCATTTCAAGAGTTATGCAACTTCTACTATATTGTTAACGTCGTTAACGATAGTTAGTTTATACAGAATGAATTTATAAAGTGCATATTGTGATATTCTTTAAGATGACTTGATCTGATACCTATATGCATCTGGCTCAAACAGTAATACAAATTATGCATTTGATCTATGCGCTATCTCATTACACTAAATTTAAGACCATAAATGATTAGCTTTTCCTTTTAGTTATATTAAAGTGCTATATGTATATCTAACTACATATTAGGCATATGAATTCCTTATTTGCAGGTGATACTACACACTAGACATAGAAGGCATCACATCTATTATTTTATATGTTATCAGGTCAAATTAGCATACTCTAAAAGCACATACACAGTTACACATTATAAGAAATAAGCAATAAGAGATTTAACCTAGCAAAGACCAGTTCAGGTATTTTACTAGCAAAACTACAGAAATGAACGAATATTCCACAATAAAAGATCATCGTATTATTACCCCCATTGTACTAAAACATGACCACCGCAGCTTTATACAAAGTATAAAAGGTCGGCGAAATCCAATTGTACATTAATTTCAGTTTCATAGTTTATACCCTTATAGCACTAATTCAACAGCCAACCCAATTATATTGTAATATAAATAATCAAAATGGTCATACAGCAATAGAGAAATCGAAGAAAATACTAGATAATAAAATACCAGTAAAGAAGAGAATATATGCCCTGTTGATTAATAGCACCACTATATGATATACCCTAATGGATTACTAGCAAAACTAATTCAAAATAAATTGCTAACTCCTGTATTACTTAATTGAAACCTAATCACTCTTTCCAGATAAAGAAAAACAGAATGACTGTCGAACTAGGAAAGTATAAATCTCCTATTAAGATGTTATACCTATTCGCTTCTGTAGACCGTATTGGTACAAAACTGCAACAATGACAACTCCACCATCATTGCTCTTGTGTACAAGGTGTAGCTCCACTGGGTACCTGTCAATTCATAAAATGAAAACATGCCAATGATATACATCATATTATAAAGACATGTCTAGTGATCAATAAAACGTTAGAAAACGGTTGCTACCGTTGGCTGTTGAATTTGAATTCAACAGTCAATAAAACGTACCGTAGGGAATCTTATTTGAAAAAACATTCAACACAATACCCTTCTGTTTTCTAGCTATTCTGGATTTAGGTTCATTTAAATTGCTCAGGTTGCTCTGCCATTTCAGGTTATCCATGACAAGCTGATTAGTGGTTGAACAATTTCCAGCCTTGTCAAGCTTTGCATATATATATCAGTTGGGATTTTATTTTATTTTATTTACTTTTTTTATTTCCTATTACTGCCAGAAGTTGTTGCTCTTTGAACTTGTGTTTCAAGACTGTTGTACGTATGGATTCATCAAGCTAGCTACAATTTTATTTTAAAATTCCCGACTTCGGTCTGATATATAATCCATCAGTGGAACTTCATCACCACTTCCTTCGACTACTTGGGTCATATATGTTGCAGTTTTTTTCCTTTAGAGTTAGGTTTAGTAGTTGACATGTCAACATTATTGAGTTCTTATTTTAGAACATGAAACTTTTGTTGAAATGGAAAATTTAGACAAAATTAGATCATATATGAAGATTAGGGATCAACAATGATAATATTCATAAAGTTAAATGCATAATATATAACATGGATCGAAGTTGATTTCACTTGTGTGCATATGAGACCAAATACCACTAGAGCGGACAGAAAAGTTCCCGTGATTTGTTGTTTCCTTGCATTTTATCATGTTATAGGTTAAAATTTAGCATACACGAAATGATCATTTTCCCATTTTATTTTTATTTTACTGCATAATCACCAATACGGATCTTTTTTATGCATTCAAAATATTTTTTCGTATTTTTTTTAATTTCCTATTGTAAAGTTGATTATATTTTGATCTCAACTAATACTGGTCGATTGAATAATAAGAGAAAGGTAAGAGATGCAGCAGAATCCGAGTGTGATGGAGAGGTTTTCTTTTTTTATATACTTGGCTTTATTTGATTTGATCAATATTAACATTTAGCAAGGCTGAGGATATACTCAAAATATCTTATTCACATGTGTCATTATAGTTAATAGTAATCCACAATATTAACTCAAATTTTGTTTTACAAAATTAGAAGGGTTGTACTCGTTATGATAGGCAAGCGATTAGTTATTTTGGTTGCAAAATTTCCAGGAGGCTGAACATGAATCTATGGAAGCAAAAAATCAAGTTAAAGAACATCCTCAATACATAAAAGTGATGCAACTGAAGTTCATAATCTATCAAAAAGGATAAGAATCATGTTACATACAACTGCTGATTATGTGTATATGATGAGAATTACAGATTAATGTTTCTTCTAACATAGAGAAGAGAAGAAAAAATTAATAAAAAATCAGAGCTTTGTAGGAGCTCATCCCTCATTCAACAAGGTAAAGTTAAAGTTGAGAATTAAATTTGATGTTTATTTTAATTTATCGTTGATATTATCATCTTTAATTGTTTTAAGTACAAAAAAGAGAATAAGATGACATAGGAAAAAATTATATTACTGATCATCTATCCTATCCACCTCAAACCACTAACAAATTCAAACCAACCTCACTTTTGTAATCCAAATATGCACAAATCCGATAGCTGTCTGTTTAATTTGAGGCTACATAAAAATGCTTTAAGATAAATAAATTAGGGTTATTCCAATAATTATCAATGTTGCCAATGCGAGAAAAATCATTATTGTACCGACTATACAAAAGGCAGTTTTCTTTGCCAATATCATTGATAATCAATTATTACTATAACGATGCATTGGAAAACCGATATTAATTAATAACACTTGATTTATCAATAAATATTCGTAATATTCATGTTGAATGGATCTAATAATTGGATATATAAATGTTAAGCCACTAACAAGTATTTCAATACCCTAACTTTGGTTCAGTTGCCTAGAAAAATTAACTTAATTTTTTCCAAGATATTAGTAACAATATTAAAAAAGAACTTTGGTTCATTCGCAGGTACTACATTTAAACATAAAAATAAAAGATAAATATCATTTTAATCATGGTTACAAAATCATAAATTGCTTCAAGCATCATTGGAAAAAGTATTTGTCATTTACAATACTCAACTGTCCAGATTAGCAAATAAACAGGTAGTCAGTAAATTTGACCGTTTAACATGGTTTTGATATTTTGTTACTGACGCATCTTCGATATTAGTGTAAATTTATTGGTAGTAATATACTAAGCTCATTGTTTATAACTAATGGAGTTAATATAAAGCATCTCTATTTCAATCAATTTCGTAACTAATATTTCCATGGTAGTGATTGCAAATTAATCCTGGATAGAAGAAACTCATAAACAATTCTTCTCTTCGTAGGAATTAAATTCAACTTTTCAGTAAGAAATCAGTAACCATCAATTATTTCAAGAGCAACCAACCATAATTATTAAAAAAATAGAACAAAAACCAAACCTGCTATGAGTAACGTCATAAATCTGCCCTTTAATGGCCATTAGCAGCGGTTTCTTAGGATCAGTTCCATCATAAGCCCTCAATTCCTCTTCGGAGATCTCACCCAGCTGCACTGGCGGCGGCGGCGTCTCCAACACCACCGCTTCATCTCTGTTTCTCGACGGCGTCGGAGGTTCGAGCCAGTTGGAAATGAAGTAGTATAATGTGACGGCGATTGCAAGGATGGTGAAGCATGTGGCGGCTGATAAGCCTGTGTAGTTCACGATCGATTTTTCAAGGGTTTCGTAGAGCTTTCCATTGATTCTAGAGTTGAACGTGTGGAAGAGCAACAGAAGAGAAGAGGAACAAAGAAGAATCAATTGAACGTGCGGCGCCAAAAAACCCTAATTTATTGAAGAGGAAAGAACGAAGAGCAAAGGTTTTAGTTTATTGAAGAGGAACGAACGAAGAGCTCCTTTGTATCATAAATTGCGCTTTTAGTTTTACATATTACAACGGCCCGGAATATGCGTTGTAAAATTGACGCATCTTGCAACGGGCATTTTGGGACCGTTGTAAAGTTGACATCTATTACAACGGGTCTGAATGGACCGTTGTAATAGCCTTCTATTACAATGAGCAAGCAATGCCCGTTGTAAAAAGGGCATTGTATATGGCATTTTTTACAACGGGCTTGTGTGGACCGTTGTAATAGCATTCTATTACAACGGGCAACCAATGCCCGTTGTAAAAAGGGCGTTGTAATAGGGTATTTTTTTGTAGTGTTTTTATGATATGTTTTGATATGAAAACCCTATTAAATGACATTTAAATGCCTTGCGAATTTAAAT
This sequence comes from Allium fistulosum, assembly GCA_030737815.1. Classification (NCBI taxonomy): domain Eukaryota; kingdom Viridiplantae; phylum Streptophyta; class Magnoliopsida; order Asparagales; family Amaryllidaceae; genus Allium; species Allium fistulosum. Next base: position 796,989,709 of record CM060908.1, read on the forward strand.
GTCGATCTAAAATTCTGGAGATGGATTACAATTTTTATGATTTTCTGAATTATGGTGGATCTTAATAAATTTTCTAGTGGAAAAACTGATTATTTGGGTTATAATTATTTATGACTAAATAATTAATTATTTGAATCTGAAATGTATATATGTCAGCAAACATATTGAAATTGATTTTCTGAAATTTTTGTAGAATTTTCCTAAGTGTTTTAATGAATATATAAAATTATTTGAGGTATGGGACTTAAATGTTTTGTAAATTTATAGAAGGAGAAGGGGTATTTTATAAAATAAAAATATTGTTTATATATGAAATCTTGGCAGCACTTTTGAATAGAAATTTAGAAACCAATGGAAATTTGACAAACATAGCAGGTTAGTCAAAAATAATTTCTCTTTTAAGTTAAAAACAAAATTTACTTATTTTTAGCTTGTTTCGCCACTTTCAGCACATGGGGTTTTGCCCCAGATGTTCCGCCTCTATTGCTTTCGAAACCAATGTGCATGATATTAATAGACTTGGTACGTAACGAATTGGAAAAGGTAGAAGGCACAGAGTCGAAACGTATGGTTCGATAGGGTTGAATCATGCCTTTGTTTTAAAATAAAGTTGCACCTGCTTTGCTTTCGACTTGGTTAGCTTTCGACTAGGTTAAATTGTTTTTAGGAAATGGTTTTGAATGGGTTGCGCTCTTTTGTTTTAAGTAATGCTTTCGAAGGGGGTCAAAACCCCAAGCTGCCGCTTTTCTACCTTTCGACTACAACGGTTTCAAAAGATATACTTTGCTTTTAAAACTTAGCCACTTCTATAATGCTTTCGGAAGGTTGGTTTCGACATAATCACTTTTTTACTTAGGAATAGCTTACGAAAGGAATACTATTGACTTTATTGGGTTTTTGATCATGTTGCTCTACTTGAAGGCGTAATCCAAATGGTTTTGACCGAAACGATTTTCAAAGGGTTTCGAAGAAGCAAACTTTGAATGGTTTCGAAAGTTTTGCACATGTTTTAGATTGAACCCAAAAGGCTTTCAAAAGGCTTAATGTTTTATTGCTTTCGAAAGGGTTTTAAATGGAGGTTTCGAAGGGGTGGTTCCCTATGGTTTCAAAAAGTTTCAAAAGGAAGGTTTTCCAATGCTTTCGAAAGATTTAAAAGGGAAGGTTTTCCAATGTATTCGAAAGGTAGTTTTAAAGTATTTTAAAGGAAAAGACGTCTAAGGTTTTAAAGCCTTCGATAGGTAGGTTTTTCACTGGTTTCGAAATGTTTCTATTAATGGTTATGAAAGGATGATTTTGGCCTTTCGACCTAGATTGAAATAAAGGGTTTACTTGGTTTCGAAAGGGATACTTTCAATGGATTCGAAAGGGGTACTTTCAATGATTAAAATGTTTTCATCAATAAAGGTTTGAGTAAAGTATATATATAACATGGCAATGTGATTTTGAGTAAAGCATGAAGTATATATTTTCCTTGTTTAAGTTGATTTAAAGATTTTTAATCATTTTGAAAAGGTTTTCAAGGAAAATTTAAGGGAAGATATCCTTAAGTAAAATGACTCAGATATTAGAATAGCAAATGAGATTGGTATAGGATCGCACCCTACACGGTAGCTATTAGCCCCAGCTAATTTAGTCCAAAATTCTAGTGTGTAGGGCTTTGTCACAGGTAAGACTAAAATTATGATTACACATAGAAATGAATATATATTTGTATACAGATAGGTTATTGGTGAGCCTGCAAAACTATTAGGATCAGGTGACCCTAGAAGATGTTAAGTTAGGGACAAACCATCTAGAAGAGAAGTATTTAACAGTTAGTTTAGGACAAATCATCCAGAAAAGAAGTGTCTAACAGATGTTAGAATATTTTGTTTATGTTGTCTGGTAGGCCCGAGTCAATGGTTAGTAGTTAGCTAAACAAAACTGCAGTGTGGATAGATAGTCCATTTGTTACCTGATATGTATGTCTACATAATAATGTTTTACAGTTTTAAGCAGTTTTGATTGCTGGAAAATATTTGCAGAAGACATGTTTTAAAAGGATATTAGTGAGGGGAAACCCGTTCCGCTAAGCGGCGTGGTCTCACTTAACATCAAATAACCGAGATGTATAGAGCTTGATAATTTAAATTTAAAATTACACACACACACATCTGACCACACCTCAGCCCATACCCCATTACTATTCATCCATACTTCCCCTACATGTCAACCATCCCCTTCCTTCTATGAATTCACATCCAAAACAGAAACCAAGTTTTCAAAATTTTCAAAATCAAACTAGCCTCATCCGACGTCCCACAATCATCGGGCCAATCCTTTCGCTTTCAGGCGAAAGTCATAACTAGAAAGTTGTTTGGGATGTCTAGGCAAAGATAATCAACGGATGGATTTGGCGATTTAGACCATAGATGGTTGCAGTTCCATGATGGATGTCAAAAAAGATTTCGGCCGATTGCGATGATGTGGTGGAGTATTAGCCGAGGGTCCTTAAAGAGAAAGTGTAGGGAGGGGCATGGCTATCTTTAGCCAAAATATGGTGGCGTGACGTGGCCTGTGGCGGCTGCTAGGTGAGGTTGAGCGCAAATTGTGTTTTGGGTTTTTCTCGGTCGTGGTGGCGATCTGGGGTGTGAGAAATGCAGATTATGGATCTTAAGGCTAGTATAAACACTAGAAGGGGGGGTGAATAGAGTTTTAAGGAATTACTAATTCTTTTCGAGTTTATATTAATTTGAACATAAATGTATGCAATATTCAGACACATATATGATCACAGATTCAAACACAGATGCAAATATAAAGTAAAAGCAGTAAAGGAAAGAACACACCGGATTTTATACTGGTTCGGAGTTACCCTACATCCAGTCCTGCATACAAATACAGATTTCCTTTTAAAAACAATCTTTACAATTACAACCCTCGATTTCAAGGCCACGAGGTACACCACTCCAGATTCACAATCCTCTGGGTAGAGATACTTGATTTCCCAAGCAAAAAGTTCACCCAATTGATTTCCTAGGCTACAATCACACCTTTTCTCACTTGATTGATTTCCAAGGCTACAATCACACCTTTTCTCACTTGATTGATTACAAAGAAGCCTATAACTCTGAATAGCACTGGGATCTTGTCGAGATAGTGATAGAGAATCAAACCAGAAATGATCTAGTTAAATTCAATGGTGATTCCGGCAGAGTAATGGTAAGAATATATATAAAGAAATATGGAAGAAGAAGAGTAAAAACCAGAAAAATATTGTTAAAAATTCGTTGAAAACATCCCCAATTTATAGAAGAACAATAGCCATGTCTATTCGTGAAAGGTTATGGCGAATAGACACTTCTTTTGAAATTCAAATTTTTGAAACCAACCGCCACTATGTCGACATGGGTATCTTGGGTATGTCGACATCCCAAAGGAAATTTTGGTGATTTGTTTTTCTTTGAAAATTACTTCTATCTTATATTAAAACTATTTTAAACTTTATAAATATACTTAACTATAGTTAAAATATATAAGTAAATATAAAGAATAATATATATATAATTTTACTATAATTTTATAATTAAATCTAAGTATAAATATATTATAATTAAAAGATAGTTTAAAACAAACGAAGTTTAAAACAAGAGTTTATTTAAAAACAAAATCAAAGAATATTTTAAGGCTAAAACATCTTTTTGAAAATCATTTGAAAAGATAATTTTTAAGGCTAAAACATTTTGAAAAGCAGTTTTGAAAATCATTTTGAAGTAGTTTTGCAAGCTTCTTCCTGTAGAATATCTCATCACATCAGGACTCGAGAACTTGTACAAAACCAGGATGTTCGTGGGTTTGTGAGCCACTTGTCGTAGGTTTGTAAGCTACTTGTCGTGGGTTTGTAAGCCACTAAAAAGGTAGAAATGGGTTCCATCCCAAATGAAATATGGAGTGAAGATTTCAGTGCTATTATGAAGTTTTAACATAATTTTAGACTCAATACTTATCTTGTATTATTAAAATCTTGAACTCTTGATAACTTGATTTCTTGATACTCATGAGTCTTCAATCTTGATATCTTTGATCTTTAAATTCATCAGTCTTGTATCTCTATAGTGTACAGTCTTCATTCTTGATACTTGCATGGTTAAATCCTGCATATACATATATATCTAAACTATAATGTTAGTATTTATATTTTATAATCTTATTCTAAGGTTGTTGTCATCAAAAGCATCATCTCAAGGACTAACAATTTCCCCCTTTTTGATGATGACAACCTTTGTTTATAAAATATTATTTCTATCCTATTGACTCCCCCTAAAACTAATAACTCCCCCTTAATTTATGCCTAACTATCCTATATTTTATACTTCTCCCCCTTTGTCATCAACAAAAACTAACTCCAAACTGTATAACTCCACCTCATTCTTGTACTAAAGTACCTGCATTAATAAACTATACAATGGAGTATATAATATATAGATTAAGAGATAATTATATTGATAAACATGATAATTAATCAAAGATCATATAGATATCAATGCATATGTATACATGTTTTGTACAACAAATATCAATCCACACCAAATATCAATCCATATCAAATCAAATCAAAACAAATGAAATCAAATCAATCTAAGCAAACAATTCAAATCAAACAAAGCAATCAAATCAAACATTACGAGGAACTTCCACCCATCCTTCTTCTCCAAAAATAGGGTCTGCTTTAATGGCATCCCAATTTTCATTGTCATTGGTGAGAGAGACTGGAGGATGTGCTTCGTTATCATCCTTATGCAGGGAGGAAATCATCCATCGTATTGCATCGAAATGCCTTTCTTGCTCCTTGATCATCTGCATTTGACTCAACTCTAAGTGTCGCTGGTTACGAAGAATGAACGAAAGAATATTCTTGAAAGAATTAAGAGTTTCTTCAAGATTTTCGGTTAAATTATGAATTGGATTGGCCATTTTTTTAGTTTGAGAGAAGAATGATAGACAAAGTAGATAAGAAAAAATATTTAGTGATGAATTCTGGAAGAAATAGGTATTTATAGGTGTAGAAATTCGTTTGAAATGAATAGACATAAGGTAGTTATTCAAATTTCAAATTTAAAATGAAATGTCATTTCTGACCAGTACATGTCGACATGGTCATAGGGGGATGTCGACATGGTGTAGTGAATTTTGATGGCTTATTTTGATTTTGTGAATAATTGTGTGTGTGTATATATATATATACTAACATATATTCTGGAGATAAGATAAGCTAGATAATAGAAAAAGGAATTCAATTTCATTACTTAATAGAGTGATACAATGATTAATCATAAAGAACTACATGAACATTCAAACAAACTAAACTAATACAACATGAAATGAAAAGATAGAACTAGTTAGAGGATGATGAAGATGAAGATAATCCAAGTTTCTTGCTTACTTTGGAAATAAACTTGTTCATCTTGGATGACATTTTATCCAACTTCTTACTAACGGATCGTTTAAGAATCCGTTGATTCTTAACAATGGTCTTTTGGTTATTGAGAAGAGTGTTATTGGTTGGATTAGGAGGATAGTCAATGCTTTCCAAGGATGTTTCACCTTCTTCTTCTTCTTCTATTATTTCCTTTTCATCCCTTTTTTCTTCTTCTTCCTCTTCCTCCTCTTCCATCTCTTCATGAGCCAAACGCTCTTCCTTTTTGGCAAGAGTCTCATACGGTTGAAAAACAAATAGAATTTTCATAAGAGAAATATTTGAGTGATTGAAAACCTTTCTTGAAACAAATTCTTCTCCTTTGAAATCTACTCCAAAATAGTTAAAAATCCAAGTGAGATAGATTCCATGATACAAAGTATTCTCACCCATTTCAAGATTTTTGGGACGAAGTTCATCCAAAATAACTTGCGCCCAATTAACATCATAATTTCCAAAAATAGCAAAACGTGCTTTGTAAACTTTTGAAGTAGGATTGTTAAAATTCCCCGATCTTGGAGTCAAAGTATGTTGTAAAAGAAGATTGACAATTCTAGCTTTTGGTCGAAAGTTTCGATTTTTGAATTCAAAATTATCATTTCCTTCAAAAATATGGTGAAACGTCTCACGATCATTTTCATCAATATTAAAACTAGAAAGATCCATTCCCGTATTCTTTCCATTGAGAATGGTACCCAAAAGATCACAATTTAAAACGATTCTAGTGCCTTTGACACTACTCCAAATTTCATCATCCTTTCCATTATAAAATCCTCGATTAAGATTTGCATAAAAAAATTAACAAGATTTGGATAGCAAACAAAATCATTTTAAGAAGCATCAATAAGACTGAGAACATGATTATTTGCAAAAAGAGAATCAATTTCATAAGTAGAAAAATCTTGAAATAAAGCAAACTTTCCGGGATGGACTTTTCCATAGTTAGCATAATTAATGTATGCTTTTATGGTCTCCGGATCATTGAAGAGTTGCTCTTTTATCTTTCTGGAAATTCTCATGGTGGAAGGGTTGCTTGAAGAAGCCATTAGAGTAGAGTGTAGAGAGCATGAAGTTTTGAAGAGAGAGTTTGAATTTGAAAATGAAAGTGAAAAGATGTGATAAAAGATAGTGAATAAATAGATTCTCAAAGGACATATTCTCTGGTCAAAAGATGCCTTTTCAAAGAATTGAATGAAGTGAAAAGGTGGAGGGAAATTCAACCATTTGAATTCAAATTTTGAATTTCAAATTCTGTACCCATGTCGACATCATGGTAGGGACCATGTTGACATGTGTTTTTTAATTTCTATAATTTATTTTTCATAAGAATTCTAATATATATATATTCTTATTATTTTTAATGTCTATATATATCTGGAATATTATTAGTATATTCCATAAGATATTATGATACTAATAAAAATAAAAATAATAATAAGATAAGATAATAAAAAAAATTAAATTTCAAACAACACACCAATTCAAAATCAATCAATCAAGCAATCAATTCTAAGCATGCAATTTCAACCAATTGTATTGAAATGTGTACCTTTTTCTGAGTCTGTTTCTCTAAGTTCGTTGGAGTCGTGAACTGCCGTGAAACACATATTTGAATTATCTGTCTTTTGATCATTATCGCTTGAAGACAAGTCTGAGTCATCTAGAGTAGCAGTTTTCGTTTCTTTACGGAATCATTGTTTATAGGAAGGTTTTGCTTATCTGGTTACGGACAGTCTCTTTTGATATGACCTGATTCGTCACAGTTGAAGCATTTGATATTGTTTGGCACTACTTTCTGATTTCCTGCATTCTTATAGTTGTTTCTCTTGAGATTATTCATCTTTTTGTATTTCAGAAATTTCCGAAAATTCTTGGTCATAAAGGCTATCTCTTCATCATTATCGCTGTTTGAGTCCAATCCATCGGTTAATGCATTGAATGCCATTGATTTCTTTTCAGATGCTTTGCTTTCTCTTCTCCCGATCATTTGGACTTCAAATGACATTAGATTTCCAATTAATTCTTCTATCTTTAAGGTACTGATGTCATTTAACTCTTCGATTGCAAGTGTCTTTTGATCCCATTCCGGAGTAAGAGAATTTAAGATTTTTCTGACTTGATCTTCTTTGGAAAATTCATTTCCCAAGGATATTAGAGAATGCACAATATCCTGAAATCTACTATACATATCTGAAATAGACTCATTAGAATTCATTTTAAATAATTGAAACTGATTTGTGAGCACGGAAATTTTGGTCTGTTTAACTTTGCTTGTTCCTTCGTGAGTGACTTGCAAAGTTTTCCAGATTTCATATGCAGACTTACAAACTGACACTCTATTAAATTCATTCCTATCAAGTGAACAAAATAGAATATTCATTGCTTTAGAATTATTCTGTGCAACAGTCTTTTGCTTAGTGGTCCACTGTGCAAAATTAGTTGTGGGTTCAGAACATTCATTATGTGTGATATTCCAAGTGTCTAGACTTACATATTGTAAATATATTTTCATCCTACATGCCTAGTATGCATAGTTACTACCATTAAAAAGTGGTGGTCTGGCAGTAGATTGACCTTCTACAAATGAACTAGTACCAGTAGTAATAGAACTAGTGTTAGTAACAGTACTAGTGTTGGTAGCCATTTGGAATACTTTTCAAAATTAAGATTATGAAACTTTGAAAACCTTGCTCCGATACTAAATGTGAGAAATGCAGATTATGGATCTTAAGGCTAGTATAAACACTAGAGGGGGTGAATAGTGTTTTAAGGAATTACTAATTCTTTTCGAGTTTATATTAATTTGAACACAAATGTATGCAATATTCAGACACAGATATGATCACAGATTCAAACACAGATGCAAATATAAAGTAAAAGCAGTAAAGGAAAGAACACACCAGATTTTATACTGGTTCGAAGTTACCCTACATCCAGACCCGCACACAAGTACGGATTTCCTTTCAAAAACAATCTTTACAATTACAACCCTCGATTTCAAGGCCACGAGGTACACCACTCCAGATTCACAATCCTCTAGGTAGGGATACTTGATTTCCCGGGCAACAAGTTCACCCAATTGATTTCCTAGGCTACAATCACACCTTTTCTCACTTGATTGATTTCCAAGGCTACAATCACACCTTTTCTCACTTGATTGATTACAAAGAAGCCTATAACTCTGAATAGCACTGGGATCTTATTGAGATAGTGATAGAGAATCAAACCAGAAATGATCTAGTTAAATTCAATGGTGATTTCGACAAAGTAATGGTAAGAATATTTATAAAGAAATGTGCAAGAAGAAGAGGAGTGAAAAATAGAAAAATATTGTTAAATTTCGTTGAAAACATCCCCTATTTATAGAAGAACAACAGCCATGTCTATTCGTGAAAGGTTATGGCGAATAGACACTTCTTTTGAAATTCAAATTTTTGAAACCAACTGCCACTATGTCGACATGGGTATCTTGGGTATGTCGACATCCCAAAGGAAATTTTGGTGATTTGTTTTTCTTTGAAAATTACTTCTATCTTATATTAAAACTACTTTAAACTTTATAAATATACTTAACTATAGTTAAAATACATAAGAAAAAAAGAGAATAATATATATAAAATTTTACTATAATTTTATATTTAAATCTAAGTATAAATATATTATAATTAAAAGATAGTTTAAAACAAACGAAGTTTTAAACAAACGAAGTTTAAAACAGGAGTTTATTTAAAAACAAAATCAAAGAATATTTTAAGGCTAAAACATCTTTTTGAAAATCATTTGAAAAGATAATTTTTAAGGCTAAAACATTTTGAAAAGCAGTTTTGAAAATCATTTTGAAGTAGTTTTGCTAGCTTCTTCCTGCAGAATATCTCATCACATCAGGACTCGAGAACTTGTACAAATCCAGGATGTTCGTGGGTTTGTGAGCCACTTGTCGTAGGTTTGTAAGCTACTTGTCGTGGGTTTGTAAGCCACTAAAAAGGTAGAAATGGGTTCCAACCCAAATGAAATATGGAGTGAAGATTTCAGTGCTATTATGAAGTTTTAACATAATTCTAGACTCAATACTTATCTTGTATTATTAAAATCTTGAACCCTTGATAACTTGATTTCTTGATACTCATGAGTCTTCAATCTTGATATCTTTGATCTTTAAATTCATCAGTCTTGTATCTCTATACTGTACAGTCTTCATTCTTGATACCTGCATGGTTAAATCCTGCATATACATATATATCTAAACTATAATGTTAGTATTTATATTTTATAATCTTATTCTAAGTTTGTTGTCATCAAAACCATCATCTCAAGGACTAACAATCTCCCCCTTTTTGATGATGACAACCTTTGTTTATAAAATATTATTTCTATCCTGTTGACTCCCCCTAAAACTAATAACTCCCCCTTAATCTATGCCTAACTATCATATATTTTATACTTCTCCCCCTTTGTCATCAACAAAAACTAACTCCAAACTGTATAACTCCACCTCATTCTTGTACTAAAGTACCTGCATTAATAAACTATACAATGGAGTATATAATATATAGATTAAGAGATAATTATATTGATAAACATGATAATTAATAAAAGATCATATAGATATCAATGCATATGTATACATGTTTTGTACAACAAATATCAATCCACACCAAATATCAATCCATATCAAATCAAATCAAAACAAATGAAATCAAATCAATATAAGCAAACAATTCAAATCAAACAAAGCAATCAAATCAAACATTACGAGGAACTTCCACCCATCCTTCTTCTCCAAAAATAGGGTTTGCTTTAATGGCATCCCAATTTTCATTGTCATTGGTGAGAGAGACTGGAGGATGTGCTTCGTTATCATCCTTATGCAGGGAGGAAATCATCCATCGTATTGCATCGAAATGCCTTTCTTGCTCCTTGATCATCTGCATTTGACTCAACTCTAAGTGTCGCTGGTTACGAAGAATGAACGAAAGAATATTCTTGAAAGAATTAAGAGTTTATTCAAGATTTTCGGTTAAATTATGAATTAGATTGGCCATTTTTTTAGTTTGAGAGAAGAATGATAGACAAAGTAGATAAGAAAAAATATTTAGTGATGAATTCTGGAAGAAATAGGTATTTGTAGGTGTAGAAATTCGTTTGAAATGAATAGACATAAGGTAGTTATTCAAATTTCAAATTTAAAATGAAATGTCATTTCTGACCAGTACATGTCGACATGGTCATAGGGGGATGTCGACATGGTGTAGTGAATTTTGAAGGCTTATTTTGATTTTGTGAATAATTGTGTATATATATATATATATATTTATATAATATACTAACATATATTCTGGAGATAAGATAAGCTAGATAACAGAAAAAGGAATTCAATTTCATTGCTTAATAGAGTGATACAATGATTAATCATAGAGAACTACATGAACATTCAAACAAACTAAACTAATACAACATGAAATGAAAAGATAGAACTAGTTAGAGGATGATGAAGATGAAGATAATCCAAGTTTCTTGCTTACTTTGGAAATAAACTTGTTCATCTTGGATGACATTTTATCCAACTTCTTACTAACGGATCGTTTAAGAATCCGTTGATTCTTAACAATGGTCTTTTGGTTATTGAGAAGAGTTTTGTTGGTTGGATTAGGAGGATAGTCAATACTTTCCAAGGATGTTTCACCTTCTTCTTCTATTTCCATTTCATCCCTTTCTTCTTCTTCTTCCTCTTCCTCCTCTTCCATCTCTTCATGAGCCAAACGCTCTTCCTTTTCGGCAAGAGTCTCATACGGTTGAAAAAAAAATGGAATTTTCATAAGAGAAATATTTGAGTGATTGAAAACCTTTCTTGAAACAAATTCTTCTCCTTTAAAATCTACTCCAAAATAGTTAAAAATCCGAGTGAGATAGATTCCATGATACAAAGTATTCTCACCCATTTCAAGATTTTTGGGACGAAGTTCATCCAAAATAACTTGCGCCCAATTAACATCATAATTTCCAAAAATAGCAAAACGTGCTTTGTAAACTTTTGAAGTAGGATTGTTAAAATTCCCCGATCTTGGAGTCAAAGTATGTTGTAAAAGAAGATTGACAATTCTAGCTTTTGGTCGAAAGTTTCGATTTTTGAATTCAAAATTATCATTTCCTTCAAAAATATGGTGAAACGTCTCACGATCATTTTCATCAATATTAAAACTAGAAAGATCCATTCCCGTATTCTTTCCATTGAGAATGGTACCCAAAAGATCACAATTTAAAACGATTCTAGTGCCTTTGACACTACTCCAAATTTCATCATCCTTTCCATTATAAAATCCTCGATTAAGATTTGCATAAAAAAATTTAACAAGATTTGGATAGCAAACAAAATCATTTTAAGAAGCATCAATAAGACTGAGAACATGATTATTTGCAAAAAGAGAATCAATTTCATAAGTAGAAAAATCTTGAAATAAAGCAAACTTTCCGGGATGGACTTTTCCATAGTTAGCATAATTAATGTATGCTTTTATGGTCTCCGGATCATTGAAGAGTTGCTCTTTTATCTTTCTGGAAATTCTCATGGTGGAAGGGTTGCTTGAAGAAGCCATTAGAGTAGAGAGTAGAGAGCATGAAGTTTTGAAGAGAGAGTTTGAATTTTAAAATGAAAGTGAAAAGATGTGATAAAAGATAGTGAATAAATAGATTCTCAAAGGACATATTCTTTGGTCAAAAGATGCCTTTTCAAAGAATTGAATGAAGTGAAAAGGTGGAGGGAAATTCAACCATTTGAATTCAAATTTTGAATTTCAAATTCTGTACCCATGTCGACATCATGGTAGGGACCATGTTGACATGTGTTTTTTAATTTCTATAATTTATTTTTCATAAGAATTCTAATATATATATATTCTTATTATTTTTAATTTCTATATATATCTGGAATATTATTAGTATATTCCATAAGATATTATGATACTAATAAAAATAAAAATAAAAATAAGATAAGATAACAAAAAAAAAAATTTAAATTTCAAACAACACACCAATTCAAAATCAATCAATCAAGCAATCAATTCTAAGCATGCAATTTCAACCAATTGTATTGAAATGTGTACCTTTTTCTGAGTCCGTTTCTCTGAGTTCGTTGGAGTCGTGAACTGCTGTGAAACACATATTTGAATTATCTGTCTTTTGATCATTATCGCTTGAAGACAAGTCTGAGTCATCTAGAGTAGCAGTTTTCGTTTCTTTACGGAATCATTGTTTATAGGAAGGTTTGGCTTATCTGGTTACGGACAGTCTCTTTTGATATGACCTGATTCGTCACAGTTGAAGCATTTGATATTGTTTGGCACTACTTTCTGATTTCCTGCATTCTTATAGTTGTTTCTCTTGAGATTATTCATATTTTTGTATTTCAGAAATTTCCGAAAATTCTTGGTCATAAAGGCTATCTCTTCATCATTATCGCTGTTTGAGTCCAATCCATCGGTTAATGCATTGAATGCCATTGATTTCTTTTCAGATGCTTTGCTTTCTCTTCTCCCGATCATTTGGACTTCAAATGACATTAGATTTCCAATTAATTCTTCTATCTTTAAGGTACTGATGTCATTTGCCTCTTCGATTGCAAGTGTCTTTTGATCCCATTCCGGAGTAAGAGAATTTAAGATTTTTCTGACTTGATCTTCTTTGGAAAATTCATTTCCTAAGGATATTAGAGAATGTACAATATCCTGAAATCTACTATACATATCTGAAATAGACTCATTAGAATTCATTTTAAATAATTGAAACTGATTTGTGAGCACGGAAATTTTGGTCTGTTTAACTTTGCTTGTTCCTTCGTGAGTAACTTGCAAAGTTTTCCAGATTTCATATGCAGACTTACAAACTGACACTCTATTAAATTCATTCCTATCAAGTGAACAAAATAGAATATTCATTGCTTTAGAATTATTCTGTGCAACAGTCTTTTGCTTAGTGGTCCACTGTGCAAAATTAGTTGTGGGTTCAGAACATTCATTATGTGTGATATTCCAAGTGTCTAGACTTACAGATTGTAAATATATTTTCATCCTACATGCCCAGTATGCATAGTTACTGCCATTAAAAAGTGGTGGTCTGGCAGTAAGCTGACCTTCTACAAATGAACTAGTACCAGTAGTAATAGAACTAGTATTAGTAACAGTACTAGTGTTGGTAGCCATTTTGAAAACTTTTCAAAATTCACATTATGAAACTTTGGAAACCTTGCTCTGATACCAAATGTGAGAAATGCGGATTATGGATCTTAAGGCTAGTATAAACACTAGAGGGGGTGAATAGTGTTTTAAGGAATTACTAATTCTTTTTGAGTTTATATTAATTTGAACACAAATGTATGCAATATTCAAACACAGATATGATCACAGATTCAAACACAGATGCAAATATAAAGTAAAAGCAGTAAAGGAAAGAACATACCGGATTTTATATTGGTTCGGAGTTACCCTACATCCAGTCCCGTACACGAGTACGGATTTCCTTTCAAAAACAATCTTTACAATTACAACTCTCAATTTCAAGGCCACGACGTACACCACTCCAGATTCACAATCCTCTAGGTAGAGATACTTGATTTCCCGGGCAACAAGTTCACCCAATTGATTTCCTAGGCTACAATCACACCTTTTCTCACTTGATTGATTTCCAAGGCTATAATCACACCTTTTCTCACTTGGTTGATTACAAAGAAGCCTATAACTTTGAATATCACTGGGATCTTGTTGAGATAGTGATAGAGAATCAAACCAGAAATGATCTAGTTAAATTCAATGGTGATTTCGGTAGAGTAATGGTAAGAATATATATAAAGAAATGTGGAAGAAGAAGAGGAGTGAAAACCAGAAAAATATTGTTAAAAATTCGTTGAAAACATCCCATATTTATAGAAGAACAACAGCCATGTCTATTCGTGAAAGGTTATGGCGAATAGACACTTCTTTTGAAATTCAAATTTTTGAAATCAACTGCCACTATGTCGACATGGGTATCTTGGGTATGTCGACATCCCAAAGAAAATTTTGGTGATTTGTTTTTCTTTGAAAATTACTTCTATCTTATATTAAAACTATTTTAAACTTTATAAATATACTTAACTATAGTTAAAATACATAAGTAAATATAGAGAATAATATATATATAATTTTACTATAATTTTATATTTAAATCTAAGTATAAATATATTATAATTAAAAGATAGTTTAAAACAAACGAAGTTTAAAACAAGAGTTTATTTAAAAATAAAATCAAAGAATATTTTAAGGCTAAAACATCTTTTTGAAAATCATTTGAAAAGATAATTTTTAAGGCTAAAATATTTTGAAAAGCAGTTTTGAAAATCATTTTGAAGTAGTTTTGCAACTTCTTCCTGTAGAATATCTCATCACATCAGGACTCGAGAACTTGTACAAAACCAGGATGTTCGTGGGTTTGTAAGCCACTTGTCGTAGGTTTGTAAGCTACTTGTCGTGGGTTTGTAAGCCACTAAAAAGGTAGAAATGGGTTCCATCCCAAATGAAATATGGAGTGAAGATTTCAGTGCTATTATGAAGTTTTAACATAATTCTAGACTCAATACTTATCGTATTATTAAAATCTTGAACTCTTGATAACTTGATTTCTTAATACTCATGAGTCTTCAATCTTGATATCTTTGATCTTTAAATTCATCAGTCTTGTATCTCTATACTGTACAGTCTTTATTCTTAATACCTGCATGGTTAAATCCTGCATATACATATATATCTAAACTATAATGTTAGTATTTATATTTTATAATCTTATTCTAAGGTTGTTGTCATCAAAACCATTATCTCAAGGACTAACATGGGGGTTATGGCAGGCATCATTGGGTGCGGCGAGGTCAGGGCGTTCGGTGGTAGGGTCATGGTGGCGCCTGGTGCCTTGAGGTGGCGGCGGTTCAAGTCGAGGTATGTGATTTCTTCGAATGTGATATTAAAAAAAAGAAGCGCCTGTAGCAAGCGCATGTATAGCTGGAGGAAGAAAGGTTAAGTAATTTAAATTATTAAGTTAATTATAGTTTAATTATTGAATGCTAAAAAATTCAAAAAACTCTCTCATACAAGGTCCAATTGAGGCGCGGATTTTTGCATTGTGCTCATAATGACGAAAGCTTCGCAATGGTTTGAAATTTGGGCTAAAATCGGACGTCGTTCGGTTTTAGTTCCAAACCGGAACGCCTCGGCGATAATAGAAAATTTCGGTGAGTTAAACTCACCTTTTTGGTTAACTAGAATGATATATGGTTGATAAAAATTATTGAATAATTGTTTGGATGAATTATTATGTTTATTAGTTGGATTGGATATATTCCTGCCTATTGGAGCAGATTAGACATTATTACGTTCCCATGTAAGAGCAGATGACCCTTTTATACGAATCCCGCCTCGAATCGGTTGATTTTTATATTATTGATTACATGATGTATGTGATGAAGGGGAATAGGTTGGAGAGATCCAATAGGATTTCTTACGCTGTCGATTTTATTTTTCGTATAAATTGATATATGATGTGTTGGATGCTATAATTAATGACATGAATATGATTTTGGTTATTTAGTGCTTTAGTAGCACTAGGCTTTATTTTTGGTGTTTTAAAATGCTATAAATAGGGATTTGATTTTAAAAAGGAGTTTCATAGTGACTTTGGAATATTATAGGCTACTGATTCTTCTAAAATAAAAGGTGAACCTTTAAGGGTTTTTAAATTATAGTTTTATGAAATATTTTAAATAGAGATTTGGAACGGTAAATAAAGATTTTGAAAATCTTGGAAAATAAATAAATCATTTATAATAAAGGGATATGTATTTAAAAAGTAGAAATGTTTTTATTATAAATAATTTTATCCATTTTATAGAAAGTGAAATATATAGGTACATATAATATAATTTATTTATAAATGTGAAAATTTATAAATATGATAAATTATAAAAGTGATATTCTATAAAGAAGTGAAGATTTGTAATCGTATTTTATTATAAAAATATGGATTTATAAACGGTTTTATAAACCAAAGGAAAATTATAATTATTTAGAAAATGGGTGAATAAATTAAATTATGGATTTATTATATCATATGGAAGTTGGTTTTTAGAAATAGTTGACTCTATTTTGGAAATTGAAAGTGAGGGTAAGAATTGGGATTGTTAAACGATATTTTATAAATTAAAGAAAATTTATAAAAGAAATTTATACCTATTGAAGCAAGTTTAAAACAGTTGGAATTATTTTGGATGAGTTTTTATAAATAAGTAGGATTTATAAAACAATAAAGGTATATATGAGTTCATAAATAAAGGAATTTTTTTAAAAGGAAATTCTATGAAATGGGAAGGGATTTATAAACATGGTTTATAAATATGGAAATGATTATGCTGAGTTAAGTATGGATTTTTATCAAGAAATATATTTATATTTTAAAGGTTATTTGTTTATATTAATATTGTTTAAAAGTTGTTTATCAATAGTTTAAATGTTTTTAAAGGTTAATTATTTAAAAATATTAATATGGGTTGAAATTAATTTTAAATTATTATCAGTAAAGTTTTGGAAATTTATTATTATCATTTATAATAATGTTGAAGATAATTTATTGTTGTTTATTTAAGTTGAAATTTATTAATTATTATTTTAAGATGTTTTAAAATTTAGTATTTATTTATTTATGATGTTACTAGTATATAGTAGTGTTTAAAGGTACGTGATTAGAATTTAATTATAATTGTTTCTGAGATTTATAAGTTAGTTTTATAAATGGCCTTAGATATATAAGAAAAGAGAGTTTTAAAAAGGGTTTATAAATTTATAAAAGGAGTTTAGAAATGGTTTTGTGGATTAGAATAAGGTTCATAAATGGTTTTTTAATTGAATAAAATGGTAATCATTCAGATTGTTGGTGAATATTTTTTTCAAGTATTGAGAGATAGACTGTGGGTTTTTATAAATCTTTGTAAAAGAATTTTGATTCAAGTATTATAAAGTGAATTAAATTAGTTAACAAAATATTTAGTAATAAAAGGCTAGTGTTTCTTACTTAACAAATGTTGTTTTCACATGGAATTAAATTCCCGATTGAATGTTTGTTATTCGATAGTTAAATAACCGATTATCGAAATTGGACCCAAAACGTAACTTTGGAAATATCTAAGAGAAACACATGAGTTATATGGCACAATCATCTCCGATGATGATGTACTGTGCGTATAAATCTCATTTCATTCTACTAGGACAATGATAAGGAAATCCTTCCGCTAACGGTTAGGCGGTGATCTCTGATCTTATCTTTGGTTGTTTATTTCCTAAAGACTTGGAGTTGAGTTTATCAAGAATTATTGAAAAAAAATTTTGAAGAGACCAGGATTGGGTATGTTATCTGAAAACCACTTCGATCCAATGAATGCGTTTCGCGGTAAAGACATCTTGAAGATGATGGAACTTGAAGACAGAGCTCTCAAGTGTTTCAATCAGTCCCAGAAAAAACTTATATGGATAAATGCTGATATTGCATTGTTTCCTGGAAGGCAATGTTAGCATTCCAAGTGGGATGTGCTTTATAAAAGGTAAAATGTAGCCTCATCAACCGGGAATGATTGAAACATGGGAGATGCAGTAGGGCTAAGTGGGTCGCTCCCAAGTAGGGTATGATCATCCTTATCTAGAGTCGCCATTATCTGTCATTTGTATGCTTTGGTGCCCATTAACGGAGGGGTGATCATATTCGGTACTATCCAATAAAGGGTAGGTCGGTCCTGTGTTGGCAGGCGGTCTAGGCGAGGTCCTCAGCGTTATTTTATTTAGAGATGCACCATGATGGGCAATACCCCAGTAGCCTAGTCATTGTATGGAATCCATTCTCCAATACGAGCCTTTACAGTTTTAATTGCAGAACCTAGTATGCTAGAATTTAATAATGTAACAATTTTGGCTAAGATTAATAAGTATTTGTATCTTAGACATTATTATAATATAAATGGATTTCTATAGAATTTTTTTGGTTATCATAAGGTAAAAAACCACCCATGTTTATGTGCGGCGTGGTCTTACGAGATACTTTTGATTTCAAATGATATTCTAAAACTTTATAATCTAGTTGGCTGTGTTTTTCTCACACTGGTTTTCCAGATTGACTCGAGTGTTATTTATTATAATGCTCAGATCAGACCGAGTAAATTTATAGATTACTTTGGATGCATTGGAGCTTGTGAGACGAGTTGGAGGACTTCAAGCCGTATTTCCGTATATGTTTTATTTAGCCACTACTTTGTTATGGAAATTACCAGCAATTGTAAGGACAGATTGTTATAAATGTCCAGGCTGATTATTGTGAATTGTTGTTGTACTCTGAAGAATGTATGTATATAACAGTTTCTCTTTATAAAGATCGTTGGTATTATATTATATATTGTTCCGCTACGATTATGAGATTCTGTGTTGTTTTTGGTTCTTTTCTCTTCTTTTTTCCTCTTTCTTTCCCATAACTATCTGTCTTTCTATTTGATTTGGGTTGAATATGTGTGGCTTATTGTCAGCTTGAAATGTACGGATTGGCGGGTCGTTACAGTTGGTATCAGAACTTATAAGCGAATACCTAGGCTTTGGTGGGAATTTACTCATTTGAGATAGGGTAAGCGAGACCCTAGGATGAGTTTGAGTGTACATATATGAGTGCATACTTGTTAGTGATTAAATTTTTTATATTGTGTTAATTTATGTATTGAGCGGCTTTTGAATTCTGTTCGATACATAGAACACCATGATATCGATAGGGGTTTCTAAATGCTTAAACAAGGAAAACGAATGTTTTGAGAATTGGTAAATGGAATAATTTTACCAAAATTATATTGTATATATAAAGGAATAATTTTTCATATATTATTATAAGCTATATATGGCATGTTTTTGGATGTTAACAAATGATAATATTTGATTATTATCATTTGTTATTGGTTTAATAAAAGTTTTTATTGTTAAAATCTAATAAAGATAAATAATTGTAAACTGAATTATGTAAGAGAATAAATTTATAAGTATGAATCATAGAGAATTGAGTATGATTGAAATAATCAACATTTATGAGATGAATTACATAAGAAGTGATATTTTATAAATGTGATTTATAAATGTGATTTATAATTGGAAAGGAAATGGAATTGCATAGTATATTTATAAATACGATTTGTTAATAAAATTGGATTTAAAACAAGAAGTTGGAGAATTTAAAACCCAATGATTTTGAAAATTATTTTTAAAGGGTTGGAAAAATAACAATAGTATTATTTTGAAAATATTTTATGTTATGAATATTTTAAATGGAATTTAATAGAAATATAAAGCACTTGCTCACTTCAGTCGCTGGAAAGTAATTCTTATGATGACTGCAGCATCATCGGCATTCATTTTCGAGTTTCTAAGTGATGGATTACTACAGTTGAAGTTTTGTTTTGGTAAAACAATTTTTTTAGATTCTATAAGGGAATTTGAAATACAAAGGAGTTATGTGTGTGTGTGTGTATGATTTCAAAATGATTTGAAATAAACTTGGGTGTTTAAACATCCTAGAAATTTCTATTTAAATGTTGAGAAAACATAAGGTAGTAATTTTTTAAGTTATAAATTGGAAATGGTATAGATAAGAGGAGGAAGTTGGAATTGAGATATGAAATTTGAAATTTAACTTAAGTAAATGTACATAAAGTGAACTGTATGAGATGAAATTTAACTCAATAAAGGGTAAATGAAACCGAACTTGATTTGTAATAAATAAATGAAATAGACAAATGAAGTTTGACATAAGAAAGGTTAAGTGAAATAGAAATGGGATTTGAAATGGATTAAATGAATTGACAAGTGAATTAATGAAATGAAGTAATGGAATGAGTATAAATTTGAGTTATTAAATGAAAACTAATTTAAGTGGTAAAATGAAAATATGTTTGGAATGTTGTTTGCTAGAAATGAATGAATTGAATTGGGCTAATAAAATGAATAAGTGAATGCAGATTAAAATGTTGTTTAGTAGAGTTAAATGTGAACATAAGTTGTGAAGTGAAAATAAAGCTCAATGGTTGTATGAAATATTTATAATAAACTTAAGTAATTGTCTTATGAAATGGTTTATATGAATATTAGTATTGAAAGAGACATACTAAACAAAATTGGATGTGAAATAATGAATTTTCAATAAATGAATTTAATTAATTGGATGCAATCAATTGAAAGTAAATGAATTGAATGAAAATCAATTTAATGTGAATAAATGAAATTAATGTGAATAATTGAATTTGATTTAAATTGAATGTAAATCAATTGAAAAGGCAAGATGATTTGTTGATAAATAAATTGGATGAATATTATTTGGTTAATGGTTTCCTTGTTACATTTGCTAAAAATTTCATGTAGTTATTGTATATTCCATACTATATATTGATATTACTCTCTGTATACATGTTCTCATTGGTTGTTGAGTGTTAGTAGGTGTGGGTGGCGTATGCTTCGCATTTGGAGCTCGCTTTCGCATTTTATTGGTTGTATATGCTTGTTAATGCTAATAAAAAGGTACACATCTCAGATTATAGATAGTAATTTTATATTTTTCCCTACGGAATGCCTCATCCTCGAAGATGTGATGTATATTTGTTATTATATATACATTGCAAAATTTTACAATCAAGCCACCCAAAGGAGACGTTGGCGAAATGTTCCGTAAATTTAAGAGTTAGAAACTTTTTGAGAATTTTGAAAAAAAGATTGATAACTAAAATTTGGATTTTAGTTTTATAACTTGGAATGAATGTATGGTATTAGTTGGTATCGGTGAATGAACTTAAGGACTTAAAAGGATTTGGAAATCCATTATGGATTGTTTTTGGAAAGTTAATGGATTTGGGACATTTTTTCTTATCTTGAAAATTTCGGGGACGAAATTCTTATAAGGGGGGGGGAGAATGTAACGACCCAGAATTTTAGCCATTTGAATTTGGAATATTTAATGTAGTTTAAATATTGAAAAGTTAATTTTATAAGTTAAATAAATTGAATTTCAAATATAGTGATTTATTTGATAATTAAATTGTTGAATTTAATAATTGGAATTGTTTGAATATCCGAATCTTGAATTTAATGTGAACAGAAATGATTTCAAAAGTTGATTTAAATTTTATTTAAACAAGAATGAAATTGTTAGCTTTTAAATTTGAATTTAAAAGTGATTAAATCGATTTTGGAAATTTCTCGTTTTAATCAGCGTATAAAAATAGTCTTTTTGGTCACAGTCTCGGATTTTGACAGTACCGGTTCCTTTGAATCCACAATAGTATATTATAGTATGCATCAATTGTCATGGCAATCAGATGAATCATTTGATCATGCGAGATCGAAATGCGTAGAAATTAAATTCAGAAATTATTATAGATAATTAGGTCTGAAAACCTATCTTCTACATGCGATCGAATTAGGCCTCGAGTGTAGAGACCCGCAGTTCCATACCCTTTAAGTTGATAATAATTCTTCCTCGTTCAACCCAAAGTGTACGAAAAAGCGAATAACTAGGGAAAAAGAAGAAAGAGGTAGAAGAAGAAAAATAGAAAACAACATCAGAATCTCACAATCGCAGCAGAATAACATATAATAGATAATAACTGATCTTTATATAGAAAGAAACTATACTGTTTTTATACATTACATCATCAGAGTACAACACAATCAATAACACAACACTGTACATTTATAATAACTTGTCCTTACAAAGCTGAATATACAGCATACCATACACAGCGGAATATAAGTTAGATACGTGATATACGTCTCCGTCATCCAGCTCGTCTCCTGAGCTCTGTAGCATCTTATCTTGTATCTGTAATACTCGGTCTGACCCGAGCATTATAATAAAATAACACCCGAGTCAGTTTGGAAAACCAGCGTGAGAAAATACACTCAATTGGATTATTAAAGTTTTCAAAATCTTTTGAAAATCAAAGGTATCTCGTAAGACCACGCCACAAATAAACATGCCGGGTTTTTACCTTATGACAACCAAAACATTTTTTATCAAATCCGTCTGATATTATAATAGTGTCTATAGAAAGTAAAATAGAATGTAGCTGAAATGCTTGCATCTCACATTCCAGCATAGTTGGGCACAATCAAAACCATACGGGCGCTTATTGGAGATTGGATTCCACACAATGGCAGGGCAACTGGGGTACCGCTCGTCATAGTACCTGGCCTAGATCAGCTTACTGAGGACCACTCCCGATCCCCTGCAACACAAGACCGGCCTACCCCTAACCTGGATAGACCGAATAAGATCACCCCGCGGTTGGGATCAACAACCACCACACAACCGAGATCAAAGGGACTCTAGACAGGGATGACCTAACCCTAATTGGGTGCTACCCACTTAGCCTTGCTGCACCTCCCTGCTTTAGCCATTCCCGATCGATGAGGCTTGAGGCTAAGTGTTACCTTTTTAGAACATATTCGCTTAGAATGCTCATTGTCCTCCAATGACGATGGTCTGATAGCATTCGTTCATATAGGTTGCCTTAGGTCTGGACAAACCGAATCGCCGTCTTCATCATCTTCACGGTATTCATTCGCTACATTCAAACCAGATCAAAGTGGTTTTCAGATAATTAAACCCGATCCCGGTATCTTCGAAATGATCAATGCATTGGCCAATATTGATAGTCTGTTATTTAACTATCAAATTAAACAATCATTCAACCAATTATTTTATTTCCACCGAAAAACACCAAGTCTTATTAAATTTAGATTTTAAATAAATTAAATCAGTTTATCCAAAAATATACACTTAAAGCATTTAAATTAAAACTACTTAAATCACTTTATTCAAAATAATAGTTAAGAAATTCTATAATAATTTCCCAAGTAAAACTTTAGCCAAAAACTACTTTTCAAATAAAACGGTTATATAAGGTATAAATATTTAATAGTTATCCTTTAAAATCATAATACTAATTTAACCTTTAAAAATAACTGACTACTATAATTAACTTAATTAATATTTACTTTAACAAAATTTAAAACAATTAAATAATAAAATTTTTTAAAAAAACTGTTCTTTTAAAACACCTTTAAAACTTCTAATTTATACTTAAATATCTTTCATTGAAAATATACTTATTTTTCAGGAAAATACACTTTCCACTCCAATATAGCCCATCTAATCCTTTATAAATCCTTCTCAATTTATCTCCAGTTTAATTTACGTCCCAATCCCGTAAATTTTCTTTCCCATACATTTAAAAATAAAACTCTCTTTTTATTTTTAAAACGAATTGCCATTTCCTTATAAATTCCCACTGTGAATTTATAAATCCAAATTATCCACTGATAAATATTCACTTTATTTATAAACCCAGTTTATAAATTCCATAATCTCATTCTCCTTTTAATCACTGTTTTCAAAACACTTAATCGATTTTCAAATCGATTTCCTGAATTAAATTCCCTTTAAAATTTATTTCTTGATTTATCTAATTTATTCCAAAATCCATTAATTCCAGATTCACTTCTTTATTATGATTTAAAACCTTACTTAAATCTGAAATATCAATTTCATACTCTATTTTCAAAATTCTCCTTTTTTCCAACTCATTTCAAACTTGAATTTAAAAAATAAATTCTTTTACTCTTAAACAATATCGCTTAAGTCCTTAAAACTCTTTAATTCACATTTATTCAAAATCTCTATTTTCCCATACCCTAGAATTTATTAAATAGGATTTAAAAATCAACTATTTACCTTTTTCCAAATTCACCCTTTTTATTTTTTCAACTTCACTATAAATATTTTACTTTCTTTTAATTTTCCTTTCGAAAATCCAATCTTTATATTTTTGATATCTTAAAATATCAAAATATGTCCAGCCAAACCACAGCATTTAATAAATTCAATTTTCAATATAATCTATGATAGATTATCAAATAAATCATATCATTGAATATGAAAATAAATTTCAACATTTTTGAGAAATCCAATTGGATCCCTCCAACCTATTTCCCTACATCCACAGATGTTAGCACAATATAAAAATACCATCCCACTTCGAGGGGGATATCGTGGTATATAGGGTCATCCGCTATTATATGGGGCGCATAGGGTCTCATACGCTATATAATGTGGGAATGTCGATCACTCCAATATATATATATATACTATTATATATAATATCACATCCAGACTGATAATAAATTATCAATTCAATCAGTCAATGAATAATTTAAATTTTAACCATTTAAATTAACCAGTAATCCAATTTGAGTGAGATTAACTCACCTTTGATTTTATTTGCAACCCAATCCAATCTCGACTTGGTTTCACGATTCTTGACCTTACATAAACATTATACGGTTTATTAACATTTGAAATAATCGAACAGTCAATTACCGTTTATTAATTTAATTTAAACTAATTTTCCTTTAAATAATTTTTAGTAACTAAAATAATTAAATAAGTTAATTTAAACAAGTTTATCACCATAACCCATTATTTTAAAGTAAGTAAAAATATGTATGTATATTTTTATATGGATATATTAATATTAATATTTATATTTAAAATTCTTCTCTGTACATATACATATATAAATTTTAAATTGAAAATGAAATCACCTTACTGCCCTCTCTATAGAAACCCTAGCTGAAGACCGCTGATAAGCACAGCATCCTCCACCGATCGAACAACCCCACAAAAACAGTCGCGAGATGCTCTAAGCCTATCACCACGTCTGACCAAGTTCGAACCTTTTCCAACTGCATCGCCGCGTTCCTGGCTGCCCACCGTTGCGAGAGCACAACACGACACCGCCGCTCCCATCCACATCACACGAAGACCCCACCTCAACATTGTGCACTTCTACGACCTCTCTTGCGTGGGCTCTACCCATCCGCACGTTGTCGAGTGTCGCGGCCCCTTCCAGTTGCCGAGTCGCTTCCCAGCGCCCTTCCGCTCGCCAACGACGTGTCGTACCCTTAGCTCGAGGTCGAACGGTAGTGCGACAACGTCGCGTTTTGGACTTCTCGATTTCATTCTGAAATAGATACGGCGAATGCGATTTCGATTTGAAATGAGAAGGAACGGAGGAGGGAGACGTGATTTTGAAGAAGGAATGTTTGCTCGGCCATTGTTTCCCTCTGTCTTTAAACTTTTGATTTGAACGAAGAAGAATGAGAGGGTAGCTTGAGGTTTATAACGAGAGTATCGTGTTTTATTATATTTCTCTCTCTTCAAATTCGCTTTCGGCTGATGTTAAATCGATGGAGGGAGATAGGATATGATGTTAGCGTGGTTATAAAAGAAGAGGGAGACAAGATCAGTTGCGATTTACAAAGAAAGGAAAGATACTTTGCGTGTTGACTAAGCCTTGCGTGTAGGAGTGGGTGTATAGTGTTTTGAAGTATTGGAAAAGCTCTGATGTGAAAGAAATACAGCTGAATGTTGGCTAGTGTATGTGAATATATATATATATATATATATATATATAAACTTGAATTCAAATTGTCTCGATTTACACAACATAAAATTTCAAACCCCTATCGAGGCATGCCGCTAGGCGTTTATAATGTTATACCCCTATTCCGAAGGCAATGGAAAAGGTTTCATCCTAATTCGATCGTATGAAGAAGATAGCTTTTTGGACCCAATTATTATATTGAATTTTCGATATAAATTTCAATGCGTTTACATTCCGTACGCCCAAATGATAACTATAAACGTTAGGAAATTTGAAATTCGATAATAATTCACTATTATGGATCCAATGGAACTAGTTTCATCGAATTCCGAGACTGTGCCCCGGAAAGCTATTTTTAAATATCAATTTAAATGATATATTTTCAAAACTGAACAAATCACTATTAAATTCAATTTTAAAAGTTCCATACCTTCTGTAACGACCCCAGATTTTAATTTAATTTAAATTAATAATTTGTTGAATTTTTGAATTAAAATTTGTAAAATTAATTTTAAACGGAAGCGAGTTTCCCCGAATCCAAATAAATTCTATATTAAATCATTTAAATTTAAATATTGTATATATATATGTATATATTGGATTTGAAAATAAAATCTTTAATAAATGGTTTTGAAAAATAAATATATATGTATAGAAATACAAGGTAATAAATATAAAAGTAGAAATAAATATTTAAGATAAAAAATGGGAATAGAAATATATAAGATAAATTATATGAATTATATAGTATAAAGTAAAACTCATAGCTAAAATATAACAACATAATAAATATAGGATTTCATTTCTATTATAAAGTAATAAGGCCATAGTAAAGGAATATGTTTAAATACGAACAAATAAGATAAGTATGAAATGTGTAACAAAATAATAACAATTAACACTTGTATAAACTGATATATAGATAGGATAAGTTTATAATATAAAGTAGACATTCAGACAAGAATATAAAAATCTATGGCTTGCATAAGAAGACAGTAAGATATGTTAAGTAAAGTATGTATGTAGGCTGAGAAACAAAGTATAAAAGGGAAAAGATATCTTCATGATGTTCGAACAGGAAGTATAAAATAATATGTACACCTGAAAAGAAATATATACAAAGGAAATTGATGTCTAAGTACATACGAAATATAAA
Organism: Allium fistulosum; assembly: GCA_030737815.1. Taxonomy (NCBI): domain Eukaryota; kingdom Viridiplantae; phylum Streptophyta; class Magnoliopsida; order Asparagales; family Amaryllidaceae; genus Allium; species Allium fistulosum. The sequence continues at coordinate 797,016,847 of CM060908.1, forward strand.
TTAAAGGATGTATTTGTAGACATAAGGACATAAGCATTAAATGTTTGTATCTCTAGTACATTTTATATCTCATTTCAGCCTCCTCTATAGAAAAAATCTCTGACCAATGTTAGTAAAATTGTGTACCAGTGAATAAACAATACCCTGTAAACATCTTTCTATTTATCAATCTTCTTTATCTTTTTCATTTCATTTCGTTTACCAAAAAGAAACTTAGCATTTTCCATTATAAAGTTTTCAAAGACATTTACAAAATAAAGCTTCAGTTCTACTCAACAAAATATGGAGATTTAACAAGTTCCAGTTGCAACTTTCAAAAGCATTACCAGTTTTCAAAATACAAAGCTGTTTTCAAAATAAAAGGGGTTCTGTTCTTCCTTTCTAAATCTGGTGAGTAACATCACTCTTTTAAAGAAAATTAAGTATGGATCTAGTTGCTTTATTATCTCTGAAAATAAGTATGTTGCATGTATATTTATAAGTGCATTACTGTATATATGAATGTATGAAATGTGAGCATGCTGTTGTACTCTGTTCTGTGATTCCAAACCCAAGATTTTGATTTAAAAATCATTATCTTTTGACCTATTGTTGTTTGAACTTAGGATTTAAAACAAAAATTGTTTGTTTTAGTATAAACTAAAAGTTAATAATTAATTCAACTTAAAATAACCTGTTAAAATTTCTGGAAACTTTGTTTACAGGAAATCCAGTACTAAGTTGATAAATTCGAGTATTACTAAAAGTTAATTCAAGTATATATCTTGAATGCTTACTGTAATATATGATTTTTAAAACAAAAACGAAAATTTTTAACTGCATATTCAAAGAGCGGTTTGTGGTTGAACAAAAATCGTATTTCTCTCAATTTCTAGTGTTTGGATAAATAATAAATTCTGAAACTTGAATTGAAGCAAGTATATATGATTGTGATCTCAAGAAAAATATACAATAAATTTTCTATTGTGTGAGATTTGGATACGAGATCAGGGTAGGGTTTTAGTTAGAATTTTTGAACATGTCAGTAAAGTGACGAGTTCGTCATCTTCGTGCGCTCGAGCTTCATGCGATTTAGGAGGATGGAAGCTTGTCGCGTTGTCGTAGCGTGGCCGAAGTTTTGGCAACTCCGGTAGTTTATGGGGCGGTGGCGAAACGATTTAGGGATGGACGAGTTTTCTGTTCTTTGAGCTGGAGGTCTAATTTTCAATTCGAAATTCTTTGAGGCAATCCGAGTTCGATTTCCATGTTATCGCGTGATTTGGGTCTTGCTTGAGAAGTTGGTGATTGCTGGAGTTGGGTCGCGCCGCCGTGCACGTGCACGACAGCGGTGATGTGTGTCTGAGACGTGGAACCATGGCTCGCGAGTATACTCGAGATGTTTTGATGTTTGCTTCGGGTTTGAGGTCGAGTTCGAGCGTGAGTATGAACCTGATGCTATTTATACTTAAGTTATAAAAACTTAAATTACAGAAAAAAAAAGGAGAAGAAGAAGTTGTGTTCAGGGAGACTCGGGGAAACGAGCGTTTAACTCGAAGTATTACTCGAGTTTTGATAGGGAAAGTCTCGGGTTGTTCTCCTGTCAACGGCAATATTATGTTAATCAGTTTAGACACTGTAAATTCGAATAAGTGTTTAACAATTAAAGTTAAACTTTAACACAAGCTTTAATTATTTTAGTTAATGCTTAACCATGTTTTAACACCTAGTTAATATTTTAATTAAGTGATTAATTTAGTTAAGTATAAAATTAATTAACCATTAAGTTGGTAGTTAGTAATATAATTGATTTTCAAATTTTAAAGAATACCTTTAAAATGTTAATTAAGTTGAATTATTAGAATTAATTGATTTTTTCCAGAAAGTAACTAATAAATTTGTAATCAACTATTTGAAGTAAATTAATGAATGATTAGTAGTTAAGTAATTAAGTAATTTAATTATGGACTAATAAATGATTAACTAAGTAATTAGCAGTTAATAAACCGATAATTAAGTTTGATTGATAAATAATTAAGGTTATAAATTAATGATTAAGAGTAATTAATTAAGTAATTAAGACTTAATCATTGATTAAGAAATGATTTGTTAGTTAAATAATTTGAAATGGAAAAAGTAGTAAATTGATAGTTAATGATCAATTAAACAGGGTTAAGAGATAAATTCTCAAGTAATCGATTTTAAATTGAATTAATTACAATAAGACTCAAAGATGATTGTTTATGGATAATTGTGTATATTGAATATCTGATTTGTGATATTCTGTGATGTTTCTATGATATTGCTCTTGATATATAGGTATATATGATGATTGTGTATAATTTATCTGTGATAAAAGTTATTTGGATTCAAAGTGTTGAATTAAACTGTTTAAATTAATTAGACAACTTTGCCCGTAAACGACACTTGAATTTCGATGCGACAGGGAGTCGGATTCCAGTTGGTTATCCGAAACCCACATCGAATCGTAATAGTGATTCTTTATGACTGATAAATTTATTTTATTTATGAATTTGTGAATGAAGATAAGCGTTATGGGTTATACCGCTTATCGATATATCTGTGATGATTGATGTTGTGCACTATTGTGTGTGAAACCCCTGGACTACACCATACACACACAAATATGGATTTCACGTGGAAATCGGTTAAGTCACAGATAATTTAAATTTGATGTTTTTGAAATTTAAATTTCAATTAATTTTGAAATTGGAAATTTGGGGTTTAAAATGAAAAGTTTTTGAAATGGAATTTCAAAGATAAAAGTTATTTTGAATAACTTAATCGAGTTCTGAAAATTTAAATAATTTGATTTAAATTTGAATTCAAGTTTGAAATTGAATCCTATGATTTGAAACTAGGGATTAAAGATGATATAAATGTGTTTATATGAATTTAAACCATTTTAAAAGTATTGGTTTGAGAATTTGAATCTAACCCAAAGACTTTAAACCGTGTAAATGAATCAGATTTCCAAAATGAAAACTGTTTGTTTTAAAGGAATAAAAGCTTTCAGATAAGAAATGAAATTCCAGTTTAATTAAAGGAATTTCAAGTTGAATTGAAAAAAAAATGGTTTTCCAAGTTATGAATGAATGTTTTTGAAAACTATGAATTAAATCTGTTTATTTTTAACAGATTTAAAAATGATGATTTGCTTAAACCATTCGAAATGAAATTGTTTTGAAAGCTATAAGTTGAATCTTTGTTTTTAAAGATTTAACGAATTAATCAAATTGAAACGGAAATTGATTTGGAAAATCTGTGAATGAATCTTTTGTTTAAAAGATTAAAGTGTGGAAATTGTTTAAACCGTTGAAGGTGGTTAAAATAAATCTTTTTGTTTAAAGATTTGAAATGGTAATTTGTTAAACCATTTGAAAAGAAAGTTTGGGTAATAAGTTGTGACTTAATTGAAATCCCAATATCCGTATATTTTTAAATATTGCGCTCACTATTCGGTTTAGCCGGGAGAGGACCTTTGTGTCACATAACCCATTCCGAATAAGTGATACGACGTTATGGATGGCATTTGAAGACCGGTGTTGAAGATCGGATATTTTTTGAAAATGAAAGGACAACCTGTCGAATGTCTCTGCACCGAGTTGCTCCGGTATAGAGATTTATATCACTCTTTTTGTGACGGGAAGTCCGGACGTGATTGAAAATTACCCGGAATTGCAAGGGCTTCGTGAGAAGTGCCTTCGGTTCTGTTCGAACCCGGAACAGACTTGTATGGATACATGTCTGACATTACACTTTGAGATATAAAGCTGATTTCTTTCAAATACATTTCTGTTGGTGGCGGAGAATTTATTCTCTTAGCTTAACACCCTTCTCTGAGACGTACGAGCTCAGAGGTTATGTAGTTGAAATTTATCAGCGATATATCCCAATTTGGTAATGTGGCATGCTGAGTGCTGCTGTGAAATGATCAGTGTTTGATCATTTGCGATATGATCATTTGTTTGATCTTATATCTTTGTGATCATAGGTTGATCATTTGTTTGACCCGAAGCGTGGCTTTTTGAAAAAGCGTAGCTTTGTGGACGAGACTTCGTCGAGCCTCACAACCCGGTAATGGTCGAAACAGGAATCGTGCGGCAAGGTTTTCAGGGGTAGCTCCCCTAGGGTATGACCATTCCTTCTGGAAAAGGGTAGTATCATGGTATGGAGCCCAGATACTTACTCATGTGGACACACTTTATTTATGACGTGTGATGTTGGATTAGAGGTACCTCGGTTAAAGGTCCCAAAGGACCGGGGGTGGCATATCTGAGGTTTCTTTTATCCCTTGGGAAAAGGGGTTGCCGGCCTTGTTTGGCAGAGAACGGTGTGGTTCTCGGAACGTCCCGCCAGAGGCGTTTCTTTCGTGGAATAGGAAGTTCCTTAGCCTGACCATTTGTTGGAAATCCAAACAAAACAATACGAGCCCTGTACGGTTTTAGTTGTATTACCTGCCATGGAATGTGGTGGTAACCTGCTATTGAACATGGTAGCTATAGTAGGCATAAGTGCGAAATGTCTATGCTGGCTAAGATTTATATTCTACTTTCGAAATTGTTTTCTGCACTATGCACTAGTAATAATATCAAATGATTTGATTTTTGCGTAGTAAACATCTTTGACTATCATAAGAAGAAATCTCCTCCAATTCTGCGTTTGCATTGTGTGTGTGGCGGGAGGTCTTATGGTAGTTTCATTTTCCAAAAGCATTGCGAATTGACTTTAAAAATCTCTGCTATTTGTTTTAAAGATAAAATGTTTTTGTTGCTCACACCAGTCCCATGACTGATCCGGAGTTTATTGTTCCTTTCCTAAACTCTGGGTGCTCATAATTTCCTACACGAGCAGTCTAGAGTTGGGGTTTTCAGATATTCAGGTTTAGTAGATTTTCTGGAGTTGGTTCAGTCTTTGGATCAGACTGCACTTGCTTATCTTTGTGCCTCGTTATTGGGAGTTCGAGCTATTTCTGGATCGTGCTTTGGAGATGAAGATTATCCGCTGCTGATGTTATCTATTTTTCTTTCCGCTGCAATTTATTGTATCATATCTCTGATGTATATAGATATTCATTGTATCATCATTGTATCTGGATATTGTATCAGATGTTGTATATCTATATTCTTTTTATTCCACTGTGATATTTACTTAACTGTGTTATAAGCTCCCGAGAACCAGATTCGGCATTTGAATCTACGGCATTTTGAGTACAAGGGAAGTACGGGTGCCGATTTTCGAAGGTCGACTTTTGGGTCTTGACAAGTGGTATCAGAGCTAAGGTTGAACTTTAGCTCAGGAGTATAACACGTTAAGTAGCTCATTAGAGATAGAGTGAAGTAAACTCTAGAATGAGTAATCTCTAAGATATCTGTCCGTACGCCTCAGTAAATTCTCTTGCTATCCACTGATAGTAAGTATGAGTGCAAGAAGAGGACGAGATAGGGGACAGGGGAATACGACTATAATTGGTCAATATCCTGTAACAACAAGGAAACAATCTTTTTGTCTATCAATCTCTTCCGTTCAACATCTTTTCTTAATTCTTCGATAGTTTCTGGTAGATTCAGAAAGAAATTCGATATATTAATATGGGACGTAAACTCCGGATAAACCAAAATTGTTTGTTTGGATGAATTGTTTGCTTTGTTTGCATTGGTTGATAGGTATACTTTAGTTTCTAAATTAAAAGGATTGTATCCATATAGTTATCTATTCTTTGGGTCCGGATATATATTCTACGAATGGTTAGTTATCCCTTCGAACTGACCGATGCCACTGTATATTTCGTAGATCTGGATAACCCGAGTATTTTCTGAAGTGTTAAATAGATTCGTTTTTGTATCTATTATCGATATTCTGATTTGGTAAGTCAAATGCAGAATAGATTTTCAGTTTGAGTTGATGAAATATTTTTCATCTATCTTTGTATCTCCTTGGCAATTTCGAGGACGAAATTCTTTTAAGGGGGGAAGTCTGTAACGACCCCAGATTTTAATTTAATTTAAATTAATAATTTGTTGAATTTTTGAATTAAAATTTGTAAAATTAATTTTAAACGGAAGCGAGTTTCCCCGAATCCAAATAAATTCTATATTAAATCATTTAAATTTAAATATTGTATATATATATGTATATATTGGATTTGAAAATAAAATCTTTAATAAATGGTTTTGAAAAATAAATATATATGTATAGAAATACAAGGTAATAAATATAAAAGTAGAAATAAATATTTAAGATAAAAAATGGGAATAGAAATGTATAAGATAAATTATATGAATTATATAGTATAAAGTAAAACTCATAGCTAAAATATAACAACATAATAAATATAGGATTTCATTTCTATTATAAAGTAATAAGGCCATAGTAAAGGAATATGTTTAAATACGAACAAATAAGATAAGTATGAAATGTGTAACAAAATAATAACAATTAACACTTGTATAAACTGATATATAGATAGGATAAGTTTATAATATAAAGTAGACATTCAGACAAGAATATAAAAATCTATGGCTTGCATAAGAAGACAGTAAGATATGTTAAGTAAAGTATGTATGTAGGCTGAGAAACAAAGTATAAAAGGGAAAAGATATCTTCATGATGTTCGAACAGGAAGTATAAAATAATATGTACACCTGAAAAGAAATATATACAAAGGAAATTGATGTCTAAGTACATACGAAATATAAATTAAAGGATGTATTTGTAGACATAAGGACATAAGCATTAAATGTTTGTATCTCTAGTACATTTTATATCTCATTTCAGCCTCCTCTATAGAAAAAATCTCTGACCAATGTTAGTAAAATTTTGTACCAGTGAATAAACAATACCCTGTAAACATCTTTCTATTTATCAATCTTCTTTATCTTTTTCATTTCATTTCGTTTACCAAAAAGAAACTTAGCATTTTCCATTATAAAGTTTTCAAAGACATTTACAAAATAAAGCTTCAGTTCTACTCAACAAAATATGGAGATTTAACAAGTTCCAGTTGCAACTTTCAAAAGCATTACCAGTTTTCAAAATACAAAGCTGTTTTCAAAATAAAAGGGGTTCTGTTCTTCCTTTCTAAATCTGGTGAGTAACATCACTCTTTTAAAGAAAATTAAGTATGGATCTAGTTGCTTTATTATCTCTGAAAATAAGTATGTTGCATGTATATTTATAAGTGCATTACTGTATATATGAATGTATGAAATGTGAGCATGCTGTTGTACTCTGTTCTGTGATTCCAAACCCAAGATTTTGATTTAAAAATCATTATCTTTTGACCTATTGTTGTTTGAACTTAGGATTTAAAACAAAAATTGTTTGTTTTAGTATAAACTAAAAGTTAATAATTAATTCAACTTAAAATAACCTGTTAAAATTTATGGAAACTTTGTTTACAGGAAATCCAGTACTAAGTTGATAAATTCGAGTATTACTAAAAGTTAATTCAAGTATATATCTTGAATGCTTACTGTAATATATGATTTTTAAAACAAAAACGAAAATTTTTAACTGCATATTCAAAGAGCGGTTTGTGGTTGAACAAAAATCGTATTTCTCTCAATTTCTAGTGTTTGGATAAATAATAAATTCTGAAACTTGAATTGAAGCAAGTATATATGATTGTGATCTCAAGAAAAATATACAATAAATTTTCTATTGTGTGAGATTTGGATACGAGATCAGGGTAGGGTTTTAGTTAGAATTTTTGAACATGTCAGTAAAGTGACGAGTTCGTCATCTTCGTGCGCTCGAGCTTCATGCGATTTAGGAGGATGGAAGCTTGTCGCGTTGTCGTAGCGTGGCCGAAGTTTTGGCAACTCCGGTAGTTTATGGGGCGGTGGCGAAATGATTTAGGGATGGACGAGTTTTCTGTTCTTTGAGCTGGAGGTCTAATTTTCAATTCGAAATTCTTTGAGGCAATCCGAGTTCGATTTCCATGTTATCGCGTGATTTGGGTCTTGCTTGAGAAGTTGGTGATTGCTGGAGTTGGGTCGCGCCGCCGTGCACGTGCACGACAGCGGTGATGTGTGTCTGAGACGTGGAACCATGGCTCGCGAGTATACTCGAGATGTTTTGATGTTTGCTTCGGGTTTGAGGTCGAGTTCGAGCGTGAGTATGAACCTGATGCTATTTATACTTAAGTTATAAAAACTTAAATTACAGAAAAAAAAGGAGAAGAAGAAGTTGTGTTCAGGGAGACTCGGGGAAACGAGCGTTTAACTCGAAGTATTACTCGAGTTTTGATAGGGAAAGTCTCGGGTTGTTCTCCTGTCAACGGCAATATTATGTTAATCAGTTTAGACACTGTAAATTCGAATAAGTGTTTAACAATTAAAGTTAAACTTTAACACAAGCTTTAATTATTTTAGTTAATGCTTAACCATGTTTTAACACCTAGTTAATATTTTAATTAAGTGATTAATTTAGTTAAGTATAAAATTAATTAACCATTAAGTTGGTAGTTAGTAATATAATTGATTTTCAAATTTTAAAGAATACCTTTAAAATGTTAATTAAGTTGAATTATTAGAATTAATTGATTTTTTCCAGAAAGTAACTAATAAATTTGTAATCAACTATTTGAAGTAAATTAATGAATGATTAGTAGTTAAGTAATTAAGTAATTTAATTATGGACTAATAAATGATTAACTAAGTAATTAGCAGTTAATAAACCGATAATTAAGTTTGATTGATAAATAATTAAGGTTATAAATTAATGATTAAGAGTAATTAATTAAGTAATTAAGACTTAATCATTGATTAAGAAATGATTTGTTAGTTAAATAATTTGAAATGGAAAAAGTAGTAAATTGATAGTTAATGATCAATTAAACAGGGTTAAGAGATAAATTCTCAAGTAATCGATTTTAAATTGAATTAATTACAATAAGACTCAAAGATGATTGTTTATGGATAATTGTGTATATTGAATATCTGATTTGTGATATTCTGTGATGTTTCTATGATATTGCTCTTGATATATAGGTATATATGATGATTGTGTATAATTTATCTGTGATAAAAGTTATTTGGATTCAAAGTGTTGAATTAAACTGTTTAAATTAATTAGACAACTTTGCCCGTAAACGACACTTGAATTTCGATGCGACAGGGAGTCGGATTCCAGTTGGTTATCCGAAACCCACATCGAATCGTAATAGTGATTCTTTATGACTGATAAATTTATTTTATTTATGAATTTGTGAATGAAGATAAGCGTTATGGGTTATACCGCTTATCGATATATCTGTGATGATTGATGTTGTGCACTATTGTGTGTGAAACCCCTGGACTACACCATACACACACAAATATGGATTTCACGTGGAAATCGGTTAAGTCACAGATAATTTAAATTTGATGTTTTTGAAATTTAAATTTAAATTTCAATTAATTTTGAAATTGGAAATTTGGGGTTTAAAATGAAAAGTTTTTGAAATGGAATTTCAAAGATAAAAGTTATTTTGAATAACTTAATCGAGTTCTGAAAATTTAAATAATTTGATTTAAATTTGAATTCAAGTTTGAAATTGAATCCTATGATTTGAAACTAGGGATTAAAGATGATATAAATGTGTTTATATGAATTTAAACCATTTTAAAAGTATTGGTTTGAGAATTTGAATCTAACCCAAAGACTTTAAACCGTGTAAATGAATCAGATTTCCAAAATGAAAACTGTTTGTTTTAAAGGAATAAAAGCTTTCAGATAAGAAATGAAATTCCAGTTTAATTAAAGGAATTTCAAGTTGAATTGAAAAAAAAATGGTTTTCCAAGTTATGAATGAATGTTTTTGAAAACTATGAATTAAATCTGTTTATTTTTAACAGATTTAAAAATGATGATTTGCTTAAACCATTCGAAATGAAATTGTTTTGAAAGCTATAAGTTGAATCTTTGTTTTTAAAGATTTAACGAATTAATCAAATTGAAACGGAAATTGATTTGGAAAATCTGTGAATGAATCTTTTGTTTAAAAGATTAAAGTGTGGAAATTGTTTAAACCGTTGAAGGTGGTTAAAATAAATCTTTTTGTTTAAAGATTTGAAATGGTAATTTGTTAAACCATTTGAAAAGAAAGTTTGGGTAATAAGTTGTGACTTAATTGAAATCCCAATATCCGTATATTTTTAAATATTGCGCTCACTATTCGGTTTAGCCGGGAGAGGACCTTTGTGTCACATAACCCATTCCGAATAAGTGATACGACGTTATGGATGGCATTTGAAGACCGGTGTTGAAGATCGGATATTTTTCGAAAATGAAAGGACAACCTGTCGAATGTCTCTGCACCGAGTTGCTCCGGTATAGAGATTTATATCACTCTTTTTGTGATGGGAAGTCCGGACGTGATTGAAAATTACCCGGAATTGCAAGGGCTTCGTGAGAAGTGCCTTCGGTTCTGTTCGAACCCGGAACAGACTTGTATGGATACATGTCTGACATTACACTTTGAGATATAAAGCTGATTTCTTTCAAATACATTTCTGTTGGTGGCGGAGAATTTATTCTCTTAGCTTAACACCCTTCTCTGAGACGTACGAGCTTAGAGGTTATGTAGTTGAAATTTATCAACGATATATCCCAATTTGGTAATGTGGCATGCTGAGTGCTGCTGTGAAATGATCAGTGTTTGATCATTTGCGATATGATCATTTGTTTGATCTTATATCTTTGTGATCATAGGTTGATCATTTGTTTGACCCGAAGCGTGGCTTTTTGAAAAAGCGTAGCTTTGTGGACGAGACTTCGTCGAGCCTCACAACCCGGTAATGGTCGAAACAGGAATCGTGCGGCAAGGTTTTCAGGGGTAGCTCCCCTAGGGTATGACCATTCCTTCTGGAAAAGGGTAGTATCATGGTATGGAGCCCAGATACTTACTCATGTGGACACACTTTATTTATGACGTGTGATGTTGGATTAGAGGTACCTCGGTTAAAGGTCCCAAAGGACCGGGGGTGGCATATCTGAGGTTTCTTTTATCCCTTGGGAAAAGGGGTTGCCGGCCTTGTTTGGCAGAGAACGGTGTGGTTCTCGGAACGTCCCGCCAGAGGCGTTTCTTTTGTGGAATAGGAAGTTCCTTAGCCTGACCATTTGTTGGAAATCCAAACAAAACAATACGAGCCCTGTACAGTTTTAGTTGTATTACCTGCCATGGAATGTGGTGGTAACCTGCTATTGAACATGGTAGCTATAGTAGGCATAAGTGCGAAATGTCTATGCTGGCTAAGATTTATATTCTACTTTCGAAATTGTTTTCTGCACTATGCACTAGTAATAATATCAAATGATTTGATTTTTGCGTAGTAAACATCTTTGACTATCATAAGAAGAAATCTCCTCCAATTCTGCGTTTGCATTGTGTGTGTGGCGGGAGGTCTTATGGTAGTTTCATTTTCCAAAAGCATTGCGAATTGACTTTAAAAATCTCTGCTATTTGTTTTAAAGATAAACTGTTTTTGTTGCTCACACCAGTCCCATGACTGATCCGGAGTTTATTGTTCCTTTCCTAAACTCTGGGTGCTCATAATTTCCTACACGAGCAGTCTAGAGTTGGGGTTTTCAGATATTCAGGTTTAGTAGATTTTCTGGAGTTGGTTCAGTCTTTGGATCAGACTGCACTTGCTTATCTTTATGCCTCGTTATTGGGAGTTCGAGCTATTTCTGGATCGTGCTTTGGAGATGAAGATTATCCGCTGCTGATGTTATCTATTTTTCTTTCCGCTGCAATTTATTGTATCATATCTCTGATGTATATAGATATTCATTGTATCATCATTGTATCTGGATATTGTATCAGATGTTGTATATCTATATTCTTTTTATTCCACTGTGATATTTACTTAACTGTGTTATAAGCTCCCGAGAACCAGATTCGGCATTTGAATCTACGGCATTTTGAGTACAAGGGAAGTACGGGTGCCGATTTTCGAAGGTCGACTTTTGGGTCTTGACACCTTCAGTATTATCAATATAAATTTTATAAGCCTTTAAACTATTTTTAACAAGCTTAAAAACCAAGATTCAATATTTTATCCAATTCCCAATTATTAAATTCAATAATTTAATTATCAAATAAATATTAATATTTGAAATTCAAGTTAAAATTAACCTTTTAAATATTTAAAATCAATTAAATATTAAAATTTCAAATGTCCAAAATTCTGGGTCGTTACATTGAGACTAGCTCCGTTGCGTTCGAAATAGGGGTACTAACATATAGAACACCAAGAGGCACGCCTTATTTGGAGTTCGAGAATTACAGATTTTTAAGTAAAAAATGGACATTTGCTAATTAAAATAAATTTTTATATACAAGTACCATCACCTAACATTCGTACCCTACAACATACAAACATGTTCCCTGGCCTTTCTTCGTTCAGTTGAGCAAATGGCAGGAAGATTAAAAAAATATTCATTTCGAACATTCAAAATTTAGTTATAAAAACCAAATTACAACACTAATACATTTACATTTTTCCCTCTAGTTTACCTTCCCTCTTCTATTCGGTCCCCAAAGAAAAAAAAGAATGGCAGCTTCATTCGTTAATTCGTGTGAAAGCTACGAGTATTGAGGGGATGGATTTAGGCATTGTCGTTGATGCTGGAGGTTCGACAAGGTCTAGGCGTGCTACAGTGAGGTCACATCAAGGCGTGGCTGCAGTTGAGGCCTTTCATAGGCATGGAAATCATGACCGATTTCTGGCGATCTAAGGGCGACAAGGTGGTTGAGGGTGGGGTCGATGGTCGCATCTTGGCTAGGGAAGGCTTTTGGTAAGGAGGCGGCGGTCGCAGTTGGCCCCAGGTGATGGTGTCGTGGATTTGAATTTGTGGCCTAGGGAGGGGGGTATCGAAGGGAATCGCGTGTAATTAGTTATGTTTGTTTATTTTAAAAGTTAATTATAGTTTAAATAATTTAAAGTTTATTAATCCATATTTAAATTGTACGAGGTCCAAATCGAATGTGACGAGTCACGTTGCAATCGTATCAACAAAGGCTACGCTATGGATTTGGATTGAACGAGATTGGAGCTTGTGGGAATTTGGGCTAAAATCAAACGACCGTTCGGTTTAGTCTAGATCGGAATGTTCTATGATCTAAAAATCAATGTTAGTTAATCTCACCTTTTTGGTTAATCAGAAAAATTTATATAGTCAATAAATATTTTTTTTTGGAAGTTTGGATATTTATTTCTGATCGTTATGAATGTTTAAATAATATACTAAATTATATTGTTAGTTGGATATATTCCTGCCTATTTGAGCGGATGAGGCCCTATTACGTTCCAGTATAAGAGCGGATGATCCTTTGTATATGAATCCCGCCTCGAAGTGGTTGGTTTTTATATTTGTGATTATATGCTGTATGTGATGTAGGGGAACAGGTTGGAGGGATCCAACAGGATTCCTCACATTGATGATTTTAATTTTCATATAAATTGATATATGATGTGTTTGATGCTATAATTAATGACATGAATATGATTTTGGTTATTTAGTGCTTTAGTAGCACTGGCCTTATTTTTAGTGTTTGAAAATGCTAGAAAATAGGGATTTGATTTTAAAAAGGAGTTTTAAAGTGATTTTGGAAAATTATGGGCCATTGATTCTTCTAAAATAAAAGGTGAATTTTTAGGGGTTTTTAAATTATAGTTTTATGAAATATTTTAAATAAAGATTTTGAACGGTAAATAAAGATTTTGAAAATCTTGGAAAATAAATAAATGTTTTATAATAAAAGGATATGGATTTAAAAAGTAAATTGAAATATTTTGATTATAAATAATTTTATCTATTTTATGTAAAGTGTAATATATAGGTACATATAATATAATTTATTTTTAAAAATGTGAAATTTTATAAATGTGATAAATTATAAAAGTGATATTTTACAAGCAAGTGAAGATTTGTAAAATTGTATTTTGTTCTAAAAATAAGGATTTATAAACGGTGTTATAAACCAAAGGAAAATTATTATTATTTTGCAAATGGGTAAATAAATAAAATAAAGGATTTATTATATGATATGGAAGTTGGTTTTAAGAAAATAGTTGACTCACTTTTGGAAATTGAAAGTGAGGGTAAGAATTAGGATTGCTAAACGATATTTTATAAATTGAAGGAAATTTATAAAAGAAATTTTACCTATTGAAGCAAGGTTAAAACGATTGGAATTATGTTTGGATGAGTTTTTAAAAATAAGCAGGATTTATAAAGGAATAAAGGTATAAATGAGTTCATAAATAAAGGAATCTTTTTATGAAAATAAATTCTATTAAATGGGAAGGGATTTATGAACATGGTTTATAAATATGGAAATGATTATGTTGAGTTAAGTATGGATTTTTATCAAGAAATATATTTATATTTTAAAGCTTGTTTATTTATATTCATATTGTTTAAAAGTTGTTTATCAATATTTCAAATGTTTTTAAAGGTTAATTATCTAAAAATATTAATATAGGTTGAAAAATTAGTTTTAAATTGTTATTAGTAAAGTTTCGAAAATTTATTATTATCCTTATGATTTATAATTATGTTGAAGATAATTTATTATTGTTTATTTAAGAATATTTCAAAATTTATTAATTATTATTTTAAGAAGTTTTAAATTTTAGTGTTTATTTATTTATAATGTTACTAGTATATAGTAGTGTTTAAAGGTAATAGTAGTGTTTAAAGGTAAGTGATTGGAATTTAATTATAATTGTTTTCAAGATTTATAAGTGGAGTTTTATAAATGGCCTTAGATATATAAAAAAAGAGAATATTAAAAATGGGTTTATAAATTTATAAAGGGAGTTTATAAATGGTTTTGTGGATTAGAATAAGGTTTATAAATGGTTTTTGAATTGAATAAAAAGGGTAATCGTTAAGATTGTTGGTGAAAATACCTATACCATTGAAATATGTATATGGATATTTTTTTCAAGTATTGAGAAATAGTGGTTGTGGGTTTATATAAATCTTTGTAAAATAATTATGATTCAAGTATTACAAAGTGAATTAAATTAATAAAAGATTTATTAATAAAAGGCTTAGTGTTGGTTGCTTAACAAATATTGTTTTCCCATGGAATTAAATTCTTGATTGAATGTCTGTTATTCGATAGTTAAATGATCGATTATCGAAATTGGATTCAAAACGTAACTTTGGAAATATCTAGGAGAAACACGTGAGTTATATGGCAAACCATCTCCGATGATGTTGTACTGTGCGTATAAATCTCGTTTCGTTCTCCAAGGACAATGATAAGGAAATCCATCTACTAACGGTTATGAGGTGATCTCCAATCTTATCTTTGACTGTTTATTTCCTAAAGAACCGGAATTTTGTTTACCGGGAAATATCAAAAAGTTGTTTCGAAGAACCGGATTGGGCATCTTATCCGGAAACCACTTTGATCCAACGAATGCATTTCGAAGTGAAGACATCTTGAAGATGATGGAACACGGTGACAGAGCTCTCAATTTTTTTGCTCAGTCCAAGAATGAACTTGTATGGATGAATGCTAATATTGCATTGTTGCTTGGAAGACAGTGTTATCATTCCAAGTGGGAAGTGCTATATAAAAGGAAAAACGTAGCCTCAAGTCCCATTAACCGGGAATGACTGAAACATGGGAGATGCAGCAGGGCTAAGTGGGTCGCTTCCAAGTAGGGTATGATCATTCCTATCTAGAGACGATATTAGCTCTCGTCTGTATGCTTTGGGGACCATTAATGGAGGAGTGATCATATTCGGTACTATCTAGTAAGGGGTAGGCCGGTCCTATGTTGGCAGGGGATCCAGGTGACGTCATCGGTGTTATTTTATTTAGAGATGCACCATGACGGGCCATACCCCAGTAGCCTAGTCATTGTATGGAATCCATTCCCCAATACGAGCCTTTACGGTTTTAATTGTAGAACCCAATATGCTGAAATTTAATAATGTAACAATTTCGGCTAAGATTAATAAGTATTTGTATCTTAGACAATATTATATTATAAATGGATTTTCTATAGAAATGTTTTTGTTATCGTAAGATAAAAACCAGTCCTGTTTATGTGCGGCGTGGTCTTACGGGATACTTTTGATTTTCAAATGATATTCTAGAACTTTAAAATCCAGTTGGGTGTGTTTATCTCACGCTGGTTTTCTAGACTAACTTGAGTGTTATTTTATTATAATGCTTGGGTCAGACCAAACATATCTTCAGATTGCTTTGGATGCATTGGAGCTCATAAGACGAGTTGGAGGACTTCAAGTCGTATTTCCGTATATGTTATATTTTCCGCTGCTTTGTTATGGAAAATATCAACAATTGTGAGGATAGGTTGTTATAACTGTCCAGGCTGATGATTGTGAATTATTGTTGTACTCTGATGAATGTATGCATATAACAGTTTCTCTTTGTAAAGATCATTGGTATTATATTATATATTGTTCCGCTGCGACTGTGAGATTCTGTGTTGTTTTTTGTTCTTTTCTCTTCTTCTTTCCCCTTTCTTTCTCATAACTATCTATCTTTCCATTCGATTTGGGTTGCATATGTGGTTTATTATCAGCTCGAAATGTATGGATTGGCGGGTCGTTACATATATCATCCCATCTCAGCCAACATCTCGACATCCATCTCATATACGCCTTCCACGAGATAGCCAGAATATAATCAGAAGGCTCCAATTCAAAACATCTTTATTAGTTTTGATGTAGACATTTAATAACTAATAAATAATATACATGCGCTAAATATTAATGACGTTGCAATAAATTTGATGCTTACCCTTCAGTTTTGGAAGTCATACTCACCCTTGGACGTAAATAAGATGAGCCACTAGCACTCTTGCCAATAGCAAGAGAACCTAAAGAAGGATATCTAGAAGGTCTCCTATGAGACATAATATCTTCAATAAACATACCATTTCATATAACAAAAAACATATCATTTTATTATTAGAAAACTTGTCTAATTAATAATCACATAAAATTTCCACATAAACTACAAAAATGGAACACGATCCTCTAAACACATAGAATTAATTAACATAATAATACATAGCTCATGACATGGTCATCATCATTAATAACAGTAGAATTTAGAAATATGAATTATAGAACAAGCAATACAAATGTACATCATATATATATATATATATATATATTACATCATTATAAATTATATCAGTCTTCATCGTTTTCTGATTCAGACTCGGTCTCATACTCTATATCTTTTCCTTGATTTTTAGTTTCAAATGCTTCTATTAACATATTTGATTCATTGCTCAGAGGCCCAAAATCAGTATGATCATCAGTTGTTGTTATTTCATTATTCAGCTCAAGATCTGCTTAATAAGATGCTTTGTCCAGAATATTATTTCTATCCAATGTAAATCTTGCATTTGTTTTAAAAGCTACCGATTAGTTTGCTTTATCTCTTTTCATAGATGGACACGAAGCAAAATAAACTTGTAATGCTTATATGGCTAATACGAAAGGATCATACTTATAGTAATGCGAGTTATGATTTGTTCCAATAAGTTTATAATCTTTGTGCACGTTGATTTCAAAATCCAGGACATTACTGAACCAATTGCATCTGAATGAAAAAAACTTATTCTGCATGTCACATAAAATGTGTCAATTCTAAAACCTGTGTTAAGATTTTGTAAAAGTCTTTTATATGTCCATCTTGATTATCACTACTTTTGACAAATACAATATTGTTGTAAGTTAATTTTTCAGCACCTTTGTCCTAGCTGTTGAAATTAAATTTATTGATGAAAATATTAGATAAGTTATGATAATTCATTTTGGTTCTATCGCAAGATGTTTAAATCTTTCATCACCAACACAATTTCTTGTATTATAAACGTAGTTAGAAAACCAATTAGCAAATTCTTTACTGAGATCGCCATGTGGATGTTGTGATTCGTAAATACTGCAATTATATATAATATATGCATTTATAATCTATAAGTATAATTGAAATAAATATGAATTTGGGAATTCAAATATCGATAATTATTATTTAATATTACCTAACAAATGGTGCAACTTCGGTATAATTAAGAAGAACATGTGTATGCTACATGGTAAATCTCTATCGTCTAACCATATTTCCAAATATTTTCCAACAAGTCGGTTATGTTATCTAAAAATAGATACATTGCTTGAGAAGCACCTTGTTCAATGGCTTCATCATTATGAGGAACACATACAAATAATAAGTTCACATGGTCAAAAAATAGTGAGAGAAAAAGAATGACGCTACTTCTTCATCATATGATTTGTAAATCGAATCTTCGACTCATGCTTTTTGTCTAACTTTTTCTTCAGATGATTCAAATAACAAGTAGAAAACTAATTCAATTTAAATTCTACTTATGTAACATAAATTTGAAATTAAAAATAATATTACAGATATTCATTATTATCTCTTAAATGAATACATCCATCCATATTGCATAGGACCTCGAAGAAGTGCTTCAGATAGAAGATGAATATGTAAATGCTCCATTACATTAAAGAATGTGGAAATTAGCCACAAGGGCCTCTTTAGCAAGTGGAATTAGTTTCTAGGACACACAACTGAAATAATTATTTTCAAGGACAAAACGTAAAATAATTAGTTTCTAGGGCCTAAAAACCTATGAAATTATGTCCTTGAAAATAATTAGACTGCTGACTTGGTCCTTGAAAGTAATTATTCTGTTGACTTTGGCCTTGAAAGTAATTTCTTTGAATGTGTGTCCTAGAAACTAATTGGACTGCAAAGTTTGTCCTTCTGGTGAAATGCCCCTTAAAGAATCCTATAGGAAATATCTTCTAAAGTTCGCATGGCAGTATATGGATATCATTTTAAAGTTTATGTATATTCTCGACTTTTAATGTAGTCGAACAAAGCTTTATAAAACAAACATAATTCATTTATAACACTCCATACTTTTATGGACAATGGTTCTCTAAAACCTATGGGTAAGATATTTTCCATCATGACATGGCAATCGGGACTTTTCATCCCACTCAATTTATTGTTTCTAAAGTCAACGCATATATAGAGATTTGAAGAAATCCCATCAGGACATCTTAGTCCTTCCACCCACTTTAACACAAGTTTTATTTGCTTGGTGTCTAGCTTATAACATACTTTGGATTAAGTTCAAGCGTAGGTGAAGCCTCACTAGAAGCACGACCGCTTCAAACTCTCGTTATTTTGTTGTCATTAGGCTTCATATGAAGTTCGAGACATTTACATAATTCTGCTATATCACGTCTTGAATTTAGATTGTCCTTAGTTTTTTCCTTAACATGCAAAATTGTATTAAGCACATCATCAAACACATTTTTTTCATTGTGCATCATGCCAATATTGTGTCGAACTAAGAGATCTTTCCAATAAGGCAGCTCACAAAATATACTTTGTTTGCACCAAATATGAATTATCGATTTACTTATAATTTCCGTTTGTACGCTAGTTTCATGTATCTTCGTATATTTGTTAATAAGTTCATACATTTCTTAGCTTGAAAAAAATAGTTGGCCGTTGTCTAGTATCTACTTTGTTAGCTATAATGTTTTTTATCTCTAAAAGTATAATTAACATGGAGAAAATTTGTTGAAAATCAAACCATGTAATTTCCCTTCCATTCAGTAATGAAAATGTTCATGTTTCTTCCATGCAATAAGGACAAACTAGATGACCATTCGTACTCCAACCTAAAAGCACTGCATAAGATGGACAATCACCAATAGTCTATAACAAAGATGCGAACAACGAAAATTCTTTTTAAGAACGTCATATATATCAACCCCTTCATGCCATAATGTTTTCAACTCTTCAATCAATGGCTGCAAATAAATATTGATTCCTTGTGTCAGATCATCAAGACCAGGGATAGACAATAGTGAGAAATATATGTGGAGTTTTTATACACATCCATGGAGATAAATTATAAGATATAATGATAATAGACCAAATGAGTTTTTACTATCAAATTGAGAGAGCGGTAAAAATCTATCCGTACATAAACTAAGTCTGATATTATGTCTCTCTACAACAAACGCAGGATAAGTCTTTTCGAAATGTTTTCATGTTTCTCCATCAGATGGATGTGTCAAAGTTCTCTCTTTCTGTGCTCTCATACTATGTCATCTCATATGAGATGCGGTAGCAGAAGACGCATATAACCTTTGAAGTCTAGAAGTAATGGATAAACAATGCATTCTCTTGTATGGAACTTCCTTTCCTTTCCTTTTTCTTAGTTTCTATCTTTCCTTATTATTCTACATTTCATAAGGTTAATGTCATCTTTCCAAGAAAACATACAACCTTTTATAAATGTATCTATCTTTTGCTATGACAGACCAAGAGCAGGCATTAGTTTTTGCACTTTATAATGACCATCACACATCACATTATTGGGTTACATATTTCATTTTGCAACTTATATATCTGCTATAAACCCGCTTCTATAAAGTTGATATTTGATTTCATAGTAACGTATTTGACAGTTATTGATAAATCAATGTTGTTATTACAACCATCCCACGATGGTCTTTTAGCAGCATCCAAAAAATCATAAATTCTTTTTGCTTCCTCAGTCGATTCATCTTCGACATTTATGTCTTCATCATTGACTTAAATGGTATGAAACATTGATCATGCTGCATCTTCCACCATATCTTTTATTGGATTTGTCATAACATAATTGTTATTCATCTCGTCCTCTGACATATAGAATTAGGTGCAACAAATATTTCTCCATGACAATCCCACAAATAATAGTTTGGCGCAAAACCAACTTGACACAAATATATTATAGCCACATCTGGTTTTCAAATGCTGCAAATGTTCGCAGTTACGATAAGAGGAACAAATTTCGACTTCATTTCCATTATTAGATTTAGCAAATCTAATAAATTCATGTACATCATTGTAGAAATGTTCGTTCACTGAACCTTTCATACCAGTTTGGTCTTCATACATTCAATTACGATTGAAAAAATTATTGAACATTTTTCCTAATTTAAAATTTTATGTTAGAAATTTCGATAGCACTTCACTTCTTTGTATTGTACGCATAACATTGCATCCAAGGGGTATGTTGTTATTGTATTTTCTTAAATAATATTTGCAAAAATAAAGCCTTTTGGGACAAAAGACTTTGTTGTTGTTGTTGTTGTTGTTGTTGTTGTTGTTGTTGTTGTTGTATTTGTTAAAATAATATTCACCATTTATTTTCAAATTAACATCATATTTATCAAAGCAGCTAAGGGGAAAAATGCGCAAGATTTGGACGTTGGGCTTTTTTGAGCCTTGGTCCTTTTTGCGCACCTTTTATACAAGTTTGATCTAATATATTTCCAACTACAAATTAAATTTTAAACCATATTTCATAATTCATATAACTATTAATTTTTTTTAAAACTATTTTGTAAACTAAAAGTTGAATTTTGCAATACGGCGCCTCAAATTGCAAAACGGTGCGCTCAAACTACCAAATGACGCACGATGTGCCCTCGAGCCTTTTTCGAGCCTATGTGCGCCTATATAATATTAATATTTATCTCTTAATATTTTTATATTTAATTTAATTGAATATTTATTTTAAAAGCAATTTATTATTTAAATATATTTCTAAATCACATACGCTTATATTAACAAAATAAATGTTTATAAATCAACATATAGATGTATGCACTAAAAATAATTAATCACTAAAAATACTTTATTTTATAGTTACCGCTAACACTTACAATTAACACATCCATTAATTAACATAAAATTATTTTCAACCCACAAGCTTATATTTCACATATTCACTATTTAAGCATACATCTTAGCCCTAAAATTATTTTAAACTATAATAAATAATCATATACACTAATCAAGATACATATTAATCAATAATTATACACTAATTTTTGGATTTTAAAGTAACGCTAATTTAAAATTTAAAATTAAACAATTTAATCCCAAATTAATATCCGGAAATCAACAAATGCATTAATTAGCAACACCTATACCCAATAATCATCATATTTATACACATATTCATATCAAATTAGATAAAATTCGAATTTAGGGTTTTAAAACTACCAAATTAAGGAAGAAATGGTGAATCTTATGAGGTGTGGCGACCAACGACGATGACAATGAGTGGTGGTGGCTTCCGAGGGTGGTGGTGGCCTACGACTGAAAGTCACATAGATTGATCATACGAGTTAGATTTTCAATAACGATAAATATTCAAATTACAAGAAGACAGATTATTGAAAATACTAATTTAACCGATTACAAACCGTTATTAGGTTGAAAGGCTAAGCTAAAATATCATTTTTATTTTTTAAGAATTAAATTAGTATTTTTTAACATTTTTTAAATGTAATAAAACTTTAAAAGGATTAAATATTTAATTGATTAATTAAAACAATGACTAGCCACTGCTAGCCGTCGTCATTTGTCGATGGAGCCATCGGCGGTCGTCGCCGTGACCCGTTGCTATTTAATGTATGTCTTGTACTGATTCAAAATCACACTATGATAATACTTTATTTTAAGTGCGTTTATCTGTGCCCATTAACCTTAATTTTTGATTATTTTCTTTGCCAAGTTATATTATGAATTTATTAGTTAATTTTATGGAAGCGTCTCCTTTATTTACTTGAATCATTTTTCGATTTTCTTGTTTTTGTTCATTTTAATTTCTATGGTACTATATAGGGGCAAGCATTAGTTGAACCAATTGTTCGCTAGTTTTGTGTATCAAATATTAAGTAAACGGTAGATGTTCATTAGTCCATAAGTCTACAAATATATGAGTGCATTTTTATGCAAACTAGAAGTAAAATAATATTATGAGCTTTGTTAATGTTTTATCATTATAGTTAATGTGTTTGATCATATTTAGAAGATGAAACTTTTATATAATAATAATGTTATGTAATGTGCTTTGTATTAAAAGTTTCTATTTGATGCATGACAATTTTAGCGTAAGTGATGAGCATAGAGGTTTATGGAGAGATTTTTAAGCGTTGAAGCATATAGATAGAAATTTAGAGTAAAATGCTTTTATTGATTTGTAATTTGCTGTTTACAGGTGACTGATACATATACATATTGATTTGCTTTTTATGTATAGTGTACAAAGTAATAAATTGTAAATGGTCTTGAGTAATAGCCTAAGAACTCAATACTAATCTGTTTACATAATATTAGGAGTATTTACTCCTTATCACTCTTTTATATATTCATTCTCTTCAGTTTTCTTTATTCGATACCATTCTCAAACCTAACTAGGGTTAGGGTTTGCGATTTTATTGCTAATTGCAGTCGACATCATCAATCTTCAATTTCATGCTTTAATTCAACAAAATCTTGCTTAAGCAATGGATTTGTAGGTACATCTGCTCTTAGCACTACAACAAATATAGTCTTTTACAACGTTTGAATAAAAAAACGTTGTAAATTGTCCATTTTACAACGTTTTTTGAAAAACAATTGTAAAAGACATCCCTTTTAAAACGTTTTTGCAGAAAACGTTGTAAAACACGACCTTTTAAACGTTTCATCCGAGAACCTTGTAAAAACTATTTTTTACAACATTTTTGTAAACGATGTCATGGTGCCCTTTTAACAACAGCTTTAAAATACTGTAAAAACGTTGATTTTTCCAACTAAAATGTTAATTAACTACAACTTTTTAAAATGTAGTTTTACTAATTGGTTTACGTTAAATTTTTTGAATATGTTTAGGGTTGCTTAAAACATCACAATAATCTATAGTTAAAATTAATAAAAAAATATTTAGTGCTTACTTAAACAATTTATAAATGGTAGTTTATAATTAATAATTATGAATGAAAACTTAGATAGGTAATTATTTATGATTTACAACTATTGATTATTAATAGATAATTTATAATTACTAATTAGTATCTATATTCAATAATTATTTTTTTACTTTGACGATTAATAAATATATTTAATAAATATCATTTAAATTACTATTAAATAATTAATAATTAATGATTAAATTTTAATAATTAGTAAATAATAGTTAATTTTTAGTTTTTAATAAATGATATTAACTATTAAATAATAATAGTTAATAATTAATATTAAATAAATACTACTAATAATTATTATTTAATATTTAATAAAGTATAAATAATATTTAATAACTAATAACTAATATTAAATAATTATAATTAATAATTAATAATTATGATTGAATAATTAAAAGGTAATAATTAATAATTTGGAAGTAATAATAATCAAGACTAATCATATTTAATATTTAATAATTATAATTGGTAATTATATTTAATATTTTATAAAAAATTCAAATTTTGTAATTTTTAAAAATAAATTTGAAATTATTTGTAAAAAAAATAAATTTGAAAGTATTTATAATATTTGAAACAAAATTTTGAAATTTTCATAAAATCTGAAAACTAAAAACTAAAAAACTAAAATTGCAAATAAATTTAAAATGACATAAAATATTCAAAATTTCAAAAAATTTGAAAATTTTAACAAAACTTCAAAATTCGAAAAAATAAACACAAATTATTACTTTTACATTTATTTACGGATTTTTCTTTGTAACTATCTTGGTTGACATATGCATGTTTTTATAAGATAAGAAAAGAAATTTTGGCTCCAATCAAGTTATTTTCCCACCAAGTCAATTTTTTTTAGCGCCAGTGGGCTCCAACACCAAATTTTTCGACTCTAACGCCAAAATTTTGCCTTAATTAACTATCTACCTAGCACTAACTATGTCTTCTCCATCTAGTACGCCTAATCCAATTCGTCTGCCCAATCTAATCCTCTGTTTTCTCCCTCTACCACCATCACTTCCATAAATCTGTAACCTTCCCTGCGAAATCCAACCCCGATGTCCTTGTCCGACTCAAAGGAACTCTGACCTTGGGCGTCGCCGACAAGCTCCCAACCTTCCTCTGCGAGTCCAGCCCCTACGCCAAACTTAGAGAAGTGGACGGTTGATTAGCAGGCTCTCCATCATGTTGATTAATTGAGCAAGCAAACTGCAATATGGAATTCTACAGAAAGACAGGTGAATATGTATGCCTTTTAACATGATAAAAATTCAAGCCAAACTAGTCAAAGAAACTTGATTAGATTGGTTAAAGCGAAAGAAACCGATTTCCAACTATCCCACAGAACGCTTATGTAGTTTAATCTAGTTTAATCGAAGTTATTATAATATCTGACAAGTATTGTCTATGCCTGAATGCAAATTTAAATTATTCAATTTGTTTGATATTGGTTTTATCATCATAAATTGAAGATAGTAATCTACTTTTCAAAGTTCTCTCTTATGAACAATCACTAATATTTATTTGGAAAAAATAATGTGTTTAGCAACCTAGGATCTATCTGCGCTCTAAAGAACACCTAGATGACTAGCATTCCAAATTACCCTGCTCCATCACAAAACAACATAGCTTCATTGTTAATTAGGTTGAGTCCAACTATTTTGGCTGCAGATAATTTACAGTTCAACTAAGGTTTTGATTGATAAACCAGGTTGATTTGGCATGTTACTTTTCGTCATCATTATTGATAATAGAATTCTGCTTCTTAAAGTACAATAATCCAATAACTGCAACATCACTTAATGTATAACTTTCTTATTACTTTCGGTAGCACGTGAGGTTTTTTGGGTAATCTCACTCAAAAGAGAATTTAAGAATTGTTTTTATCAGAACAATATATTTAATTTCAAAAACTTGAATACCGTTGTGCATTATTCACACTATCAATGTTCTATGAGTGCTACAGTAAAGTATACATGACATGATATTGTATTGTTTGAGAGAGCTTTCAAATTCAATTACATTAGTGAATGGTATTGTCAGGGAAAATTACCAAAACTTCCATATACTATCAAATGGTGACACTGCTTTGGCAACAAAGACCAAGTTCAAAGTTGTAAATATAATTAATATTCAAATATATAGTTCTAATAGACTTATGATCACATTTGTTACACTATGCATCAGGCATACTAAAAATTTATTAATCAAAATAGAATGAGCTACTTACATGATTGTAGTTTGCTTGCTCAATTAGTCAACATAATTAAGAAAGTTAATACTGGATAAAAATGGTTAACTCTTGTACATGATAGTAATGTTTTTAGACTGTATAGTGTAGGTTAACTTTTCTGATCTGCCTTTTAACATAAACATTTTGTTGATACATGGTTTAACATTGTGCTGTACTGTATACAAACAACTTATCTGATATCCTCTTTTGCTCCTTGTCATAGGTAGAAACAGTTGCACAATTTGGTGTAATCTTTCTTCTTTTTGCATTGGGACTTGAGTTCTCTATAGCAAAGGTTAATGCCAAGTTTTTATTACTGTGATTTTATCAACACCACTATGGTTATGGATATTACAAATTACTACTTTGCTAGCTGCTTACTTACCTTAAATATATTGACTCTGTTTCTACATCTTCGAGTTGTTCGTGTTGTTCCTCTATTTCTACAGCAAAGGGCTGCAAAACAAATTTTATTACTCTGTTTCTACAGCAAAGGTTAAACCATTTTTTGAGATTATGATGTTATTTTAAATTACCATTGGAAAATAGAATGTTTATTCAAATGTATTAGGCAAAATTCAAGGAAAATTAGATCAAAATATTACTTGGCACAAATATTGTTTGGTACAAAAAATGAAACAACTGCAAAAGAGGTTCTTAGGAAAACGAAATCATGACATTGGCAATGAAATATTTAAAATAATGCAAGGCCGTAATATGAAAATGCATGTGTTGTTCTAACACGGGCTATTATGCTGTGATTGGGACTGAAAATGCAGGCCAGTGCAAACAGAAGGTTCTTTTCGTCGTGTTTGTTCAAATGATGATGAAATCGTGCTACCGAGCCGTAAATTGGTCCTGTTTTGGTTTTAATTTTGCGTACTGAAAACTCTTGCAAATTGTATTACACTAATTTTTCTCCTGGAAAAAAACAATGTATTCCATATTGTAGTGACAAGTGCAGCCATTTACTTCTATGCACTTTTTTCTTTTGGAAAAAACAATGTTATTTTCTATGAACCATTTTTTCTTTTGGACAAAATTTTTGTTTACATTGGATATACTGCATTACTTTGCAGACAATTGGTTAAGAGAACTTGTTGAAGCCCCTCTTATCTACTGATGAAGTGAGGTAGAGTTGTTAAACTTGAAGAGTACTATATTTGAATATATGAAGCCTGCAAAATATATACTAAAAATGAAGCAATATTTTGACACATATATGCATATTTATATGTATACATGTACTACAGTTTGCGTGCATGGAATTTGTAAGAAAAATTTGGAGTCAATACAGCAATCAAGATTCAAGCGCATGTTAAGGCTATATGTCCACTTTTCTAGCGGTTTGCCTACAAATGTAAGTGATCACTGGTAATATTTTGAAAGATTTTTTTGTTTATTGCTACCATTATCTAATTAGTGCTGAAAGATTTTTAGTTTCTACGTTGTATATTTTGTTAGTTTCCTTTTTCACTAAATAATAGCAACTATTGTTCATGAATGTATGCGATGGATGAAACATGGACATCTTAATCTACTTAGATTTGAGAAAAGCTTTAGAAGTACTGATTTGTTAACAGGGTCAGTGATGGATGGGCTAAAGTATTGATCACAGTCGACAAAGGATTAGGTTGGAAATTTCTGGGCAAAAAGATTAGGTTTAAAAAGGAGGTTGAAATGAAAGGTGCTTATCAAGCTTGATTTAGCTTCGAGTGAGTACAAATGTTGATTCTTCATGATGTTGCGTTATTGTCCTATTACCTACTTGTAAAAATGAAAAGGAAAAACAAGTTCACAATTGATGTTATTTATCATGTATTTTCGACCATGCTAGTAATTTTATCATTTTTGATTTGCGCTAGAAAAGTGTCTTATTTTAAAAAATGTTCATTGTGTTGTGTTCAAATTTGTTGAATTAACAAAAGCAATTACAAATTTGTTCAATTAATAAAAGCAATTACAAATTTGTCTATTCATTTTTTTAAAAAAGTTGTGTACATTTTGCAACATTTTAAAAAAGTTGTAAAAAATAATTTGCAACGTTTTTGAAAAGTTGTAAATCACATTTCGTAACATTTAAAAACAGTTGTAATTGTATTTATTACAACTTTTTTTTGCAACACCACAAAAATGTTGTAAAAGACGTCAATCTTATTACAACTTGGCCTAATACGACGTTTGCAGAAACATTGCGAAACAGCTATTACAATGTTTTTTTGATGTTGTAATATAGTATATTTGTTGTAGTGTAGGTAAGCTGTTTAGCGTGATTTAGGGTTTGTATTTTGTTCCCAAATTGCATCCTACTTCACCAATCTTCGATTCATGCTTCAATCTGACAAAACTTTGCTTGGACAATAGTTTTGTAAGTACATTCGCTCACGGGTAAGCTACTAGTACATGATTTACGTTGATTTTTCCTCTCATGACTTGCTCTTTGACAAAGTAGAGGTCTAACTCCAAATGCTTTGTTCTAGAGTGTAACACTAGATTTGCTGTAAGTAAAATTTTACTAAGATTGTCACACCAAACTGTTGCTTTGCTGTTAGTTTTAATTTGTAGTTCACTTAGTAGTGATTCATTCCACATGATTTCTGCTATAGCACTAGCAACACTTCTATATTCTGCTACATTATTTGATCTTAATATAGTAGGTTGTTTTTTAGCACCATGAAACTAGAATTTTTACTAGAATATGCAGTTTTCTATAGTTGACCTTCTATCATCATGATCTGTTGCACAATTTGCATTTGTATAATTATTGATATTAAGTGATTTGCAAGATTCAAGAAATAATCCTTGATTTATAGTTCCTTTAAGATATCTTAGAATTCTCTTTTATACTTTTCAATGTTTGTCCAACGGTCTTCCCATGAATTGACTCACTTTGTTTAAATTGAATGTAATCTATGGTCTAGTTATTGTAGCATATTGTAATGCCCCAACTATGCTTTTGTATTTTCTGACATTTGTTATTTGTTCACCCTCATCCTTGGATAAATGTAAATTGCTTGTTATTTGAGTAGGAAGAGGATTTTCCAGATCCATTTTGGCTTTGGCAAGAATTTCTAAAATGTATTTTTTCTAACTTAAGTGCATTTCAATACTTGATAACCTCTTAACTTCAATACGAAGAAAATAGCTTAGATTACCCAAATTTTTGATAGAAAGCTCTTTGTTCAAGTGTTGTATAAGACTACTAATTTCTGATTCAGTGTCATCTGTAATTATAGAATCATTAAGATAAATTAGCATGTAAGTAATAGTATTATTAATAAATTTGGTAAACAATGAAAAATCTGATTTTGTGGAATTGTAGCAGCTTTGTTAGAATTGATTTCAATTTATCAAACTAGACTCTTGGTGTTTGCTTGAGACCATAGATTGTTTTATTTAGTATGCAAATAAGTTCTTCACTACCCCTTTGTTTGAATCCATAAGGTTGCTCCATATAGACTTCCTCCTGCAAAACACGATTTAAAAATGTATTATTTACATCTAATTGCTTGAAGCTCTAGTTTTTATGCAAGACAATTGTTAGGATGTTTCTGATAGAAGATGGTTTCATAATTGATAAAAAAGTTTCATTGAAATCAAAGTCATTCTGTTGTGAAAATCCTTTTGCTACTAATATTGCCTTGTATTTAAAATTTAACTATCAGCTTTTTTCTTCAGTCTATATGTCCACTTGCATCCTATAATGTTTTTATGACTTGATAAGGGAACAAGATCCCATGTCTTATTCTTTATCAGTGCATCATCTTCTTTTTTCATGGTTGTCTTCCATTTTTCACTTTTTATAGCTTGATGATATGTCATTGGTTCATGAGCTTATTCAGCACTATATATTTTTGTTTTGAATATACCACTCTTTGCTCTTGTTATCATGTGATGCCCAATCTTTGCAGGAGTAAATTGTCGATCTCTACCATCTATTCTGATCTCTAGTTGGGTATTTGGTGATTGTGAATCATCTAATACTTGATAACAGTTTGATTGAGCACTGTTACTTTGCTATGGTGTGTGATTTGGATTTTCAGATGATTCATTTAGCTCATGATCTGGTTTAGTGTTTGTGAGTTGTGGGATGGAGTCACCTTCGGTTGACAGTTGTAGGTATTGAATATTTTGAGTTGCTTCGTCTTGAGCTAGTATGATCACTCCAGATTGCAAAGGTATTGGTGGTAAGGAAAATATTGGATTATATATTTTTTGAGAGGTTTTGATTTCCGACTTGCTGAATGGAAATACTAGTTCATTAAATACCACATGCCTTGATATGTACACTCTTCCATTGCTGTCTAAACACTTGCATAACCTAAATATGTGCATCATGATGACCTGAAATTTAACTTGTGAGTATTATAAGGCCTTAAATAAGGAAAGCATAAGCATCCAAACACTTTTAAACTTTGATAATATGGTCCGATCTTATATAGAACTTCCATTGGACTTTTAAACTATAGTACTTTTGTTGGCAGTCTATTTTTAAGAGCACTGCTGTAGCAAAGACATCTGATCAAAACTTTAGTGGTAAAGATGCTTGAGCAAGAAGACTAAGCCCAGTTTCAGCAATATATCTGTGCTTTCTTTCAAAAAGTCCATTTTGTTCTAAGTGTATGGATATGTTACTCTCTGAATTATTCCCTTTTTCTGAAAGTATTCTTTGAGTGGTAGAAATTATGTTCCACCATCTGTCTATATGATTTTTACTAGACAATTTGTTTTTTTTTCAGCTTTAACTATAAACTGCAACATTGCATTGTAAATTCAGACTTTGATTTTAAGAAATAAATCCATACATATCTAGAAAAAGCATCAACAAATGAAATATAGTATTTGTACCCATGGTCGTATTTATTGGTGCTAGACACCATAAATCCATGGCAACTAATCATAGAGGTTTATTGTATTTAGTTTCTGAATTTGGAAATGCAAGTTTACAACTCTTACCCGTTTGGCAATATGTGCAAATATAAGGCATAGAAATATTATCAACAAAAATATTATTTCTCTTCAACACTTGCTTTACAATGCCTATATATGGATGTCCCAGTATATAATGTCAGATATCAAACTTCTTATACTTTTCTACCTGTTTCCTTTCAGTAATATTACACCATTTTCCTTTACATCCAGTGTTTCTTGAGTTACCAACATTGAATCTGTACAATCCCACACTACAAGAAAATATGTTGTTGATAACGCAATTTAATTGTGCATTATTCTAAGCTATATTATTTAGCTTTAATTATTTGTTTTTCTATTCGGTTTGTTTTGTATTTGTTTAATTTGTACTGTAGGTACGTAACGTTGGTCCCAAAATTTTCGACTCCCTCCCAATAACACTTAACCATTTCGGTTCCATCCCAAGTTACGTTTACTTTTCGTCTCCTTCCCAAAACAAAGAAAACCCTAATCGACGTTCTACTCTATTTCCATCTCCAGTCACTGAACTTGGCATTCTAGTCCATCTTTAATCTTCAATAGTTCACTCTTTAGCAGTTGAGAAGTCGACGACGTCAGAACCCTAATCTCCAATCTCTGATCTTCAATTTTGCTCAGGAACAAACATTCGAAGGTATATTATCAACGTGTTAATTTATAAACGATTTTGCTCTTCATCAATCTCCGAACTAATTGATTCTTCTTTATTCGTACGAATAATTTATAAGGTATATTATTGTCTAATTTGTTTTTCATTCTCTATATGAAACATGATAACTAAATGATTGTTAGTTCGTACGATTATCCAGTAAACCGTGTCTTTATTGAGAAATTAATTCAAAGATTCTGAGCAAACCATCATGAAAATCAAAGCTATACTTCTCTTTGATTTGCTTAAAACTGTTAAAACCGTGATATTTACTTCATATGTTTTATTATAATAAATACTTGATAGTAAAAATTAGTAATTGTTTGAACTGTAGTTTTTTTATCTACAGTTTTTGTTCAGATTTTTTTTCACTTGTTGATTTTGTTGATATTTAATTTTTTTTTGATCTACGATTTTTGTTAATATTTTAATAGTGACTATGATTACTCAATAACAAAAGTATGGCATTTAATTTCTATTGATCTTTATTGGATCATGTTTTACCCTTTTTTGTCCAACCTTGCAAAGAGTTTATAAGTTAGTTAGCTAAATACAAAAGTCAAAAATGCAGGTTAGCATCTTTAATAGGGATAATATATGTGTAAGTTAGCTTCTTAATAAGTTACTGCATGTTAGTTAACTCTTTAATATGTTACCGTAGTAAAAAATGCAGGTACTAAGATCACTTAGTGTAAAGTATACATGTAAGTTAGCAGCTTAAGTAGGTTACTACAGTCGAAATGAATTGTTCCAATCTTATTTAGCTAACTTTGTCCTAGTGTAAGATCTAATCTTTGTCCCATTTTGTCAAACTTAGGATGGTCAAAATTTTGAGGTGGTTAAATTTAATGCACAATTCAAGTAATATGTTTATTTAATACCGGCAAATATGGTTTTTTAAAAATTTAATGTTCTAGTAGTGGGTTGATCCCTAATTTTAAACAAAAATGGATCCAATTTTCCAAAATGTCAAAGCTCAACCTATACGACATAGTGTTTATTTGAAGATGCTAATGATTTAAGCTAAATTATACATCCGGTCCGAGAACTAATACCCTTATCGCTTCAATTATCTCAACTGTAACTTTCGATCTAAGGGGATAATAATTTTTAAATAAAATCCGAGCGGTAATAGGAATGGGTAAAACTTGTAGTTTCTTCCTCTTTTTCTTTCAAATTCGTTAAATATCTTTTATCAGTGTTGTATTTTGACAAATAGTTCTTGCTCTTATTTTTTGTAATGGTTAATCATGCGATTTTTCACTCAATTCCTAGAGAATGATTAGGCTCTATTCTATTTTTATTTGACACATCTCATCCTGTTTTGGAATTTATTATCGAATTTTAAAGAAACAAAATTTCCCATTGTACTTAATATATGCATTTACAAAAAGTTTTTCTTTTAATTATCAAGTAGCTAATATTCATTCACCATGCAGTTTTGTGTCGTTTGTTCAACTTACAAGTTAAAAAAAAGTAAAATTTTACTTTAAAGAGAAACTGACTAATATAAAAATCATTTCTTTGGACAATCTTATTTATAAATAGCATATAGGTGGTTGTCAAACGATCTTTATATTCCTGCTTGTTAATATTTTAAATTTGTGTTGAAAGTGTATGTATGTGTAGGTAGTTTGTGTATCATTTGAAGTACATGATGTAAGTGTTTTTGTGGTTATCATTGATGATAGATGATTAAATAGTTAAATAAACAACTAATTTGTTGTAGAATTGATGTTTTACATTGTTTTTTGTCCTGCTATGTTGATGAGATCAGGCCGTTGAGTCTGTTTCATGCTTGTCCATCATTTATTTTTCATGTATGCGCTCTATTAACAGGAATTACATATTTATGTTAGATGACAAAGGCATATGCTAGAGTTATAAAAATACTTTAATACCCTTATGTTTAAATTTAACCATAAATTATTTAATGCACAATTCAAGTTAAATTTAAAACTACATTAGGTTGTTGATTTTGAATTGATTTACCATAAATTATGTTCGATCAATTTATTTTTTATCAAGCAAATAACACAAGGTATATGAATAGTTAGGAGTTTCTTTATATCATTCCATCTATATTCCGAGTTCATTTCCAGCTAATTATATTCGTTTGATTTTGCTTTGGCTCCTTAAACTGTCTCTTTTAGGATAAGTAATATCTTTTGTATTTTTCTTTCTATCTCTTCTTCTTTTCTTCGCTTTGAAATCCAAACCTAACATAGCCCGATAAATCTTTTACTTTATTTTCCTGATTAGGAATCTCATTAATGGAATTAACAATATTCTTAATAAAAAGGTCATTCTCATCATTAAGGTTAATTTCATTACTAGACGACTATGCACTATTCGTATGTGAAATTTCAATAGTATTAAATAAAATAACTTCATTTTCTTTTTTGTTTCCTTACGGCGAAGCTTCCTCCACTTTAGTTGATGGTTCAACCTCCTTATCTTCTTTTTTATCATGGACCCTCATCTATGTCATATGAAGTTTCATTTTCCTTATTTGCTTTCGACCGATACTCTCTGCTTGTAACAGGTTGAATCTTCTTATTTACTGCATGTGTATTCACTTTTGCTTTTTCACATTCTCCCTTGTTAACGATTTCATGTATATTAATGTGTGCCTTGTCATTATCTTTTAATAAGTCATTCTCCTTATTTGCATCATGCCGATATTCTTTGTTTACTTCAGGTTGTGCCTACGTGTTTGCAGCAGACACTTTATCATTTTGGCAGTCTCCCGTGCTAGACAATTCATTTAGATTCACATGTTGTAGTTCTTTAGTTACTTCATGTTGTGCCTTGTTGGCCGTAGGTACTTTAGTATGTTGACCCTGTTAGATAATTCAAGAAAATTCATGTGTCTCTTTTTTGTTCAGGCTAGTGCATTTTGTTTGATATATTTATCCATAATCCTCCCACGTTTGTTACTTCAACTGTAATTTTTTGGTCATCCATATCTATCGATTTAACCGTACAAATTGCTTTGTGCCATACCAGTAAGATTCTTCCATTCGTTTTCATATGATTATTATGAATGTTGTGCAAATCAGCTCTAACACTGTTCTCAAATAGCTCCATAGATTGGTTACCCATTTTATTTTCAAGAACTGCCATAAAAGTAAGGTTTAGCTTGTTTCTAATGTTAAAGAGATCTAATTTTCCAGCATCACTATTTAGACCCTTACATTCCAGTAAAGTAAAGACATTAAGAGGTGGCTTTGAACCTAGTGGTAGGAGTAGATGCTACCCTCATTGACTCTTGTTTCTTCTTTTCTTTTGTAAATTGTTTCTTGTACATTCTGCGCAATATATCGTTTGTTCAGGCTAGTGCATTCTACGCAATCGGATTATGCATATCAGATGTGGCTCTGCCACTGTCTGCACACATCTTGCAAGTAACTATCTGCACTTCAGATAGTTTAACATGAAGATATTCTTAGGTTAAATCTCAGTTCAGTGGGTTAGTGTGGAAAATTTTGTCCAATTTTAGTTATGCATGCAGTAGAAAAAATTTCGCATTTCTTTTTTTCTCATGCTAAAATTTTAGTTGTTAAGTTTAGAAATCCACGTTGAGGCATGCACAACAATGACAAAGCAAATCATTATGTTTATGCCTTGGGTTACTTATTGGTGTAACAAATGATAATGACATACAAGTCTGGGATCTTGAACACAGACCGTTGATTAATTTTCTCCAATGTGAAACCAACTTAATCGCATTTGCAATAATCCATGGTACCTCTTAGATGTATATTGGGAATGATAATGGCTTGCTTTCTATTTTGAGATATAATTTTGATATTGGCAAGCTTTTAAGATTGCCATACAATATTCGAGCAAAGTCTATATTTGGTATTTTTTTCCTTCCTTCTCAAAACGCATGCACCTTTACTTTCTGTATCCAATTGACCATTTCAAATAATTGTCAATCAAGGTATGTTAACAAAAATATAATCAAGCTGATCCGTTTAGCTTTGATTGTTTTGTGCTTTTTCTTTGCGCTTGTAACAAGGTAGCTATCATAGTATTATATTTCAATTTGGAACATAATACTGACCTTTGCATTACATTTCCTAACATAAAGCTTTACATCTGAACATATATCAAGCTACCGTCTATAGAAAACCATAATTTGTCACGTCTAACTTGATAATTTGTACATTACCATCACATTTTGTATTTAATTATTAATGCATATGCTTTGTATTCTAGAAATTTGCTTCTTTCAACATTATATACGCCGATGGAAAAAGATTGGGTTCATTTACACAGGTAAATAGATAATACAATATTTTAAATCATGTTTAATTTCAAAAATAAAAAATATTTGATAGTAAATATTAATATTTATGTCGTTTTTATATTTTTTCATTAAAGAGCAACTAAGGAGTACGAGCAAGGGCCTAGGTGTTTTGTTGATGCTGCAAGGAGAAAGTTAAGAAATGTAGAGAAACTTTTATGCTCTTGTGTAGATTGTCGGAATCTTAGTCGACATCATGATGACATTATCGTTGAACATTTGATTATAAGAGGGATGGATCTTAAGTACAAGAGCAGTAGATGGTATAATCACGGCGAACAAATCAATATAGGCAACGAAATCAAGTTGGATTGTTTTGAAATATATACTAAGCAATATTTAGGATAAATTTTGAAATATACACCATTATCTTTTGCAAAATATGATACACTCATTCGATTGTTTCTAAGTAAAGGAGCCCTTAATAAATTATTGAGATAAAGTTGTTTTTAACCTTTAACACTTGCATTTCCAATATGAGTAATTTGAATAGACATACAATTTCCCATATGCAATGACTGTTTACCTCTATACTCCTTGTTGTCAAGATTTAGATTGCTTAAATTGTTGGTCACATGATTAGTGGCTTTTGAATCTGGATACTCACTTTCATCTTGAATGTCTTCTATTTTGATTACACCATTACTTGCGTTTTCAGAATGACTTTTACCGTCTTGGTGTGAATTGATCATACTGGCACCTAGATTGTAGTTTCTTGAGTTATTGTCCCTTTGCTGAGATGGTGTATAGTTTGCATCAAATCTGAAATAACATCTATTGGCAGCATGACCATATCTCTCACATATCTGACATCTGAGTATGTTATTATTATTGCTATTACTTCGTCTTCCACCTCTTCCTCTGGATCTATAGGATTGACCACCTCTTTGGTTGTTGTTTGTTTGATTTCTACAGTTGTAATTACTTTTTTTTTCTTGTACTTCCTATTGCTGACGGAATTGGTAGAAAAATATGATATTGCTGGTTTGTTTTGTTATATTCTACCTTCATGAGAAAGAAGTATAGAATGAACATATTGAATGATTGGTGTTGTTTCTTTTGAGGATATTATTGCTACTACTGCCTTATACTCTTCATCAAGTCCACTTAATGTAGAGAGGTTCTGCTCTGTATCTGAAATCTTATGTCCAATTGATGCTATTCAATCACAAATTGTCTCGATTTTGATCAAATACCCTGTTATTAATATGTTTTCTTTCCTTAGGTTTTGCAGCTGTCTTTTGTAATACATTACTTTCGCAGCATATTGTGTGTTATATATTGTTCAACTGTCGACCATATTTCATGAGCAGTTTTGCATCCTATTAATGATGGCAACAGATTTGCACTTGTGGATGATAACAACCAAGAACTAATTAGACTATCGTGCCTTTGATGAGTAATATAATCTTGATTACTCGCCAGTTTTCCATTACCGTCTATAGTGTATCTAGGTGGTGTGATCAAAGTTCGAAGAACATACTCTTCGTTAAGCGTTATAAGATTATACCGCTTATTGATATTATTGTGCTTGAATTGATGATGATTGTGATATTTTATTGTTGTGTGTTAAACCCCTGGACTACACCACACACACACACAAAAATGGATTTCATGAGGAAATTGGTTAAGTCACAGATATTTCGAATTTAATATTATTTTATTCAAAAGGTGAAAAGTTTAAAAGTTGAATATTGAATCCAAATGTTTTGGAAATGGAATTGGGTTGAATATGAAAAGCTTTTGAAAAGGAAGTTTTGAATTTGAAATCAGTTTGAATATAATACGTCTTGTTTAAGTTTTGAAATTATTTTGGAAACTATGGTTTGAAAAATGGTGATACAAGTTATATAATGTATATATATGGATTTTTAACCATTTTAAAAGTATTATTTTGAGAATTTGAATTTGACCCAAGTTTTTTTACTTTAAAGGCTATAACTTGTGCATATCTGATCGGATTTTTTTTCCAAAACGAAAAGGATTTGTTTACAAATAATAATGACTTTCATATAACGAAAGAACTTACAGTTTTTGTTGAAAAGATTTCAAGTTTGAAATGGAAATTGTTTTGAAAGCTATCTTTGTTAAAGATTTGTGAACTTTGTTTCCAAATTAAAGAGGATCTTAAAGATGTATCTTTTGTATTAAAGATTTGAAATGGAAATAGTTTTGAAAGCTATGAATGAATCTTTGTGAAAGATTGGTGAACTTTGTTTTCAAAGTGAAGAGGATCTTAAAAGTGAATCTTTTTGTTTAAAAGATTAAAAGTGGAAATTTGTGTAAACCATTCAAAAAGAAGGTTTTGGGTTAAAAGTTGTGACTTAACTAAGATCCTATATATCCATATGCTTTTAAAAATAAGCGCTCATTATTCGGTTTAGCTGGGAGAGGACTTGGTGTCATAAAACCCATTCTGAATAATGATACGACGAAATGGATAGCATTTGAAGACGACGATGAAGACCGGGTATTTTCGAGAACGAAAGGATTACCTATCGAATGTCTCTGCACTGAGTCGCGTCGGTATAGAGATCTCCATATGTGATGGGGAGTCCGATCAGGATTGTGAATACTTGGATTGCAAGGGCTTCTTTTGAAGTGCCTTCGGTTCTGTTTGAACCCGAAACAGACTTGTATGGATGTCTGACATTACACTTTGAGATGTAAAGCTGGTTTCTATCAAATACATTTCTGTTTGGTGGCGGAGAATTTATTCTCTTAGCTTAACACCCTTCTCTGAGACGTACGAGCTCAGAGGTTATGTAGTTGATGGTTACTAGTGATACATTCCCAATTTGGTAGTGTGGCATGCTGAGTGTTGCTAATCATTTGTTGATCGAAGCATGGCTTTTGTGAAAAGCGTAGCTTTGTGGACGAGACTTCGTCGAACCTCACAACCCGGAAATGTTCGAAACATGAAAGTTGCGGCAAGGTTATTAGGGGTCGCGCCCCTAGGGTGTGTCCATTTCCTTTTGGATACAAGGTGGTATCATGGTATGGAGCCCAGATATTTAACCTATGTGGTTGTTGCTATTTGTTGGTGAATCCCAGGATAAAGGTCGGTAATGATCGAGGATGGCATACTTGTAGGAGTTACCTAGTTACAGAGGTAACCCGGCCTTGTGTTGGTAGAGATCCGGTTAGGTTCTCGGGGGTGTCCCTCCAGAGGCATCCCATTCGGTGTAGGAAGTTCCTTAGCCTGGCCATTGTTGGAAATCCAATCATTCAATACGAGCCCTTTACGATTTCAATTGTATAACCTGCCATTCTTAAATGGTAGCTATAGTAGGCATAGTATAATGGTACCTATACTGGCTAAGATTTATATTATAATTTCGAAATGTTTTCACACTATGCACTAATAATAATATCAAAAGAGTTTTCTCGTATCAAGCATGTTTGACTATTATAAGGAGAAATCTCCCCCAAGTGTGCGATTGCATTGTGTGTGTGCCGGGAGGCCTTATAGTAGTTTCATTTTCCAAAAAGCATTACGAATTTATTTTATTTCTTTTGTTCAAACCAAATGTTTTTGTTTGCTCACACCAGTCCCATGACTGACCTGGAGTTTATTGTTCCCTTTCTAAACTCTGGGTGCCCACAATTTTCCACACGGGCAGCCTAGAGTCGGGTTATCAGTAGTTCAGGTAGTTCAATCTTTGGATCTAGAAGTCCTTGTAAATCTTGGAGGTATGATTGGAGATCTTTGAGCTTTTGGGTTGAGCTATTTTTGTTTGGTACTTTGAAGTTCTGGAGTTTTGGAGTTGCAGTTTGAGTTGGATTCTTTTGGAGTTATCTTTCCGCTGTCATGTATCATTTGCTCTGATATATTTGTTGAGCATTTGTTGTATTATATTTTATCGGATATTGCATTCATTTTTGTATCAATGATATATTTATTTCTGTTTCCACTGTGTCTGTTATACTTAATTGTGTTATAAGCTCCAAGCGAACCAGATTCGGCATTCGAATCTTCGGCATTTCAGATACGGGTGATGTATCTGGTGTCGATTTTCGAGCGCCGTTTCCGGGTCGTCTTTATTTATTTCAAAAATATAATTGATTTTGGATATAATTGATTTCAAAAATGATTTTTGAAATACTTAAGTGATTGTTTAAAAAATCTGGAAGATTTATTAAAAGTGTTTATGGAATATAAATAAGTTGATATAAACCAAAGTGGTGAAT
The DNA here is from genome assembly GCA_030737815.1 of Allium fistulosum. NCBI lineage: Eukaryota > Viridiplantae > Streptophyta > Magnoliopsida > Asparagales > Amaryllidaceae > Allium > Allium fistulosum. The sequence goes on from CM060908.1 coordinate 797,057,017, forward strand.
TAGAAATAAATATAGGAAGTATATAAATTATTTATATTGAACTTAAGATATAAATGGTGAAATTATTAAGTAAAATTTAGAGTTGAGAAAATATTCTAAATTAATAAATGAATGAAGATTAAACTGGAAGTTGTAAAATGGTGATTGTGAATAAGTGGATAAAAATCAAAATAAATGTGAATGAAAGAAAAGATAATTGATATAGCTAACAATCAATTTGGAAATAAATACGTAGGGTGTACGTATATTATTTTATTTGTATAACGATTTGATCCAGATTCGAGCATAGAATTTCGAGACATTTATATCGATCCGAGTTGGGATTTTTCACTCGATTTTCGACGACGAACCTGGATATGGATTTTTGGTTGATTCTGGAAATTCTCTATCATAGTTTATGGCTATGCAAGGAGAATGACGATTTCTGATCAAGAAACCAGATCTGAGTCTGCACTAGGAAGTCGGGTGGACAATACTAGTTCGGAAGTGAAATTGTGTGATCGAGTGAGCGATCGAATTTGATATTGCGTACGAATGATATAAGTGAATCGTACGAATTTGAATGAAATAACTATTGAAACTTTTGCAAAGAAATGTGCAAAATGATTTTGAATGTTGTAATTAGATATTATTGTTAAGTAGGATATACGGGTGTTATAAAAGAAAATGGAATTGGGATTTTTGATTTCGAAGATAAATTTAAATTGCTCGACAAAAAGGTATGTATTTAAAAGACTTAGTTCTAAAATGAATGATCTAATAGATTATTCACAATCTGCTTTCATTAAAGGGAGAAATATCACCGATGGTGTTGCAGTCGTTCAAGAATACATTAATCACTGCTGTAAGAACAATATTAATTGTGCCATTTTAAAATTAGACTTTGCAAAAGCCTTTGATTCAGTAGATTGGGATTTTCTAGTTGATATTTTTCATGCTAGAGGTTTTAGTTCTAGATGGATTAGCTGGATCATGAATTTACTTAAAACTGGCAACTCTAGTATTATGGTTAATGGTATTTTGGGAAATAAAATTCAATCTAAGAGAGGACTAAGGCAAGGGGATCCTTTATCCCCTCTTTTGTTTAACTTAGTCGCAGATGTCTTTGCTAAGATAATTAAAAAAGCAGTTGATAATGGATCTCTGGGTTATATAGGTAATGATATATCGCGTAATGGTATATCAGTCCTTCAATTTGCAGATGATACTTTGCTTTTTTCTTCTCATCTCCCTCGTCACATTATCACTCTTAAGTTTATTTTATATAGTTTTGAACTTTTATCAGGTTTAAAAATAAATTTTGATAAAAGTTCGGTCTTAATTTTAAATGATTTTGATAAAGTTGAAAATTTAATTGCCAAAACGCTAAATTGTAAAACTATGAGTTTTCCATTTGATTATCTTGGTTTTGTGATTAGGCCTACTAAGTTAAAAAATGATGATTGGTTTATTATTATAGATAAAATTAAACATATGATTTCTAATTGGAACGGTAGACTTTTATCTAGAGCAGGTAGACTTGTTTTGATTAATTCTGTGTTGTCAGCTCTTTCGATCTATTGGATGTCAATGCATCTTTTCCCTGATTGGGTGATTGATAAAATAGATAAAATTCAAAGAGATTTTTTATGGAATGGTGATAACTCTAATAGCTGCATTAAAAGTTTAGTAAATTGGGATACTGTTTGTAAATCCAAAAAGGATGGAGGTTTAGGAGTTATTAATTTGCGTAATATGAATTTATCCCTTCTAGGTAAATGGTTATGGAAGTTTAAAGATATTAATGATAATGCCACTTGGAAAGAAATTATTTCTAAATATTATTATAATGGTAGTAATAATCTATACCAAATTAGCCCATCGGTTTCTTGTAAACTTTCTTATTTTTGGAAATCCATTTTAAAACGTAATGAGATTTTTAATTTAGGCATTAATATTATAGTTCACTCTGGTAATAATACCTCCTTTTGGCATGATAGTTGGATTTTCTCCATTCCTCTTAAGATTGAGTTTAGAGAGTTATATGATATTTGTAACTTTAAATATGCATTTATTTCAGAAGTTTTTTCTTCTGATAATGAACCTCCTTGGATTTGTAGTTTTAGCAGAATTCTAGAAGGTCCTACTCTTAGGTAGTTTAATTTGCTCATCGCTAGATTAAATCTCTATAATATTGATAATGATAATGATTTTATTAGTTGGGAATGGGATAAAAGTAAGAAATTTTCTTCTAATTCTTTCTATAGATTTATTAATTTTTCAGGTGTAACTTATAATTATTTTAAATTTATTTGGAAATCAAATGCTCCTCCTAAATCTAAAATCAATATGTGGCTAATTATTCATGGAAAATTAAATACTATAGAATACTTAAAAAGAAAAAATATTCACATTGATAATAACTGTTATTTTTGTAATAGACATTTGGAGGATATTAAGCATATTTACTTTGACTGTATGGATACTCATTTTATTCTTATGCACACCCTTAATATATTTTTTGACTTTAATATTAATTGTAGAATTTCTGCTTGTTTTTTCTATTGGAACACTTTTAGATTTAAGTTTAATAAGGATAATCGATATTTGCTTGATACTTTATTCACTATATCCTGTTGGTACATTTGGTTTGAAAGAAATCAACGTGTTTTTAATAATAATAAAAACCATTTCAATAAATTGATTTATTTAATTTCGTCCTTTTGCTTTAATTAGATCTCTAATCCTAAATATAATCTAGCCAAAAACTATCTTTTTAAGGAATATCTTAACAAAGTTAGTAATAATATCAATACTTTTAAACAACACAATAATATTTTTGAGTCTAACAATAATAGTATTAGTTTCTTTTCAAATTTAAATGACGATCCTTCGGTGCTTCATAACTTGCTTTTAATTGATGGTCTACAAAGATAGTTATAGTATCATCATAATTTTTGAATTTGTTTTCTTTTATTTTTGATTTCACTTTGTTTATTTTCTTTAGTCTGGACCATATTTCCATTTCACTTTAAATCTGTTTGTTTTTTTCTCTATTATATCTTATTATGTTTTATTTACACATATATGTATATAAATTCTATTTATATACATATATGAGTTTTATTCTAACTTTTGTCTCAGGTTTGGGTTTGATAGGATGTTTGTGTCTATATTCATGTGTTCAGGTCAGCTTTTTCCAGATTTGCCGATTGAGGATGGAGATACTTCCAGCTTTATCAGAGTTCTCATTGTGGTTTTTCCTTACTGGATCATCAGCTGAGGCAGCTTCATAGATTTTTCTTTTGATTGAGCTGGCTTCCAGTACCTTTGACCTCTTAGAGTGGCTTCTGATGATACTCAACATTTCTAGGTAGCTCTAACACCTTACTATCGGTCGGTGGCCATGCCGGAGCTCGATTTTGGGGTGTAATGGGCGGTGGCTTTGTCGGAGCTCATTTTAGGGGTACCTATCAAACATGTTTCCTTTATTTTGTTTTTGTCACCTGCCAGGCATGTTGGCAGCACTTTGTTATGTTTTATATATAGTATCATGTGCGCTCTCCTCTTTTACTAGAGGATCACACGTTTTGCTCAAAAAATAAATTTCAGTATGAAATTTGATGATTTTCTTGTCTAGCCACTTGGCATTTTGTTTTCTTTTGAAATCTGGGAGCTCATTGTGGCATTTTGTAGTCGTACCGAGCTAGCCGCGCAAAGGAGACGCTGGCAAAAATTTACGAAAATTTAGGGAGTTAGAAAAAATTTGAGAAAATTTTGAAAATTTAAAATTTGAATTGTTAAGAAAACAATGTTGTTTGAAAACTATGGAAAAGTTTGGAAAGTTAGTTGAAGTAATAATGGATCTTTAATAAAAAGATTTGTTTTGGCAAGTTGATAAAATTATTTGGTTTTGGTAAAATAGTAAATGGGTTAAGGATCATTCTTCTTAACTAGTAATTTCGTTTTGTTTTTAATTTAGTAAATATACATTTCTAATTTACTAGTTGGTTTAAATTAACCTATTTAATTTTTCTAAGATACTAAAAGATATTAAAAGAAGAATTATTAGTTTAAAATTAGATTAATAAATGATAACAGATTGTTCGATTATTTCGAATATTAATAAAATCATATAATTGTTTGTACAAGGTCTATAAATCAAGAAAACAAGCTGGAATGGAAATGGATTGCAAAATAAAAGCAAAGGTGAGAACTTCTCACTCAATCGGATTTTCTGATTTAATTTTAAATAGTTAAATTTAAAATTGTTGATTGTGTGCTTGGATGATAAATTATTATCAGTTGTATTGGATTAGACCCTATGTGCCACATAATAGCAGAGGATATTATATAAACCCATATACCACGATGTTCCACCTCGAAGTGGAATTGGTATATAATTGTTGTGCTAACATCTGTAGATGCAGGGAAACAGGTTGGAGGGATCCAACTGGATTCCTCACATTGTTAAATTTATTTGTATATGTTGTGATGTGATAATTCGTGAATGATTATATTGGTGTGAATGATTATATTGATGATTGGAATTTATTTGAAGGCTATGGTTTAGCCGAACATATTTTTGGTATCGTAGGATACCAGAAATATATATAATTAGATTTTTGGAAATTAAAGTAGAAAATTTGGAGTAAATTAATTTTAGAGGATTGAATAAATTTAAAAAAGGAATTTAAAAGTATAAAAGTTGATTTTTGAATTCTGATCAAATCAATTCCAAAATATGGAAAAAAGATTTTAATAAATGGATTTCGAGTGATATTGTTTAAAGTTGGAGAATTTATTTTAAATTCAGATTTTAAATAGATTGGAAGAAATAAAAGAATTTGTTTTAAAAGATAGTAAATTTAGAAATCGATTTGAAAATTGATTTGTTGTTTGGAAATAAATTTAGAAATCAATTTGGAATTTGATTTGGTGTTGAAATAAATTTGGAAATCAATTTGGAATTTGATTTGGTGTTTGAAAGTGAATATTTGGAAATCGATTTGAAAATCATATATCAGTGGATATTTGGAAATTTAAATTCATAATGGGAATTTATAAAGGAAAGGGAAATTTGTTTTAAAAATAAATGTTGCTTTATTTTTAAAAGTGTGGAAAGAAATTTACGGATTTGGAATGTAAATTGAAATAAATCAAGAAAGATTTATTAATTGATTTAAATGAACCATTTTGGAATGGAAAGAGTATTATTCTCTGGAAAGCCGAGTATGGTTTCAAAGTAGCTTTTAAATAAATTAAAAGTTCAAGAATTGGTTTTTAAAAGAATATTATTGGAGAATTTTTTTTTCGGAAATTGTTTTTAAATCTTTAAAGTGAATATTATGAAGTTGATTATAGAAGTGGTTATTTTAAAGATTAAATTGGTATTTGATTTAGAAAATGGATATTTTAATAATTACACTATATCTAATAATTTTATTCTTAAAATTATTTGGACTTGAGTTCTTATATGAGATATTGATATTAAATTTTATAACTAATGTTTTAAATAAAGTGTTTAAAAATAGTTTTTATTTTAAATATATCTAAGTACATATATTTTTGGATAAGTGATTTAAATCATTTTGAAGTATTCAGACTCGACAAATTTTCAGTGGAAGTAAATAAATATTTGGAAATTTATTCCGTGTGAGAAAAGTGATTTGAAATTGGTTTTCAAAGTGTTGAAGTGTTAAAATATATCTTGCGAAGATATTTTGAAAATAAATAATTGGGAAAAAAATTATTTAAAATCTGGTGAGCGTTATGAATATTGATTGATAGTTAAATAACCGACTATCAATATTGGCCTTTAAATGGTATTTGAATTTCGATGCGACCGGAGGTCGGATTCCAAACGGTTATCCGAAAACCACATCGAATCTTTATGATGGATCTTTTGTAATAAAAGATCAAAGTGAAAATTTGTTGTGATTTACTTGAAATCTGAAAATAACACTAATTTTTAAAATAAGCGCTCATTATTCGGTTAAGCCGGGAGAGGACTTTATGTCATAAAACCCATTCCGAATAATGATACGACGAAATGGGATTGCATTTGAAGATGGTGTTGAAGACCGGATATTTTCGAAAACGAAAGGATTACCTGTCGAATGTCTCTGCACCGAGTTGCTCCGGTATAGAGATTTATACCACCCTTTGTGATAGGGATTCCGGACGTGATTAGGGATTATCCGGATTGCCAGGACTTCTTTTGAAGTGCCTTCGGTTTTGTTTGAACCCGGAATGGACTTTTATGGATGTATGTTTGACGTTACACTTTGAGTTATAAAGCTGGTTTCTATCAAATACATTTCTGTTGGTGGCGGAGAATTTATTCTCTTAGTTTAACACCCTTCTCTGAGACATACGAGCTCAGAGGTTATGTAGTTGATTGTTACTAGTGATATATTCCTAATTTGGTAATGTGGCATGCTAAGTGTTGCTGATCATTGGTTGATCAAAGCATGGCTTTTGTGAAATGCGTAGCTTTGTGGGACGAGACTACATCAGGACCTCACACCCCGGAAATGATCGAAATAGGAAAGATGCGGCAAGGTTATCGGGGGTCGCGCCTCTTAGGGTATGTCCATTTCCTTCTGGATAAAAAGTGGTATCTTAGTATGGTGCCTAGATATTTACTTATGTTGTTATTGCTATTTTGTTGGTGAATCCCGAGATAAAGGTTGGTCACGACCGGGGGATGGCATACTCGTGTCAGTAGTTACCTAGTTACAGAGGTAACCCGGCCTTATGTTGCAGAGATCCGGTTAGGTTCTCGGGGCGTCCCTCCAGAGGCGTACCCATGTGGCCTAGCAAGTTCCTTAGCCTGACCATTTGTTGAAAATCCAAAGAAACAATACGAGCCCTGTACGGTTTTAGTTGTATAACCTGCCATGGAATGTGGTGGTAACCTGCTATTGAACATGGTAGCTATAGTAGGCATACTACGAAATGTGTATGCTGGCTAAGATTAATATTATACTTTCGAAATGTTTTCTGCACTATGCACCAATAATAATATCAAAAGGATTTTGCGTATCAAGCATGTTTGACTATCATAAGGAGAAATCTTATCCAATTGTGCATTTGCATTGTGTGTGTGGCGGGAGGCCTTATGGTAGTTTCATTTTCCAAAAGCATTGCGGATTTCTTTTTATTTCTTTGTGCAAATAACTGTTTCTAAGTTCTCACACCAGTCCCATGACCGACCTGGAGTTTATTGTTCCCTTTCTAAACTCTAGGTGCCCATAATTTTCCACATAGGCAGCCTGGAGTCAGGTTATTAGCAGAATCTGGATTGCTGAGGAGCTCAAGGGACAAGCTGGATGGCGAGGCGTATCATATATGATTATTATTCCGCTGGGTATTCTGTTATGGGAACAAGTTATTATGACTATCTGATTTATTGTAAATGGTTGTACTCCGATGATGATGTAATGTATCAACAAATATAGTTCTTTTGTTTTAAAGATTATTCATTTATCTATTATATATTGTTCCGCTGCAAATGTGAGATTCTGTTATTGTTTCTGTTTCTTCTTCTATCTTCTTCTTCTTTAACCCTAACGGTTTGGTTTTCCAGCATTCGATTGTGCGGCATTTGATACAGTGGATGTATTGATGTCGACTTTCGGAAGTCGAAAAATTGGATCGTTACAGAGTGGTATCAGTGAATGACCCGGAATTTTTCGACCTCGAAATTCGACATTAATACGTTCACTATAGAAATGCCGAGAAATCGAACATCGAAAATTCCATATTGTTAGAGTAAAGAATAAAGAGGTGGAAGAAAAAATAACAGAAACCAACAGAGAATCTCACATTCGCAGCGGATCAAGTATAATATCAAATAATATCCTTTATACAAAGAAAAGCCGTATCAGTTTACTTACATATAATACATCAGAGTTACAACATTTACATAAACACTGGACAGTTAAAATTAACTTGTTCCAGATATACAACAATATATCACAGCGGAATACACTCTATACGTTCCTGCCATCCAGCTTGCCTCCTGAGCTCCAGATGGTCCTTACCTGAAAATCTGTAATACTCGGTCTGGCCCGAGTAATGTAACGACCCGGAATTTTCGACCCCAAAAATTTCAGATAGTTAGGGTAAAGAAGAAAAGAGGTAGAAGAAGAAACAAAAAACAATACAGAATCTCACATTCGCAGCGGATCAAAATATAATATCATATAATATACATTTATACAAGGGAGCTGTATCAGTTAAATTTACATTAATACATCAGAGTTACAACCAATCACAGGTAAACTGGACAACAAAACAACATGTCCCAGATACAAGTCAATCATACTCAGCGGATTACACTCCAAACGTTCCTGCCATCCAGCTCGCCTCCTGAGCTCTAGAACGTCCTTACCTGAAAATCTGTAATACTCGGTCTGACCCGAGAATTACAACAAAGTAACACCCGGGTCAGGCTGGAAACCAGCATGAGTAAACCCATACAATATGAAATACCAAGCTATATAACTTAAGTGAATTACCAGGGTAACTCGTACTTTTCTACGAGTTCTAATCTTATTTAAGTCAATCACTTATTTCAAACAATATCTAAGAATCACTACTCAGTTTAAATATCCATGGTTCTTAACTTATTTCATTCCAGCCTGTTTACTTCTAAGATCAAATTTATAAGGAATCGAAGTGGTTTCGGGTATTTGCCGATACCCGACCCCGGCCTCTTCGAAGTCAATATCATTTCTAATCCAAGTTGTTAAGTTTTAAAAAATTACGATTCATATTAAGGATATCATACCACACAACAATTCAACTCAGATAGGTAATCCACATTATCACAGTTCAACCCATTCATATCACAGCACATCTCAATCACCCATCAGTGACATCAACAATCCAAGTCATCCAATATCATTCAACCATCCATAAGCAAGATTTATTAGATATATAATTCCTAATTAATTTATTCAATCTCCAATTAGATTAATCACCAACTTTAATCACTTGGATTACCTTAATCCTGCTTACTTAACATTAATTAATTACAACCCAATTAATTTAATCATTCTTAATTATTTTTCTCAATTAATCATCCTTGGTTAATTATTCTCTAATTACATTAAGTAATTAGCCTTTAATTAATTACATAAATTAATTATTCTTTAACCATTCACATTAATTAACCTTTTATTACTCTCATTAATTAAATGATGATCCTCTAATTACTTTCATTAATTACTCTTAATTAATTACATTCAGTAATTAAATATCCTTTAATTAATTACATTAATTAAACCTTTAATTAATCACATTAAGTAATTAATTCTTAATTACTTCCATAAAGTAATTATTCTCTTTCTTTAGTAATTATCCATTAATTACTTATCCACAGTAATCACTTAATTAATTACATTAAGTAATCAATACATAATCAGTTTCACAAATGATTATCTTTACATTAATTAATCCAATTAATTTCCTTTAAATTAATTTTTATTAATTAATTATTTTTAAATCACTAGTTAATGATTCTTCCCTTAATTACATTCATTAAGTGATTAACTTTTAATTAATTTTACTAATTAATTATTCTACATTAATCACAATCTTAATTGAATAAAGATAAATCCTTATTTAAATTAAATATTTAATTACATTATTATTCTTTATTTGTGAATCATTTAGGAATTAATTTCATAATTATATCTAATATAATTACTTTTAAACACAACTTGAAGATATACTTAAATCAAAACAAATTAAATTACAAGATCATTTGACTTACAATTTATATTGAAATTCATTTTGAGAACTTAACTTATACTTTCTCTTAAATTATTTCCCTTAAATTTTAAAAACCAAATAACTGATCGAAATAACCCGAGCCCAAGTCCAGAAAACTCGATCGACAACTCGAGCCAAAAATCAAACTTCCCGAGCCAAAACTCAATTACCTCATCGATCGAACTCGAGAACAACCCCGAGTGAACTACCTTCTTCCCCGAAGCTCAACACAACAACCAAAATCAGAAACAAAACCGCCTTGTGCACGTGCATAATCATTCCGGTCATCTTCGACCGGCACCGTAACCTTCATCAAGTCGGCGATGCCATCGACGAGCCGCCCGACCACCTAGAAAACACTAAATCCCCACAACTCGAAATCGAGCAACCTGAGTGAACCCAGGTACCAAATCGACCATCCAAAAACCCCCCGCAACACCACCACAGACCATCGGTGGCCATGAAACTCCGGCCCAGGCATCGTCTCGACCCCTACGACTTTTCCCCCAGGACCGATCGAGACTCGTGCCCCATCGACGTCGCAAAACCTCAACGAAACCAGAAATACTCAATAGCACCCAAAACCCTATATCGACGATGCACCGCCGCCACCGTAGTCTAAAAACCCAATGACCATTTTTTCCGTGACCCCTGACCTCCCAGCCTTCATCAGCTACGACCCCGACTGCCGATGTTCCACCGATTACCAGAAAATGCTTAAAATCCATATTCCGTTCAACAAGCAATCCCTCTCAAATTAAAAGCCTAAAAATCTTGATTTTATTTTTAAAAATCATTATCTCCGATAACAAAACATATTTGATACTTGAATACACGATTAATTTAAATCGAGATTTAGATAAGTTCATGCTTTTTATTGTAATTCTCATTTTTTGTTAAAAACTATCTTGAAATCTTGCCTGGATTTATTTTTAGATCAAATACCTTGTCATTACAATCCAATTTGATTTATACATCTAGGTATAAAAAGAATCAAGGAAAAGATATTGAATTTTTATCAAGATTTTTAAACCTGTACAACTAGACAGAGGCAATAATCTGTATGCACATCCATATATTCAGATAAATATACATACAATTTATATAAGCAATCATGCAACAATTTATCACACTTTACTACAGGTATTAACTGCATGCATCTAGATTTAAATCAAATTTAAATCTTTTAAAAGGAATTGTTTACTCATCTTTGCTGATGAACAGAGAAAATTTTATGAAACTAGAATTTGAGCTTGCTGATCTGATCCTGTTGAGTTGATTCCTTAAATTAATCTTGCTTGATCAGGTTGTTTGATTTATTTCTGATTTAATTTCTTTTCCAGGTTGAGAAGAAAATGAAACCTGGTTTCAGGTTACAAGTTTTTGATTGTTGAATTTGGATTTTATTTTGATTCCTTTCTCTGCTCTTGTTTTGGGTTTCCAGATTTTGATTTCTCAGGTTTGGGTACTTTGAAATTATGAGAGAAAAATGGAAAGAATATATGTGTATATGTGTTTTTTTATTTTTTATTTTATCTTATTCATTAATTAAAAAAATAAAAAGAATTAATGACACTTGTTATCTTTGTATGTTATCTACCTTACATTTGTCTATGCATGATATAATTCCTATTACACTTGTAATTTTCATGTACTTTATGTTTAAATATATTTATATAATTTTTTATATATAATATTTTACAATTTAGTTTTAATACATTTCCTTTTTACATTAACATATGTTTATAGATATACTAACTATATTTTATGCTTTTATTTTTAAACTTTAATATACTTACAAACTTAGTTTATATGTTTTATATATTTTATTTTATTTTTAAGAAAGAAGGTTAACCTCTTTATTAATCTTACTTAATTATATTTATTCTTTCTCTTTTATTTATTTATATATAACTTAAAAGAAAATTATAAAACTAATTATATAAATATATTATGTTATATTTATTTCTTAGTTCAAAACTTCTTTTAAGGATCATTACCCAATGTAATTAAAAGGATTAATTATTTAAATTACTTAAAAATCTATTAATTAATGTGATTAATTAATTTATGTGATAAATTAAAAAGGGTATTTACTTAATCTAAGTAATTAAAGATTAATTAAGGATGATAAATCAAGGTGATTAATATTTTTATGTAGTTAATTAAAGGTTAATTAATAAATAATCAAGGAGTGATTAAGGTTAATTAATTTCATAATTAAGGTTAATTAAATATTAATTAAAATTTAATTAATGAATAATTGTAACGACCCAAAAATTTTATGATTTTATTTGCTAATTAATTGAAATTTTGTGAAATTTTAAACAATAAAATTTGAAAATAAAAAAAATTTATTATTTGGAATACGTCTATTTTAATATAGCAACTGGTAAATTTTCATCTGATAATATTGAAGTTTATTTTCCTGTGAAATTTCATTTCAAATCAAACCGGTTAATAACAGTGAATTTAAAGATTTTCCGAAACCAAAATATGTCAACAGGAGAAAATTTATTCAGATCATTCTGAATCAGACTGCGAAATTCGTTTTTCTAAATTTGGACTTCTACTGCTCCGTTTATCTTAATTCTGACCAAATAGCAGCATTTTCGGTACCGGTTATCGATTTTTGATCCGATGATCGTACCACCAATATCTGTATATCGTTTTGATCGTCTCGTCGTGCTGATCTCTTTGGTATATTCACTTCTATATTTTGAGGATCGATAACTATTCTTTGTAGCGGTACCATAAACTATGACCTTTGTGTTTCCTTACCTCTCCCAAACTATTGGCGTGCTGTCCAATCAGCATTAGTTGCTTAGATAATTTTCAGGAATTAATGCTTATAGCCGTTAATAACTTTTTGAACGTTTCATAGTAATAATTGATTTGTACAGTACGTTACTTATAATCAGCCTATTTGCATTCTTTTCAATTAAACTGGACACTTTCTTTTCAAGATTTACAATACTGTATAAATCCATTTCACCTCCTCTCTCTTCCTATGTCAGTTTAATAAAGTAAAATGTAAAGTTGTGTTCCTATTCATCTCTTTGCTTGCTTGTATTGGAATCCACCTGCCCTTGCCTTTCTTTGTTCCTCGGCCATTCGTATATAAAAAAAAACGAAAGTTTTTTTTATACGTTTCGTATCCACTGATTTGGCAATGGTTCAATTTTTCTTTATAACTCTATTTCATTTCATTTCTTACATTTTTGCAATGCACGTCACTTTATTATAAACATAATTCGTTGGGCCTGTTGCTATTCATTTGGTATCAAAACCATACTTGTTGCACTAAGCTTGCATTTATTTGTTGGGAGCCATGCGTCTCTCCACCTGCACATTTTTCTTTCACCTACCTTGCTATTCTGTGATCTTCTTTCCCACCACAAGCCTCTCACCCAAACGCAAGAACCACTTGCACGTCACCCCTCCATTTACCGAGCAATCTTGTGCAACTGAAGCCACAAAAAAAAAATCGAATATAGTTGCCTCGACCCTCCTCATCAGCCTCGACCTGGATCCAAGCACTTGACCGCCTGCCTCCTTTCTCTCTTGCCGACCTCGCCTCGGCTACAACCCGCAACCATCCTCGAGCACCACTTCGTCTATCATCCTCAGCCGTGCGCCTCTCCCTTTTTTCCATCGAATTCGCGATCAATCTAGCTTTGCATTGGATTTCGTAACTCAAAATTCTTTGCCAAAACTCCTCTAGCCTCGAAAGGTGAGCAATCACTCACGATTAACGTTCTTGTATTTATTAAATTTGATTTCAATTGAAACGACAATTGAAATATGATGCTGTAGTTATTTAAATTGTTATATATGCTATTATCTGTATATGTTCACCTGCGACATTTGACACCAGTATCTAGTATTTATATGCCTGTTATTACTATTATCTGTATATGTTCACCTGCGACATTTGACACCAGTATCTAGTATTTATATGCCTGTTATTACTATTATCTGTATATGTTCACCTATGACATCTGACACCAGTATCTGTTATTTATATTGATGATATATGCCTGTTGTTATATTTTATATTATTTGTTATCACTCTGCAAGTTCCCTGTTAGTATAGAATTCACTATGGGTTGAAATGATACATACCCGAACGGACTTTAGAATAGGAGAAAATCGTTATGGGTTGAAATGATAAACCCAAGCGATTTTCATTTGAATTGAAATTGGGATTACGGGTCGAAATGATATCTACCCGTATATATTTAAATTTCGGATTGAAATGATAAATATCCGTATCACTTAACCATATGATGTATATATACAGACACCGTTGGTCCATATATATAAATATTTTGAAAAATGAATTTTATGGTTTTGGAAAGAAATATATGGTTTTAATAAATGTTGAGCCTTAAATTTTTTAATTTAAATTAGGATGGATTTAATACTTATGAGATGTTTAAGTATAAAAATTATATTTTCAAAATAGATTTTGGTAATAATTTGAATAAGTTAAGGTTGGAAAGATAATTTATTAATTAAACCAATTTGAAACTTATTGAAATTGAGATTTAAGATATGATTTATAACTTGGGTTTTATTTAAATAATTTAATGAATAATTCTTGCTTAAATAAATTTAAGAAAATATTTAGTAAAAAATGAAATGTAAGGCTAGTTAGATGATATTGAGTTTATTAAGTGAATATTCCCTGATTAAATAATAATGAAGTTAAATCAAGAGCTATATGAAACTGTTAAATCTAACTTTGGAAAATGTTGAGTATTAAAGCTTTGAAATATATTGAAAAATAAATGGTATATTTAGAACTGAATTAAATTGATGAATTGAGCTTTGAATAAATTTGAATCTGGAATTTGAAGTTGATTTGAATCAATTTGCCAGACTTGAGGAAATTAAATACTTTGATTTTAAATTATTTAACCTATATATATACTATTTTGGAAAATAGATATATTTGAAATGAAATGATATTTTGGTTTTGAAGTATAAATTAATTTGGAATGACCACGGTGTTATAGTGTATATTTCCACCTCGTAGATAGTTCTAAAGATCCTTAGAGGATGGTTATCCCAAACATCCTTTAAGTTACTTGTATTTCAGTTGATATTTCACTTGAGTTGGATTTATTGATATAAGAATGTTAATCCTGACTCGAGTGTTTTGTGTTTTGCTTTACGCTCGGGTCAGACCGAGTGATACAGCATTTGAGACTCACCTTTGGAGTTTGGAGCTTCCTTTGGAGATCCAACTTTTGATTCAGCTTCCAGCTTTCCAGTTGATTCGTTCACAGAAGTCATCTGTTTGGATTGGAGACTTCACTGTATTTGAGATATTCTATTGTATTTTATTTCTAACTCTGATGTTTATATAGTAGCTTCATGAACTACTATTTTATCTATTCCGCTGCGTATTATTGTATTACTCTGTGCCTGTGATTCTGTGATTGATTTATTTACTGCATATGCTGAGTTTTGCCAAATTTAAATTAACAATCTGATATTTTGAATTATTCAAGTCAGACATGTGTGGATTTATTGTCGATTTGAATGGTCCAAAATATCGGATCGTTACAATAATTAAGGATTTCTTAATTAATAATTAAGGATTAATTAATTTATAATTAAAGATAATTAATCATTAATTAAGGATAATTAATGAGAGTAATTATGTGATTAATCAATTATAATTAATAGAAATGACTGTAATTACTTAATAATAATTAAGCAGGGTTAGATAATTCATTGCAGTTAGATAGTTTATTAATCTTGCTTATGGATGTATGAATTGTACGAATGCCATGAGTTGACCTATAATGATTCTGTGATGTGGATTGTTTTGATTGAGTTGTGTGTGTATATTATTTATTTGTAATGTATTTACGTATTTATCTATGATGCATTTACATATCTATTTGAGATTTTGAATAAAGATAAGCGTTATAGTTTATACCGCTTATCAAATATTGATGTGTCTGAATCTGTGATGATTGATGATGTTGCACTATTGTGTAAAACCCCTGGACTACACTCACACACACAAATATGGAATTCAAAGGAACACGGGTTTTTCAAAATAATGAAAAGATTTTGGAAATTTATTTTTTAATCCAAAATGGTTTGGAAATGTAAATGGGTTAAATATGGAAAACTTTTGTAAAGGAAGTTTTGAAATTACTTTGAATAAAATATGGTTTGGTAAAGTTGAATTTTGAAATTAATTTAATTTGAATTTGAATTCATATTTGAAGATTGAAATCTATACTTATTTATAAGTTAAGATTTGAAATATATTCCAAACGTTCTTGTATATGGTTTAAATTGATTTCAGGAAATATTGAGATTTAAAGATGAAAATTTTGAGAAATAAACAATATTTTGGAAACTTTGATTTTAAAGGGTTTATATATGGTTTTTAAACCATATTAAAAGTATTTTCAAATGAATTATTTTGGAAACTGGAATTTAATTAAAAGGGCTATAACTTGAGTAAATTTAATCGGTTTGTTTCGAAATGAAAAACCTTGGTTTCTAAAATAATAACAAGTTTTGTATAAAGGAAGGACTTCCAATTTTGTTGAAAAGATTTTCCAAGTTATGGATTAATCAAAATTGAAAGGGAATTTTTTTTGAAAGCTATGAATAGATCTTTCTTAAAAATTTAGTAAATCTTGTTTTGAATTAAAGTGGATTCTAAAGATGGGTCTTATGTGTAAATATTATGAATGAATCTTGGTTAAAGATTGGTGAACCTTGTTTCAAATTGAAAAGGGTTTTGAAGGTGAATATTTTATTTAAAAGATTATAGTGAAGAAATTGTTTAAACCATTGACAGGTTTTGGGAAATGAATCTTTTGTTTAAAGATTAAAGTGGAAATTGTTTAAACCATTCAAAAGAAAGGTTTTGTGAAATGTGTTGTGACTTAACTAAGGTCCGAATGGATCCATATGTTTTTAAAGTTAAGCGCTCATTATTCGGTTTAGCCGGGAGAGGACCTTTGTGTCATATAACCCATTCCGAATAGTGATACGATGAAATGGATAGCATTTGAAGACGGTGTTGAAGATCAGGTATTTTCGAGAACGAAAGGGTGACCCATCGATGGTCTCTGCACTAAGTAGCTACGGTATAGAGATTACCTAAGTGATGGGAAGTTCGATCGGGATTGTGAATACCCGGATTGCAAGGGCTTCTTTTGAAGTGCCTTCGGTTCTGTTCGAACCCAGAACAGACTTGTATGGACGTATGTCTGACGTTACACTTTGAGATATAAAGCTGGTTTCTATCAAATACATTTCTGCTTGGTGGCGGATAATTTATTCTCTTACTCTCTTAGCTTAACACCCTTCTCTGAGACGTACGAGCTCAGAGGTTATGTAGTTGATGGTTACTAGTGATATACTCCCAATTTGGTAATATGGCATGCTAAGTGTTGCTGATTTTTGATTGATCAAAGCATGGCTTTTGTGAAAAGCGTAGCTTTATGGGACGAGACTGCATCAGGACCTCACAACCCGGTAATGGTCGAAACAGGAAAGATGCGGCAAGGTTATCGGGGGTCGCGCCCCTTAGGGTATGTCCATTTCCTTCTGGATAAAAAGTGGTATCATGGTATGGAGCCTAGATATTTACTTATGTTGTTATTGCTATTTTGTTGGTGAATCTCGGGACAAAGGTTGGTTACGACCGAGGGATGGCATACTCGTGTCAGTAGTTACCTAGTTACAGAGGTAACCCGGCCTTGTGTTGGCAGAGATCCGATTAGGTTCTCGGGGCGTCCCTCCAGAGGCGTACCCATGTGGCATAGGAAGTTCCTTAGCCTGATCATTTGTTGGAAAGCCAAAGAAACAATACGAGCCTTTATGATTGTAGTTGTATAACCTGCCACCTCAAGTGGTAGCTATAGCAGGCATAATATAATGGTACCTATGCTGGCTAAGATTAATATTATACTTTCGAAATGTTTTCTGCACTATGCACTAATAATAATATAAAAAGGATTTTGCATAGTAAGCATGTTTGACTATCATAAGGAGAAACCTCCTTCAATTCTGCGCTTACATTGTGTGTGTGCGGGAAGGCCTTATGGTAGTTTCATTTTCCAAAAGCATTGCGAATTTCTTTTTATTTCTTTTGTTCAAACCAAATGTTTTTGTTTGCTCATACTAGTCCCATGACTGACCTGGAGTTTATTGTTCCCTTTCTAAACTCTGGGTGCCCACAATTTTCCACACGGGCAGCCTAGAGTCAGATGATTAGTAGAATCAGAAGTTAGTTCAGTCTGTGAATCTAGAAGTCATTGGGATGCACCAGATTTGTCAAGTCCAGCATAATAGGAGTTGGAGTTTTTATATTGAGCTATTGGATGGTTTGGAGCTTTCATTGGATTGGAGCATTGAAGATAATGATGAAGTTGTTGGAGCTCTCTCTTTTGGAAGACCCTTTGTTAGTGTATGTTTCCGTTGTTGTTGTAATTTCCGCTGTGGTATTGTACTTGTGCTCTGATATTGTTGGTGATCATTTGTATAGTGATGTTGTATTCATTTGGAGTTGTATCAGTGATATATTCATTTCGTTTTCCGCTGCTGTGTTATTGTACTTAATGTGTTATAAGCTCCACACGAATCAGATTCGGCTTTCGAATCTCCGGCATTTGGATACCGATGATGTATCTAATGTCGATTTTCGAGCGCCGACTCAGGGTCGTTAAATTTGGATTAATCTTTAATTACTTAGATTAAGTAATTATTCTTTAAGTAATTACCCTTTTTAATTTATCACATGAATTAATTAATCACATTAATTAATAGATTTTTAAGTAATTTAAATAATTAATCCTTTTAATTACATTGGGTCGAAATAGGAAAGTTGTGGCAAAGTTATTAGGGGTCGCGCCCCTAGGGTGTGTCCATTTCCTTCTGGATACAAGGTGGTATCATGGTATGGAGCCTAGATATTTAACCTATGTGGTTATTGCTATTTGTTGGTGAATCTCGGGATAAAGTTCGGTAACGACCGGGGATGGCATACTTGTAGGAGTTACCTAGTTTGCTACATTACAACATGATAGGGGGTTCTCGCTTCGGGTTTGGTGGCGAGACGGAGACTCTTGCCCCTACACGTCCCCGAGGAGGGGTTGGTTGAATTGAGTCAAAAGGCTGTCCGTAAAAGCAAACTTAGGGGTACCAGTGTGATGCCACGGTGGGGGGTTACCCACTGTCGGAGGCCGAGTGCTTAGACCGTCACGTTTGGTATCAGAGCTGATGGTTGAGTAAGAACTTTAGCTTTGGAGTATAACACATTAGGTGACTCATTAGAGATAGGGTGAAGTATACCCTAGAATGAGTATCCCTAAGATATCTTGTCCGTATGCCTCAGTAAATTCTCTTACTATTCACTGATAGTAAGTATGAGTGCAAGAAGAGGACGAGGTAGGGGACATGGGAGTACCATTACAAATGATCGATACACTGCAACAACAAGGAAACAATTTTTCTTATCAGTCTCTTTGATCGTCATCCAATTTAAATTTTATGAAGGTTTCCTGGCAGCTACAAGGAGAAGATTTGGTGTGATGGTGGACCTACGAATCGTTATAGAAAAGGTTCTAATTCCTAATTCGTATTCTCCTCATCAGTTTTCTATCAGCTTTTCATTTTAAACTTTAATGAGTTAGAAATTTTATTTGAAATGAATTGGTTAACACAAATATAAAGCTAAAACTAGATTATATCAATAAACGATTTCCGTTAAAAACAAATTTGGAAATTTTGTTGTGATTTCTTGTGAAGACCCAAAATTATTGAGATAAGAATGATTGTAATAAAAATCAGAAAAAGGAGAATTTTCAAGGAAAAATATAGTCTGAAAATAAATATTGAGAATAAGTTAAAAATATAATGAAGGGAATAGTTGTTTCTAGTAAAACAAGAATGAAAAATAATAATAACTAAGTATGAGTAGGCCTTATATTCGTATGTGTGCATATATATATATATATATATATATATATATATATATCTTGAATATAAATTGTGACGCCCCACCTCTATGCTCATAATAACAAAGAGTATTAAAGGAAATACTGTCTATTATTACGAAGAATAAGGCTGGATAGGAGCGACCATCCGTAATTGGCCTTACACTAATATTGGTTATCTCGATAGGAGTGGTACATACTTTTTTTTTTCTTCTATTATTTATTTACTCCCATCGACACACCCAATACTAGTATAAAACGAACTACGACGGTTCATAACAGTTTAGGACATTAGATATAACAATAACACAGATAATATAAATGCGGAACACAGATAAAAACAAAAGTCTCATATATATATAACTAATGTCAGTTAATACATAGTTGACACAATACATATGATACAACTACCACTGTCGACTCTAGAAGTTATATATACAAGTACATTATCGACTAATATACATGAATACATATCGTTCTATACAACGACTACTACAAAATGACATTGACAACTTCAGAAGATGTGAAAAGTCTTCAAATCCCGAATAGCAACTCAAAGAAGAAAATCTACAACCTGAAATAACTCGGGTCTGACCCGAGTATTACATTCAAAAGAAAATAATACCCAGGTCAGTCTAATTCAAACCAGTTTATTAGTGCACAGAAGCAATAATAATCAAATATCAAATAGACGAAAGTCACAGAAATCTCGTTTACCCAACTTCTCGATAAGAGAACCGGATAACGGTAGATATAACACTAAGCAGTGTTAATCCACTAAACAGTAAATCCAAATCGATACCACTTCAAAATATGGGATTGAACCCACGAAACAATTCAACAAATCGAAACATCAAATTAAAGCTGTCAAATCTGATAGGGCTGCAGTACACGCACGCGTGTACTGCCTCGCCACTATCGCAGGAGATACACAAAAGCTCAGTTGTAACGACCCAGAATTTTGAACAAATTAGATTGAGAATATTTAATTAATTTTAAATATTTGAACGGTGATTTAATTTGAATCCCCGATATAACTTTGAAATTGGCGATTAAAGTATTAAATTTAATCTGTTGAATGTTGGATAACAATTTAATATCTTCAATTTTAAGCTGAAGAAAAATATTTCGAAAGCTTTCAAAATTTAAATTGATGTTACTGAAGGTAGTAGAACTTTCAGAATTGAATTTGAAATTTATTTGTTCAGTTTTGAAATGTATATCGTTCAACCGATATTTAAAAATAGCCGTCCGAGGCGCAGTCTCGGAATTTGACGAAACCAGTTCCATTGGGTCCGTAATATTGTATTATTGTCGGATTTCAAATCTCGTAGCTTTCGGAGCTATCGTGTGTTCGTACAAGATATTGACGCCGAGACAATAATTAACCGATTTAATTTAAATATAAAATTTATACACTCAAATCAACACACCCTATTATCTGATTTCCGTCGACCTAGTTGCCTCCTCTCGTACAAGACAACATTATTTCGTTTCCCCCCTCTTCCTTATCTGTTCAAAACAATTCGCTCCTCAGTTCAAAAGAAATCAACGAAGAATAAAAATTTAAAACAATGGCTGAACGAGTTTTCTTTTAATTGAATCTCGTCTTCCTTTTTCCCCCCTCATTCTCAGTTCGTTCGCGAATTTCAAACAAAGAAAAATAAAAACAGACGATCTGTTCCCTCACTCAGTTTAAAATTAAATCGAGAAAAAAGGGGCGTTCTCCCTCAATCTCTATTCGAAAACGAAAAGGGGGGAAACGAGTCGAATCGCGACGAGGACAGAGTGCGCGACGTCGACTGCGAATTAGGGTGGAGCTCGATCTCGGCATCAGGTCGAGTGGGGATTTTCGACTATTGGCGAAGGACGTTGGCTGGTCGCGACTTAGGTCGCTGTTTCGAGTGGTCTTGAGAAATCTGGAGGCTCGCGCACGCGTTCGCGATCAATGGGGGAGTATCGTTCGTAGCTCTGGGCAGTTGGTCGCGTGGGGTTGTCGCAGTTCGATTCGAGGAGTTCATCTTTCTGGTGGCAGCTCAAAAACTCGGCGGCGCGAGATGGAGTTTAGGGTGGTTCGCGAGTTCGTTGCGATTGGGTGTTGGTGGCAGTGGCGACTGCGAAGTCAGGTGGTCGATGGAGTTCGTCGGCAGATCTGGGGTTGCGTGCAGTTCACTCGAAGTCGCGAGTAGGAGTCTAGTTCGATAGTGAGGTATAACCTGCTTTAGTTTAATTTCGTGCACATTTATATATGTATACATGAATTAGGTACATATATATGTATACACAGAGATGATTAGATAGTGTGTGTATATAAAAAAAAATATATATATATTTTGGTTATAAATTATACAACAGTATTGATTTTTACTGCAAGTTTAAATAGGTGTATAAACAGAAAATAAATATATAAAAAGATGATGATATTTATATAGATATATATATATAAAGTTTTGAGATAAAAAGGAATTTATTTTCTTTATAAAAAAGGAAATTTTTAAGTGAAATGATTTATTTATGGAAATTTGGTTTTAAAATTTTTAGTTAAATAAAATTTATTAAAGAAGATTAGTTTTGAATTAAAATTTTGTTAAATCAAATTGTTAAAAAGAATTTGTTAGTCAAGATAAAATCACAAGTTAATTAAATTATCAAGTGGAATTTAATAGTTCGATTTTATCTGAATATTTATCGATTGTATAAAATTGTTTATACAAGGTTAAGAATCGAGATAATCGAGTCAAGATGAGAGTGGAATGCAAATTAAAAGCTAAGGTGAGATTTTCTCACTCGAAGGAAATTTGAATTTACAGTTATTATTGATTGATGATTGTTATTGGATTGTGCTATTAGATATTTTAGGATATATCTATATATAAATAGTAGTATATACATATTGGCATATGTATATATTGGATTGATTGATTTCCCGCCTCGTATAGCGGATGAGACCCTATTGCGCTGTTAGTAAGCGGATTTATAAAAACCTATATACCGCGATAATTCCGTACTGGAGCGGAATTGGTATTGTGCTAACATCTTTGGATGCAGGGAAACAGGTTGGAGGGATCCAACTGGACCCCTCACATTGATTGAATTTATTTCTACTGTGATGTGATAATCTGTGAATGATTATTGTTGTTATTGAATTGATATCTGGAAATTGTTTGAAAAGCTAAAATTTAGCTGAATGGATGTTTCGACATCATTGGATTCCAAAAATAAACGAAATTGAATTTTTGAAATCAAAGTAGAAATTTCTAAGTGAATCAATTTTTGGAATTGAATAAATTTTGAAGAAAGAAAATTTTAAAGTATAAAAAGTTAATTTTTTATAATCTTATTGAATTAATTCCAGAATCAAGTGAAAATGTTAAATAAATGGATTGCGTAAAGTAGTGATTATAAATTGAAGAATTTAATTTAAAATTTGGATTTTTAAAATAGATTGAAAGGAAACGATTGAAATTTATTTTCTTAAAAAGGAATTTATTTAAAAGAAGATAAGTTGGAAATTCAGTTTGAAATTTAATTGGTAAATTGAAATAAGTTGTGAAATCAATGTAGAATGATTTCAATTTGAAGAATCCATTTTAAAAACAGAATATTGAATAATTTGAGAAAAATAAGGAATTTATTTAGTAGTGATAAATAAAATTAGAAATCAATCTGTAATTGATTTAATATTGGAAATGAATTTTTGAGAAATTAGTATGGGATCTTTTATTTAACGTTGAAAATAAATTCAGAAATCAATATTGAAATTGAATTGATATTGAAGTTTTTATAAATAGAATTGAAATTTATAAAAGTTGTTATAAACCCAAAGTCACTTATTTTAATAAGTTAAATATAGAAGTTGATAAAAGAAGGTTTATAAGTCGAAGTTGTTATTAAAAGAGAAATAGAATTTATAAACGTGCTTATAAATTCGAAAATAGATTGAATGTGATAAATTTAATATAGAAGATTATTTAAGTAGATTTTATTCACGATTTTGGACAGTGAATATATTGTTAAGTAAAATGGATTCATTTTTGAAGAAGAAATATTTTAAAAATGAAGTTAAACATTTTAAAGGTGTTTTAAAATGTATTGTGAATCGAAATCATAGATTTCAACACTTGTTGTTGAAATAGACGTTTTCGAGAAATTTAAGGAAATGGTGGACTATAACACTGTTGTTATAGTAAATGATTTCCGAAAGGAAATGTTTTATATAGTATTGGGATTTATATATCTATCTGAATTTTGAATCCCTATACTAGTGATTTTGAGTCGTCGTAACGATGTTTTACGCAACATCCGTTTTGACTCAAATAAATGTTAAAATGTATGATTTCCTTGAAGAATGAAATATATACTTAATATTGATTTAAGTATATCGAATATTTTCAAATGTTGAAAATAAATAGTTTTGTGAATTACTTATTTTAAATAAGTATGGAAATGTTTTTCCAATATGAAGTGAACTGTTTAGAGATTTTGTCTTTTAAAGATAAATTGAAAAGTGAATATTTGAAAATTTGTTTTCAAACGGTTAAGTGTGGAAATTATATATCTAGTAAAGATATTTTGGAAGATAAAATAATTTGGGAAAATTATTTGGAATCTGATGATGTTGCGCATCTTTATTGATAGTTAAATAACCGACTATCAATATACCTTGAATGGTATTTGTTGTGAATTGGATGAATTTGAATGCCACACTTATTTTTAAATAAACGCTCACTATTCGGGTTAGCCGGGAAAGGACCATGGGGTCGTATAACCCATTCCGAATATGTGATACGTCGTTATGAATTGCATTCGAAGACCGGTGTTGAAGACCGGATATTTTTGAAAACGGAAGGATTACCGTCGAGTTACTCTACATCGGCTGATCTCCGGTTTAGAGGTTTTATTACCCTTAGTGACGGGAAGTCCTGACGTGATTGGAAATTATCCGGAAATGCAAGGGCTTCGTGAGAAGTGCCTTCGGTTCTGTTCGATCCCGGAACAGACTTGTATGGATTGTGTGTCTGACGTTACAATTTGAGATATAAAGCTGATTTCTTTCAAATACATATCTGTTGGTGGCGGAGAATTTATTCTCTTAGCTTAACACCCTTCTCTGAGACGTACGAGCTCAGAGGTTATGTAGTTGAAATTTATCAGCAATATATCCCAATTTGGTAACGTGGCATACTGAGTGTTGCTGTGAAATGATCGGTGTTTGATCATTTGTGATATGATCATTTGTTTGATCTTATATCTTTGTGATCATAGGTTGATCATTTTGTTGGACCCGAAGCAGGGCTTTTTGAGAAAGCGTAGCTTTGTGGACGAGACTTCGTCGAGCCTCACACCCCGGAAATGGTCGAAACAGGAATGTTGCGGCAAGGTTATGAGGGTCGCGCCCTTTAGGGTATGTCATTTCCTTCTGGAAAGGGGTGGTATCATGGTATGGAGCCCAGATACTTACTCATGTGGATACACTTTCTTTATGATGTGTGATGTTGGATATCGAGCGCTCGGATAAAGGTCCCAAAGGACCGGGTGATGACATATTCGTGAGTTACCTGTTACAGGGGTAACCCGGCCTTGTTTGGCAGAGAGCAGTTTGTCTCTCGGGACGTCCAGCCAGAGGCGATCCCAATCGGCAGGAGGAAAGGAAGTTCCTTAGCCTGACCATTTGTTGGAAATCCATTTCCCAAATACGAAATTTGTACGGTTTTAGTTGTAGAACCTGCTATCTAATATAGCAGCTATAGTAGGCATAGTATCATGGTACCTATGCTGGCTAAGATTAATACTATACTTTCGAAATGTTTTCTACACTATGCACTAATAATAATATCAAAAATGATTTGATTTTGCGTAGTAAGCATCTTTGACTATCATAAGAAGAAATCTCCTCCAATTCTGCGTTTGCATTGTGTGTGTGGCGGGAGGTCTTATGGTAGTTTCATTTTCCAAAAGCATTTCGAATTGACTTTAAAATTATCCTGTTGTTTATTTTAAAGAATAACTGTTTTACGATCTCACACCAGTCACCATGACTGACTCGGAGTTTATTGTTCCCTTCTAAACTCTGGGTGCCCACCAATTTCCACACGGGCAGCCTAGAGTTATATTATCAGGATATTCTGGATATTCTGGAGCTTTGGAAGCAAGCTGGATGGCGAGACGTAGTATTTGTATCTGATAGTATTTATTCCGCTGTGTATTCTATATGAGGACAAGTTATATAACTGTCCATTGTTGTATATTGACTCTGATGATTGATGTGATGTAATGTAATAACAGATATAGTTCTTTGTTTTAAAGATTATTCAATTATCTATTATATATTGTTCCGCTGCGATATGTGAGATTCTGATATTGTTTCTGTTTCTGATGTTGTTCTTTTGTTTCTTCTTTCTCTTTCCTTCTATCTTCTTCTTCTTCTACTTTTTCTCTTTTCTTCTACCTCTTCTTTTAAAAACCCTAATGGTTCGGTTTTTCGTTCACCTTGAGTAAATAGATGGAGATTAGTGTCTATTCAAGGGGTACGGAAAAGCGGGTCATTACATTTGGTATCAGAGCATATGGTTAAGCGACAACCCTGCTCTGTTGGGTGTTACTCATTAGAGATAGAGTCAGTAGTACTCTAGAATGAGTTGAGTGTAATAATAGATATGAGCGCGTATTTGTTAGTGAATATAAAAAATATTTTATATTGTGATGATTGGTTTATTGAGTGGTATATGAACCTTCGTCGGCACAGTCTGCGCAACTGGATCGAAGGGGTTTCTAAACACTTGAATAGAACAATTCGGCACAGTATTGTTTTAAATAGGGTGAATGAAATAATTTTGCCCAAAACTATTTTTGTATAGAAAAGAAATGGTTTTCTATGAAGTATTATAGTATATGGATGTTTGGTTGTTAGGAAATAATAACATTGAAATGTTATCATTATTATTGAAACTGAATAAGAAATCGAAATAATAACCAAGTTAAGAGATAAATTCATATACCAATGAAATTAAAGAATGTAAGTTATAAATGTGATTTGTAATTTAAAACGGAATTCCAGAGAAGTTTGGAAATGTTTTGAAAAGAATTTGAAAATTTTGGAGATTTGGAAGTTTAAATCATTTTTGATTTGAAAATGGATTTCGAAGGTTTTGGAAAAGTATTCTGAAGAGATGAAAGCTCTAAACTCTTTTAGGTCGCTGGAAAATAATCCTGATGATGGTGGCCACATCATTAGAATTCATTTTCGGGTTTCCAAAAGAGAAATTGCTGTCAAATTGTTTTAAATAGGAGTCGTTTGAAAATTTGGGTTTTTGTTTTGGAAATTCAAATGGAATTTGAATTGTTTTCAAATGGTTTTGAAAAAAAAAAAAGTTGAAAAGACTCTGGATTCCTATTTAAAATACTTACGAAATATTGATAAGTTAATAACTTATAGAATATTTGAATTTTGATTAGAGTGAAATTCAAAGTGAAAACGAATGAATTAGTGAATGAATGAATAAATTGCAAATAAATTTCAAATGAACGGAATTTACAATTGTAAGTAAACGAGACTGAATTGAATTCAAATAGAATTGAAAATGTGAATTATAAGTTCAAATGAATGTGAAATGAAAAATTGAACGAAATTGAATATGTAATTTCAATAGTGAACTAAAGAGGATATAAGAAGTATATATTGAAAATTGGTAATCGAATTTGCAAAATGATTGAATGCTGTAACTAGATATAATGGCTAGTAGGATATACAGGTGTATAAAGGGATTGGAAAAATTTATTTCACAGATAATTTGAATTGCTCGACAAAAGGTAAGTATTTAAATTTGAATATGAGTTTTTGATGATTTCTCTCTAGCCGCTTGGCCTTTTCTTTTTCTTTTTGAAATCTGAGAGTCCGTAGGGACGTTTTGTAGTCGTACCGTATTAGCCGCGCAAAGGAGACGCTGGCGAAATTTTTCGGAAATTTAGGGCGTTAGAAAAATTTGAGAAAATTTTGAAAGTTTAAATTTGAAATTTGAATTTAAATTCGAATTTTGAAGTAAACAATGTTGTTTGAGCATATTAATTGAAGTTGAAATGTTAGCTGAAATGATAACGAATCTTTAGTAGAAAGATTTGTTTTGATGAATTGATAAAACTATTGGATTGTGAAAAATAGTAGACGAGTTAAGGACCATTTTTCCTAACTTGTAATTTCGAGGACGAAATTCTTTTAAGGGGGGAAGTCTGTAACGACCCAGAATTTTGAACAAATTAGATTGAGAATATTTAATTAATTTTAAATATTTGAACGGTGATTTAATTTGAATCCCCGATATAACTTTGAAATTGGCGATTAAAGTATTAAATTTAATCTGTTGAATGTTGGATAACAATTTAATATCTTCAATTTTAAGCTGAAGAAAAATATTTCGAAAGCTTTCAAAATTTAAATTGATGTTACTGAAGGTAGTAGAACTTTCAGAATTGAATTTGAAATTTATTTGTTCAGTTTTGAAATGTATATCGTTCAACCGATATTTAAAAATAGCCGTCCGAGGCGCAGTCTCGGAATTTGACGAAACCAGTTCCATTGGGTCCGTAATATTGTATTATTGTCGGATTTCAAATCTCGTAGCTTTCGGAGCTATCGTGTGTTCGTACAAGATATTGACGCCGAGACAATAATTAACCGATTTAATTTAAATATAAAATTTATACACTCAAATCAACACACCCTATTATCTGATTTCCGTCGACCTAGTTGCCTCCTCTCGTACAAGACAACATTATTTCGTTTCCCCCCTCTTCCTTATCTGTTCAAAACAATTCGCTCCTCAGTTCAAAAGAAATCAACGAAGAATAAAAATTTAAAACAATGGCTGAACGAGTTTTCTTTTAATTGAATCTCGTCTTCCTTTTTCCCCCCTCATTCTCAGTTCGTTCGCGAATTTCAAACAAAGAAAAATAAAAACAGACGATCTGTTCCCTCACTCAGTTTAAAATTAAATCGAGAAAAAAGGGGCGTTCTCCCTCAATCTCTATTCGAAAACGAAAAGGGGGGAAACGAGTCGAATCGCGACGAGGACAGAGTGCGCGACGTCGACTGCGAATTAGGGTGGAGCTCGATCTCGGCATCAGGTCGAGTGGGGATTTTCGACTATTGGCGAAGGACGTTGGCTGGTCGCGACTTAGGTCGCTGTTTCGAGTGGTCTTGAGAAATCTGGAGGCTCGCGCACGCGTTCGCGATCAATGGGGGAGTATCGTTCGTAGCTCTGGGCAGTTGGTCGCGTGGGGTTGTCGCAGTTCGATTCGAGGAGTTCATCTTTCTGGTGGCAGCTCAAAAACTCGGCGGCGCGAGATGGAGTTTAGGGTGGTTCGCGAGTTCGTTGCGATTGGGTGTTGGTGGCAGTGGCGACTGCGAAGTCAGGTGGTCGATGGAGTTCGTCGGCAGATCTGGGGTTGCGTGCAGTTCACTCGAAGTCGCGAGTAGGAGTCTAGTTCGATAGTGAGGTATAACCTGCTTTAGTTTAATTTCGTGCACATTTATATATGTATACATGAATTAGGTACATATATATGTATACACAGAGATGATTAGATAGTGTGTGTATATAAAAAAATATATATATATATATATTTTGGTTATAAATTATACAGCAGTATTGATTTTTACTGCAAGTTTAAATAGGTGTATAAACAGAAAATAAATATATAAAAAGATGATGATATTTATATAGATATATATATATATATAAAGTTTTGAGATAAAAAGGAATTTATTTTCTTTATAAAAAAGGAAATTTCTAAGTGAAATGATTTATTTATGGAAATTTGGTTTTAAAATTTTTAGTTAAATAAAATTTATTAAAGAAGATTAGTTTTGAATTAAAATTTTGTTAAATCAAATTGTTAAAAAGAATTTGTTAGTCAAGATAAAATCACAAGTTAATTAAATTATCAAGTGGAATTTAATAGTTCGATTTTATCTGAATATTTATCGATTGTATAAAATTGTTTATACAAGGTTAAGAATCGAGATAATCGAGTCAAGATGAGAGTGGAATGCAAATTAAAAGCTAAGGTGAGATTTTCTCACTCGAAGGAAATTTGAATTTACAGTTATTATTGATTGATGATTGTTATTGGATTGTGCTATTAGATATTTTAGGATATATATATATATATATAGTAGTATATACATATTGGCATATGTATATATTGGATTGATTGATTTCCCGCCTCGTATAGCGGATGAGACCCTATTGCGCCGTTAGTAAGCGGATTTATAAAAACCTATATACCGCGATAATTCCGTACTGAAGCGGAATTGGTATTGTGCTAACATCTTTGGATGCAGGGAAACAGGTTGGAGGGATCCAACTGGACCCCTCACATTGATTGAATTTATTTCTACTGTGATGTGATAATCTGTGAATGATTATTGTTGTTATTGAATTGATATCTGGAAATTGTTTGAAAAGCTAAAATTTAGCTGAATGGATGTTTCGACATCATTGGATTCCAAAAATAAACGAAATTGAATTTTTGAAATCAAAGTAGAAATTTCTAAGTGAATCAATTTTTGGAATTGAATAAATTTTGAAGAAAGAAAATTTTAAAGTATAAAAAGTTAATTTTTTATAATCTTATTGAATTAATTCCAGAATCAAGTGAAAATGTTAAATAAATGGATTGCGTAAAGTAGTGATTATAAATTGAAGAATTTAATTTAAAATTTGGATTTTTAAAATAGATTGAAAGGAAACGATTGAAATTTATTTTCTTAAAAAGGAATTTATTTAAAAGAAGATAAGTTGGAAATTCAGTTTGAAATTTAATTGGTAAATTGAAATAAGTTGTGAAATCAATGTAGAATGATTTCAATTTGAAGAATCCATTTTAAAAACAGAATATTGAATAATTTGAGAAAAATAAGGAATTTATTTAGTAGTGATAAATAAAATTAGAAATCAATCTGTAATTGATTTAATATTGGAAATGAATTTTTGAGAAATTAGTATGGGATCTTTTATTTAACGTTGAAAATAAATTCAGAAATCAATATTGAAATTGAATTGATATTGAAGTTTTTATAAATAGAATTGAAATTTATAAAAGTTGTTATAAACCCAAAGTCACTTATTTTAATAAGTTAAATATAGAAGTTGATAAAAGAAGGTTTATAAGTCGAAGTTGTTATTAAAAGAGAAATAGAATTTATAAACGTGCTTATAAATTCGAAAATAGATTGAATGTGATAAATTTAATATAGAAGATTATTTAAGTAGATTTTATTCACGATTTTGGACAGTGAATATATTGTTAAGTAAAATGGATTCATTTTTGAAGAAGAAATATTTTAAAAATGAAGTTAAACATTTTAAAGGTGTTTTAAAATGTATTGTGAATCGAAATCATAGATTTCAACACTTGTTGTTGAAATAGACGTTTTCGAGAAATTTAAGGAAATGGTGGACTATAACACTGTTGTTATAGTAAATGATTTCCGAAAGGAAATGTTTTATATAGTATTGGGATTTATATATCTATCTGAATTTCGAATCCCTATACTAGTGATTTTGAGTCGTCGTAACGATGTTTTACGCAACATCCGTTTTGACTCAAATAAATGTTAAAATGTATGATTTCCTTGAAGAATGAAATATATACTTAATATTGATTTAAGTATATCGAATATTTTCAAATGTTGAAAATAAATAGTTTTGTGAATTACTTATTTTAAATAAGTATGGAAATGTTTTTCCAATATGAAGTGAACTGTTTAGAGATTTTGTCTTTTAAAGATAAATTGAAAAGTGAATATTTGAAAATTTGTTTTCAAACGGTTAAGTGTGGAAATTATATATCTAGTAAAGATATTTTGGAAGATAAAATAATTTGGGAAAATTATTTGGAATCTGATGATGTTGCGCATCTTTATTGATAGTTAAATAACCGACTATCAATATACCTTGAATGGTATTTGTTGTGAATTGGATGAATTTGAATGCCACACTTATTTTTAAATAAACGCTCACTATTCGGGTTAGCCGGGAAAGGACCATGGGGTCGTATAACCCATTCCGAATATGTGATACGTCGTTATGAATTGCATTCGAAGACCGGTGTTGAAGACCGGATATTTTTGAAAACGAAAGGATTACCGTCGAGTTACTCTACATCGGCTGATCTCCGGTTTAGAGGTTTTATTACCCTTAGTGACGGGAAGTCCTGACGTGATTGGAAATTATCCGGAAATGCAAGGGCTTCGTGAGAAGTGCCTTCGGTTCTGTTCGATCCCGGAACAGACTTGTATGGATTGTGTGTCTGACGTTACAATTTGAGATATAAAGCTGATTTCTTTCAAATACATATCTGTTGGTGGCGGAGAATTTATTCTCTTAGCTTAACACCCTTCTCTGAGACGTACGAGCTCAGAGGTTATGTAGTTGAAATTTATCAGCAATATATCCCAATTTGGTAACGTGGCATACTGAGTGTTGCTGTGAAATGATCGGTGTTTGATCATTTGTGATATGATCATTTGTTTGATCTTATATCTTTGTGATCATAGGTTGATCATTTTGTTGGACCCGAAGTAGGGCTTTTTGAGAAAGCGTAGCTTTGTGGACGAGACTTCGTCGAGCCTCACACCCCGGAAATGGTCGAAACAGGAATGTTGCGGCAAGGTTATGAGGGTCGCGCCCTTTAGGGTATGTCATTTCCTTCTGGAAAGGGGTGGTATCATGGTATGGAGCCCAGATACTTACTCATGTGGATACACTTTCTTTATGATGTGTGATGTTGGATATCGAGCGCTCGGATAAAGGTCCCAAAGGACCGGGTGATGACATATTCGTGAGTTACCTGTTACAGGGGTAACCCGGCCTTGTTTGGCAGAGAGCAGTTTGTCTCTCGGGACGTCCAGCCAGAGGCGATCCCAATCGGCAGGAGGAAAGGAAGTTCCTTAGCCTGACCATTTGTTGGAAATCCATTTCCCAAATACGAAATTTGTACGGTTTTAGTTGTAGAACCTGCTATCTAATATAGCAGCTATAGTAGGCATAGTATCATGGTACCTATGCTGGCTAAGATTAATACTATACTTTCGAAATGTTTTCTACACTATGCACTAATAATAATATCAAAAATGATTTGATTTTGCGTAGTAAGCATCTTTGACTATCATAAGAAGAAATCTCCTCCAATTCTGCGTTTGCATTGTGTGTGTGGCGGGAGGTCTTATGGTAGTTTCATTTTCCAAAAGCATTTCGAATTGACTTTAAAATTATCCTGTTGTTTATTTTAAAGAATAACTGTTTTACGATCTCACACCAGTCACCATGACTGACTCGGAGTTTATTGTTCCCTTCTAAACTCTGGGTGCCCACCAATTTCCACACGGGCAGCCTAGAGTTATATTATCAGGATATTCTGGATATTCTGGAGCTTTGGAAGCAAGCTGGATGGCGAGACGTAGTATTTGTATCTGATAGTATTTATTCCGCTGTGTATTCTATATGAGGACAAGTTATATAACTGTCCATTGTTGTATATTGACTCTGATGATTGATGTGATGTAATGTAATAACAGATATAGTTCTTTGTTTTAAAGATTATTCAATTATCTATTATATATTGTTCCGCTGCGATATGTGAGATTCTGATATTGTTTCTGTTTCTGATGTTGTTCTTTTGTTTCTTCTTTCTCTTTCCTTCTATCTTCTTCTTCTTCTACTTTTTCTCTTTTCTTCTACCTCTTCTTTTAAAAACCCTAATGGTTCGGTTTTTCGTTCACCTTGAGTAAATAGATGGAGATTAGTGTCTATTCAAGGGGTACGGAAAAGCGGGTCATTACATCAGTGAAAGTCACAAATGATCACCAGGTCAAACCCCGAAATCGGGTTCAACTCAAATGAATTTAAAAACCAACCTAAGTGCATTAATGCCCTACACTGTAAAACTGGGCAGTGCTATCACATATACAAGACCAACTCAATGCAAAGGTCTAAAGCAAGGAATGACCAGATCAACAACTACATCAAGAAAGAACCAGTCAAAGTTCACACAGTGGCAACTACTCATATCAGGTCAGAGACAAATAATTGACCATAAGGGCATGCGGCATAAGAAGCAAGAAACACTAGTCAATTACAAATGCACAGCAACCATTTGCATACAAGATTTAGACTAAAGGACACATGAGTACAACCTTACATATGCCCGAAACTATGTGAAATAAATGTGCAGACTGCCTCACTGGTCAAGACAGCTGCAATGAAGTGATCCAACAACAACAGTTCTAGGCTCGGCCAAGACCATTTCTGGTGACAGCAAACAAGATGGCACAATTGCAGTTATCAAATGGGAGCATAAAGTCAATAAAACATGTCTCATATACATGGCAACCAAACTGAAGTATAGGCCATAGCAAGTCTCGATGAACTGGTCAGAACAAAGGCAGGACTGGTTTAAATGGCCAATCTTTCAAATATAGTTATGAATAAGACCAAGTCAAAATATGCATGGTAAACTCGACTTACAGGATCAGATAGTTCGGTAAAGTGCACTACAATGGACCAGACAATATCAATGACAAGCACAAGCCAAGTGCTTGCAAAGTCGAGGTAATGTGGCTACTAAATATACTGTGAAACAAATATATCAAGACTCAACCCAACCAATATCAACTCGAACAACTGACCACAAAACAGTAGGCAGTGACAGTAAGGAATGTATACAACAATACAAACATGGAATGGAATGCAACTACAAGGCATGAAACCCTAGTGAAACCGATCAAGTGACAACACGAAGCAGTACAAACTATCATGAACAAAGTGCAACGGAATAGATGGCCAGAAACGAAGCTCACAGGGTCACAAGATTAGTAAAGCCAAAAATTCACAAAGTGGTCACAGTCATGAAATAGCAGGTGAAGACGACCAAGGTCGATAAAACTTCCAGAGGTGATAAACAACATTTTCAATTCAAGTAAACGAATTATATGAAGTTGATACATTCAAAGAAATCATCAACAACGAACTCAAAACAAAACAAGCAGTAAGAATCGGTTACTCAAGCAACAGAAGCACGAATTAAAAAGAAAAGGTCACCAGCATAATTTAGCACAAAATCAATCTCGAAGTCGCAATTTACCGAAGTCAAATTAACAGTTTCAATAATCAATACTGTAGGGCTCAAGTGAAAACAACATCAGGGAAATTAAAACACATCGACGAAATAAACAATACATAAACGAAGCAATTCGACTATGAAAGTCGCGAACTTGAACAAGCCAGAAACCACTAAGCTACGAATTAGATGTGAGTAGTGATTACTCACCTCTTTCGATTAAGAACCAGAAGTGGCTCGAAAAGAAGAAACCTTTTCTCGCTCGAGCACTCGAAGTCGTGGTAATCACGAGTTGATCGGAGCCCTAATTTGGAGAAGACGAGCGAACGGAGAAGAATGGAGTCGCCATTTTTTTTTCGTTATTTAGTTTTAGGGTTTTCGAGAAAATGAATAAGGAAGGACGGTCATCGACCCTGATAATTATCACAACCCAAACAATTGAACGTGGGCCAAGTTTCAAATTTGTAAAGCCCACTTAATTCCTAACCAACTTCTTAAAAGAATTTCTACCAATTAAAACGCCAATATCAATTAGCTCCCAATCTAGTCGTCATTTAGCGATAACCAACAGTTATGAAATCCCGGGTTGTTACAGACTCCCCTCATAAAAATTGCGTCCCCGCAATTTTCCTAATCAAGATTGTCTATAACAATTTTCTTCTAACCTAAACTAGTTATGCTAGAAAAATAAGAATTGAGAACACAATTATCAAAGAAATTGCGTCCACGCAATCATAGGGAATAAATGGATAAAAGGTAACAACCAAAAGAGCATGGCAATGTCGAATGTACAAGCAAAGCAAGTGTCAGCGGGGAAGTATTAGATAAGAAATCAAAAGGTTCGACTGCTTCAAATCAAAAGAATCAACATCGTGAGAATCAGGGATCAAAATCAGACGACTAACAAAAGCAAGAACAATCGAGTTCCAGCAACTAAAAGAGAAGGAAAAACAGAGCAGAAATCTCATACAGAGCACGAATTGAATGTGAGTAAATCAAATTACTCACCTGAATCGCCAGAGAAAAAGACGAAGCTCAAATCTCAAAAGTCGCAAATATTCAATCATCAAAAACGATAATTGAATTTTCAAATCGCAAATATTTACTTATCTCAAACGATAATCAGAATCAAATATTTAATTATCAAAAACGATAATCAAATTTCTCAAATCAACAAATATTCGATTATCACAAACGACAATCAAATTCAAATTCAACAAATATTTAATTATCAAAAGCGATAATTAAATCTCAAATAAGCAAATATTTAATTATCAAAAGCGATAATTAAATCTCAAATCAGCAAATATTTAATTATCAAAAGCGATAATTAAATCTCATATCAACAAATATTTAATTATCTAAAGCGATAATTAAATCTCATATCAACAAATATTTAATTATCTAAAGCGATAATTAAATCTCAAATCAACAAATATTTAATTATCTAAAGCGATAATTAAATCTCAAATCAGCAATTATTTAATTATCAAAAGCGATAATTAAATCTCAAATCAGCAAATATTTAATTATCAAAAGCGATAATTAAATCTCAAATCAGCAAATATTTAATTATCAAAAGCGATAATTAAATCTCAAATCAGCAAATATTTAATTATCAAAAGCGATAATTAAATCTCAAATCAGCAAATATTTAATTATCAAAAGCGATAATTAAATGCAACAAATATCCGATTATCAAAAACGATAATCAGGACTCATATCAACAAATATCTAATTATCACAAGCGATAATTAGAAACAACAATTATCTGATTATCAAAAACGATAATCATAACTCATATCAGCAAATATCTAATTATCACAAGCGATAATTAGAAACAACAAATATCTGATTATCAAAAATGATAATCAGAACTCATATCAGCAAATATCTAATTATCACAAGCGATAATTAGAAACAACAAATATCTGATTATCAAAAACGATAATCAGAACTCATATCAGCAAATATCTAATTATCACAAGCGATAATTAGAAACAACAAATATCTGATTATCAAAAACGATAATCAGAACTCATATCAGCAAATATGTGATATCCCGGAAATTTGGCAATATCAATTTAATAATCATTATTAATAATTAAATTGATTTGTTAATTTATTTTATAAATTGACAAGTTTATTCATTTTAAATGTTAATAATATTTTAAATTGGCAAGTTTATTTCTTTGAAAACTAATAACATTTTAATTTGGGAATATCTTTTCTAACAATTTTAAATTGAGAAGATTTATCTTTCTAAAACTTATATAAATGTTTTATACTTATACTGTATATATATATTGGTATATATATATTATGAATAGGGAATCTTTTAATTTAATAAAACTATGTTTTCAAATTATAATATATATGAATATATATATTGTTATTTGAAGTTATGTATTAAATTTCAATATAATAATTATCAAGCTAATGTTAAAAATATTTCCATTTAGAATATATATAATTGTATATAGTGAAATGGAAAGAATATTGGATTTGATTTAATGCTTTTGAAATGATATTTGAAATTTAAATTTTAATAACAAAGTTAATTTATTATTATATAAACATATAGTTCAACTTAAGTTTTAAATAAGATTAAATTAAGAAGTTCAATTGTTTTAATATTCTTTTCCTTTTAAAATTCAAACATAAGTTGTTTTAAATAATAGTTTTCATATTTGTATATTTATTAAAATCTAAAGCTTATTTATAAAAAGAGATAAATACATTATATACATATAAATATTTCTTAAATACATATAAATGACTTAAATAAATTAATTAAAATAAGAATGTACACTTGTAAGTTTTTAAAGGTAGTTTAAAGACAATTGTAAGAAAATAGGCATATGTGTAAGTTAATTAACCTCTAAGAAGGACAAATGTCCACATTTTCTTTTTTTGAATTAAAATAAATAAATTAAAAACATATGAAAGAAGATCTGTATTCATTTTTCAGTTCTAAAAATCCTTCTTCTCATTATTCGATTAAAACAAAATAGATCTAAGAAAAATAAAACCTGGAATCAAAGAAGAATGAAAACCTGGAAATCAAAATGCAAAGAGAAGTAAAAATCTGGAAATTCAATGCAAAAAGGAGATCAAAGGCAACATCAGTTTCAAATTTTCTCAAATACAAATCAGTTTCAAAGATCAACAAGTTTAAAAATCAACAAAGCAAAAAGAGAAATCAACATGCAAGCCTGGAAACAAATCATGTTATTTGTTCTCTGCATTATTGCCTGGTGAGTAAACAAATTTAAAAACAGTTTAAAACCTGGATTTCACTGTTGTGATATCTGAATAAATAATGTTTCTTGCATGAAAATTTGGATTTGAAATAGATGCATGTGTATGTATTAGTGTTGAATACCTGTAGATATGAAAAATGAACTCTGTTGTTTTTAACAGTTTTGTTTTCTCTATTTAATCCAATATCTAATCATTAAATAGTAGTTAGCTTTTGATTTGTAAATAGAAAGTGTTTGAAATCATGCTGTGACCTGAAATGTTTGGAACCAAATGTATGCATGTATGTGCATTGGTGATGAATGCCTGGGTAAATGCCTGTAAGTGTACAAAAATAAGCTCTGTTGTTTATCAGAGTTTGAATTTCTTTTAAAAACCAATATCTCATCCTTGAATCATAATTAGCTTATGATTTGTAAATGAAAAATGTTTGAAATTGTGAAACATACCTACTAAAATTCATCACTGGAATTTATATTAAATATTGACTCGAAAATTTTATAAATAACAGTGGAATACATTTATATGTCAAAAATCAACTAATTCAATTTCAAATTTGGATTGCATGAATGTTTTCGAGGTTGAAAATCATGATTTTTAATTTGAGTTTCGTGATTTTTAGTTCGATAAATTGTGAGAATTTTCGAGAGAAACGTTTTTGGCATTTTTGTTGATTGCCGAAGATCGAGGATGAACTGGACGTCGTGGTTGGGTTTGAAGGTAGAGGGGATGTTGGAGATCATAGGAAAAATCAAGTTGGAATTTATTGATGAAGGGGTTGATCGGAAATTGACGAGATAGGGTTTAACACCCTGTTTTTTCGTGATGTTCATTTGGGTTTCACGATTTCGATAGGCAACCGGAGGCGATCGCGAGGTGTTGGTGGTTGCTGGTAGACGAGGCGTAGCTGCGGTGAATGTAACGACCCAGAATTTTGAACAAATTAAATTAAGAATATTTAATTTATTTTAAATATTTGAACGATGATTTAATTTGAATCCCGAATATAACTCTGAGTTTTACAATTTAGTTATAAAGTTTAAATCTAGTGAATGCTGAATAAAAATTTGTATCTTCGATTTTAAGCCGAAGAAAAATATTTCGAAAGCTTTTAAAATTCGTATTGATAACACTGAAGATAATAGAAGCTTCAGAATTGAAGTTTACAGTTATTCGTTCAGTTTTGAAATTCATATCGTTTGAATCGATATTTAAAAATAGTCGTCCGAGGCACAGTCTCGGAATTCGACGAAACCTGTTCCATTGGGTCCGTAATATGGAATTATTACCGGGTTTCAAATTTCATATTTTTCGGAGTTGATATGAGAGCATACGACGTGTAAACGCATTGAAATTTAATCGATTTCAATTTAAATTTAAAATTTAAATTTAGTCAAACCTCAACACGTTATCTCCCGTTGAACACGCCTGGTATCACGCCGAGAATCACGAAAGATAATCGTGCAATCCATGTCTTCTGCCTCCCTCCTTCTATTTTTAAATCACGCTCTTTTCAGTTGAAATCAAAACAAAATTGAACGAAATAAATGGCTGCTCGTCTGTGTTTTTTTTAAATAGAAGTCTTCTTTTCAATTTCATTCGAAACAAATTCACGGCCAAAGTAAACTCAAAAACAAAACAAAAAAAAATGTCGCGATTGCTTCGACAAAAGGCAGCGCGATTTCGCGCGTGGGCAGCGGCGACTGGTCGCGATTGTGGAGCGCGAGGGAGGCACTCAGGCGGAGTCGTTCGAGTCGAGGCGACGACGTCGCAACTAGCAAGGGTCGGTGACGAAAGCTGCATTCGATTGTAACTAGGGTTTCTAGATGTGAAAAGGGGAAGTCGCGATCAAGTGTCGATCTGGGGATTTGCGAGGCTACGGCGGCAGGCGAAGTCAAAAGTCGTTATGTGCTGTGGATGTCGAACTCGAAGTGGGCGACAGTCGCGATGAAAACGAGGCCAGGGTGGAGGCGTTCACGGCGACGCATTGTTTGATGGTCGCGAGCTCGAGACTTGGGGTCTTCTTCGATGTCAGTAAGGATGGACTCGTGTGCGAGCAATCTGAAGGGGGAACCTTCGAGCAAACGATCTGGGTGATTTTCTGGTAAATTCATTTTAACCTAAGTTAAATTTTCTACCTAATCAAATTTTAGTTGGAAGGGAAATTGAAAACAGAGAATGCATAGATAGATATACATATACGTTTGAGAATGGACAGTAAACAGTGAGTTTTTATATAGAAAGTAATATGTTTTATTAACAGTAAATATATGCATATAGTTAAGGTTTCTGGAAATTATATAGGATTAAACAGGAAGAGTTTATATTAAAAATGATGGATTTGGTAGGAAAAGAAAAAAATGTTGTAGATATTAAAGAGAAAGTGATTCAAAGACATTAGTTTACAGTAAAATGATTAGTTAAAATAAATTTATTAAAAGGAATTGGGACGAAATAAAATCATTTGTCAATTAAAATTTTAAAATGAAAATTGGTTATTCGATTTAAATTCGAATATTAATTAATTTGTATAATGTTTATACAAGGTATAAATCGAGAAATCGAGCCGAAAAAGAAATGGAATGCAAAATAAAAGCTAAGGTGAGATTTTCTCACTCGAAGGAAAATTTTGATTTGCAGTTATTGATTTATTTTGTTTGAATGTGCTATTAGATATGATAGGATATATCTATATATATAGCAGTATATACATATTGGCATATGTATATATTGGATTGATGATTTCCCGCCTCGTATAGCGGATGAGACCCTATTGCACCGTTAGTAAGCGGATTTATAAAAACCCATATACCGCGATAATTCCGTACTGGAGCGGAATTGGTATTGTGCTAACGTCTTTGGATGCAGGGAAACAGGTTGGAGGGATCCAACTGGATTCCTCAACTGTATTTATTTATTTACAGATGTTGATATATATTCTGTTATCATGTGATGATATATGATGTTTGATGTTGTGATGGACTAATTGATGCGTTGCATCATTGGATTCAAATTTTGAAATTTAAAAATAACGATGTTGATTTTAAAAGTGAAATTTTAAAAGTGATCTTTGAAAATATACGTTTATTTAAATTGTTGAATTGATTTACTTTAAATAGATAAACGTTAAAACTTTAAAGTTATAAAAGTTAAGATTTTGTGAATTTTAACAAAAAAGTAATTTTCTTTGAAATAAAGAGTTAAGAAATTTATAAAATGGGTTAAGTTGGGATTTTTGAATAACTATAAAACGATTTGTATAAAAAGATTTATAAAAATTGATATTTTATAAATCAAATATTGGAATTATAAAACGGGTATTTTATAAGTGTTAAAAAGAAGTATGAATAGATTTCACAAGTAAATGAAATTAATAGATATAAATTGTGAAGTTATAAAATGGATGAAACTGTAGAATAAAAGATTTATAAGAGATTAACTTATAAATTGGATTTTTATCTTTAGATGGAATATTTATCGAATTATGAATAAAGGAGATTTATTAAATTGAAGTCGTTAGAAAATAGGAATAGAGTTTATAAACGTTGTTTTATAAATTCGAAATCGATAGAATTTGATAAATTAAACGTAGAAGATTTTTAAAGAAGATATATTCGCGATTTTGGATAGCGAATTTTTGTTGAAATAAAATGTGTAGAAAATAGTGAAATGTAATTAGTGAAGTATATTCACGATTTTGGATAGTGAATATATTGTTAAGTAAAATGGATATGTTTCGGGAAAGCGATATTTGAAATGAAGTGATTGTTTTAAAAGATGTTTTAAAACGTGTGAATTACCGAAATCATAGATTTCAACATTTATTGTTGAAATAGGCGTTTTCGAAAAATAAGGAAATGGTGGACTATAACACTGTTGTTATAGTAAATGATTTCCGAAAGGAAATGTTTTTAATGTAGTATTGGGATTTATATATCTACCTAAATTCGAATCCCTATACTAGTGATTTTGAGTCGTCGTAACGATGTTTTACGCAACATTCGTTTTGACTCAAATAGATGTAAAATTTATGATTTCCTTAAAGAATGAATATATACTTAATATTGATTTAAGTATATCGAATATTTTCAAATGTTGAAAATAAATGATTTGTGAATTACTTATTATTAAATAAGTATGGAAATGCTTTTCCAATATG
The DNA here is from genome assembly GCA_030737815.1 of Allium fistulosum. NCBI lineage: Eukaryota > Viridiplantae > Streptophyta > Magnoliopsida > Asparagales > Amaryllidaceae > Allium > Allium fistulosum. Next base: position 797,099,296 of record CM060908.1, read on the forward strand.
AAATGAACGTTTTGAGAATTTATCTTTGTAAAGATAAATTGAAATTGAATATTTGAAATCGATTTGAGAATCGTATATCAGTAGATATTTTGAAGATATAAATTCACTATGGAATTTATAAATGGAATGGGAATTTGTTTTAAAAATAAACGTTGATTTATTTTTAAAGTGTGGAAATTTTATATCTAGTAAAGATATTTTTAAAGATGAAATAATTTGGAAATTATTTGGAATCTGATGATGTTGCGCATCTTTATTGATAGTTAAATAACCGACTATCAATAATTACCTTTAGATAGGTATTTGTTGAGAATTGGATGAATTTGAATGCCACACTTATTTTTTTAAATAAGCGCTCACTATTCGGGTTAGCCGGGAAAGGACCATGGGGTCGTATAACCCATTCCGAATATGTGATACGTCGTTATGAATTGCATTTGAAGACCGGTGTTGAAGACCGGATATTTTTGAAAACGGAAGGATTACCGTCGAGTTACTCTACATCGGCTGATCTCCGATTTAGAGGTTTTATCACCCTTAGTGACGGGAAGTCCGGACGTGATTAGAAAATTATCCGGAAATGCAAGGGCTTCGTGAGAAGTGCCTTCGGTTCTGTTCGATCCCGGAACAGACTTGTATGGATTGTGTGTCTGACGTTACAATTTGAGATATAAAGCTGATTTCTTTCAAATACATTTCTGTTGGTGGCGGAGAATTTATTCTCTTAGCTTAACACCCTTCTCTGAGACGTACGAGCTCAGAGGTTATGTAGTTGAAATTTATCAGCGATATATCCCAATTTGGTAACGTGGCATACTGAGTGTTGCTGTGAAATGATCAGTGTTTGATCATTTGTGATATGATCATTTGTTTGATCTTATATCTTTGTGATCATAGGTTGATCATTTTGTTTGACCCGAAGCAGGGCTTTTTGAGAAAGCGTAGCTTTGTGGACGAGACTTTATCGAGCCTCACACCCCGGAAATGGTCGAAACAGGAAGGATGCAGCAAGGTTCTAGGGAGTAGCGCCCCTTAGTGTATGTCATCCCTTCTGGATAAAGGTGGTATCATGGTATGGAGCCCAGATACTTAACCTCTGTGGTTACTGCATTATTATTATCTATGTGGTTTGTTGCGAATCGGGGATCCTCGGGAAGATCGGTGACGATCGGGGGATGGCATACGCGTGTCAGTAGTTACCTATTTTTGCAGAGGTAACCCGGCCTTGTGTTGGCAGAGATCTAACCGTAACGTTAGGTTCTCGGGTCGTCTATTCCAGGGACGTACCCATCGTGGAAAAGGAAGTTCCTTAGCCTGACCATTTGTTGGAAATCCAAAGAAACAATACGTGACTTGTACGGTTTTAGTTGTATTACCTGCTATGGAATGTGGCGGTAACCTGCTATTGAACATAGTAGCTATAGTAGGCATAAGTGCGGAATGCCTATGCTGGCTAAGATTAATATTATACTTTCGAAATAATTTCTACACTATGCACTAATAATAATATCAAAAAGAATTTGATTTTTTCGTAGTAAGCATATTTGACTATCATAAGAAGAAATCTCCTCCAATTCTGCGTTTGCATTGTGTGTGTGGTGGGAGGTCTTATGGTAGTTTCATTTTTCAAAAGCATTGCGAATTGACTTTAAAATTATCTTGTTGTTGTTTTAAAGATAAACTGTTTTACGATCTCACACCAGTCACCATGACTGACTCGGAGTTTATTGTTTCCCTTCTAAACTCTGGGTGCCCACCAATTTCCACACGGGCAGCCTAGAGTTAGATTATCAGGATATCCTGGATATTCTGGAGCTTTGGAGATAAGCTGGATGGCGAGACGTAGTATTTGTATCTGATATTATTTATTCCGCTGTGTATCCTGTATGAGGACAGGTTTATATAACTGTCCATTGTTGTATATGACTCTGATGATTGATGTATGTATAAACTGATATAGCTCTTTGTTTTGAAAGACTAGTGTTTATTTATTATATATTGTTCCGCTGCGATGTGTAAGATTCTGATATTGTCTCTGTCCTGTGTTTCTATTGATGTCGTTCTGATGTTTTCGGTTGTTCTTCTTCTTTCTTTCTTCTCTTTTTTCTTCTATCTCCTCCTTCTTCTACTTTTGCTTTTTCTTAAAACCCTCACTATTGGAGTTTCCGGCAATCGATTGCTCGGCAGTCGATAAAGTGAGTATCGATGTCGAATTTTTGAAAGTCGAAAATTTCGGTATGTGACAGTGAAGGTGGCGTGGAGTCTCGAGGTAGGGATTGTCTGCGGTGGATGATTTCCTGGCAATGTCGTTTTCCAGGTGATGGGTTCAAGTGTCGAATTCGAATCTCGTTCGAATCGCGAAGTTTGGAATGGTTGTACGTGATAGCGTGATGGAGTCTGACTTGCCGGAGGTCGAATTAGTGATCGCCGTCGATCAGCTAGGGTGTGCACGTGCACGGCTACGTTAGCGTGCATCTGGAATTCTGGGTGGAGAAGAAAGTGGACGCCACGGGTTTCGTTCGGGGGAAATCGAATTTTACTCGAAGCAGGAAGCTTAGTTGAGTGACTCGAGAATTACTTCGAGAATTCTAAGGATTTTCTCGGGTTTTGGTAGGAGCGGGTTTTAAAGAATTGTACAGGAAGTTTTAAAAAGTTTTAAACAAAAGAAATTTGTTTTTGAAATGTTTCTAAGTTTTTAAAACAAAGTTAAACAAGTTTTAGGATTATGGAAATAAATTGTTTCAAAGAATAAGTATTTTAGTAAGTTTTATATATTTAATAAATAAGTTTTTAAAAGATAGAAACATAGATTTCCAAAATGATCTTTGTATTAAAATTTATTAAATAAACTTTTAAAGTTTCAAAAGATTTTAGAAGTTAAATTAAATATGTAAGTTATAATTGATTTTTTAAAGTGTTTTAATTTAAATAAAGTTAATAATAAGGATTTTAGTAAATCAATTATAATAAAGAATTTATCTTAAGTAATTGAGATATTTAATTAAATTAAGATAATTAATATGGAAAGATAATTAAATTGTTGGTCAATTTAATTTATTTAATTAAGATAAATGATTTTCTTAATTAAGATCTTTTAAATATAAGGATTAAGAAATTAGTTCATTTATTTAAATAATTAGTTAAATAATTAACTACGTAATTAATTAGTAATTATTAAAGATAATTACTTATAATTAATTAAGTATAATTACTTGATGAAGTAATTAAGAAATAATTACTAGATGTAATTTAGTAAAGATAAAATATTTAATAAAGTAATTAGAGGATAATTATTTTATTAAATGGAAATGATTAAGAGTTAATCACTTAGTGTTATTAATTTAATAATTTATTAAATTAAATTAATTAAAGGATTAGATTAATCAAAGATGATTAATAATTGTGGTTTAATTAAGGTTAATTAATAATGTAATTAATTAATTGTTAAGATAATTAATTAAAAAGTAATTAATTAATGGAAGTAATTAAGGGAAGTTAATTACTGGATTATATTAATCAAAGGTGATTAATAATTATGGATTAATTAAGAATAATTACTTAATGTAATTAATAAAATAATTAAAGATTGTAATTAGGGATCATTAGTTTATAATTAGTTAATGATATAATTAAAAGTTGATTAATTAAGATTAATTAATCAAATGATAAGTAATTAATTGTAATTAATTAAGGATTAAAGTAATTAATTATAATTAATTAATTAATGAAGTAATTAAAGGTTAATTACTGTATTTGGTTAAGAATAATTAATTTGTGAAATTTATTAAGGATAATTACTTAAATGTAATTAAAGTATAATTAATCAAGGCGATTAATTAAAGTGGATAATTAGAGAAGATTAATTAATTTATTTGTAATTAATTAATGATTATATAAGTAAGAATTATAATGAAGTAATTAATTTAATTAATTTTAAATTAATTAAGAGATGAAGTAATTAATTTAATTCACTTTAAATTAATTAAAGATAGAGATAGTTAATTTAATTCATTTTAAATTAATTATGTTGTGATTAAGTAAATCATTGCTTATATAAGAATGAATGACATTGATTGTCTTGAATGGATGTAATCTCAGAAATGAGATAAGGGATGTTGTGTGGTATGAATGCTTCGTTGCATTATGATGGTAATATAGATTAACTATTGTGATGTTGATATGGATTACCTATTTGGTTATAGATCAATTGTTTATTTGATAATGTGAATATCAATTGTGATTTGTGAATTATCTATCTGTATGAATATAGATAAGTTGAATTGTTTAAACCTTTAAACAACTTGGCCTTAAAAGATACGTTTTGGATTTCGATGAGACCAGAATCGGGTTTCCATATACCGGTATTCCAGGTCTGGAGACCCGAATACCACATCGATCCAAATTAACGATAGGTCGTGAATCTCAAGTGAAGATGAAGATTCAGAATGCAAGGGTTATTGTCGTTAACTCTGAGGGTGATTCCAAAATGAGTGTAACGAGATAATGCCTTCGGTTTCGTTCGAACCTGGAACGAACTTGTATGGATTGAATGCTTTCAGAACATCGTCAGGTGGACGATGAGCATTCTAAGTGATATGTGCTGATTAAAGGTAATCGTAACCTCAAGCCTCATCAACCGGGAATGGCTAAAACAGGGGAGGTGCAGCAAGGCTTCGTGGGTAGCGCCCACTGAGAGCAAGATATATCCCTGTCTAGAGGTCCCTTTCTATTTTTCGGCTTAGTGGGTAGTTGGACTGCAGCCAACTACGGGATTGTCTTGTTCGGGATTATCCAGTAAGGGATGGTTCCGGCTTTATGTTGTAGGGGAGCGGGCGTACTCCTCGGTACGGTGATCTAGGCCACGTACTGTGACGGGCGGTACCCCAGTAGCCCTGCCATTGTATGGAAATCCAAATTTCAATAAGTGCCATCGGACTTGATTGTATACCTATGTATGCTGGAATTTAATGAATGTAACAATTTCGGCTATTTCATATTTATTTGAAAACCCTAGACCTATTATAATAATATAATATAATCGGATTTCCTATCAAAGTTTTGGTTAGAGTAAGGTAAAAACTTTTCCATGTTTATGTGTGGGAAGTCTTACGTGATACCTTTTGTTTTTCAAAGGTTTTCAAAGTTAAACAATTTAACCGTTTATTCACACCAGACCCATGTCCGACCCAAGTGTTTATTTTCTATTTTATTAAACTCTTGGGTACTCAATATTGTATTGAGTAGTCAAGGGATTCAGGTTAGTCTTGACGAATACTGGAGGAGCTGAAGAGCAGGAGGCTTCAACGTGTAGATATATAGAGTTTCCGCTGTGTTTGTATTAGTCTGTATTGTATTGTTGTAGTTGTGTTGTATAATAGACAGAAGTTTATAACTGTCTATTCTGTGATGTATAAGTTGTGTACTCTGATGTATATGATACTATCTATGTAATATCTTATGTGATATAATATATTTCTCGTTCCGCTGTGAGATTTCTGATGTGTTGTTGTTCTTTCTTCTTTTCTTTTCTTCTTCTATCCCTTTCTTTCTTAATAATGATGCGTTTTTCTGGGCAAAGAAAGGCGGGTCGTTACATTTGGTATCAGAGCGAGGTTGAGTGAATACCTAGGCTCTGCAGTGGTGTCTATCTTGAGAGAGCGTATTTGTAATTTTTATATAACTATATATATATATATTTATTTCTACCTATTTGTTGGGTTACCTGTTCGGGTTTTCCAATATAAGTTATAAAGGTAGATAGGGTGGTAGTGTGTGTAACACAATTACCAATAGTTAGAGTTTGAGCGTTGAGATTGGAAGTGTATCTGTTGAGACTGTAGACCTAATACTGTCTCGAGTGAACTTTGTAGTGGTGTAAGGATTTCACCGATCTCTGAAGGAAACCTGTTAAAGTTTGGAGTTTATCTTTGAAGTTGGATGAATAGAGTAGATCACTTGGATGAGCTGAAGCAAGTGATGGTCTTCTGGAAGAAGTAGCTGTGTGATGAGACGCAGTGACTATGGACGTTTCCGAAGAAGTTTCTTCTGGAGCAAGGTTAAGGAAGTATGTCTGCTTCGGTGTTGTGGCTGAGTCCAGTGGGGTGTTTCTGTTTGCTTTGAGGTCCGAGTTTCTCGAGGAGTTTCGGATAAGAAGTCTTTGGCATCTGTGGCACCAGTGCGACTCAGAGTGTTCTATGTTGGCAGAAAGATCTTCTGGCTGAACAGTTTTTCTGAAGGTGAAGTTTGGGAAGCAGCAGAGTGAATCCATTTCTTCGATAAATTGGATAGTTAAGTATGAGCTGTTCTGATTTGTTAAGAGAGAACAGTTTTCTTTGGAAATTAGGTTGAGTTAATCGCAAAAGTGACTTGCGATAGTTTGAGTGTTCTTTTGGGTTATTGAAGATTGAGATTCCGTATCAACTTGATTCGTGGAGTTACCGGTGGTTCAACATTAGTAGAAGAATGTCTTCTAGAGAAGAATTTGGTGAAGCAACTCAAGATTCTTTGGAGAGGGATTGATCAGTCCTAATTTTCTGATGGGGATTCTGCCAAGGTGTTTTGACCAAATGGAGTGGAATGGTTCACTAAGATTTTATGGGTATGACGAACTGTGGAAGATCAAGTTTGTGCTCGAGTTTCTCTGATGGCATTCTCATCTATTCTAGATCAGAGTTGTGCAGCGGAAACAAGATAGCAGCTATTCTAGAGTGGGAACAATCGGGAGTTGTAATTTTCTTGGAGTAGAGAATTTCTATAGGAAATTCAAGTGTATCTCTAAGTGTGAAGGAATTTTCGGGATTTGGAGGTAAGGTTGTTGAGTGCAACTGTTTGGCTATTCCAGAAAGGAGAAGTAGTTCGAAGTGCTCTAATGTTGTGGAGTAGAGTTGTGTTTTGAATTTTGGTGAATTTTTGGAGAACCATTTTGTTGAGTAGGATCCGGAAATTAGTTTGATGTTGGTCTAGTCTGTTTCAAGAAGCATTAGCAAGGGTTAAGCTGATCAGGAAGGATGAAGTGACTTAGGATCGTCAGGAGAGTTATGCAGTTAAGAATTGATGGAATTTGGAATTTGAAGTTGAATTTGGATATTACTTAAGTTTCTCCGATCAAAGGAGATATAAGGTGTGGAAAAACTAAAGAGCTAGTTTCGGAAGTATTTTGAGTTTTTCTGTGTTCTCTGGAGATTAGATTTTGATCCCCAGGATTGAGTTGCCAGTTCGGATAACTGGAATTCATTTTATTTCACATATCTCTGAGGAATATGTGTATGAATCATCGAGTGATGGAATCAGCAGTTCAGAAGGATTTGGTAGTTGGGATGATTTTTAGTTTAGTCTGATATTTTGTTCAAATTTGTGATCTAGATGGGAAGAAGTTCTAGATTTTTGTAGATAGTTAGTTAAGATCCTGTAGAACGAGTATCCCGATATATATATATACTTGGGGAAACTCGAGGAAATTCTATCCAAAATTTTGTCTGGATAGTTAAATTTGTTTGATTAAATTGTTTGCTATGGTTGTTAGAATATGATTGATATGTATGGTTGCTGTTTAAAATTAAAAATTTTGCTGGGTTATTAAATTATCTTTGCTTTTAAATTTCGAGGACGAAATTATTTTAAGGGGGGAGGAATGTGATATCCCGGAAATTTCGCAATATCAATTTAATAATCATTATTAATAATTAAATTGATTTGTTAATTTATTTTATAAATTGACAAGTTTATTCATTTTAAATGTTAATAATATTTTAAATTGGCAAGTTTATTTCTTTGAAAACTAATAACATTTTAATTTGGGAATATCTTTTCTAACAATTTTAAATTGAGAAGATTTATCTTTCTAAAACTTATATAAATGTTTTATACTTATACTGTATATATATATATTGGTATATATATATATTATGAATAGGGAATCTTTTAATTTAATAAAACTATGTTTTCAAATTATAATATATATGAATATATATATTGTTATTTGAAGTTATGTATTAAATTTCAATATAATAATTATCAAGCTAATGTTAAAAATATTTCCATTTAGAATATATATAATTGTATATAGTGAAATGGAAAGAATATTGGATTTGATTTAATGCTTTTGAAATGATATTTGAAATTTAAATTTTAATAACAAAGTTAATTTATTATTATATAAACATATAGTTCAACTTAAGTTTTAAATAAGATTAAATTAAGAAGTTCAATTGTTTTAATATTCTTTTCCTTTTAAAATTCAAACATAAGTTGTTTTAAATAATAGTTTTCATATTTGTATATTTATTAAAATCTAAAGCTTATTTATAAAAAGAGATAAATACATTATATACATATAAATATTTCTTAAATACATATAAATGACTTAAATAAATTAATTAAAATAAGAATGTACACTTGTAAGTTTTTAAAGGTAGTTTAAAGACAATTGTAAGAAAATAGGCATATGTGTAAGTTAATTAACCTCTAAGAAGGACAAATGTCCACATTTTCTTTTTTTGAATTAAAATAAATAAATTAAAAACATATGAAAGAAGATCTGTATTCATTTTTCAGTTCTAAAAATCCTTCTTCTCATTATTCGATTAAAACAAAATAGATCTAAGAAAAATAAAACTGGAATCAAAGAAGAATGAAAACCTGGAAATCAAAATGCAAAGAGAAGTAAAAATCTGGAAATTCAATGCAAAAAGGAGATCAAAGGCAACATCAGTTTCAAATTTTCTCAAATACAAATCAGTTTCAAAGATCAACAAGTTTAAAAATCAACAAAGCAAAAAGAGAAATCAACATGCAAGCCTGGAAACAAATCATGTTATTTGTTCTCTGCATTATTGCCTGGTGAGTAAACAAATTTAAAAACAGTTTAAAACCTGGATTTCACTGTTGTGATATCTGAATAAATAATGTTTCTTGCATGAAAATTTGGATTTGAAATAGATGCATGTGTATGTATTAGTGTTGAATACCTGTAGATATGAAAAATGAACTCTGTTGTTTTTAACAGTTTTGTTTTCTCTATTTAATCCAATATCTAATCATTAAATAGTAGTTAGCTTTTGATTTGTAAATAGAAAGTGTTTGAAATCATGCTGTGACCTGAAATGTTTGGAACCAAATGTATGCATGTATGTGCATTGGTGATGAATGCCTGGGTAAATGCCTGTAAGTGTACAAAAATAAGCTCTGTTGTTTATCAGAGTTTGAATTTCTTTTAAAAACCAATATCTCATCCTTGAATCATAATTAGCTTATGATTTGTAAATGAAAAATGTTCGAAATTGTGAAACATACCTACTAAAATTCATCACTGGAATTTATATTAAATATTGACTCGAAAATTTTATAAATAACAGTGGAATACATTTATATGTCAAAAATCAACTAATTCAATTTCGAATTTGGATTGCATGAATGTTTTCGAGGTTGAAAATCATGATTTTTAATTTGAGTTTCGTGATTTTTAGTTCGATAAATTGTGAGAATTTTCGAGAGAAACGTTTTTGGCATTTTTGTTGATTGCCGAAGATCGAGGATGAACTGGACGTCGTGGTTGGGTTTGAAGGTAGAGGGGATGTTGGAGATCATAGGAAAAATCAAGTTGGAATTTATTGATGAAGGGGTTGATTGGAAATTGACGAGATAGGGTTTAACACCCTGTTTTTTCGTGATGTTCATTTGGGTTTCACGATTTCGATAGGCAACCGGAGGCGATCGCGAGGTGTTGGTGGTTGCTGGTAGACGAGGCGTAGCTGCGGTGAAGGTGGCGTGGAGTCTCGAGGTAGGGATCGTCTGCGGTGGATGATTTCCTGGCAATGTCGTTTTCCAGGTGATGGGTTCAAGTGTCGAATTCGAATCTCGTTCGAATCGCGAAGTTTGGAATGGTTGTACGTGATAGTGTGATGGAGTCTGACTTGCCGGAGGTCGAATTAGTGATCGCCGTCGATCAGCTAGGGTGTGCACGTGCACGGCTACGTTAGCGTGCATTTGGAATTCTGGGTGGAGAAGAAAGTGGACGCCACGGGTTTCGTTCGAGGGAAATCGAATTTTACTCGAAGCAGGAAGCTTAGTTGAGTGACTCGAGAATTACTTCGAGAATTCTAAGGATTTTCTCGGGTTTTGGTAGGAGCGGGTTTTAAAGAATTGTACAGGAAGTTTTAAAAAGTTTTAAACAAAAGAAATTTGTTTTTGAAATGGTTCTAAGTTTTTAAAACAAAGTTAAACAAGTTTTAGGATTATGGAAATAAATTGTTTCAAAGAATAAGTATTTTAGTAAGTTTTATATATTTAATAAATAAGTTTTTAAAAGATAGAAACATAGATTTCCAAAATGATCTTTGTATTAAAATTTATTAAATAAACTTTTAAAGTTTCAAAAGATTTTAGAAGTTAAATTAAATATGTAAGTTATAATTGATTTTTTAAAGTGTTTTAATTTAAATAAAGTTAATAATAAGGATTTTAGTAAATCAATTATAATAAAGAATTTATCTTAAGTAATTGAGAGATTTAATTAAATTAAGATAATTAATATGGAAAGATAATTAAATTGTTGGTCAATTTAATTTATTTAATTAAGATAAATGATTTTCTTAATTAAGATCTTTTAAATATAAGGATTAAGAAATTAGTTCATTTATTTAAATAATTAGTTAAATAATTAACTAAGTAATTAATTAGTAATTATTAAAGATAATTACTTATAATTAATTAAGTATAATTACTTGATGAAGTAATTAAGAAATAATTACTAGATGTAATTTAGTAAAGATAAAATATTTAATAAAGTAATTAGAGGATAATTATTTTATTAAATGGAAATGATTAAGAGTTAATCACTTAGTGTTATTAATTTAATAATTTATTAAATTAAATTAATTAAAGGATTAGATTAATCAAAGATGATTAATAATTGTGGTTTAATTAAGGTTAATTAATAATGTAATTAATTAATTGTTAAGATAATTAATTAAAAAGTAATTAATTAATGGAAGTAATTAAGGGAAGTTAATTACTGGATTATATTAATCAAAGGTGATTAATAATTATGGATTAATTAAGAATAATTACTTAATGTAATTAATAAAATAATTAAAGATTGTAATTAGGGATCATTAGTTTATAATTAGTTAATGATATAATTAAAAGTTGATTAATTAAGATTAATTAATCAAATGATAAGTAATTAATTGTAATTAATTAAGGATTAAAGTAATTAATTATAATTAATTAATTAATGAAGTAATTAAAGGTTAATTACTGTATTTGGTTAAGAATAATTAATTTGTGAAATTTATTAAGGATAATTACTTAAATGTAATTAAAGCATAATTAATCAAGGCGATTAATTAAAGTGGATAATTAGAGAAGATTAATTAATTTATTTGTAATTAATTAATGATTATATAAGTAAGAATTATAATGAAGTAATTAATTTAATTAATTTTAAATTAATTAAGAGATGAAGTAATTAATTTAATTCACTTTAAATTAATTAAAGATAGAGATAGTTAATTTAATTCATTTTAAATTAATTATGTTGTGATTAAGTAAATCATTGCTTATATAAGAATGAATGACATTGATTGTCTTGAATGGATGTAATCTCAGAAATGAGATAAGGGATGTTGTGTGGTATGAATGCTTGGTTGCATTATGATGGTAATATAGATTAACTATTGTGATGTTGATATGGATTACCTATTTGGTTATAGATCAATTGTTTATTTGATAATGTGAATATCAATTGTGATTTGTGAATTATCTATCTGTATGAATATAGATAAGTTGAATTGTTTAAACCTTTAAACAACTTGGCCTTAAAAGATACGTTTTGGATTTCGATGAGACCGGAATCGGGTTTCCGTATACCGGTATTCCAGGTCTGGAGACCCGAATACCACATCGATCCAAATTAACGATAGGTCGTGAATCTCAAGTGAAGATGAAGATTCAGAATGCAAGGGTTATTGTCGTTAACTCTGAGGGTGATTCCAAAATGAGTGTAACGAGATAATGCCTTCGGTTTCGTTCGAACCCGGAACGAACTTGTATGGATTGAATTCTTTCAGAACATCGTCAGGTGGACGATGAGCATTCTAAGTGATATGTGCTGATTAAAGGTAATCGTAACCTCAAGCCTCATCAACCGGGAATGGCTAAAACAGGGGAGGTGCAGCAAGGCTTCGTGGGTAGCGCCCACTGAGAGCAAGATATATCCCTGTCTAGAGGTCCCTTTCTATTTTTCGGCTTAGTGGGTAGTTGGACTGCAGCCAACTACGGGATTGTCTTGTTCGGGATTATCCAGTAAGGGATGGTTCCGGCTTTGTGTTGTAGGGGAGCGGGCGTACTCCTCGGTACGGTGATCTAGGCCACGTACTGTGACGGGCGGTACCCCAGTAGCCCTGCCATTGTATGGAAATCCAAATTTCAATAAGTGCCATCGGACTTGATTGTATACCTATGTATGCTGGAATTTAATGAATGTAACAATTTCGGCTATTTCATATTTATTTGAAAACCCTAGACCTATTATAATATAATCGGATTTCCTATCAAAGTTTTGGTTAGAGTAAGGTAAAAACTTTTCCATGTTTATGTGTGGGAAGTCTTACGTGATACCTTTTGTTTTTCAAAGGTTTTCAAAGTTAAACAATTTAACCGTTTATTCACACCAGACCCATGTCCGACCCAAGTGTTTATTTTCTATTTTATTAAACTCTTGGGTACTCAATATTGTATTGAGTAGTCAAGGGATTCAGGTTAGTCTTGACGAATACTGGAGGAGCTGAAGAGCAGGAGGCTTCAACGTGTAGATATATAGAGTTTCCGCTGTGTTTGTATTAGTCTGTATTGTATTGTTGTAGTTGTGTTGTATAATAGACAGAAGTTTATAACTGTCTATTCTGTGATGTATAAGTTGTGTACTCTGATGTATATGATACTATCTATGTAATATCTTATGTGATATAATATATTTCTCGTTCCGCTGTGAGATTTCTGATGTGTTGTTGTTCTTTCTTCTTTTCTTTTCTTCTTCTATCCCTTTCTTTCTTAATAATGATGAGTCTTCTGGGCAAAGAAAGGTGGGTCGTTATAAAATATCTAATTATCACAAGCGATAATTAGAAACAACAAATATCTGATTATCAAAAACGATAATCAGAACTCATATCAACAAATATCCAATTACCTGCAGATAATTGGAAGCAACAAATATCTAGAAATCAATTAAGAAGACTAGAAAATCAACATAAAAGCTTGGATCGATCCCATCATATGGCGAGTTTTTAATTCGCCGCACGTGCATCTCAGAGTGGCCGAAGCCTACCAAGTACTCAACATAATTTTGGCGCCCATCAGATTGACCCGAAGGTCCGTAGAGTGACCCGAAGGTCTAGTACTGGTATTTGACCCGAAGGTCCGTAGAGTGGCCCGAAAGCCCAACAAATGACCCGAAGGTCCGCAGAGTGGCCCGAAAGCCCAACAAATGACCCGAAGGTCCTCATAGTGGCTCGAAAGCACACGAAAGCATCAAAATGTTTCAATTAACGAGTCCGGAATTAACTGAAATAGCAAACGCACATGTCCCATACCACGTGTTTTACTAAATCGTTTGATTCTCTTCATTGTTTCCTTGAAAGTGTAAAATTCATCAAAATCATCAAAACAACAGATATTCAATTAACGAGTCCGGAATTAACCGAAAAAGTAAAAGTGTGGTTCCATACTCCACACTTTTGCTAAATCGTTTAAATCTCTTCATCGTTTCCTTGAAAGTGCAAAATTGTGTATTTTATAAAAATACACTTTACATTCTCAAACGGACAAGTCCGGAATTAAGCGAATCAGTAAAAGAAAGGGGTCATAGTCCTCGATTTTGCTGACACGTTTAAATCGCTTCCTCATTCTTTTGAAATCGCAAACTGTAAATTTTTTTTTTTGAAAACAATTTTATTTATTTTGTAAAAATAACAATTCGCATTCTCAACTGAACAAGTCCGGAGTTAAGCGAAACAGTAAAAGAAAGGAGTCATAATCCTCGATTTTGCTGAATCGTTTAAGTCGCTTTCTCATTCTTTTGAAAACGCAAACTGCTAAAATTTTATAAAACAATTTTCATTTTAAAACGATTTTCCAATCACGTGATTAAAACAGCAAATCAGTAACAATTTCGATAAGGAAATTGTACTTCTCAAAATACCGTAAAAACGGTTACAAATCAGCATTGCGGAATAACCGCTTGAAAATCCACTTTTAAAATTTGACGGTTACGGAAGCCAAAGCGACAGTAGTTTTAAAACGTCAAAATCACATCAAAACAATCTACATCAAAAGGTAATGTCAGTGAATTCTCATTCATCAAAATGCCACAAAACAACGTACTTCAAAATATAGCATTGGTGTAAAATTCCGTTGTAAAAATAACGGCAACAAAATACGTTTCATAACCAAGCATCGGTTCAACGTAAAATAAATGCAATAACGTGCAATTTAAATTTTTGCACGTACTACAAAATGAACAAAGAATCATTCAAATGTATCTTCAATGAAGATAATTTAAAACAGCAAAAATCTAATCAATAGATGATTAGTACAAAAGAAAGCCAGCGGAAATTTCAACATAATCACATATCTGCAATTTCTTCGAATCCTCAATTCGGATTCGAAGTTCTCAAAGAAATAAAATAATTACAGCTATGTAAACAACAAATGAAATTCATATCTATTTCGTATTTTGATTTTTAAATCAAAAAGATTATCAGTTGTACTCAGCGAAGACAGTTTCACTGTTTCCGCTGCGCACTCTGATAAACAGAACACAAATCAATCAAATCATCAGAACACAATTTCACTATTATTTTTAAATAAAGTTATTTAAAAATTTCATCCAAATTTCAAAACTTTAGTTTTGACTCAAGCACAAATAAAACATCGACCAATAGTTGTAACATATGTTCCTTCCGAGTTAAGTTTTATATTATGTCCATAAACCCCAAGCTCTGATACCAACTGTGACGCCCCACCTCTATGCTCATAATAACAAAGAGTATTAAAGGAAATACTGTCTATTATTATGAAGAATAAGGCTGGATAGGAGCGACCATCCGTAATTGGCCTTACACTAATATTGGTTATCTCGATAGGAGTGGTACATACTTTTTTTCTTCTTCTATTATTTATTTACTCCCATCGACACACCCAATAATAGTATAAAACGAACTACGACGGTTCATAACAGTTTAGGACATTAGATATAACAATAACACAGATAATATAAATGCGGAACACAGATAAAAACAAAAGTCTCATATATATATAACTAATGTCAGTTAATACATAGTTGACACAATACATATGATACAACTACCACTGTCGACTCTAGAAGTTATATATACAAGTACATTATCGACTAATATACATGAATACATATCGTTCTATACAACGACTACTACAAAATGACATTGACAACTTCAGAAGATGTGAAAAGTCTTCAAATCCCGAATAGCAACTCAAAGAAGAAAATCTACAACCTGAAATAACTCGGGTCTGACCCGAGTATTACATTCAAAAGAAAATAATACCCAGGTCAGTCTAATTCAAACCAGTTTATTAGTGCACAGAAGCAATAATAATCAAATATCAAATAGACGAAAGTCACAGAAATCTCGTTTACCCAACTTCTCGATAAGAGAACCGGATAACGGTAGATATAACACTAAGCAGTGTTAATCCACTAAACAGTAAATCCAAATCGATACCACTTCAAAATATGGGATTGAACCCACGAAACAATTCAACAAATCGAAACATCAAATTAAAGCTGTCAAATCTGATAGGGCTGCAGTACACGCACGCGTGTACTGCCTCGCCACTATCGCAGGAGATACACAAAAGCTCAGTGAAAGTCACAAATGATCACCAGGTCAAACCCCGAAATCGGGTTCAACTCAAATGAATTTAAAAACCAACCTAAGTGCATTAATGCCCTACACTGTAAAACTGGGCAGTGCTATCACATATACAAGACCAACTCAATGCAAAGGTCTAAAGCAAGGAATGACCAGATCAACAACTACATCAAGAAAGAACCAGTCAAAGTTCACACAGTGGCAACTACTCATATCAGGTCAGAGACAAATAATTGACCATAAGGGCATGCGGCATAAGAAGCAAGAAACACTAGTCAATTACAAATGCACAGCAACCATTTGCATACAAGCTTTAGACTAAAGGACACATGAGTACAACCTTACATATGCCCGAAACTATGTGAAATAAATGTGCAGACTGCCTCACTGGTCAAGACAGCTGCAATGAAGTGATCCAACAACAACAGTTCTAGGCTCGGCCAAGACCATTTCTGGTGACAGCAAACAAGATGGCACAATTGCAGTTATCAAATGGGAGCATAAAGTCAATAAAACATGTCTCATATACATGGCAACCAAACTGAAGTATAGGCCATAGCAAGTCTCGATGAACTGGTCAGAACAAAGGCAGGACTGGTTTAAATGGCCAATCTTTCAAATATAGTTATGAATAAGACCAAGTCAAAATATGCATGGTAAACTCGACTTACAGGATCAGATAGTTCGGTAAAGTGCACTACAATGGACCAGACAATATCAATGACAAGCACAAGCCAAGTGCTTGCAAAGTCGAGGTAATGTGGCTACTAAATATACTGTGAAACAAATATATCAAGACTCAACCCAACCAATATCAACTCGAACAACTGACCACAAAACAGTAGGCAGTGACAGTAAGGAATGTATACAACAATACAAACATGGAATGGAATGCAACTACAAGGCATGAAACCCTAGTGAAACCGATCAAGTGACAACACGAAGCAGTACAAACTATCATGAACAAAGTGCAACGGAATAGATGGCCAGAAACGAAGCTCACAGGGTCACAAGATTAGTAAAGCCAAAAATTCACAAAGTGGTCACAGTCATGAAACAGCAGGTGAAGACGACCAAGGTCGATAAAACTTCCAGAGGTGATAAACAACATTTTCAATTCAAGTAAACGAATTATATGAAGTTGATACATTCAAAGAAATCATCAACAACGAACTCAAAACAAAACAAGCAGTAAGAATCGGTTACTCAAGCAACAGAAGCACGAATTAAAAAGAAAAGGTCACCAGCATAATTTAGCACAAAATCAATCTCGAAGTCGCAATTTACCGAAGTCAAATTAACAGTTTCAATAATCAATACTGTAGGGCTCAAGTGAAAACAACATCAGGGAAATTAAAACACATCGACGAAATAAACAATACATAAACGAAGCAATTTGACTATGAAAGTCGCGAACTTGAACAAACCAGAAACCACTAAGCTACGAATTAGATG
Organism: Allium fistulosum; assembly: GCA_030737815.1. Taxonomy (NCBI): domain Eukaryota; kingdom Viridiplantae; phylum Streptophyta; class Magnoliopsida; order Asparagales; family Amaryllidaceae; genus Allium; species Allium fistulosum. Next base: position 797,116,659 of record CM060908.1, read on the forward strand.
TGAGTAGTGATTACTCACCTCTTTCGATTAAGAACCAGAAGTGGCTCGAAAAGAAGAAACCTTTGCTCGCTCGAGCACTCGAAGTCGTGGTAATCACGAGTTGATCGGAGCCCTAATTTGGAGAAGACGAGCGAACGGAGAAGAATGGAGTCGCCATTTTTTTTCGTTATTTAGTTTTAGGGTTTTCGAGAAAATGAATAAGGAAGGACGGTCATCGACCCTGATAATTATCACAACCCAAACAATTGAACGTGGGCCAAGTTTCAAATTTGTAAATCCCACTTAATTCCTAACCAACTTCTTAAAAGAATTTCTACCAATTAAAACGCCAATATCAATTAGCTCCCAATCTAGTCGTCATTTAGCGATAACCAACAGTTATGAAATCCTGGGTTGTTACATAAATAGTCAGAAAGGAATAAAATGATAGAAATAGACTTTTATAGTAATTAAAAATAAATAATAAGAAGGAAATGGTATTTCAGAGGGAAGGAATGAGGAAATATGACTGAGTGTATATATGGGTTATACATTACCATATGATATATTTTTATAACCAAAAAGAATAAACATAAAGTAATAATGAAAAAAAAACACTATGGTAATTAAATATATGAATACATTTATATATCAAGAGAAAACAAATAGCTTGAAATATTAACAAGGAGTCAATTGATAAAAGGATATACATGTATACATTACAGTTTAGTATAAAGAAAATAAATAATGCAAGAAAGTCACATGAAAATAAGGTGTGTGTATGAAACATGCAAATAGCATGCAAATCAGAAAAGAAAAGAAAAGCTAAAGCAACTGAAAATACCCGAATTGGAAATCAAAAAGAAAATGTCATTTCTAGCCATAACATCATATGTAGAATTCTCTCAATTGTGTGGGGATAAGATGGGTTTTTCACTCTACTAAAACCCTAAACAATGTTTTAAAAATTAAAAGGGAAGCAGCAGTCTCACTGCAGAAAAACAGAAAATATTAAGGAAAGAAAGGAGAGCAAACCAAAGCCATTGTTCAAGTTAAAGTATTCTCAGGGAAAAGAGGAAGGAAGGTGAGTGATTAATCAATCTATGAGGCTTAAGGCATTAAGATCCAAGTTGAAGGCAGCCATATTATTTTATAAAAACCATATCATGTTTGTGCTTGATCTATTTTTTCTGAATAAATGAATGCTGAGAATGGTAGGTGCTTTGATAAATCTTTGGTTGATACTTTGATTTGTTTTGTTTGATTGTTTGATAAGAAAAATACCATGATCACTGATATGGATCCAGCACCTTAAAACACCAGTTTATAAATATGTTTGTTAAGATAAATACCTTTTTATTGTGAAGTAGGGTATTACTGGAAAATAAACTAGGCAGTGTGAATAAAGGAGGTTCATGCTCATGTCTGGATTGTTTTAAATTTGAGGTGAACAATGCAATAAATCATTTATGTGCTGATTTGTTCAGATCTTAAGCTAAAATGTTTTATGAGTTTTTCTCAAAAAAAAACCTTACCCTATGTTCACAGTAGAATTGAGAATAAGAATTTTTATATGACTTTACTGGATTTGTTTAAGTGATCATGATATTCCTGTATATAGAAGATATGCAAGTGTTAAAACAAATTTTGAATAAAACAACTGGAAAATGAGATATGGTATTCTTTTCATGAATGTTTAGTATGGTGAGCTGAAATTCCTGAGTGAGTTAACCCTCTCTGATTTATGAAAAGAAGAAAAGAATATAAAAGCATTTCAAGAGTTAATAAATTTTTCTAAAAGAAAAATGAGAATGGTCAATAGATTACAAAACTAATCTAGGAGTAGAGCCTTGATCTATCCATCATAAGGGGGATGATGGGTATGTGCATGACTTGTTTAAGTCCTGTAGGCCTCTATGCAGGGGTTAACAGAATTGAGTCCCTTGCAATGCACACATGGTGTTCAATGGCCAAGAGTTAAGACCAAATTAAATTGTTAAATTGAGATTGAGAGCTGAGCTATGGAATTAAAATGAGTTAATTCCATAGGAATATGGGTACATGTATACTGAATTGGATGGATGAATGGATGCTTGTGTGCATATGTGTTAGTAGGGGCTTATACATATTTATATACCCAGTTTATATTATAAATCCAAATAAGCATCAATTACATAAATCCTATGCATAATAACTAAAAAAAATGTCAAGTTATTATATTTTGATTTCACTCATACCAGAATTTTATTCTGACCCTATTTGTTGCCTTGCAATAATTGGGGTGTCTCATTTTATGGAGGCAGTCCAAAATATTGCTGCAGGGAAAGATGTATAAGAGGCTTGCTTGCATGGATATTTGAAGATCTTGATGAATTTTTAAAAAAAAATACTTAAGGAAGTAGCAGTATAATCTGTAATAGATAATCTGGGCAAACTTCCTTTTATCTTGTGTATTCTCAGCAATGATGCTTATTTTGTTCACTTGAAAAGAACATGTAAAAACTAAGTATTCTGTGGGGTTTGTGAGTTACTGATCTAAGCAATTTATTTTGATGATTTCTGGTGGAAAATTGATGAAGGAAGTATGCCATGTAATATGATATGTGGACATACATCCCTTGGCAAGGTTTAAGTGATTCTAAATTATAAAGATGAGGCTGTTATTGAAAAGTATGCTATGAATTTTGTTAAGTGGATGGGTTGAATCTGGTCCTGGCTAACCAGTAAGGCTTAACCATGACTTATAATTGATATAAGTCCATGCAAAGGCTGGAAGGCATAGCCTGTAATCTGGTTTGGCATTTGATTTTCCCAGTAAAAACTTGTATTGCTTGGTGTAATAAGCTCATATGCATGCTTGGTACTTGTAGGCTTCATTGCAATTATACTTAACTAATTCCTGTTATCTAGATACTTAATTCAAATCTGGTAGTATTGGGTCATAGTCAAAACCTGTAGTAATTTGTAGAGGCATGTGGTCTTGTTTGTAACGAGCATTTCCATCACTCAATAGAATAGTGACCACTATCATTTGTTATCTTTCCTAGAAAACATCAGTTGTCTTCATCATAAGTTCACCTGGAAGTCCTGCATTTTGTCTGCTCCTTTTGCCTTAAGCATACTGACTGCACACATGTTCTTAGTCTCCATTTAGCATGATAGTTTGAGTTAGCACTCTGGTCTGATTGTATTGTTTTCCTCTGCTTAGCCTTTAAATTGGTTTGTCATTTCAATATTCACATGATTATTGCAACTTTATAAATCAAAGCATGGGTATTTCACCTGATATAAAAGTTGTTTGAAATTGAAATGAGTTACACAAGCTAAACTAATAAGCATGAGTTAGGTTGAACACCTTTTACTTAATATAGAACAATAAGTATCAGATTACAAAATCCCAGGATTAAAATGTATGGCTTGTAAATTCAGGAATCAATTAATTTTTGAGGAAGAACAAAAAATAAATAAATAAGAGAACTAGTGATATTTAATCCTAAAGTCAATCAACCTTGAGTTCTAAAAAGAAATATATATATAATAAATAGAAATGGCTATGTGACACCAAATCTCTGAAATATAAGAAATAAGGTGGGAATGAGTTGCTTTGCTGTTTTAATCACTCTGATAAGCAAAGAACCATTTATATATCTTCACATATATAAATGATAGGATTTATTTAAATACTGATATATTTATATTAGTAAAATTCAGGATCTTGGGAAATTTAATTAAGAGAAGTGATCCATTGATATGTATATATATATACATTGTAAAAAAAAACTCAACAGAAAATTCACTATAAATAATTAAAGAAGAAGTGGGTCACTTCATTTCTTGTAAGGATCCAAGTCCGAAGAGGGACAAGCTAGTGTCTATTTTGGGATATTCTAATCTGAGTATCCATTTGTTTGTTCTTTTGGGTCCCGATATATATATTCTATGAATGGTTAGTTATTCCTTCGGACTAACCAATGCTCCTGCATATTTCGTAGACTGGATGACCCGAGTATCTTGTGAAGTGTTGAACAAGTTGTTCTCGTATCTATTGATGATATTCTGATTTGGTAAGCCAAATATAGAATAGATTTTCAGTTTGATTTGGTAAACCAATTCTCTATCTTTCCTCTGTTCTTTGTTTGTCTCCCTGCCTAGAAAATTTCGGGGACAAAATTTTCTTAAGGGGGAATCTGTAACGATCCCGATTTTTGAGTCAAATTTAATTTTGTAATTAACATAATTTTTAGAATTAAATTGTGAATTAATTGGTAAATTAATTTAAATTTTTCCAAAACAAATAAATAAGGGTTTGTTTATAAATATATAGAAAGAGATTGTAAAATAGAATTTTGGGTTCAAATTCAAAAATAAATATTTTTGAGAAATAAATTGAATTTAAGAACTTTATAAACTAATAGAAATTTGTTTTCTATTATATATATACATGTGTATATATATACATTGTGATTTGAAAGTTATGATTTGAATTTAGTATAATAATTTTCAAAATGGTATTTTAAGTTAAATTCTTATCTATATAAAAATGAATGTGATTACTATATGATTATATTTTTAAGAATCATTTTATTTGAAAGATTTTTTATAATATGATAACTTAAGTTAAAGCTTAAATAGGATTTAATAAGATATATATATATGCTTTCTTTTAAAAAAATTATACTTGAATAAATGTAACTTGTATATATATACAAATATAAAGGTTAAAAGCATATTTAAACATAAACCATATTTATAAAACATATTACATAATTTATAATAACATAAGGGTTTAAAACTAAATTATAAATTAAATGAAACAAAGGTTTAAAACATAAAAATGAATACTATGATAAATGGAAGATAATTAAAAACATGTGTTTACAAGTGTTAAGTTAATATAACTTGATATAGACAAATGGCAAAATCAATTTTTCTCTTGAAATTGAAATATATACAAATAAGTAATTTGAGAAACCTGTATATTTTTTTTCCCAGTTCAAAACTTCTTAAAATAAAAGCTCAAAAACCTGGAAAAATGAAAACAAAAGAAAATTAAGCAAACTAAAACCTGATTCAAACCTGAGAGCAAGATCATTTCCAGTTTCAAAAGCTAAAACAAATTCAAAACCTGGAAGCAAAGGAAAAAAAGATATACAGGTTTCTCAAATTACTTTTTGTATATATTTAAATTTCAAGAGAAAAATTGATTTTTCCATTTGTCTATATCGAGTTATATTAACTTAACACTTGTAAACACATGTTTTTAATTATCTTCCATTTGTCATAATATTCATTTTTTTGTTTTAAACCTTTGTTTCATTTAATTTATAATTTAGTTTTAAACCCTTATGTTATTATAATTATGTAATATGTTTTTATAAATATGGTTTATGTTTAAATATGCTTTTAACCTTTATATTAGTATATATATACAAGTTACATTTATTCAAGTATAATTTTTTTAAAAGAAAGCATATATATATATATATCTTATTAAATCCTATTTAAGCTTTAACTTAAGTTATCATATTATAAAAAATCTTTCAAATAAAATGATTCTTAAAAATCTAATCATATAGTAATCACATTCATTTTTATATAGATAAGAATTTAACTTAAAATACCATTTTGAAAATTATTATACTAAATTCAAATCATAACTTTCAAATCACAATGTGTATATATATACATGTATATATATATAATAGAAAAAAAATTTCTATTAGTTTATAAAGTTCTTAAATTCAATTTATTTTTCAAAAATATTTATTTTTGAATTTGAACCCAAAATTTTATTTTACAATCTCTTTCTATATATTTATAAGCAAACCCTTATTTCTTTGTTTTGGAAAAATTTAAATTAATTTACCAATTAATTCACAATTTAATTCTAAAAATTGTGTTAATTACAAAATTAAATTTTACTCAAAAACCGAGATCGTTACACCTCCCAATCTAAGTAGAAGAGGGAGAACCTGAAAGGGAAGAACCGCGGCGTCGGAAAAGACATAATACTTGTCACAAATATATCATTTTATTATGGCAGAACATATCATTTGATTATGAGAAAACATATCATTTTTTATAATAAAAATGTAACATCAATAATCACGTGGATTATCTTCTATCAAAATGTACATTATTAATCAGTCCTCGTCGTTTTCTGATTCAGACTCGGTCTTGTACTCTACATTGTTTTCCTATGTAGTCTCAAATGATTTTACTGATACATTTGATTCATCATTTAGAGGTCCAAAATCGATTTAATTGTAGGTTATTATTATTTCGCTATTTTTCTCGATATTTGCTTGATAAGCTTGTTTGTTTGGAATATTCTTTCCATCAAACGTAAATCTTGCCTTCTTTTTAAAAACCATCAACCAACCTTCTTCTTTAAGATATGAATTGCAAATCGAACCTTCAACTCATGCTTTTTGTCTCACTTTTTTCTTCAAATGATTTAAGTACCTATTACAAAATTAATTCAATTTAAATTAATTATGTAAATTTAAACTTTAAACTAAAATAAATATTACAAATATTCAATATTAACTCTCAAATGAATACATCCATCCATATTGCACAGGATCTCGAAGAAGTGCTTCGGATGTAAGATGAACAGGTAAATGCTCCATTACATTAAAAAAGCTTGGCGGAAATATTTTCTCCATTTTACAGAGTAGTATATGGATTTCTATTTTAAGTTTACATATACGGTCGACTGTCAACGTGGTTGAACAAAGCTATTTATAAAATAAACTTAATTTTGTTATGACGCTCCATACTTTTACAGGGCAATAGTTCTTTGAAAACTACGGGTAATAAATATTCCATCATGATATGGAAATCGTGACTTTTCACCCCACTCAATTTATTGTTTTAAAGTCAACACATCAACGGAGCTTATAAGAAATTCCATCAAGACATCTTAGTCCTTCCACCCACTTTAGAACGAGTTTTACTTGCTTATTGTCTAGCTTATATCATGCTTTGTGTTTTTTTACGTCATTGGGCTTCATATAAAGTTTGGAACGTTTATAAAAGTGTGGAATATCAAATCTTGAGTTTAGATCGTCCTTAATTTTCCCCTCAAGATTCAAAATTGTATTAAACACGTTTTCTTTGTTGCATCACGTCAATGTTATGTCAAAGTAAGAGATCTTTCCAATAAGGCAACTTCTAAAATATACTGATTGCGCCAATTATAAACGTCCGATTTACATGGAATTTCAGTATGTACTCTAGTTTCATGTATCTTTGGATAGTCATTTACTTCATTTGACCAAATCTTTGGTGGTAGCATTCTCTCTTCTCTGTTAGCTTTGAAGTTTTTTGTTGTCTGCTATAAAAGTATGATTGGGATGGAGAAAACACCGATGGCAATCAAAATATGAAATTTTCTTTCCATACCATAAAGAAAATGCTCATGTTTCTTCCATGCAATAAGGACAAGCTAGATGACCGGCGGTACTACAACCTGAAGGCATTGCATACGTAGGAAAATCACTAATAGTCCATAATAAAGCAGCAAACATAAGAAAATTCTTTTTTTTGAAATGTCTTATGTTTTCCGTTCTTCATGCCACAGTGTTTTCAACTCTTCAATCAATGGTTGTAAAAAACATCGATTCTTTGTGTCGGATCATCAGGGCCAGGGACGACAATAGAGAGAAACATAAATGGATTTTTCTTACACATCCATGGAGGTAAATTATAAGGAGTAACAATAATTGGTCAAGACAAATATTTACTACCAAACTGAAAGAATGGTGAAAATCCATCCGTACATAAACCAAGTCTGACATTACGGCCCTCTACAGAAAACGCGGGATACGTCTTACCAAAATGTTTCCATGCTTCTCCATCAAATAGAATCAAAGTTCCCTTTTCATCCATTCTAACACTATGTCATCGCATATGACATGTCAAAGCTGACGATGCATATAATCTTTGAAGCCTTAGATTAATGGTTAAATAATGCATTCTCTTGTATGGAACTTCCTTTCCTTTCTTTTTTCTTGGTTTGAATATTTCCTCATTATATATTTTACAGTTTCTAGGGTTAATGTCATCTTTCCAATACAACATGCAACCTTTTATACATGTATCTATCTTTTGGTACGTCGGACCGAAAGCCGACATAAGTGTTTTCACTTTGTAATGACTATTGCATATGAGATTATTGGATGGCATATGTCGTTTTGCAGCTTATACAATCGCTGTAAATCTAGCTTCTATAAAGTTGAATTTTGATTTCATAGTGATATATTCAGCAGTAACTGATAATTCGATTCTGCTTTTACAACCATCCCATAATGGCCTCTTAGCACCATACAATAAATCATTGATTCTTTCCGCTCCCACGTTCGGTTCATCTTCAATATTTACGTTTTAATTGTCAACTTGAATATTATGAACACTGATCGTGCTGCATCTTCCACCATATCTTCTATTGGATTCTTCATAACATTAGGGCTGTTAATTTCCAACACTACCCGAAACACGACCCAAATATTACATGGAAATTAGCATATTAACCCGATCCGGTTAACTTGACGGGTCATTTTCGGTTCAATCCGAATTTGACCCGTTTATAAACGGGTGGATTTCGGGTTGACGCGTGAACCCGAATTTGACCCTTTTATAATCCGTTTATACTTATATAGGTTGACTCGACCCGATTGTCACCCAACCCGGCCCATGAACCCGAATTTGATTCATTTATAACTCGTTTACGACTCATTTATAACCCATTTATACCTTATACGGGTTGACTCGACCCGTTTACGACCCTACCCGACCCGACCTGGTTATAATCGGGTTACACAGGTCGGGTCGGGTCAACTCGTTTATAATCGGATTGGGTTCGGGTTGAGCTATTTCTAACCTATTTAATAAACGGGTTGACCCGACCCATTTAAAATCAACCGAACCCAACTTGAGCCGACCCAAACCCGACCCGACCCATTAAAAGCCCTACAAAACATAATCATTCTCTGACACTACAAGATTAGGTGTAGGTGTAGCAAGAACTCCGTGACATTTCGACAAATAATAATTTGGCACAAAACCATGTTTATACAAATGTACTTTAATTATATCTGGTTTCCAATGTTTCAAATGTTGGCACTTACTACAGGGCAACTAAGTTCTCGTTATTTCGACTGTTAGATGTAACGAATCTAATAAATTCGCGTACATCATTGTAGAAATGTTCCTTCATAGAACCTTTCATACTATTTCTGACTTCATACATCCAAGTATGGTCGAGAAAATAATCGAACGTTGTTCCTAATTTAAAAATATATGTTAGTAATTTCGGCAGCACCTAAATTTTGATTAAAATAATAATTAAAGCCTTTTGGGATTAAAGACTTCATACCGCACACTTCTGTCTAATTTCGACAACACTTCACTCAACTTCTCTTCTACGCATAACTTCGCATCCAAGTGGTATATTGTTGTTGTATTTTCTAAAATAAATTAAAGCCTTTTGGGACTAAAAGCTTTAATTTGTTGTTGTATTTATTAAAATAATATTTAATGCTTCATTTCTTAGTCTTTTAAAAATCGATTTTCGTACAATATTTGTTTCAAAAAAATTATTATTTCTAACTATAATTTATTATTTCACTTCACTACATTTCTTAATTTTATGATTCATTCAACTATCTAAATATTTTATTAACTAAAATGAAATTTTAAAACATATTTTACAATTCATTTAACTATTTAAATTTTGAACCGAATTTGTAAACTAAAATTTGAAGTCTGCACTAATTTTAATCAATAATTATACACTAATTTTCGTACTTATTTTAATCAATAATTATACACTAAGTTTAAAACATATTTTACAATTTATTTAACTATCTAGCAGCATATTAATTAATAATTATTCACTAAATTTTGCGCAAATTATAACAAATATTGTTTTAAACTATACAAAACATTCGTGTAAACTTGTTAATAAGCATATTAATCAATAATTATGCACTAATTTTTGGATTTTAAATCAATCTTACTTTTTGGTGCGAATGAAGGAAAAGTTTTCAGGTTCGTGGATTTTTTATTTGTATAAACAAATCTACGTTGACTAGCGATGGCAAGCATTGGCCGCTTATTCAAGCCGTCGCTGGCCAACGCAAAAGGCTAGTGTCAATTTTAGTAGAATATTTGTTTCAAAAAAATTGGTTATTTCAAACTAAAATTTATTATTTTACTTCACTTCATTTCGTAATTTTATAATTTATTCAACCATTTAAATATTTTATTAACTAAATTTTAATTTTTAAAACATATTTTACGATTCAGTTAATTATTCAAAATTTTAATTTACAGATTTTGTAAACAAAAATTTGAAGTTTGCACTTATAATAAATTAAAATAAATTTATTTTACACCAACTACTAACACTTATAATTAACACACATTAATTAATCAAAAAATATTGCTTATGTTTAACCGAACCAATCTAGCAGCATATTAATCAATAACTAAACATTAATTTTCGCGTAAACTATAACAAACATTGTTCTAAACTATAACAAAATTTTATGTAAACTTATCAATTAGCATATTAGTCAATAATTATACACTAAATGTTGGATTTTAAATCAACTTTAATTTTCAATTACAAATTATACAATCAAACCACTAATTAATATCCTCAAATCAACTAATACACTATTATCATCAACTAATACGCAATAGTCATCAATTTCAAACCCATAAACCACTAATTTTCAAAATTAGGCTTTTAATTATTTTCCCAAATCAACTAAAACATTATTATCATCAACTAATACAGAATAATCAACAATTTCTAACTCATAATCAATCAATTTTAAAAATTAGGGTTTTAATCATATCTAGATTAATATGAAATTAGAGAGGAAGGAGATATCAGCGAGCTTTGGAGATCTTAGATGATCAAGGCGGCTGGCGGCGGCTGACAGGAGAGGTAGGGCAAAAATTCATTCGTCGTTTTAGGTTTTGGTGGGAAACCGTAATGATTTTCAGTTCACGGGTTCCCGTTGTATATTCAGAGCTTGCGTCCATTAGCGACGACCACTTATTTTAGCTGCCGTCAGCCGTCGGAAAAGGCTGCCTCTATAGGCTGACTTTCTTGTAGTGCGATAATTTTATTTGATTGTTTTGCCATTTCTATATTCGATCATATTTGTTTTTGCATGTGTTGTTGGGTAATATCAGTTTGGAAGGATAGACTCCAATGTCGATGACGTTGGAAGTTTGTAGTGTCTACCATTCCTGAATCTCCGTAGCCTATTAGAAATTGGTTTGAAATCTGTTGTATGAAATCTATCCCTGGCCATTCTAAAAACTTTTGCCAACTCATTACATTCATCGAACATGGATATCAGATTGGCAACCACTTCCTCATCTAGTCTGTCATCATTATTGTTACCACATGTATTTACCCTGTTGTTCACCTCATTCCGAGTGTCGTATAGGTATAATTAAACAAACTTTAGTTCACCTTCAGTAGGGAGTAAAAATCCGATTTTGTGATGGTTCTGGCCATTTATACGGAACACATGCCGATCTTGTTCGCTATTAATGGAACCATCAACACGACCGCCTCTGGAAGTAAATGCAAATATCATTTGTAAGAATGAATATTCTCTCTGAATTTCTCAAATTGCGTACCTCCACGATAATTCAGAAGGCAAGCAAGATAATCAGAACATTTTTTATTATTTTGGCAACCAGACTTTTCCTTTTCTACAACAAATGGTAAACAGGGGCTTGGTTAATGTACTACCCTTCCTTACCCATTCCGCGTACCACATTAAAGCACCACAATGAGTGCAAACACATGTTGGAGGTCTAATGCTCCACTGGGCAAACATTTTTTCTGAAATAGTCAAAGCCAGATAAGTACGAATACAAAAAATACACGATTGACAAATTTAAAGAGTAAAAGATTTTTAGTACGATTTCCAATTTGATTCATCCCCCTACGCACTGATTGATCGGTAATATTGACATTGGACAGATGTGGCAATCGTATCAAATGATAGTTGTATGTTGGAAAAGTAGGCTTTGGGCAGTTAGGTCTCGAATGTTTAAAGTGGTTAACATGTATGGTAAATTATATGATTTCAAATCATAGTTTGAAATAAATTTGATATGGTAGTAGCTATAATTACTTGTATATGCAGTAGTAAAGAGTACCTTGGTTCAAGGGCCATAACCGACACTGCTGTAAATACTGATGCCTATATTGGCGATTTAAATGGCATACTTGATAGCAAAAAACAATAGAGAAATCAGTAACATATAAACTTGTAGTTAATTAAGAAATAAGTTTAAATAAATGCAATCACAGAGGGACGTACAACCTCCTTGTCGGTATCTATGGAAAACTTACAATAGCAAAGGATCCTCCTGTCTGTGGCGACTACATGGAAATGCTTCAAAATTTGTCTCAGACATATCTTCAAAGTCTGCCGTACAATAATTACAAGCAAACCATGTTGATCTTGTCCTTCTTTTAAGCTGCTTTGCATGAAGAAAATGTCTTCATTTCGATCGAGCATGTTTCTAAATCTATGGAACAAAAAAACGAAGGTATTTTACGGCATGAAAGATAAAATAAATTATCAAATGACATACATTAAAGGCAATCATTAAAACAAATATGTATTAGCTAATTTAACATCGTTAAAGATGATAGAAGATCTAAAATAGTTAATTAAAAAAAATAGATATAGGTATACAAATTCTCGAGTAGTCGTTAGCAGTTTAAGAATATAAGCATCATTTAAAACGTACTACATCCTCTATGCTATGTGCTATCTCTGACACACGTTTGGTTAACAAAGACTAAGGCTTTAGACATTTTTTCCTAAAGCAGTACTGGTTCACTATCACGCAGGGATTGTGGGGTAGAACATGACACTTGTTATTGGATATTTTCTAGTTTTCCCATTGTTTTGTTTTCATAAAGAGAGAATAAAGGAAGAGGGAAGAAAGAAGAAAAGCAAAAGTCCTACATCTAGGTATATTGGGGACAATATTTGTTGAAGTATGAGTTTCTCATGAAGAAGTAGGGTCATGGGGCTCCCAAATGTTTGCTTTGTTGAGAGGAGGGAAGTCATGAAAGACTACGGTTCAGAGTTTTAGCCTGTGTAGTTAGTGCCCCGTTATATCTCATAGCGGATTTCTACCACTACGATTTTATCATATAGCCCCAAATATAATATTCAGAAACGAAAATACTCTAATATTCAACTAAATTCAATTATGTTATATAACAGTTTTACGTTTATTTACAGTGTATTCGTACATGTTTTTTTTATTTAAGATTATTTATGTATTAATTATAATTCAATTGAATGTTAATTTTTCAGTTAATTACCATTTATATATTTGTAAAAACATTAAGTATGAGTTTTATATGTTACTTTAGAGTCATCCACTATATCCTCGATGTATCCCCGCTTTGACTTTTTGCACCTCCGCCGTATTGAATTTGTCGAGCGCTTTAACTGCACAAGTTTTAGCTTATTTGAAAGGAACCATTACCTATGGTTTATCTTATAAAGGATATCCTGGTATAATAGAAAGATATAGAAATGCGACCTGAAACAATGTAGAATCCAAATCTAAGTTTACGACTGGATGGACCTTTACATTAGGAGGTGCTGCTGTGTCTTGGGTTTCCAAGAAACAGGCCTGTATATTTGAGTCAACAATGTTGTAAGAATTGATTGCATTAGCAGATGCATGTAAGAAGCAGAATGACTTAGGAATTTATTAATAGAATTCCCACTATGGAAGAAGCCATCTGTAACGACCCACCTTTTTGGGCGGTTCAAATCGACAACAAACCACATGTTAGACTCAAACCATTCAAAAGTGAGGATTGTTAATTGGGTAAATAAGAAGAAAAAAGAAAAAAAGGAAAAAAACAAAACACTGAATCTCGCAGTAGAACGACAAAAGATAAAGATAAAAAAAAACAGTTCATAAAGCTGTTTTACAAATAAAATTTGATCACACTTTTACAATTCAAATCAGAGTTATACATACATCAAAAATAAACAAATAATGCATCGAAACATAGAATGTAGTGGAATAATTAATAGCAATAATAAATTGAATCCTCGTCTTCATCCTCCAGAAAATAGTCTTTAATACGCTGAAAAGCTCAGACTGACCCGAGCGTAATGAAAATAAAACACTCGAGTCAGATCTAAAAGATCTTATGTAAGTCAAATCAAAATAAATAAAATAGAAATATTAGTGCAATGGCTTCATAACTGTTACGGGATTTTCATCTTCTATCAAGTGTATAACGTGAATATAATTATTTAAAAGGTTTTAAATAATTCAAAATGTCAATCTTAACCATCTAACTAAAACAAATCCAAAGTTTAACTTAAAACTTTTAAATAATTCAATTACAATGCATAGTCCAAATTCATGAATTTATGTGGATATATATATCATTTCAACTAGTATCTAAAGTTAAAATTTTCAAATCAATGAAAACCGCTTGGGTTTATCATTTCAACCCAAAACGATTTCCTTAATCTATAGGATCATTCGGGTATGTATCATTTCAACCCATAGTGATAACAGAGATATAGGCATAAATAAATATCCAATCATCCAAATTTCAATCAATAACGTCCATCACAATCAACATCCTAATTTGCAAATAAATCACAACAATTATTTGATTATCATTATTAAGTGTTTAACTAAAAATTATATTCAATATTAATTACATGGCTATAAAATTCAATATCAATTCAAATTAAGTCTAAATGACAAATTAAAACACCAAACAGAAATTAATAAACTTATATTCACATCATTAATCTAATTTAACCAACATAAGATAATTTAGTAGTTGTGAGTGGGTAAAAACACTCATCTTTGATTTATCGATGAATAAAATCCAATTAAATGCCCAAATTTGAACAACGGACAAACCAGAAACTATATCATCTTTAAGAAAATATACGGACTAGCATATTATCGAATCTATAACGATCCTGACTCGGCGTTCGAAAATCGGCACCCGTACTTCACTTGTACTCGAATGCCGTAGATTCAAACGCCGAATCTGGCTCGCCAGAGCTTATAACACGTTAAGTATAACAACACATTGGAAGAAAGAAATGGATAATATCATATACAACTCCAATGAATACAATATCCAAAGTGATATACAACAATGATATCTATATGATACAAGAATATCAGAGACAAATAATGATATTACAGCGGAAACAACAGAAGTGATAACTCCAAACGATCTTTAAAAGAGAATGAGTCCAACAACTCCAACATCAAGCTCGAACCCCCATCACGTTGCATAAAGATAAGCAAGGGCGGTCGTGAACTCCAAAAAATGAACTAGCTCCCGATAATCTACTAAACCTGACTATATGAAAAACCCAACTCTAGACTGCCCGTGTGGGAAATTGTGGGCACCCAGAGTTTAGGAAGGGAACAATAAACTCCAGGTCAGTCGTGAGACTGGTGTGAGTAACAAAAACAGTTTATCTTTAAACAAACAACAAAAGAACTTTTAAACATTGAAATCCGCAATGCTTTTTGGAAAATGAAACTACCATAAGGCCTCCCGGCACACACACAATGCAATCGCACACATGGGGGAGATTTCTCCTTATGATAGTCAAACATGCTTACTATGCAAAAAAACTCTTTTGATATTATTACTAGTGCATAGTGTAGGAAACATTCTGAAAGTATAATATTAATCTTAGCCAGCATAGGTACCATTATACTATGCCTACTATAGCTGCCATGTTAAATAGCAGGTTCTACAACTAAAACCTACTGGGTTCGTATTGAGAATTGGATTTCCAACAAATGGCCAGGCTAAGGAACTTCCTATGCCACATGGAAACGCCTCTAGAGGGACGCCTTGAGAACTTAACCAGCTCTCTGCCAACACAAGGCCGGGTTACCTCTTACTAGGTAACTACTACACGAGTATGCCACCCCCCGATCGTTTGCGACCTTTATCCGAGGGCCCTCGATCACAAAGAAACAATCACACAGTAAATGAGATTGGAGCAACCACACAGGTAAAATATCTGGGCTCCATACCATGATACTACCTTTTTCCAGAAGGAAATGACATACCCTAAAGGGTGTGACCCTCATAACCTTGCCGCATCTTTCATGTTTCGACCATTTCCGGGGTGTAAGGTCCGATGAGGTTTCATCCACAAAGCTACGCTTTTTCACAAAGCCATGCTTTGATCAACAAATGATCAACAAATGATTAGCAACACATAGCAACACTTAGCATGCCACACTACCAAATTGGGATTATATCACTGATAACCTTCAACTACATAACCTCTGAGCTCGTACGTCTCAGAGAAGGGTGTTAAGCTAAGAGAATAAATCTCCGCCACCAAACAAAAATGTATTTGAAAGAAATCAGCTTTATATCTCAAAGTGTAATGTTAGACATACAACCATACAAGTCTATTCCGGGTTCAAACAGAACCGAAGGCACTTCCGAAGTAGCCCTTGCAATCCGAGTATCCACAATCCCGATCGGACTTCCCATCACTTAGGGAATCTCTATACCGTAGCTACTCGGTGTAGAGACAATCGATAGGTTATCCTATTGTTCTCACAAATATCCGGTCTTCAAATGCTATCCATATACGACGTATCATTATTCGGAATGGGTTATATGATACAAAGTCCTCTCCCGGCTAAACCGAATAATGAGCACAATATTTTAAAACATATGGATATTGGGATTTCAGTTAAGTCACAACTTATTACCCAAAACATCTCTTCAAATGGTTTAAACAAATTACCATTTTAATCTTTTACATAAAAAGATTCATCTCACAAAGTTCACACGGTTTCACAAAGATTCATTTACAGATTTCAAACCAATTTCCGTTTCAAATCTTTTATAGAAAGGATACACTTTTAAGACCCCTTTTTAATTTGAAAACAAAGTATACCAATCTTTCACACAGATTTATACATATTCTTTTCAACACAATTTCCCTTCCAAATTGGATTAACTCATCAAATCTTTAAATCAAGGTTTAATTCATAGCTTTCAAAAAGATTCATTCATAACTTGGAAAACCATTTTCATTTCAAACTTGAAATTCTTTTGACACAAATTGGAAATTCATTCCTTATATGAAAGCTTTTATCATTTGAAAACAAACAGTTTTATTTCGGAAAAATCCGATCTCATTTATACAAATTAAAATCTTTGAGTTAATTGAAATTCCCAAATAATACTAAAAAAATGGTTTAAAACCCATATAAACTGGTATACCCTTTTTACATCATAATTTCTCAACATAGAATTCAATTTCAAATTTTGAATTCAAATTTAAACCAAAATCTTTAAATTTCAAAGTTTTATTAAGTTATTCAGAATAAGTTTTATCTTTGAAAACACCTTTTCAAAAGCTTCCCATATTTAACCCGATTCCATTTCCAAACCATTTGAATTCAAATTCAACTTTAAAAATCATTTCAAAAATCTGTGACTTAATCGATTTCCTCGTGAAATCCATATTTGTGTGTGTATAGTGTAGTCCAGGGGTTTTAACAAAATAGTGCAACATCATTCAATCATCACAGATTCAAACACAGAAATATAGTTGATAAGCGGTAAAAACTATAACGCTCTTTCATTCACAGATCACAGATATATATATATATATTTATATATATAAATTACAGATAATAAATTACATTCATCCCATATAATAACTACATTACAGATCACACACAAATCAGAATATATCACAAAGCATCACAGATCAGGGAATATCAACAATTCAACCCTTCAATCAAATTCAAACATCCACAAGTAAGTTTAATTAATCAACTGATTAATTTAAATCAGATGTATCAATTATTAATCCGGGTTAATTATCATGAGTTAATTACAAATTATCTGAAATAATTTCCCTTTCATCATTTGTTAGTTAACTTTTATTATTAACTAATCAATCTTAATTAATGAACCAATTAACCTTTAATTTTTTTGAATTTATCTTAACTAATCATAATTATTATTTAATCCTCAAATTTCAAATTATCATTCAATTTATTACATCCGGTAATTATCTATTAATTACTTTTCTAAGAAATTATATTTTCCAAATTGTCAAATGATTATTCTGAATTAATTTAAACTTAAGAAATTAACTTTAACAAATTCAATTAACTCAATTAATTACACTGAATAATTAATTCCATAATTACTGTCATTAAGTAATTATACTTAATAATTCCACAATTGATTATTATTAAATTAATCAATCTAAATTAATTAATTATGAAAAATTAATCACATCAATAATTATTTAAATTTATAAAATTTATTCCCAAACTAACTTCAAGACTGATCTTAAATTTATATTTTAACTTTGATTTAAAATTCAATTTAAACCTTGATTTATAATTTAGATTTCAATTTTTTAAAATCTGGAAACAAGACAGTGTTCTAGTTTAACCCTGTACAAAACATTTACCCGAGCCACTACCCATTTGCTTCGAGACCAACACCAAAATTCTTCGAGTCGAGTACTCGAATTACTCGAGACAAACTCGAGTTCGACTTTGCTTCACCCAGACAAACCAAAATACCCAGATCACCAGACAACGTGCTCGTGCACGTGAACAATGCCTCCGACCAACTCCAGGCGACACCGCGACGTCGAGCACGTCGACGATCTTCCGCACTCCAATCCCCAACCACCTGAATCCCCATACTCCTCTCGAAAACGAATTCGAGATCGAAGTCAAAACCTGGAACACAAATCATAAACACCACCCAAACCTGGAAACAACCTCGCCCATACATCTCCGACCACCTGAGAGCCATCACCATCGGCCATAGCCTCGACTACCACTCCTCTACCAATCCCCAAAAGCACGTTGCACTCGGTCGACCATCAACGACAAATGAGACGAAAAACTCAGCCCCCTTAAAATTAGGTTTAGAAATTTCAAAACCCCGCCGCTGCCGCCACGTTCACCCACCGACCACCCCACTATTTTTCTCTGACACCCCGTAGGCTCCTCCACCTCCACGAACAACCCCGACACCTCCAGATCAACACGTTGCCGGAAATTGGTCAAAACCCAATTTCCGTTCAACGTCGAACTGCTCTTTACACACTTGATTAAAAATCCTCATTTTGGGCTTAAAAATCATATTTTCCAATAAGGATTCGAGTTATAATACTGAAACAACAAATTATGATGATTGAATTTAACATGTTTAAAGATTTCTACTGTATTTTTCTAGATTTCAACAGTTTTCAAAACAATTATGCTTAAACGTATTTTTAGCACCTAGATTATGATTAGATTAACTGATTTTGTTTAAATCTCAAGGCCTAACAGAAAACAATTAAAAATATTTGAAATTTTTATCAATTTTAATCTCTGTACATAATAGAGATACACACAAATATACATATCAAACATGCATACTTATTACATTCATATTCACAGGTCTATCACATATATATACACAAGCAAGCATCATTCATACCAGAACTTCACAAGCAACAGATTTCTTAACTTAAGCTTTAGTATAAAATGTTTACTCATAGTGATTTCCAGAAGAAAGAACAGAGCTTTTCTTTTAAACCAGGCTTGTGAAATTTTGCAAGTTGAAATCTTCTTCTTTGATCTTTGGGTTGTATTGATTGTATTTTTTGTTTGAGTTGCATTTGTTTATAGTTTGAAATGGATTTTTACTTAGCTTAGAATGGACGAACTTGAAATGAAGTTAATATGTGAGAAAGCAAGTTTACAGGTTGATAGATATAAACAAGTTACAGGGTGATATTTTTTTCTTGTTTGTACAAAGTAAGATCAGAGATATTTTATTGCTTGGTGGCTGAATTGATTTTTAAAACAATTCGAATTGACTAAAATGTTGCTAGCATTTAATGCCAAGGTACTTTATGTCTCAACCTTATTTTATTTCTGTATGTAGATAGATATTTTCTTCTTTTACTTTGTTCTTGCATAACTAAACTTCACATACATATACAAAGCCTGTTTTGTTTACTTATGTCTTCATCCTTATATTTTTTTTATTTCTATTTCTAATACAGACCATCAATCCCAAATTTTTATCATTAAAATTTATCTTTAAACCATTTACTTGAAATTTAAATTCAAATGATTTAACACATTTTTATTTTTATTTAAATTGGGGAAACTCAAATCAATTTACCAATGAATTTCACACATTTTTTATTCTAAAATTAAATTAATTATCAATTTAAATTTATATAAAAATCCGGGATCGTTACAGGCTCCCCCCTTTAAAAAATTTCGTCCCCGAAATTTGCCAGGGAGATACAAAGATAGATGAAGAATGTTTCATCAAATTAACTGAACATATATTCTACATTTGGCGTACCAAATCAGAATATCAATAATAGATACGAGAACGAATCTTTTTAATTTTTTACAAGATACTCGGGTTATCCGAATCTACGAAGTATGCAGGGGCATTGGTTAGTCCGAAGGGATAACTAACCATTCGTAGAATATATTGGGACCCAAAAATAGACAGATATATGGATACAATTCCAAAACTTTTAGTTTAGAAACTAAAGTATACCTATCCACCATAGCAACCAATTCATCCAAACAAATAATTCTAACCTATTTGGAGTTTATGTCCCATGCAAACATATCAAATCTTCTTCCTGGATCTACCAGGAACTATCAAAGAATTGAGAAAAGATGACGAACAAAAGAGATTGATGGAGAAAAGATTATTTCCTTGTTGTTACAGGGTATTGACCATTTATAGTCATATTCCCCTATCCCCTATCTCATCCTCTTCTTGCACTCATACTTACTATCAGTGGATAGTAAGAGAATTTACTGAGGTATACGGACAGATATCTTAGGGATTACTCATTCTAAGGTATACTTCACCCTATCTCTAATGAGCTACTTAATGTGTTATACTCCTGAGCTAAAGTTCAACCTTAGCTCTGATACCACTATAACGATCCTGACTCGGCCTTCGAAAATCGGCACCCGTACTTCACTTGTACTCGAATGTCGCAGATTCAAACGCCGAATCTGGCTCGCCGGAGCTTATAACACGTTAAGTATAACAACACAGCGGAAGAAAGAAATGGATAATATCATATATAACTCCAATGAATACAATATCCAAAATGATATACAATAATGATATATATATATGATACAAGAATATCAGAGGCAAATAATGATATTACAGCGGAAACAACAGAAGTGATAACTCCAAACGATCTTTAAAAGAGAATGAGTCCAACAACTCCAACATCAAGATCGAACCCCCATCACATTGCACAAAGATAAGCAAGGGCGGTCGTGAACTCCAAAAACTGAACTAGCTCCCGATAATCTACTAAACCTGACTATCTGAAAAACCCAACTCTAGACTACCCGTGTGGGAAATTGTGGGCATCCAGAGTTTAGGAAGGGAACAATAAATTCCAGGTCAGTCGTGGGACTGGTGTTAGTAACAAAAACAGTTTATCTTTAAACAAACAACAAAAGAACTTTTAAACATTGAAATCCGCAATGCTTTTTGAAAAATGAAACTACCATAAGGCCTCCCGGCACACACACAATGCAATCACACACATGGGGGAGATTTCTCCTTATGTTAGTCAAACATGCTTACTACGCAAAAAAACTCTTTTGATATTATTACTAGTGCATAGTGTAGGAAACATTCCGAAAATATAATATTAATCTTAGCCAGCATAGGTACCATTATACTATGCCTACTATAGCTTCCATGTTAAATAGTAGGTTCTACAACTAAAACCGTACTGGGTTCGTATTGGGAATTGGATTTCCAACAAATGGCCAGGCTAAGGAACTTCCTATGCCACATGGAAACGCCTCTTGAGGGACGCCCCGAGAACTTAACCAGCTCTCTGCCAACACAAGGCCGGGTTACCTCTTACTAGGTAACTACTACACGAGTATGCCACCCCCTGGTTGTTTGCGACCTTTATCCGAGCGCCCTCGATCACAAAGCAACAATCACACAGTAAATGAGATTGGAGCAACCACACAGGTAAAATATCTGGGCTCCATACCATGATACTACCTTTTTCCAGAAGGAAATGACATACCCTAAAGGGTGCGGCCCTCGTAACCTTGCTGCATCTTTCATGTTTCGATCATTTTCGGGGTGTGAGGTCCGATGAGGTCTCGTCCACAAAGCTATGATTTTCACAAAGCCATGCTTTGATCAACAAATGATTAGCAACACATAGCAACACTTAGCATGCCACACTACCAAATTGGGAGTATATCACTGATAACCTTCAACTACATAACCTCTGAGCTCGTACGTCTCAGAGAAGGGTGTTAAGCTAAGAGAATAAATCTCCACCACCAAACAGAAATTTATTTGAAAGAAATCAGCTTTATATCTCAAAGTGTAATGTCAAACATACAACCATACAAGTCTGTTCCGGGTTCGAACAGAACCGAAGGCACTTCCGAAGAAGCCCTTGCAATCCGGGTATCCACAATCCCGATCGGACTTCCCATCACTTAGGGAATCTCTATACCGTAGCTACTCGGTGTAGAGACAATCGATAGGTTATCCTATCGTTCTCACAAATATCCGGTCTTCAACACCGGTCTTCAAATGCTATCCATATACGACGTATCATTATTCGGAATGGGTTATATGACACAAAGTCCTCTCCCGGCTAAACTGAATAATGAGCACAATATTTTAAAACATATGGATATTGGGATTTCAGTTAAGTCACGACTTATTACCCAAAACATCTCTTCAAATGGTTTAAACAAATTACCATTTTAATCTTTTACATAAAAAGATCCATCTCACAAAGTTCACCTGGTTTCACAAAGATTCATTCACAGATTTCAAACCAATTTCTGTTTCAAATCTATTATAGAAAGGATACACTTTTAAGACCCCTTTTTAATTTGAAAACAAAGTATACCAATCTTTCACACAGATTTATACATATTCTTTTCAACACAATTTCCCTTCCAAATTGGATTAACTCATCAAATATTTAAATCAAGGTTTAATTCATAGCTTTCAAAAAGATTCATTCATAACTTGGAAAACCATTTTCATTTCAAACTTGAAATTCTTTTGACACAAATTGGAAATTCATTCCTTATATGAAAGCTTTTATCATTTGAAAACAAACAGTTTTATTTCGGAAAAATCCGATCTCATTTATACAAATTAAAATCTTTGAGTTAATTGAAATTCCCAAATAATACTAAAAAAAATGGTTTAAAACCCATATAAACTGGTATACCCTTTTTACATCATAATTTCTCAACATAGAATTCAATTTCAAATTTTGAATTCAAATTTAAACCAAAATCTTTAAATTTCAAAGTTTTATTAAGTTATTCAGAATAAGTTTTATCTTTGAAAACACCTTTTCAAAAGCTTCCCATATTTAACCCGATTCCATTTCCAAACCATTTGAATTCAAATTCAACTTTAAAAATCATTTCAAAAATCTGTGACTTAATCGATTTCCTCGTGAAATCCATATTTGTGTGTGTATAGTATGGTCCAGGGGTTTTAACATAATAGTGCAACATCATTCAATCATCACAGATTCAAATACAGAAATATAGTTGATAAGCGGTAAAAATTAAAACGCTCATCTTTCATTCACAGATCATAGATCATAGATATATATATAAATTATAGATAATAAATTACATTCATCCCATATAATAACTACATTACAGATCACACACAAATCAGAATATATCACAAAGCATCACAGATCAGGGAATATCAACAATTCAACCCTTCAATCAAATTCAAACATCCATAAGTAAGTTTAATTAATCAACTGATTAATTTAAATCAAATGTATCAATTATTAATTCGGGTTAATTATCATGAGTTAAATACAAATTATCTAAAATAATTTCCCTTTCATCATTTGTTAGTTAACTTTTATTATTAACTAATCAATCTTAATTAATGAACCAATTAACCTTTAATTTTTTTGAATTTATCTTAAATAATCACAATTATTATTCAATCCTCAAATTTCAAATTATCATTCAATTTATTACATCCAGTAATTATCTATTAAATTACTTTTCTAAGTAATTATATTTTCCAAATTGTCAAATGATTATTCTGAATTAATTTAAACTTAAGAAATTAACTTTAACAAATACAATTAACTCAATTAATTACACTGAATAATTAATTCCATAATTACTGTCATTAAGTAATTATACTTAATAATTCCACAATTGATTATTATTAAATTAATCAATCTAAATTAATTAATTATGAAAAATTAATCACATCAATAATTATTTAAATTTATAAACTTTATTCCCAAACTAACTTCAATACCGATCTTAAATTTATATTTTAACTTTGATCTAAAATTCAATTTAAACCTTGATTTATAATTTAGATTTCAATTTTTTAAAATCTGGAAACAAGACAGTGTTCTAGTTTAACCCTGTACAAAACATTTACCCGAGCCACTACCCATTTGCTTCGAGACCAACACCAAAATTCTTCGAGTCGAGTACTCGAATTACTCGAGACAAACTCGAGTTCGACTTTGCTTCACCCAGACAAACCAAAATACCCAGATCACCAGACACCGTGCTCGTGCACGTGAACAGCGCCTCCGACCAACTCCAGGCGACACCGCGACGTCGAGCACGTCGACGATCTTCCGCACTCCAATCCCCAACCACTTGAATACGCATACTCCTCTCGAAAACGAATTCGAGATCGAAGTCATAACCTGGAACACAAATCAGAAACACCACCCAAACCTGGAAACAACCTCGCCCACACATCTCCGACCACCTGAGAGCCATCACCATCGGCCATAGCCTCGACTACCACTCCTCTACCAATCTCCAAAAGCACGTTGCACTCGGTCGACCATCAACGACAAACGAGACGAAAAACTCAGCCCCCTTAAAATTAGGTTTAGAAATTTCAAAACCCCGCCGCTGCCGCCACGTTCACCCACCGACCACCCCACTATTTTTCTCCGACACCCCGTAGGCTCCTCCACCTCCATGAACAACCCCGATACCTCCAGATCAACACGTTGTCGGAAATTGGTCAAAACCCAATTTCCGTTCAACGTCGAACTGCTCTTTACACACTTGATTAAAAATCTTCATTTTGGGCTTAAAAATCATATTTTCCAATAAGGATTCGAGTTATAATACTGAAGCAACAAATTATGATGATTGAATTTAACATGTTTAAAGATTTCTACTGAATTTTTCTAGATTTCAACAGTTTTCAAAACAATTATGCTTAAACGTATTTTTAGCACCTAGATTATGATTAGATTAACTGATTTTGTTTAAATCTCAAGGCCTAACAGAAAACAATTAAAAAGATTTGAAATTTTTATCAATTTTAATTTCTGTACATAACAGAGATACACACAGATATACATATCAAACATGCATACTTATTACATTCATATTCACAGGTCTATCACATATATATACACAAGCAAGCATCATTCATACCAGAACTTCACAAGCAACAGATTTGTTTACTTAAGCTTTAGTATAAAATGTTTACTCATAGTGATTTCCAGAAGAAAGAACAGAGCTTTTCTTTTAAACCAGGCTTGTGAAATTTTGCAAGTTGAAATCTTCTTCTTTGATCTCTGGGTTGTATTGATTGTATTTGTTGTTTGAGTTGTATTTGTTTATAGTTTGAAATGGATTTTTACTTAGCTTAGAATGGACGAACTTGAAATGAAGTTGATATGTGAGAAAGCAAGTTTACAGGTTGGTAGATATAAACAAGTTACAGGGTGATATTTTTTTCTTGTTTGTACAAAGTAAGATCAGAGATATTTTATTGCTTGGTGGCTGAATTGATTTTTAAAACAATTCGAATTGACTAAATTGTTGCTAGCATTTAATGCCAAGGTACTTTATGTCTCAACCTTATTTTATTTGTGTATGTAGATAGATATTTTCTTCTTTTACTTTGTTCTTGCATAACTAAACTTCACATACATATACAAAGCCTGGTTTGTTTACTTATGTCTTCATGCTTATATTTTTTTATTTCTATTTCTAATATAGACCATCAATCCCAAATTTTTATCACTAAAATTTATCTTTAAACCATTTACTTGAAATTTAAATTCAAATGATTTAACACATTTTTATTTTTATTTAAATTGGGGAAACTCAAATCAATTTACCAATGATTTCACACATTTTTTATTCTAAAATTAAATTAATTATCAATTTAAATTTATATAAAATCCGGGATCGTTACAGAATCTATAAAAGTGACTAACTAGAAAATTGTTGAAAATTCTTTTCTCTCCACTTTCAAAAAAAGAATCACTTAAAAAGCTTCTGCTAAAAGAAAGTTATGGTCAAAACAAACAGAGGTGTTTCTCTGAGTTGAAAATATGAGTTCAAATACACTACGAAAATATTTGAGTTTTTGGCATAGAAAGTTAAGAAATTTGGAGGACTGATCTAAATAAAAGTTGAAGCCACTAGAAAAATAAATGGTTTGAAAAAAAGAAACACATAATTTCGTTCATTTCTGAAGGAGATATTATTGATACAATATGGCGTATTTTTGTTCGAAACTGGACCTGAGAAAGGACTTGAAAAATGAAGTTTTTGATATAGAAATATTCGGAATGGGAAGAAGGGTTCAACAACAAAGTAGTTTCCATTGAAATTATACACGGTTTTAGATTTTTTTTTTGATTTGGAGTTGTTTAGTGGAATATAGAAGCCATAGAAATAAGGGGAAGGAAGAGAGAAAAGGGAAGGGGAAAAGAAGGGAAAAAGATAAGGAAGAGAAGAGGAAAGGTGGGGCTTTGGCCTTGGGTTACTGATGTGGGTTGTGGGTGGTGATGGAGGTGGGTGCCGGTAAGAGGAGAGAGGTAGGCTAAGGTTTTGAAGGAGGAAGGATGGAATTTGATTTGAAGATTTAGGAGTTTTGAGGTTTGGAGTCTTCTATAGATTTAAGGAAGAAGAAGAAGAGTACGCGGAAATTTTCTCAATTGAGGAATTTTTTGTACGTACTTGGTTTTAGTCAGATAGGAAGATTGAAATGACCCGCAGTTCCGTACCCCTTAAAATCGACACTATTCTCCAACATTGATTCAAAGTGAACGGAAATACGAACCATTTGGGTTAAAGAAGAAAGAGGTAGAAGAAGAGGAAACAACACAACATCAGAATCTCATATACGCAGCGGAATAAATATAATAGATAATAACTGATCTTTACACAAAAGAAAACTATATCTGTTTTATACTTTACATCTTTAGAATACAACATCAGAGTTCAACAACATCTAACACACAACTGTACAATAATCACTACATGTCCTCACAAAACTGAATACACAGTACACACAACACAGCAGAATATACATCAAGTACGAGTGATACGTATCGCCATCCAGCTCGTCTCCTGAGCTTCACAGCATCCTACCTGTATCTATAATACTCAGTCTGACCCGAGCATTATAATAAAATAAAACCCGAGTCAGTCTGGAAAACCAGCGTGAGAAAACACACTCAATT
The DNA here is from genome assembly GCA_030737815.1 of Allium fistulosum. Classification (NCBI taxonomy): domain Eukaryota; kingdom Viridiplantae; phylum Streptophyta; class Magnoliopsida; order Asparagales; family Amaryllidaceae; genus Allium; species Allium fistulosum. The sequence goes on from CM060908.1 coordinate 797,144,267, forward strand.
GGATTATTAAAATTTTCCAAACCTTTTTAAAACAAAAGCATCTCGTAAGACCACGCCACAAATAAACATGTCGGGTTTTTACCTTACGATAGCCAAAACACTTTTTATCAAATCCGTCTGATATTATAATAGTGTCTATTGAAAGTAAAATAGAATCTAGCTGAAATGCTTGCATCTCACGTTTCAGTAATAGTCGGGCATAATCAAAACCGTACAGGCACGTAGGGAGAATGGATTTCCAACGAATGACTAGGCACTGGGGTACCACCTGTCACAGTACCTGGTCTAGATCAGTGTACCGAGGACCATGCCCGATCCCCTGCAACACAAGACCGAAACTACCTAAGGGTAATTCCGAGTAAGATCACCCCACGGTTGGCGCGACCAACCGCCACACAGCCGAAATAAAAAGGGACATCTAGACAGGGATGATCTCACCCTAATGGGCGCTACCCACATAGCCTTGCTGCATAACCCATGATTTTCAGTCATTCACGGTTGATGAGGCTTGAGGCTAAGCGTTACCTTTATAGAACTTATCCCTTAGAATGCCCATCGTCCACCTGACGATGTTCCGAAAGCATTCATCCATACAAGTCTGTTCCGGGTTCGAACGGAACCGAACGCACTACTCCTACTACATCCATTTTGGAATCACCCTCAGGATTAGTAACGATTAGCCCTTGCACTTCACTGCTCCATCTTCGACTCCGAACTCGTTTTCCCCACGAAAATGCACAACCGGATCGAAGTGGTTTTCGAAAAATAAATCCCGATCCGGGTCTCTTCGAAACGATCAACGCATTGGCCAATATTGATAGTCGGTTATTTAACTATCAATTTACATCCACAAACAACCATCAAACATAAATAATTCTCCAAATTATTTATTTACCTTACAAATATCTTCGCAAGATATATTTCCATTTCAGCACTTTCGAAACAGTTTCAAACCGTTCTTCTCTCATGGAATAAATTTCCCAAATATTTTCTATTTCCACTGAAATCACCAAGTACAAACACTTAGACTTTAAAATCATTTGAAACACTTAATTATAGAATATACTTTTAAACATTTAGATTTAAAACTACTTTAATACTTTGTTATAAAAATATACACTTTAAGAATATTTAAAATAAAGCTACTTTATAAAATATAAAACTAAATTTTCAACTTTTTAAAACATAATACCAAGTCACCTTTATATAATTACTACTCAAATAAATTTGAAAAATTCTTACTTTAAAGTTTAAACGTTTAAAAATTATAGATTTTCCAAAACATACTTTTAAAACAACCTTGAAACTTTAACTTATACTTAAGAATTTTCTTTGAAAACGTACTTGGCTATCCAGGGAAATATATTTCTCTTTCACATTTTTAAAAATAAATCACTATTTATTTTTAATCACATTTACCCATTCCATTTATAAATTCCCACCTTGAATTTATCCTTCCAAATATTCACTGATATATTACTTTCACTTTCATAAACCCAGTTTATAAATTTCAAAATCTCAATTCCCTTTTAAAAATCCAGGGTTTAAAACACTTAAATCAATTTCCAAATTGATTTCCAATTTATTCATTTTGAAATAAATTACCTTACTTTCTCCATTTATTTCAAATCCATTAACCTCAGATTTTATTTCTTATTATGATTTAAAAATCCTTTTTTAGCTGAGACTACCAATTTTAGATTCCCAAATTCCTTTCTTATCCCTTTTAAATAAATTCAAACCTTGAATTCAAAATAAATTCTTTATTCCTTTAAATAATAATGCTTGAGTTTTAAAATTCATTATTTCTCGGTTATTTCAAAATTCCCTTTCCATACTCGGCATTTATTTACTAGAATTTAAAAATCCTTTTATTCTTTCCAATTCATTCTTGAATGTATTCAAATTCTCTATCATTCTCTACTTAAAAATCTTCTCTTATATTTCCTTTTCAAAAGTTCGATATATATATTTTTGGTAACCCAGTATACCCAAATATATTTAATCAACCCGTTGCATCCAACAATCCAATCATCAATATAATTCATCATGGGATATCAAATATTCATAATAGAGAATATTAACATTCTAAATAAATTTTTTGGAATCCAGTTGGATCCCTCCAACCTGTTTCCCTGCATCCACAGACGTTAGCACAATACCAATTCCACTTTGAGGTGGAATATCACGGTATATTGGATTAATATAATATCATCCGCTATTATGCGGCGCATGGGGTCTCATCCGCTATAAAATGCGGGAATATCAATCACACCAATATATATATATATATATACACGCACTATATATAATAATATCATCCAACAGATATCATAATTCATCAATCAACATCCAATGATTTAAATTCAATCATTTAAATATAAATGAGGTTAACCAAATGAGTGAGAAAATCTCACCTTTGATTTTGTTTGCAATCCACTTCCTTCTCGACTTGTTTTCTTTATGATTTAAGACCTTGTATAAACATTGTATGACTTAAGTAATATTCGAACAAATCGAACAATCCATTATCGTTGAATAGATTTAATTTTTACTAATGATTTAATTTTAAACAAATAATTAAGTTTAAGCTAACTTTCCCTTTAAAACCTTTTAGTAACTAAAGTAATTTAAATAAGTTAGTTAAACATTTTTTTCCACCAAATCCATTATTTTAAAAATAACTAGTAAGTTAAAAATGTGTGTATATTTATTTTTTTGTTTTCTTTCTTTGTAAATAACAACAATAATTTACTCTACTGTATATATACATATATAAATCACTGTTTATAAAACTTACTATTATATATATTTTTCCTAACCTATATGCATAGATTTATTAAATTAAAATAGAATTATTCTTCCTTACTGCAATTATTTTTCTTTATGTACACATATATATAAATTTAAAACAAAATTCTTCTTTACTGTAAATAGCAAAAATTGAAATTTACTTTACTGTGACACATTTTCTTTCTCTGTATATATATATCTACACATATATAAATTAAAGAAACTACCTTACTGATACCAGCGAACCCAAACCTTCCCGAGCTCGAAGATGCCATCTCAGTCACGAATCAAGGCAAACCTCACCGAAACCCTAATCGAGCCGCGCCTCCGGTCGCCGCCCAATCTCACCCACGCCGATGCTTCCACGTCGCCTACTCCACGAGCATCGCCATGTGACGCCGCGCCCACTGCCGCTGCCCCCCAAAATCCAACGCGCTTCCCCAGTCGCGAATAGATTGTGACAAATCGGCTCTCCTGCGCGCCTCCACGCAAGCACAGTCTCGCCCACCACCAGTCCCTAAATTGAATCGCGAGCCTCCCCAGCCCTTTGCGCGGGCGTGCGCCCCCTTTAACTTGAATCGAACTGGCGATGTCGATTTTGACAGCGATTTGTTTTTTTTCGTTTGAAAAAGGTTTAGAATTGAGGAGGGACGTTTTGGTTTTGGAAAAGGAAGAAGTTGATCCCGATTAAATTTGAGAACGAGGTAGAGAAAATAGAACGAACGCGATTTGATTTCGAAAAGAAGAGGCGGCCATTTTTTTTCCTCCTATATATATTTTTTAAGAAGAAGAACGAAATGGTTCGTGAAAATGAATAGGCTAGGATGATTTCTCTGTTGCGTGAATTCTATAAAGGAACGAGGGAATGATAGAAAAGAAAGGAGGCGTGTAGAAGAAGGTTAGCTACAGTATACTTTTGGAAAGGTCTGGAAAAGCTCTGATGAGAAATTAATTGACTGGTCAATATATATTTAATATTATTTAAATTTAAATTATCTCAAAAACGTAGCTCAAAATCTCGACCTCCTATTGAGGTGTGCCGCTAGGCATTCATAAAGTTATACCCCTATTCCGAACGCAATGGAAAAGGTTTCGAGTCCTAACTCAATCGTATGGAGAAGATAGCATTTTGGACACAGTTATTATATTGAACTCGATCGTATGGAGAAGATAGCATTTTCTAGTGAAGACCTACAACTTGTTCGTAAATATTTAAGTTAAGCTAGTGGTTATGGGACATGAAGCTAAACTCATATATTTACTAGCTTGGTGTGATTGACACTTCTTGATGATCATGACGATCATTTTTGTGATTTGATTTAGGCTAGCAATTGTGCGATGCCTCTTTGTCTGCGAGGGAGACTAGACCTCGCTTTTTGTGATGTTTCGCCATCACATATGTGGGATAGCGACCCATGGTCTTCAGGCCATTCCTGTGTGAAAATTTAATGGATAGCTTCCATGAGATAGCTTCTCGTCATGTGTTATACGCGCAGGTGAGTTTTCATGCTCCCATTCATGTGTTAGGCCTCCCCCTATTTATGTGTTTTCTGGATTTCTTGTGTGATTTCTGGAATTTGCGCTTCACCAATTTTCATGATTTTCATTGATATGATATCAGTTTTTGTGCATTGGTGAATTCATGTGTTATTAACTTGTTATGAATACAAGTTTAGGGTATGATACCCTATTTTATCTTTGAAAAGATTCATGTGATATCGATCGGTGAGTTTTCATGCTCCCATTTTGTGATAGGCCTTCCCCCTTTTTATGATTTAGACTAGCGATTGTGCGAAGTCTCTTTGTCTGCGAGGGAGACTAGACCCCGCTTTTTGTGATGTTTCGTCATCACATATGTGGGATAGCGACCCACGGTCTTCGGGCCATTCCTGTGTGAAAATTTAATGGATAACTTCCATGAGATAGCTTCTCGTTCTTGTGATACCGGTGTTTTGGAGTTTTCATACTCCCGTTTTATGATAGGCCTCCCCCTCTTTGTGATTTCTGGTTTTCGTATGTCGATTTCTAGAATTAGTGTTTTCTGGATTTCTTGTGATAATTTCTGGAATTTTGTGCTTCACCAATTTTCATGATTTTCAGTGATATGATATCAGTTTTTGTGCGCTGGTGAATTCATGTGTTATTGACTTGTTATGAATACAAGTTTAGGGTATGATATCCCTTTCTATCTTTGAGAAGATTCTTGTGACATTTTTGATGAATGAAAATTCATTGGTATTATATTTTGATGCCAGTTATTATGATGAGATTTTGACGTGTTAACTTCAGTAACCGTCAATTTTGAAATGGATTTACAAGCGGTTCTCCCACAATACTGATATTGCTAATTTAATCACGTGTTTTCAAAATTCGTTATTTTTTAAAAGTTGTTTCAGAATATAAATTAAAATTGTTTTCAAAATTTTTACAGTTTGCATTTTCAAAAGAATGAGGAAGCGATTTAAATGTTTCAGCAAAATCGAGGACTATGACCCCTTTCTTTTACTGGTTCGCTTAATTCCGGACTTGTCCATTTGAGAATGTGAAATGTTATTTTAAGAATACACAATTTTGCACTTTCAAGGAAACGATAAAGAGATTTAAACGATTTAGCAAAAGTACGGAGTGTGGAACCATACTTTTACTATTTCGGTTAATTCCGGACTCGTTAATTGAATATTTGTGTTTCTGATTATCGTTTTTGATAATCAGATATTTGTGAAATTTGATTATCCTTTGTGATAGTTAAATATTCGTGTTTCTGATTATCGTTTTTGATAATCAGATATTTGTGATTTCTGATTATCGCTCGTGATAATTAGATATTTGAGATTTAATTGTCGTTTGAGATAATTAAATATTTTTCGATTTAATTATCGTTTGAGATAATTAAATATTTTTCGATTTGATTATCTTGAATATTTGTGATTTCTGATTATCGTTTTTGATAATTAGATAATTGCTAATTTTGCTGATTATGAAGTTCGTGTTTTCTATTATATCTGTTGGATAACTAGATATTTGCAGTTTTGTGATTTGCGAATTTTGTTTACTAATTATCTTTATTGATAATTGGTTTTTACTGTCTTCTAATTATCGTATCGATAATTAGGTATTGCTGTTTTATGATTTTTGAATTCTAATTGTCTAATTGATAATTGAATATTGCTGATAGTTGTGTTCATCCCGTTTTGTTGTTTTCTGATTATCTATTTGATAGTTAGATTTTGTTGAAAATTTGTGAATTTCTTTTATGAAATTAAAAGATGATTTTGTGATTGTATTGCCCATTGAGTGCTTTAAGAATTCTGGTCGATGCGCTTGATCAACGTTATCGATAGGAATCTCCTAAACGCTTTGATGAGACAATCAGACACAGTAAATTGAATTGTAAAATGCGAATTTTTCTGAAAAGATAATTACATAAAGTAAATTGTAAATCTTGAAAATTTTAGCTTTTTCGGGAAAGAATATTATTTGAAACAACTCTTTTTCGATACTTCTATCCTTGCGATTCCCGAGGGGAACCAAGTCATTATCTTTGGTACCAATGCTAATCGTATTGGTTAGGATGCCGTTCTCTTGCAAAAGAGAACATGCTATCTCTTGTGCTTCTAAATCATTAATGACTATTGAGACTAGATATGCCACTCATGATCCAGTGCTCGTGGCTATTGTTTGGCATTATTACTTCTGGGTGAGAAATTGTTCTCTACCCTGATCATAAATTTTGGGAATATTTATTTTCTCATAAGGGATTTAATTTACATCAACCCCATTGACTCGAGTTCCTAGCATCCTATGATCTTGGTAATCTTTATATCTTCCCGAAAAGGGGAATCATGATGCCGATGCACTTAGCCATAGGCAACAAGCGGTCGTTTCTATGATGATGTCCGAATGGAATCATCTTTTTACCTAGTTCATCGGACGTTTTGATGTATTTCGTTCTATTGAGTTTCGTCTCATTTCCTTTATGGACTAGCATCTAATATTCTTTTATGGTGATCGGTTCATCGGATGTACCGTTATTGTACTACATCGATGTCCCGACTTTCCGAATCGTTGGACATACCGTTATTGTACTACGCCGTTGTTCCAAATTTCTTCATTTTGTGACGTTATTCTCTTATGGTTGTTACTTTTTCTCCACTTATTCCTTAAGATTGCGAGGATGCAATTTCTTTAAGGAGGGGAGTCTGTAACAACCTGGTATTTCGTACCGATTAACTATCGTCTTTAGACGATTTCTTTTCCTAGCTAATTGTTGTTTGGAATTTTTAAACCAGATTGAAATTTTCTTTTGAAAAAAAAAGATGGTTAAGTCTTTTAACCAAGACAAACCCAATCCCCCTTTTTCCTTCCATTCTCATTCGAACCCTAAAAGCATACGAAAGAAAATAAAAATGGCGGCCTAGTTTCTTCGTCTTTGTCCCACGTTCGTTCAACAATTAAGGCTCGTTCAATTCAAAGGCGGCTGCTTCAATTTTCTTCGATTCGTGCTCTTCGTTCTAAGGTGAGTAATATTATTTACTCACATCTGATTCAAGTCATTTTGATGATTTATGACTTCTGAAATTTCGTGACTTTTGTTGCTTAGTTTCGTGGCTATCACGGATTGATTTTTAACTGCTCGACTTCATCCATTTGAATTCGTCATTTAATTTTCTTTGGTCATTGTTCTTTGTTTAGGTGTTTAAGATGATTACTATTTTTGACTTTGGCCACTTCGACATATTACGATTCTTTTCGCTTTGGTTGATTTCGACCTTGACCTTGATGAAATTTGTAACCCATGGCTACATGATTTTGTTCACTGTATTGTTGCATTTGAAACTGTACTTTGTTCGATTTTGCTTAGCTATTGATAAACTTGATCAATTTGCGGCTTGATGTTATTGGTTTCACAGTTTGGGTTTTGAGAATTTCGGGTGACTTCGGGTTTAACCTTGATTTGTGATAATGTGGGACTCGGCTTTAACTTGATTTTTACTTGAGTCGACTTTGTTGGACATCACTGTTTGTTCGATTCCGATTTGATTTCGTTCTTTGACTGGAACGATGTTTTCTTTTTGACTTGGGCTTGAGAAAACTGTTAATTTTAAACTGCTTGACTATTTAGATGTGACTTCATATGTGTGCATATATACGATTTTATGTGTGTATGCATGCATCGTCGAGTCAACACTTACAGTTTTTCCTGTATTTTGATATTGAGCCTCTGTCTTGTTTATTTGAAAGAATTCCTGGACTTTGGTCTTTATCTTGACATTGTGTGCATTCCAGTGTAGCACTCATGTCTTCATTCAAGTTAACTGTGCATGCCAGGGTATTATATTTTCACAACCATCATGTGTGAGTTCACGCATATGTATATAGTTACTGGACGGCTTTAGTCAGGGCTGATATTACACTGATGTATGAATTTTACTATAGTCACTCTTATTGTAGCATACTTGACTATGATATTTTCTTATCACTGCCTGGTTCATCTTGTAGTCACTTGAGCTTGATTTTAATTGTATTGCTTGAAGTCTTCATACTTGTGGCCCTTAGTAGCATTGAAATTGCACTGTTCTTTGAGTTGCAGTGCTTCATGTTGTAGTTTTGAAGAACTGTAGCTATGCATTCATTGTTCTGGTCCTTTTGCATCCGGACTTTTCATATGTTCTCTGATTTGTTGTACTTGAGTCAGTGATGCACCTTCACTGCATTGCCAGTTCCTTGGACAGTTTCATTTGCATGTTTAACTATGCTTTGAAGTGTAGCTTCTCTTGGGTCTTTTACATGATATTGTTTTACACTTGAACCTGACTTTGATCTTAGAATTTGTTTGTTGATTTGGTCATTTGAGTCACTCATACCAGTCTCTTGTAACCTGTTATTGCCATTTCATTGTAGTCTGCACTTGAATATGGCCTTGTACTTGTGAAGTTTCGAACTGGTGCACTTGTGACCAGTTGCCTGGAGTCTTTACTAGTGCACACTTCTGCTGCATATTCATTTACTCTCCTGGTGCATTTGTATCTGATGCAATACTTGTTGCCATTCACTTAATATCAGTTGCATTCCTTTGAATCATTTCATGTTTGAACCATTTCCCTGGTGACATTGTGGTGACTGCAGTTTAGTTGCAGCCTGCCCTTGTCTTTGTACCTGTTAGCCACTGCAGTATCATCGTAGTGGTTGCTTTGTATTCGTTTTGTATATTTTGACCAGATCTTTCTATCCAGTTGAGTTTGACACATGAGTTGTCGTTGATTGACTGTTTAGTTTCCTGGTTAATAGTTTGTTTCAACTGCAGTTTTATTGTGCAGTTGTTTCTGCTTTCTTTCTTTTTTTGCAGTTTCTGTGGTGGCGAGGCAGTACACGCGTGCGTGTACTGCAGCCACACAGAATTGACAGATTTTAATTGGTATTTCTTTTGTTCTTGATTCATTGATCTATTGCGTATTTCGTATGCCGTATTGGCGAGGCAATACACGTTAGTGTGTTCTGCAGCCAATCAGAATTGGTAATTTTGTTGTTTCCTAAATTATCTTCATTGATGATCTTTTTACTTATCTTTGTTGATATTTTGAATCTACTGATTCGTTGTTTAACACTGATATGTGTTATATTTATCGATATCCAATTCTCTTATTGAAGGGTTGGATATACGAGATTTATGTGACTGTTGTCTGTTCGATATTGATTATTATTGCTCCTGTGCATTAATAACTGAGCTTGAATTAGACTGACCCGTGTATTATTTTCTTTTGAATTTAATACTCGGGTCAGACCCGAGTTGTTTTAGGTTGTAGATTTCCTGCTTTGAGTTGCTGTTCGGGATATGAAGACTTTTTATATCTTCTGAAGTAGTCTTCGTCGTTTTGTAGAAGTCGTGTCATTGTATAGGATGATATGTATTCATGTATATTAGTTGATAATGTACTTGTATATATAACTTCCAGAGTCGACAGTTGTAGTTGTATCATATGTATTGTGTCAAATGTATAGTAACTGATATCAGTTATTATATATATGAGACTTTTTGTTTCATCTGTGTTCCGCATTTATGTTATCTGTGTTATTTTTATATTAATTGTCCTAAACTATTATAGCCACTGTGTAGTAGCTTTGTGTTTATATCGGTACGTCGGATTTCCTCCTGAGATAAGAAGGCATGTTATACTATCTGACATATCGGTGTTCGCACAAAGTAATTACACGGATGGTTGCTCCTCAACAGCCTTATTCTCCGTGCTAGCTGACAACATTACACCGTAGTGTTCTTGGCTAGCGTGGGTATAGAGGTGGGGCGTCATAGAAAATTTTAAAAATTTTCTAACTCCCAAAAATTTTGAAATTTTTTGGTAGAGTCTCCTTTGTACGAAGGAGCTTTTGCAATTTGACAAGTGATATAAATATATATACATCGACCCACACGGTCGGAAAATAAAAATAGTTCATATTTCCTATTTTTATTGCGTAGGAGTACCTCTATTTAGCAATTTTAAGCAAGCGGCTTATTTATTTAGCTATTTGCGCAACCACAATCCCGCTAACCGACCTCCTGGTACCTGTACTTACTCAATTAAAACATGTAAGTGTGAAATATATGCAATATGTTGACATTTCACTAACCTAAATAGCTAAACACATGCATTTCACTTATATTTACATAGCTAAAACATGGATTCTATAAACACTGCATGTTATATACTTCCATAAGCACATATGTAATGTTTCGACACTTATTTCAATTGCTTTCAATCAATTCTCACACCATTCTATTCAATTTAAGTGATTTACAACTCACTTGCTTGCATACAATTCATTTCCAAACGAAACGAACTCATGTTCATTTCAATTGATTTAAAAATCAATTTTTATTTACTTCTATCAATTCATAGAATTTTATTGAATCTCGTTTACGACAACCGAAAATCAATTTCTATGCAATTTCTTCGGTATTCATTCAAACAAACAATTACTTAAGCTGATAACCATTTTAAATTAATTCCATCTCAATTTACATTCCATTCTAATTTATTTACAAACCATATGTTTGCATTTTATTTCATATTCACATTGGTTTCATACAAACCATTTTATTAAGCTTGACAACTTCTATGCTTATAAATTAATAACCATTTCCCAAATTTATATAAGCCATGCTTCTATTAATTTTAAACTTGAGTTAATTTGCTTCAAATGATTCCAACTTCATTACTTAAGTTCATTTCCATTTTAATTTGATTCTCACCTAATCAAATTCCATTTAATTCAATTAGCCATTTTCATAATCCATTTAAATTTTTAATTCCATTCTCAATTCGTTAAAATAATATCCAAGACCATATTTAATTCATTCATACTCGAATTGGACTTATTTGCAATTCAAATCATCTCTATTTTTAATCCAATTCCATAACAACTTTTATTCATGTTTAATTTACTTACAATTCCAAGTTGAATTTCTATTTATAACTCTGTTTCATTTCCAAACCGCATCATTATCTCAAATTTCAACTTCTATTTATCCAATTTAGGTTCCATTTCCATATTCATTAAATAATTAATTATCCAATTAATTAACTTCCAATTTACAATTGAATATCTGCTTTTTTTATCTTCAAAAATCACTTTATTACTTTACTTAGCCAAGTATATATTTTTATTTCCAATGCTTTTAACCTTTATGGGCTATTTTCAATTCATTCACCCCAATACAATTCTTATTCAACTTACTTTCAAGTAAGAATTTATTTCCACTCAATTATCTATAATCCAACTGAATTTTATTTCAATTCAATTTTATTTAACTTAACTTCAGTTAAATCATACTATTCTCTTTAATCCACCCAATTCATTTGAATTTAAATAAAGTAAGGGCTTACTTTCACTTAATGTCATCCAATTTATTTCAAAGTTTAATCTTAATCCAAGTTAAACTCTCATTTTTACTTTCACCTTTAATTTCGATTCCAAAATCCAATCCCCATATTCCTCATCAAAACCATTCACCATTTATAAGTTTATAACTTATCTCCTGATGATCTTTAAATTATTTAAATAAGGATTTCAGGATTTTTGATCACCCGGTTTTTGGTTTCAAATCATTTTGAAATCATCATTATCTCAAAATCACACTTTTTAAACTTTTAAACCAACCCTGGTCTTTATCCCCAACAAATTTCCTTTGACATTTCAAAAACAAAACTAGTTCTTCTGAACAAATCAATTTGGCAGCAATCCGTCACTTAGAAACTCAAAAATGAACATCGATGATGCTGCAGTCATCACTGAAGTTATTTTCCAGCGAATGAAGTGAGCCCAATGCTATATCCCTTCCCAAAATTTGTTTGAAACAATTTCTTTCAGAAATACCTCCCGAAATAATAATGCTATTATTTATCTTCAAAATACTTTGAAAAACACTTCCAAAATCTCCGGGATTTTAAATTTACCAATTTGATTAAATCAAATTTTAACTATAATTCATTTGTATAATTTATGCTTATACAAATTTCCATTGGTTATACAAATCATTCCAATTTTACAATCTTATTTGTTTAGAATATTATCATCCAAACATGCAAGTTATATAACAATTAAAAAATATATTTCCTTTTTATCAAAATATATTTTGGGTAAAATTATTTCATTCACCCACCTTTAAAACAATATTGTGTCGAATTGCTCTATTCAAGTGTTTAGAAACCCCTTCGATACAGTTTTCTAGACTGTGCCGACGAAGGTTCATATGCCACTCAATAAATTAACAAACACAATATAAAATAATTTTATTCACTAACAAATACGTGCTCATATCTATTAATACACTCAAACTCATTCTAGAGTACTATAGACTCTATCTCAAATGAGTAATCCCCACCAGAGCCAAGGTTCTCTCTTAACCTTCAGCTCTGATACCAATTGAAACGACCCGCAGTTCCGTACCCCTTAAAATCGACACTATTCTCCAACATCGATTCAAAGTGAACGGAAATACGAAACAATTTGGGTTAATGAAGAAAGAGGTAGAAGAAGAGGAAACAACACAACATCAGAATCTCACATACGCAGCGGAATAAATATAATAGATAATAACTGATCTTTACACAAAAGAAAACTATATCTATTTTATACTTTACATCTTTAGAATACAACATTAGAGTTCAACAACATCTAACACACAACTGTACAATAATCACTACATGTCCTCACAAAACTGAATACACAGTACACACAACACAGTAGAATATACATCAAGTACGAGTGATTCGTTTCGCCATCCAGCTCGTCTCCTGAGCTTCACAACATCCTATCCTGTATCTATAATACTCGGTCTAACCCGAGCATTATAATAAAATAACACCCGAGTTAGTCTGGAAAACCAGCGTGAGAAAACACACTCAATTGGATTATTAAAGTTTTCCAAACCTTTTGAAAACAAAAGCAACTCATAAGACCACGCCATAAATAAACATGTTGGGTTTTTACCTTACGATAGCCAAAACACTTTTTATCAAATCCGTCTGATATTATAATAGTGTCTATTGAAAGTAAAATAGAATCTAGCTGAAATGCTTGCATCTCACGTTTCAGCAATAGTTGGCCACAATCAAAACTGTACAGGCACGTAGGGAGAATGGATTTCCAACGAATGACTAGGCACTGGGTACCACCTATCATAGTACCTGGTCTAGATCAGCGTACCGAGGACCACGCCCGATCCCCTACAACACAAGACCGAAACTACCTAAGGGTAATTTCGAGTAAGATCACCCACGGTTGGCGCGACCAACCGCCACACAGTCGAAATAAAAAGGGACATCTAGACAGGGATGATCTCACCCTAATGGGCGCTACCCACATAGCCTTGCTGCATAACCCCTGATTTTCAGTCATTCCCGGTTGATGAGGCTTGAGGCTAAGCGTTACCTTTATAGAACATATCCCTTAGAATGCCTATCGTCCACCTGACGATGTTTCGAAAGCATTCAACCATACAAGTCCGTTCCGAGTTCGAACGGAACCGAAGGCACTACTCCTACTACATCCATTTTGGAATCACCTCAGGATTAGTAGCGATTAGCCCTTGCACTTCACTGCTCCATCTTCGACTCTGAACTCGTTTTCCCTATGAAAACGTACAACCGGATCGAAGTGGTTTTTGGAAAATAAATCCCGATCCCGGTCTCTTCGAAACGATCAACGCATTGGCCAATATTGATAGTCGGTTATTTAAATATCAATTTACATCCACAAACAACCATCAAACATAAATAATTCTCCAAATTATTTATTTACCTTACAAATATCTTCGCAAGATATATTTCCATTTCAGCCCTTTCGAAACAGTTTCAAACCGTTTCTCTCTCATGGAATAAATTTTCCAAATATTTTCTATTTCCACTGAAATCACCAAGTACAAACACTTAGACTTTAAAATCGTTTGAAACACTTAATTATAGAATATAATTTTAAACATTTAGATTTAAAACTACTTTAATACTTTATTTTATAAAAATATACACTTTAAGAATATTTAAAATAAAGCTACTTTATAAAATATAAAACTAAATTTTCATCTTTTTAAAAAATAATACCAAGTCACCTTTATATAATTACTACTCAAATAAATTTGAAAAATTCTTACTTTAAAGTTAAACATGTAAAAATAATAGATTTTCCAAAACATACTTTTAGAACAACCTTGAAACTTTAACTTATACTTAAGAATTTGCTTTGAAAACGTACTTGGCTATCCAGGGAAATATATTTCTCTTTCACATTTTTAAAAATAAATCACTATTTATTTTTAATCACATTTACCCATTCCATTTATAAATTCCCACCTTGAATTTATCCTTCCAAATATTCACTGATATATTACTTTCACTTTCATAAACCCAGTTTATAAATTTCAAAATCTCAATTCCCTTTTAAAAATCCAGGGTTTAAAACACTTAAATCAATTTCCAAATTGATTTCCAATTTATTCATTTTGAAATAAATTACCTTACTTTCTCCATTTATTTCAAATCCATTAACCTCAGATTTTATTTCTTATTATGATTTAAAAATCCTTTTTTAACTGAGACTACCAATTTTAGATTCCCAAATTCCTTTCTTATCCCTTTTAAATAAATTCAAACCTTGAATTCAAAATAAATTCTTTATTCCTTTAAATAATAATGCTTGAGTTTTAAAATTCATTATTTCTCGGTTATTTCAAAATTCTCTTTCCATACTCGGCATTTATTTACTAGAATTTAAAAATCTCTTTTATTCTTTCCAATTCATTCCTGAATGTATTCAAATTCTCTATCATTCTCTACTTAAAAATCTTCTCTTATATTTCATTTTCAAAAGTCCGATATATATATTTTTGGTAACCCAGTATACCCAAATATATTTAATCAACCCGTTGCATCCAACAATCCAATCATCAATATAATTCATCATGGGATATCAAATATTCATAACAGAGAATATTAACATTCTAAATAAATTTTGAGGAATCCAGTTGGATATCTCCAACCTATTTCCCTGCATCCACAGATGTTAGCACAATACCAATTCCACTTCGAGGTGAAATATTGCGGTATATGGGATTAATATAATATCATCCGCTATTATGCGGCGCATAGGGTCTCATCCGCTATAAAATGTGGGAATATCAATCACTCCAATATATATATATATATACTATATATAATAATAATATCATCCAACAGATACCATAATTCATCAATCAACATCCAATGATTTAAATTCAATCATTTAAATATAAATGAGGTTAACCAAATGAGTGAGAAAATCTCACCTTTGATTTTGTTTGCAATCCACTTCCTTCTCGACTTGTTTTCTTCATGATTTAAGACCTTGTATAAACATTGTATGACTTAATTAATATTCGAACAAATCGAACAATCCATTATCGTTGAATAGATTTAATTTTTACTAATGATTTAATTTTAAACAAATTATTTAGTTTAAGCTAATTTTCCATTTAAAACCTTTTAGTAACTAAAGTAATTTAAATAAGTTAGTGAAACATTGTTTTTCCACCAAATCCATTATTTTAAAAATAACTAGTAAGTTAAAATGTGTGTATATTTATTTTCTGGTTTTGTTTCTCTGTAAATAACAACAATAATTTACTCTACTATATATATACATATATAAATCACTGTTTATAAAACTTACTATTATATATATTTTTCCTAAACTATATGCATAGATTTATGAAATTAAAATAGAATTATTCTTCCTTACTGCAATTATTTTTCTTTATGTACACATATATATAAATTGAAAACAAAATTCTTCTTTACTGTAAATAGCAAAAATTGAAGTTTACTTTACTGTGACACATTTTCTTTCTCTGTATATATATATCTACACATATATAAATTAAAGAAACTACCTTACTGAAACCAGCGAACCCAAACCTTCCCGAGCTCGAAGACGCCATCTCAGTCACGAAACAAGGCAAACCTCACCGAAACCCTAATTGAGCCGCGCCTCCAGTCGCCGCCCAATCTCACCCACGCCGATGCTTCCACGTCGCCTACGCCACAAGCATCGCCATCTGACGCCGCGCCCACTGCCGCTGCCCCCCAAAAACCAATGTGCTTCCTCAGTCACGAATAGATTGCGATAAATCGGCTCGCCTGCGCGCCTCCACGCGAGCACAGTCTCGCCCATCACCAGTCCCTAAATTGAATCGCGAGCCTCCCCAGCCCTTTGTTCGAGTGCACGCCCCCCTTATCTTCAATCGAACCGGCGATGTCGATTTTGACAGCGATTTGTTTTTTTTCGTTAGAAAAAGGTTTCGAATTGAGGAGGGACGTTTTGATTTAGGCAAAGGAAGAAGTCGATCCCGATTAAATTTGAGAACGGGGTAGAGAAAATAGAACGAACGCGATTTGATTTCGAAAAGAAGAGGCGACCATTTTTTTTCCTTCTATATTTTTTAAGAAGAAGAACGAACTGGTTCGTGAAAATGAATAGGCTAGGATGATTTCTCTGTTGCGTGAATTTTATAAAGGAATGAGGGAATGATAGAAAAGAAAGGAGGCGTGTAGAAGAAGGTTAGCTACAATATCCTTTTGGAAAGGTCTGGAAAAGCTCTGATGAGAAATTAATTGACTGGTCAATATATATTTAATATTATTTAAATTTAAATTATCTCGAAAACGTAGCTCAAAATCTCGACCTTCTATTGAGGCGTGCCGCCGGGCGTTCATAAAGTTATACCCCTATTCCGAACGCAATGGAAAAGGTTTCGAGTCCTAACTCGATCGTATGGAGAAGATAGCTTTTTGGACACAGTTATTATATTGAATTTTGATATAGATTTTAGTGCATTTATATCTCGTACGGTCACATGATGACTCCGAAAGCTACGAAATTTGGAATCCGATAATAATAATCTATTACGGATCCACAGGAACTGGTTTCGTCGAATTCCGAGACTGTGCCTCGGAAGGCTATTTTTATATATTAATTTAACCAATATATTTTTAAAACTGAACAAAACACATTTAAATTCAATTTTAAATGTTCTATCACCTTCAGTACTGTCAATGTAAATTTTCCAAGCCTTCAAATTATTTTTAACAGGCTTAAAACTGAAGATTCAATATTTTACGCAACTTTCAACTATTAAATCCAATAATTTAATTGCCAAATAAATAGTGGTATTTGAAATTCAAGTCAAAAATTAACTTTTAAATATTTAAAATCAATTAAATATTCCAATTTCAAATATCCAAAATTACGAGTCGTCACAAAAATAGAAGGTCAATGTATGAGAAAAGGAAGGATCCAAAGTCTCTTAGGATTCCCATGGGTCTCCTGGTTTACTAAGGAGCCCATTAGTCTAAAACAAACCCAATAAGACTTGGCAAAAAAAGAACACAATCATACACTGCAAATGAAAAAATAAGCTGCAGGTTATATAATAATTAGGAAATGAAGGTGGAGAGACAAAAATAAATGTCACGTTTTATTTTGAAAGCTTTAAGCATTAATAATTCATAAAGAAATGTACGTAGGAATAGAAAAGTTTGCAAACCAAAGGAAAGTGAAATTTTGTATACGCGAAAATGAGGTGGCAAGAATTATATACAACTTAAAATTCTAGGCTTAAGTATTAAACAGAAGGAGAAATGAATGGACGAAGTATTCATAATGAGATAACTATTTCAAAACGTACGTGCAACTATTAATAACAAAAGAAATGAAGAGATCATGTACATCGCACAACCTTTTTGAAATTCAATTTGTGAAACATAACCAAATTAACTTAATAAACTCAAATAATATTCAAATTTGTACGCATTTAGCTTTTTTATCTATGCATAATAAATAAAACTACTTACCTTAAAAATGAAAACATTCAATTTAGTTTACCCAAAATGATATTTTATTTTCCATTAAAGCATCCTTTCTATTTAACACAAAAGGTGCATTTCTTTTATTAAAATCTATTAATTGCAATCAACTTTTTCTTCCATTCTAATTGAAATATTTCAATAACATTAATTGCAATTACTTACAAAGTTAAATTTCAAAACGGACAACTAAAATGGATAAAATATAGAATAATTGTTTCCTTTAGTCATTAAACACCTTTATAAATATATTGTTTATACAGTAGAGTAATAAATAACTTACTGAATTAAATTATTTTCCTACTCTTGTAATCCATCTGTACGCTAAAACACAGTTCAAATATGCATATGTTTCTTCCTTTAAATCAATCATTATATTTTTTATTTTAATGAAATTAAACCTGAATTCACAAATGAAACATTCATTTTATTTGATATAAATATTCTTTTCACTAAATCAACTTTCCTTATATTTTCACAAAACGTAAGCTACGTTTAATTACACCTATTAGTTTACAATTTGGTGTACTCTCTACCATTAATTGAAATTATTCAATTACATTAATTTCAATTAACAAAAATGAATTTCAAAATGGATAAAATAAATGTAATGAAAAATAGAACAATTGTTTCCTACCTAATAGTAATTTAAACATATTTATACACTATTGGATACAAATAAGAATTATACATTTCTTACCAAATAATAGTCTCTCGTCTCTGCAATCAATCTTTAATCTACCAAACATTTCAAATAAATAAACATATGATTTCTTCTTTAATAAAGAAACATTTATTATTATTTATTAACATTTATTATTCCAATCAATTGGAAATTTACATACAGACAATTGTTAATTTCACTCAAACCAATGTTATTAAAATACACATTAGCATTTGTTATCATCCTTACATTATTGCAAACACGTTTCATTAATAATTTTTTTACTTAAGCTCATAATTTGTATTGTAATTTAATTTATATCGGTGAAATCTTAATTTTTTTATTTCTAACAATTTTATTCAAAAATCATTTTTAATTTAATACTTTTAAATGTTTAAAAATACGGGTCGTTACACTCTCCCCCACTCCAAACTTTTCGTTCCCGAAAAGAAATAAGAAGGAATCCAAAATTTGTTATATTTTATTTATTTAAAACAGTCAATTTATAAACAATTAAACCTACATATTTAAGTTACTAAAATTTGAAAATAACTCAAATTCTACAAAGATTTTGTAAGTCTTAAATTCTCGGAAATTTTCGGCAGCGTCTCCTTTGCGCGGATACTCCAAAAAATAATGATATTATTAATTACAATATATATATATATCATATTTCAATAATAAAACATCCCAAACCATGGGAAAACAATATAATATCGCTATAAAATCGTAATCCGAAAACGTACCTATTTGTCGGGCAAACAAACTTTATTTATGAAACCAAAAGCAGTAGTTATTGTTTCCATAACCTGTGTTTCACTTATATAATCCAAAGAGTTAAAATTATGTGAAAGAATAATATTTCATTTGTTTAAAATCAATAGCACAAACAACATATGATATATCACAATCACATGCAAACAAAATAATACAACCATCATAGGCAACCATGAATCTATCACACATCCATAGCAACCAAAACTAATGGTTTGTTCAGGTTCAGAACTTTTAATCGTACAAGGGTAATGAATAAACTAATAAGTGTACCTTATGCTCAACAACCTCAGATAATTACTTAATAGATTATTCATACAACCTCAAGCAATTAGAAGTACTCTTTCCCAAACTCCCCATCAGCCAAACAATAAGAATTTTAGATTTACTTAAGTTTATTCTACTAGTTTTTTTCCTCATCATTTACATTTCCATTCATTTATTTATATAAAGATCAATCACTTACATAATTTGTTTTTCATTAAAGATTTAAGTCATTAATGAATTATTTCATAAAATATTACTTAAGCTCCTACTGCCTTACCTAAGTTTATAACTTAATTCTGTTATAGAATAAAAAATTAAGTTTTTGGTCTCGCCCTTGAAGAGAAAACAAATATTTCAATATATCTAAAAATTAAATTAAAACATTTAACGTCATTCACTTAGCAAGAATATAAGATATATTTTAAACATCCTCCTAGCATTTCGCAAGGATTTCCCAAAAAGTTTAAACAATATTAGAAGTTTATATCAAAACATTATGATAAGCTTTTTTTTAAAATAAAGTTCCTTAAATTTGATAATTTATTAGACTCATTATTTTAAAATAAGTATAAACTCTAGATTATTAAACTGAAACTAATAGTATACTCAAATCTTACATTAAATATCCAAATCAAAGTATAAAATTTCATATCACCATAATAAATTTTAAACACTTGTTTTAAAATGAATATTCAAATCATGGAAAAACATTTATTATGGTTTAATACAAAATTCAAATAGTAAATAAACCTATAAATTTCCTATTAGTACTTCAAAATCAAGTAAATATTCCAAACCATACTTCCAGAATAGATATTCAAATTTATTTGTTAAGTATATTATTATAAATAAACTTCGTAAATTAATTTTTTTCCATTTATATAGTATCTTTAAATTATACATTCAAAGAAACTTATATAAATTTTACTTGAAATATTCGTTTGATAACTTCATTTGCAAATCAATTATCTTTAATACTTTACGGAAAAATTCATATGTAAAATTTCTTGCTTCATTTAGAAATACCATTTAAATTTTTTAAATAACATCTTTATAAATATATGTAAACTATTTGAAGACAATTATTTATACCATTACTTATAATTAAAAAGAAGTAATTGAAAAGCTTAAATCCATTACTTATAAATTTTATTAGTTTTAAATCTCATAATTCTTATAAACATCATTAATAAATCAATAATTATTAACTTTAAATATGTTTTATTTACTTAATAACTTCTCAAAATATTTACAACACTAATAATTTACTATTAAACCATGTTGTACATAAATAAGCAATATTTTAAACATTTTAAAGGATTTAGAAATGAAAAATGACCAAAATATCTTTTATATAATACTTTATCAAAATACTTTTATAACTTGGTGTTTTAATAAGTTTATCATCGTTTTTGCAGACTCTGGACGTATGTTGATCAGGCGTAAGACTAGAAATCTCCAAGTACTTAGTAGACCCGTTTCAACACCCAGTGAAAAATACTTAAAAGTAGCTATGAGAAGTACCGCTCAAAATTTGATGTCAAACGACGATGTTACGATAGCAGTAGCCCGCAGCTGATCTAGTATTTACGCAATGGACACAAAACTTTCCAGAAGATCCTTCCACCTTCTGGATTCTAGAAAAATATTGTAGCCATTTCGTAAACAAGGAACTATCGACCCCTGTTGTAAGGGTAACTGCTGATTCAATGATTTACGCAATGGATGCACTTCCTTCCCGGAAGATCCATAAACAACAGATCCCAGGATCGAAAGCGCCTCCATTGGGTAAACTGAAGAACCATCCACCCTGAAAAAAAATCGAGGAACTCATGAGTTGACAACCATATCGGTTCGAATCCATTTCTGAATTCACCCAAGTATATTAGGGTTTATCAGTGGAATCCATTCCTGGATTCACCAAGTCCATCTGGGTCGAAGCATATCATACTATACTTCTTCGCGGATGGTACTTCCCCATACCTCTTACTTCAAAATATAACATACCATATACAGTACCCTTTTAAAATCATAACTTCAAATATCGCACTTATATAAATTCCATTATATATAAGATTTCATTTTCGAATAAAGTACTTTCCAAAATCAATAATCTCAAATATATCAAATTATTCTTATATAAATTTCGTTATATATAAGGTTTATCTCTTCAGATCGAATACCTTCCAAAATCAACAGTTTTCAAAATCACCTTACACTTATATAAAGTCTATCTTATACAAGAATCAAAAATTTCCAAAATCAATTTCTATATGAAAAGCCATATAGGATTGAACATTTTTGCTTTATAAAAGGTTTTGAATTTAGAATGGGTTTGTATATAAAATCGTTTTGTATATAGAATAGTTTGTAAAATAGTTTGTAAAATATTTTTGTAAATAAAATAGTTTGTAAAACAGTTTTGTAAATAAAATAGTTGGAAAAATAGTTTGTAAATAAAATAGTTTTGTAAATAAAATAGAATAAGATAGTTTGTATAAGAAAAATAAAAGAAAATAGTTTTGAAAAATGGTTTTAAACTAATAATAGTTGCATTAAAGAAAAATTCAAATTTAAATTACAAAGATATCCAACCCAACAACTTTCAATTTCAGCGTCAAAGCATATCAATAATATTAGAACATAAGATGTACATATGTCATCATTTTGCAAAATCACATTCGATCGCTCGCTCGATTACACAAGTTTGCTTTCGAACAAGTATTTTTCATTCGACTTCCCTAATGTGGACTTCGATAAGGTTTCTTGACTAGAAACCATCATTCTCCTTGCATAGCCATATACTATGATAGAGAATTCTAGAATCAAACCAAAGTACGTATCAAATATTTGCAATCAAGAATCGAATGGAAAATCCTAACACGAAGTGGTGTAATTCACATAGAACTTGTGTGCTCAAATCCGGATCAAATTAATTTTGCAAATAAAATAATATACATACAACTTACGCAATTATTCTAATTTGTTTCATCACAATTACATTTTAATTAAATTCATTTTTAATCTCATTGATTAACACAAATATCACTTCATACTTTAATATTTGTTTCATAGAATTTCTCCGTTTACTATAAAACATTAATATATACATTCTTATAATATTGCTTATATTTCTCTTCAATTTAAATTACGTTCATTTCATATGTAATATTTCTCATTTGATACTACGTTTATTTACAAATCATTTCATAAGGAATTTTCTAAAGTTTATAACCAATTTATAAAAGTTTAATTCCATTTTATAAGACATTGTTTGAGTTTAAAGTTATCACAACTTTATTTATAACCATTTATTGCAACATCCATTTATTCCATAACAATTTACAAGTCATGGCTTTATTTATAATCATTTCACTTTTAATTCATATTTGCTTATCCCATTTAGTTTCACCTTTACCTTTCAATTTATTTATGACACATTTCATAAATGTTAATTAAGTTTATAAACATATTTTTTTAAATTTAATCTCACTTACAACATTTCCTTAATCACAATTTCAATTTAAAGATCCCAAGTGTAACGATCCAGAATTTTGAACAAATTAAATTGAAAATATTTAATTAATTTTAAATATTTGAACGATGATTTAATTTGAATCCCCAATATAAATTTTCATATGACGATTTAATCATAAAATTTAATCTATTGTAAGTTGAATAAAAATTTGAATCTTCAGTTTTAAGCTAAAAAAATATATTTCAAAAGCTTGTAAATTTCATATTGATGATACTGAAGATAACAGAAGCTTCAGAATCTAATTTCAAACTGTTTTATTCAGTTTTGAAATATATCATTTTCATCGATATTTAAAATAGCGTTCCGAGGCACAGTCTCGGAATTCGACGAAACCAGTTCCATTGGGTCCGTAATATTGAGTTATTATTGGATTTCAAAATTCGTATTTTTTGGAGTTGTTATGCGAGCACACGACGTATAAACGCGTTGGAATTTAAATCAAATTCAATTTGAATTTAAATATATATAATTGGTCAACATCAGCCACCCTAGTTTCTTAGCAGACCTACTCTCTTCAAAGTCGCGTACTTCTTGTTCCCCCTCCCCATCTGATATCACGCAATTTTCTCCCCTACGTTTTAAAAAATCAAACAGTATTCAAAATTAAATCAGATTCAAGGCAATGGCTAAACTACTAAATCTCGTTCCTCCCTTCTCTCGAAGAGATTCAAAATCGACTTAAAGATTAAAATGGCCGCATCTTTCCTTTGTCTTTGAAATCATTTCATACGAAATAAAAACGAAAGCAAGAATGGCGACTCCGTTCTCTTCTTCCTCTGGCGTCGTTCGATCGAAGAAGGAAGCTCTCATGAGACCGACGTTGTTCTTCAGGGTGATGGGTGGTCGTTGGATTTGGGAACTCGTGAAGCTCGCGACTAGGGCGCGTTCGATTTTGGGGTTGCGCGTAGATCTGCGCTCGAACAAATCGTGGTTCAGGAAGCTCGTGCGGTGTCGCGACGTGGAGATGGGCGATTTGTGAAGCTCGAGTGCATGGTGAGGGCATGGCGGAGGATTTTGGCGTCGAATAGGGGGCAGCGGCATCGCGTACGTGTTCGCGTAAGGAGGGCGGCCTCGAACAGTAGCAGTAAGGTATTTGATTTTTATTTTTGTTTAAAATAATTTATATTTAAAACAATATAGACTAATAGAGAATATATTTTTACAGTAAGATAAACAATTCTGTTTTAAAATATATATGTATATACATTAGGAAGTAATTCACAGTAAGGTATGAATTATAGATACAGGAAGAAAGTATATGTTACAGTAAAGTTTTAAAATAAAAATCATTGAATGATTAAAACTATCAAAACGAAAATTGGTTACTCGATTTAATTCGAATATTAATCGATTGTATAAAATTATTTATGCAAGGTCAAAATTAGGAGAAAACAAACTGGAACAAAAATGGATGGCAAAATAAAAGCTAAGGTGAGATCTTCTCACTCAAATTGAAAAGTGGAATTTTCAGTTATTAATTGATTGTTGTTTGGGTGTGATATTAGATATAGTAGGATATATCTATATATATAGCAATATATACATATTGACATATGTATATATTGGATTGATTGATTGATTTCCCGCACTGTATAGCGGATGAGACCCTATTGCGCCGTTATTAAGCGGATGATATTTTATAAAACCCATATACCGCGATATTCCACCTCGAAGTGGAATTGGTATTGTGCTAACATCTGTGGATGCAGGGAAACAGGTTGGAGGGATCCAACTGGATTCCTCACCAGTATTTATTTATTTACAGAATATTGTGATATTTGATGATTATCATATCGATATATGATATTGGATGTTGTGATTGACTATTGGTGTGTTGCATCATCGGATTCATCTTTGAAATTTAAAAATAACGATGTTGATTTTAAAAGAGATTTTTGAAGTGATCTTTGAAAATATACGTTTTATTAAATTTTTTTGAAGTGATTTATTTTAAATAAATAAACGTTCAAATTTTAAAGTTATAAAAGTTAAGACTTTTGTGAATTATAACCAAAAGGTGATTTTTGAAATAAATAGTTAAGTAATTTATAAAATGGTTTTATTTGGAATTTTTGAATTATTAAAACGATGTATGAAAAAGATGTACAAAATTGATATTTATAACTTTAAAATATTGGGATTATAAAACAAGCGTTAAAATGAATTTTTGAGAATTTTATAAGTGAATGAAATTTATAAATTGTGGACTTATAAATGGAAATGATTTTTTTGTAAAATAAAGGAATTATAAGTATTTAACTTATAGTATGGATTGTTGGTATAAAAATTTAGTTATGAATTGAATTAGTTAACAAAGGAGATTTATAAATCAAAGTTGTTAAAAAAATAGAAATAAAATTTATAAACATTGTTTTATAAATTCGAAATCAATTGAATTTGATGAAATTAATATAGAAGGTTATTAAGGGAATTTTATCCACGATTTTGGATAGTGGATAACTCTCGAAATAAAATGTGTAGAAAAGATTGAAATTTGGTTAGTAAAGTATATTCACGATTTTGGACAGTGAATATATTATTAAATGAAATGGGAAAGTGACATTAAAAATGAAGTTAATTGTTTTAAAATATATTAAATATCGAAAGCATAGATTTCAACATTCATTGTTGAAATAGACGTTTTCGAGAAATAAGGAAATAGTGGACTATAACACTGTTGTTATAGTAAATGATTTCCGAAAGGAAATGTTTTTTTTAGTATTGGGATTTATATACCTATCTTAATTTCGAATCCCTATACTAGTGATTTTGGAGTCGTCGTAACGATGTTTTACGTAACATTCGTTTTGACTCAAATAAAATTTGTGAAAAAAAAAATGATTTCCTTAAAGAATGAAGTATATACTTAATTTTGATTTAAGTATATAGAATATTTTAAAATGTTGAAAATAAATAGATTTGTGAATTACTTATTTTTAAATGAGTATGGAAATGCTTTTCCAATATGAAATGAAACGTTTTGAGAATTTATCTTTGTAAAGATAAATTGAAAATGAATAATTGAAATTTGTTTCAAATGGTTAAGTGTGGAAAATTATTTATCTAGTAGAGATACTTTGGGAAATAAATAATTTAGAAAATTATTTGGAATCTGATGATGTTGTGCATCTTTATTGATAGTTAAATAACCGACTATCAGTATTTACCTTTAAATAGGTATTTGTTGTGAATTGGATGAATTTGAAAGCCACACTTATTTTTAAATAAGCGCTCACTATTCGGGTTAGCCGGGAAAGGACCATGGGGTCGTATAACCCATTCCGAATATGTGATACATCGTTATGAATTGCATTTGATGACCGGTGTTGAAGACCGGATATTTTTGAAAACGGAAGGATTACCGTCGAGTTACTCTACATCGGCCGATCTCCGATTTAGAGGTTTTATCACCCTTAGTGACGGGAAGTCCGGACGTGATTAGAAAATTATCCGGATTTGCAAGGGCTTCGTGAGAAGTGCCTTCGGTTCTGTTCGATCCCGGAACAGACTTGTATGGTTGTGTGTCTGACGTTACAAATTGAGATATAAAGCTGATTTCTTTCAAATACATTTCTGTTGGTGGGAGAATTTATTCTCTTAGCTTAACACCCTTCTCTGAGACGTACGAGCTCAGAGGTTATGTAGTTGAAATTTATCAGCAATATACTCCCAATTTGGTAACGTGGCATACTGAGTGTTGCTGTGAAATGATCATTGTTTGATCATTTGTGATATGATCATTTGTTTGATCATTTATCTTTGTGATCATTGATTTGATCATTTGTTGACCCGAAGCATGGCTTTGTGACAAAGCGTATCTTTGTGGATGAGACTTCGTCGAGCCTTACACCCCGGATATGGTCAAAACAGGAAGGATGCAGCAAGGTTCTAGGGAGTAGCGCCCCTTAGTGTATGTCATTCCTTCTGGATAGAGGTGGTATCATGGTATGGAGTCCAGATTCTTAACCTATGTGGTTACTGCATTATTATTATTATGTGGTTGTTGGAAATCGAGGATCCTCAGGAAGATCGGTTACGATCGGGGGATGGCATACGTGTGTCAGTAGTTACCTATTTTTGCAGAGGTAACCCGGCCTTGTGTTGGTAGAGAACCGGTTTGGTTCTCGGGACGTCATTCCAGAGGCGTTTCCATGTGGCAATGGGAAGTTCCTTGGCCTGACCATTTGTTGGAAATCCAAAGAAACAATACGAACCTTGTACGGTTTTAGTTGTAGAACCTGCCATTTAACATGGTAGCTATAGTAGGCATACTATAATGGTACCTATGCCGGCTAAGATTTATATTCTACTTTCGAAATGTTTTCTACACTATGCACTAATAATAATATCCAAAAGGATTTGATTTTCTTGCGTAGTAAGCATCTTTGACTATCATAAGAAGAAATCTCCTCCAATTCTGCGTTTGCATTGTGTGTGTGGCGGGAGGTCTTATGGTAGTTTCATTTTCCAAAAGCATTGCGAAATTGACTTTAAAATCTTCCTGTTGTTTGTTTTAAAAAAATAACTGTTTTACGATCTCACACCAGTCACCATGACTGACTCGGAGTTTAGTTGTGACGCCCCACCTCTATACCCACGCTAACCAAGAACACTACGATGTAGTGCTGTCAATTAGCACGGAGAATAAGGCTGTGGAGGAGCGACCATCCATGTAACTTCTTTGTGCGAGCACCGATACGTCAGATAGAATAGAATGCATATCTTTTAAGGAGGAAATCCGACATGCCGATACAAACACAAAGCTATCACACGGTGGCTATATATTATCTTCGGAAAACAAACATAGAAATAATCATAACATAAATCAGTCACAGACATCCATATCACAAAGGCGGAAGAAGATATGAATAAATATATAACACATGAAAGTGTTCATCAGAGTAGTGGTCAGAAAGATCCACGATAATACAAAAGAATAGCATCACGTGCTATACAAAAGAATAAGTACACAACATAGAGTCTATATCTCAAAGGTGTACATCCAAAAACTACTAATCTAAGTAGTTAGCCAAAAGTCAGAATAATCCTGAAGAGAAGTCAAGCAGAAGCACCTGTAACATCTCGGTCTGACCCGAGTATTATTTATAAGAAAATAATAAACGGATCAGTCTAACTATAAATATCAGATGATATGGTATACAGTAAAAGGCATGACATGAACATGTAATAACCATAGCGACATACTACTATAAGTATGTAAATGATAATCAACAAAAGATTAATCAATATCACAAGAATCTTCTCAAAGATAAGGTAGGGTTTCATACCCTAAACTTGTATTCATAACAAGTCAATAACACATGAATTCATCAATGCACAAAAACTGATATCATATCAATGAAAATCATGAAAATTGGTGAAGCACAAAATTCCAGAAATCATCATCAGAAATCCAGAAAACACATAAAGGGGGGAGGCCTAACACATGAATGGGAGCATGAAAACTCACCTACGCGTAAACACATGACGAGATGATATCTCATGGAAGCTATCCATTAAATTTTCACACATGAATGGCCCAAAGACCATAGGAAATGTGATGGCGAAACATCACATGATCGGGGTATAGTCTCCCACGTAGACAAAGAGACATCGCTCAATCGCTAGTCTAAATCACAAAAATGATCGTCATGATCATAAGGAAGTGTCAATCACACCAAGCTAGTAAATATATGAGTTTAGCTTCATGTCCCATAACCACTTGCTTAACTTAAATATTTACGAACAAGCTGTAAATCTTCACTAGGAAATTGTCACAAAAAGGGTTCAATCGAACAAGTCCAAGAGCTAACCGACGAAGTGAACGCAAGCGTTTCATACCACTCGTTTTACTAAGTCGTTTAAGTCGATTTCTCATTCGAGTGAAGTAAAGGCTTGTATATACTAGTAGATTGAAAATCGGTTTGAGAAAACGAACTTTTGATACTTAAAATAGTGTTGAAATCGCTTTGATGAAAGAGTTTTGATATTTACTATTAGTATTGAAACCTTCATATATCTTTAAAGTGACAAGTCATAAAACGATGGTAGAACAAATCAATTCACGTACGAAGACGTGAGTAAAGTCCAAAGAAGTCAATCCCAAAACCATCAAAGTAGAAATTCTGATAAACGTTTTTCAGAAGAGATTGCCTACGCAGAGTAATACGGGGTTCGACCTAGCAGAAGAACAGGTCAAACGACCAAGTACTAACTCGCGAACGACTTACGACTTAAGGGATAAGGTCATACGACCTAAGTGGAGAATGCCACGCGAGCTAGCAGAAGAACAGGTCAAACGACCAAGTACTAACTCGCGAACGACTTACGACTTAAGGGAGGAATGCCACACGACCTAGCAGATAACAGGTCATTCGACCTAAGGGTAAGGTCGGTGGCGACCTACGACTTAACAAAGTCGAGCAACCTACGACTTAACGAAGTCAAGCGACCTACGACTTAGGGTCAAGCGACCTAAGAGAAGCAGCGGGAATGTTAGGTCTGAGACGACCTACGACTTAAGGTCATACGACCTAACAGCTGCGAGCTAGCGGAGTTGGCATGGCCGAGCGACTTAAGAGAAGCAGCGACCTACGACTTAACGATTTAAAGCCAACGACCTAGGACTTAAGAGTCATACGACCTAGGACTTAAGAGAGGCAAGAGACTTACGACTTAAGGGAGGCAAGCGACTTACGACTTAAGGGATAAGGTCATACGACCTAAGTCTTGAACGACTTAACGACTTAAGCCTTTAACGACTTAACGACTTAAGCCAGGGCTAGCGAGCTAACTGCAAAACGACCTACGACTTAAGGCCTTTAACTCCTGAACGACTTATGCCATTAGCTCCTGAACGACTTATGCCTTTAGCTCCTGAACGACTCAAGCCAGTAACTCGCGAACGACTCAGCCTTTAACTCGTGAACGACTTAGCAAAGGCAGAACACCCAGAACGACTTAACACTTTAACTCGAGAACGACTCAGGCCTTTAACTCGTGAATGACTCAAGCCAGGCGAACAGAAATCCACGCGCGCGACTTAAGCCCTTAACTCGTGAACGACTCACGACTTAGGCTTAACTCGTGGACGACTCAGCGAAGGCCAGAAACGACTTAAGGCCAGAAAAATCACCAAAACGCTGAAAATTGAAGTTTTTCGCCAATCCAATCCAAACCAAATGCAAATGCTGATGCTAAAATGATAGGGAACCATTCCCAACAGTCCAAGATAGATATAGGCAAGATGTGAGATCAAAAATCTCA
Source organism: Allium fistulosum (assembly GCA_030737815.1). Classification (NCBI taxonomy): domain Eukaryota; kingdom Viridiplantae; phylum Streptophyta; class Magnoliopsida; order Asparagales; family Amaryllidaceae; genus Allium; species Allium fistulosum. The sequence goes on from CM060908.1 coordinate 797,174,961, forward strand.
CCTTTTCCACGAAATTGATGAAGATGAAGATTGAAAGCAAGGAGAAGCAATCCAAAGCTTGAATCCACAATCTTCTACTTGAATTTGATGTTGAATCTCGGATTTGCAATAGAATTGGAGTTTGGAGTTTTAATTTCCACTTCCCACCACCATTTTTGATGAAGCTTGAATGTTAAAACAAAGGGTGAATGAAGTGAGGAAGAGGGTTGGGCTGAACTAAGGAAGTGCAGTCCAAACCAAAGTCTCAAGCGGGAAAAGTGTCGAAAATTTCACTATCTCCAAACATATCAAAGTTTACACTCAAAAAGATCGCAAACGTCATTTTGAACTCAATGGGGGTGGTCTCGAGTCCTAATTTGACCGTATGCAAAAAGTAGCTTTTCGGACTAACATCCGACTAACGATAAAATATTTAAATAAAATATTTAAATATTGAATCGATAGATATGCGGGTTGTTACATTAGTGTTTCCCTTCTAAACTCTGGGTGCCCACCAATTTTCCACACGGGCAGCCTAGAGTTATGTTATCAGGATATTCTGGATATTCTGGAGCTTTGGAAGCAAGCTGGATGGCGAGACGTAGTATTTGTATCTGATGTTATTTATTCCGCTGTGTATTCTGTATGAGGACAAGTTATAAAACTGTCCATTGTTATATTGAGTTTTATATTGACTCTGATTCATGTATTGTATAAAACTGATAAAATTCTTTGTTTAAAAGATTATTGATTATCTATTATATATTGTTCCGCTGCGAATGTGAGATTCTGATTTTGTTCTGTTTCTGATGTTGTTCTATTGTTCTTCTTTCTTTTTCTTCTATCTTTTCTTCTACCTCTTCTCTTAAACCCTAAGAATTCGGTTTTCCGGCATTCGTTTGCTCGGCAGTCGATACAATGGACGTATTGATGTCGATTTTCGAAAGTCGAAGAATCGGGTCCTTACACCAAGGATTAAAGTTTACACTTGTATATTATCACATTACATGCCAAGAATGTATACCACAATTCTATTCGTTAACTAGACATAGATATAACAAATTAAACCTTGTTTCACTTGCTTTCAAATTAAGGTTATCAAATTCAATTGAATAATTCAACACAATTTCTAAGTTTCAACTCATATATTAATTCAGAAGGTTTTGATTATCCAAAATATCCAAATATTCCTTTTTATTTCAATAGTTGAAACTACCGGTCAACAAACAGAAAAAAATTCACAACAACATTTCAATTTTATAAACAAATATCCTAATTATTCATTTTATTCTCTTTAATACGACATTATTAAACTAGTGTTTAGTCCATTAATTCAATCAACAATAATTAGCCAATGCTTATAAACTAACAAAAACTCAACTAATCAACAATAAATGATATTATCTACATATTACCATTTCATAAATCAAACACATTACAAATAACTATATTGGTTATAAAAATTTATTCCTTTATATATATCATATAATATTAGGAAAAGTAATTTCATTTCAAAACATATATATATATATATATATCATTTTTATAATGCTAACAAATACGCGCTCTCGTATATACCCTTAGACAACTCATTCTAGGGTATTACTACCCTATCTCCAATGAGTTAACCCCAACAGGTTAAGGTATGTCTAAACCAAAGCTCTGATACCAACTGTAACGACCCACCTTTTTGGACGGTTCAAATCGACAATAAACCACATGTTAGACTCAAACCATTCAAAAGGGAGGATTGTTAATGGGGTAAATAAGAAAAACAGATGAAAGAAACAAAACACAGAATCTCGTAGCGGAACGATAAAATATAATAATCAAATAAACAGTTCATGAAGCCGTTTTACAAATAAAATTTGATCACACTTTTACAATTCAAATCAGAGTTATACATACATCAAAAATAAACAAATAATGCAGTGGAACACAAATGTGGTGGAATAATTAATAGTAATAGTACATTGAATTCTCATCTTCGTCCTCCAGAAAATTGTCTTCAATACACTGAAAAGCTCAGACTGACCCGAGCATAATGAAAACAAAACACTCGAGTCAGAACTAAAAGATCTTATGAAAGTCAAATCAAAATAAATAAAATAGAAATATTAGTGCAATGGTTTCATAGATGTTATGGGATTTTCATCTCCTATCAAGTGTACAACGTGAATATAATTATCTAAAAGGTTTCAAATAATTCGAAATATCAATCTTAATCATCTAACTAAAACAAATCCGAAGTTTAACTTAAACCTTTTAAATAATTCAATTCCAATGCATAATCCAAATTCAAGAATTTATATGGATATATATATATATATATATATATATCATTTCAACCAGTATCTAAAAGTAAAATTTTCAAATCAATGAAATCCGCTCGGATTTATCATTTCAACCCAAAATGATTTCCCTAATCTGTCAGATCATTCGGGTATGTATCATTTCAACCCATAGTGATAACAGAGACATAGGCATAAATAAATATCCAATCATCCAAAATTTCAAGCAATAACATCCATCACAATCAACATCTAAATTAGCAAATACATCACAACAATTAATTGGTTATCATTATTAGATGTTTAACTAAGAATTATATTCAATATTAATTACATGGCTATAAAATTCAATATCAATTCAAATTAATTCTAAATGACAAATTAAAACACCAAACAGAAATTAATAAACTTCTAATCACATCATAAATCTAATTTAACCAACATAAGATAATTTAATAGTTGTGAGTGGGTTAAAACACTTGTAACGACCTAATTTTCAACTCCCGAAAATCGACATCAATACGTCCACTGTATCAAAGGTCGAACAATCGAATGCCGGAAAACCGAACCGTTAGGGTTAAAGAAGAAAGAGGTAGAAGAAGAAACAAAAACAATATCATAATCTCACAATCGCAGTGGAACAATATATAATCTTTAATAATAGTTGAAAAACCTTTGGTGTCACACTTTTTTGGTGTAAACGTGAACTACCAAAAATACCCTTTAAGCAATTCAAAAATATCTCCTTTAATCCAACAAAATAGCATCTGCAAAAAAAAGCATCATATCACAACCGAAAAAATGAATTATAAATTGAGCAAGTCATACGTTCACTGAGTAAATTAATATACTAAATTGCAGCCCATCGAAGCTTACGTTTAGAATTATAAATTGACCAAGTCATACGTTCAGTGAGTAAATGAATATAATAAATTGCGGTCCACCGAGGCTTACGTTTACTGAGTAAATGAATTACAAATTAAGCAAGTCATACGTCCAATAATATTTATACAGCTGCAAGCTAATTGAGCAAGTCACATGCTTATTACTGTGGTAAGATAATAACGTGAGTAATTCTTCCCACTCTATAAATACGATGCCATATTAATTCGCTTTCCACCAGGCAAACATCAATTATATAACGACCCAGAATTTCCGTCATTTGAAATTCGTATATTTAATTAATTTTAAATATTAATAAGTAAGATTTAGATGTCGAATTTATTTAATTTCGATATAGTGATTTAATCGGACAATTAAATTATTAATTTAATACTTGAAATTGGGTAAATAATTGAAATCTAAATTAAATGTGATTAAAAATGATTTATAAAGTTATAATAAATCATATTGGAGTTATAGTGATGTTTGTAAACTTTTAAAATCAAATTAAAAGTTAATTTGTGAAAATTGAATATTTTAATATTTAATTGACGACTAAAAATGACCATTTTTCAAACGATCTCGGATTTCGACAAAACCAGTTTCATCGGATCCGTAATGTGATATTATTGTAAGATTTCAAATTTCGTATCAATCGGATTTACCGTTTGACCGGGGCAAGCCAAAACGCATCGAAATCGGTTTAAATCGATTTGATTTATATTTGATCGTTTATTTCCGTAACTCTCACATGCGATCGAATTAGCCTTCGAAACCTATTCCAATGTGTTCGAAACCCTGGGTAAACCTTAGAAACGCCAGCCGGCACGCTTCGTTTGGAGTTCGGAAAATTTTCGATGAATAGTAATTTGAGAAATTTCTATATAAGGACCTCACATCTTCAATTTGCAAACTAAAATCAAACCCTAACCCTAATTGTTCCAGCCGCCACTTTCAATTTAATGGCTGAGAATTTCAAAACTTCCTCCTCTATTATCTCCAAATCTACAAACAATTAGCAAAATTGTCAACTACAAAGTTGTAGAGGGCATCAAGATCTAGCTATCCAACGGTGGAGATCGAAAACGGAGCCACGGATTGATGGCAAATCGAGATGGAAGTCGCTGCGTTTTTCACGCAATTCGAGGCAGAGGGGGGGGGGGCGAGTCTGGCCGCACTCACGGCGTAGGTGGCTCTGGTGATGGGCTTCGTGGTGGCGCTAGCTGATCGTTCTGGAAGTCGTCGAGGTGGTCGCGATAATTGAAACAAGGTCGGCGGCTATGGGTTTTGGTTATCTGGATATTAATGTGAAGGGGAAGAAGGTCAAGTGGCGGCCTAGATCTGATGGTGGAGAAAGGGACGGTTGGGATTAAAACTAGGTTAAAATGAAATAAAATTTGTAAATTTTTATATATATTAAATCGTATAAACTTTGTAATGTCGTAACTTTTTCATACGAGGTCGAAAACGCACGAAACGACTTGCGTTGGAACCGTATTAATGAGCACTACGCGATGGAGCTGGATTGGTAATTTTTGAGCTAGTGAAAATTTTGGTTGAAATTAAACGCCTGTTTAATTTCAATCTGAATAAATCGCTATTGCGACGAATAAAAACAAGGTGAGAACTTCTCACTCAATCGAATGTTTTGTTTCGATTTAAATTTTAAATAGTTAGATTTAAAATTTGTTGATAGTGTTGATTGTGTAAATTGGATGATAATTGTTATCTATTGTGTTAAATAGACCCTATACGCCGTATATTAAGCGGAGGTTATTTATTAAAAACATATACTGCGATAATTCTACTGTGAAGTGGAATTGGTATTATATATGTATATATCAATATATATATATATATTGGAATATGTATATATTGGAGTTGTTGATTTCCCGCATTGTATAGTGGATGAGACCCTATTGCGCCGCATAATAGCGGATAATATTTTATAAATCTCATATACCACGATAATTTCACATTGAAGTGAAATTGGTATTGTGCTAGCATCTGTGGATGCAGGAAAACAGGTTGGAGGGATCCAACTGGATTCCTCAAACATTTGAATTTATTTCAATGTTGTGTATTGATTTATTTATAATCGCCGTGTGATTATATTTGTGAATTGAATGTTGTTGACGGCTATAATTTAGCGAAATATATTTTTGGTATCGATAGATACCAGAAATAAGTAAAATTGGATTTTTGAAAATATAAGTTGAAAATTTATTGAAAATTTATTTTTGATAATTGGATAAATTTAAAAGGAGTTTAAAGGATAAAAGTCTTATTTTTGAACTGTATTGAGTTAAATTTAAAAAAGGCTAAATAAATGGATTTCGAAATATTATTTATAAGTTGAGAATTTATTTAAAATTTGGATTTGAAGATAGTTTGGAAATTAAAGGAATTTATCTTCTTAAAAAGGGATTTATTTTGAAAAGGAAATAGATTTAGAAATCCATTTAGTAATTGATTTTCGGTGATTGAAAATAAATCTTTTGGAAATGTTTGGAAATTTATTTGATTTAATTAATCATATAATTTAATTAATCCTATCTTTGGATGGTTGGATTATATTGGATGTTGAATTGTTGGACATCTTTGATGTGTGATGCTTTGTGATATATTGATTTGTGATTTATTTATCCGTGTTTGGTGAATGAAGATAAGCGTTATAGTTTATACCGCTTATCAATTATACTGTTATATTTGATCTGTGATGATTGAATGCTATTGCACTATTGTGTTAAACCCTTGGACTACACAATACACACACAAATGTGGATTTCACATGGAAATCGGTTAAGTGACAGATTTTTATCAATTTTTGGAAAATTGAGTTTTTGAATCTAAAATGGTTTTGGAATTGGAATTGAAAGTTTTTTTAATTGAGTTTCAGAAATAAAAGTTATTTTTAATAACTTAATGGAATTGGAATTTAAATCATTTGATTTAAATTTTGAATTCAATAATTTGGGAATTTTGGTTTAAAGGATTTTTTATAAGTATAAAAGGTATTTATATGGATTTTTACCATTTAAAATATGGTTTTGGAAATTTAAATTAATATTCAAGTTTATACTTGGATGGCTTTAAACTGTGTAAATGAAACCAGTTTTTCCCAAAATGAAAATTATTTGTTTTCAAATAATAATGGCTTTTATAAAGTAATAGGATTTCCAATTTGTATCGAAACTTTTCAAGTTGAAATGAAATTGTAAATAGTTTGGAAAAACTATGAATTAACCTTTGTGAAGATGATTAAACTTTATTTTGAAATCAAAGACGATTTTAAAAGGTGTATCTTTTATATTATAAAAGATTTGAATTTTGAATAGTTTTGAAAGCTATTAATTAAATCTTAATTTAAAGATTTAATGGGTTAATTCAAATTGAAATGGAAATTGATTTGGAAATCTATGAATGAATCTTTGTGAAACTGGGTAACCTTTGTGAAGTAAATCTTTTTGTTTAAAGATTTAAAATGGTAATTTGTTTAAACCATTTAAAGGAAAGGATTTGGGTAATAAGTTGTGACTTAATGGAAATCCCAATATTCATATGTTTTGAAATATGGTGCTCACTATTCGGGTTAGCCGGGAAAAGACCTTTGTGTCATATAACCCATTCCGAATTAGTGATACGACGATATGGATTGTATTGAAGACCGGTGGTGAAGACCGAGTATTTGTGAAAATGATAGGATGACCCATCGATTGTCTCTACACCGTTAGCTACGGTATAGAGATTTCCTTTGTGATGGGAAGTTTTATCGGGATTGTGAATACCCGGAATGCAAGGGCTTCTTTTGAAGTGCCTTCGGTTCTGTTCGAACCCGGAACAGACTTGTATGGTTACATGTCTGACATTATATTTTGAGATATAAAGCCGATTTCTTTCAAATACATTTCTGTTGGTGGCGGAGAATTTATTCTCTTAGCTTAACACCCTTCTCTGAGACGTACGAGCTTAGAGGTTATGTAGTTGAAATTTATCAGCGATATATTCCCAATTAGGTAATGTGGCATGCTGAGTGTTGCTGTGTGATGATCATTTATTGATCATTTGTGATCAAAGCGTGGCTTTGTGAAAAAGCATAGCTTTGTGGACGAGACTTCGTCAAGGCCTCACAACCCGAAAATGGTCAAAACAGGAATGTTGCGGCAAGGTTACGAGGATCGCGCCCTTTAGGGTATGTCATTTCCTTCTGGAAAGGGGTGGTATCATGGTATGGAGCCCAGATACTTACTCATGTGGACACACTCTATTTATTATGTGTGATGTTGATTACCGAGCGCTCGGATAAAGGTCCCAAAGGACCGGGGAATGGCATATTCGTGAGTTACTTGTTACAGGGGTAACCCGGCCTTGTGTTGGCAGAGAGCAGTTTGTCTCTCGGAGTGTCCATCCAGAGGCGTTCTTTCGTGGCATAGGAAGTTCCTTAGCCTGACCATTTGTTGGCAAATCCATTTTCCAATACGAACCTTGTACGGTTTTAGTTGTAGAACCTGCCATTTACTTATGGTGGCGCCCCACTGTTTAGATGGTAGCTATAGTAGGCATAGTTCGGAATGTCTATGCTGGCTAAGATTAATATTATACTTTTGAAATGTTTTTTCTGCACTATGCACTAATAATAATATCCAATGATTTGCGTAGTAAGCATGTTTGACTATCATAAGAAGAAATCTCCTCCAATTCTGCGTTTGCATTATGTGTGTGGCGGGAGGTCTTATGGTAGTTTCATTTTCCAAAAGCATTGCGAAATTGTTTTATTTCCTTTGTTGTTGTTGTTTTAAAGATAAACTGTTTTAGTTCTCACACTAGTCACCATGACTGACCTGGAGTTTATTGTTTCCTTCCTAAACTCTGAGTGCCCACCAATTTTCACACGGGCAGTCTAGAGTCAGGTTATTAGGTTATTCTGGATTCAGGAGATGCTGTGGAGCTCATTGGCAAGCTGGACGGCGAGACGTATCACTTGTATATGATATTATTTTTCCGCTGTGTATTCTGTATGAGGACAAGTTTATATAACTGTCCAGTTGTATTGTATATTGTTGTTGTAAACTCTGATGATGATGTAATGTAAATAAAATGATATAGTTCTTTGATTTAAAGATTATTCATTTATCTATTATATGTTGTTCCGCTGCGATATGTGAGATTTTGATATTGTTCTGTGTTTTTATGTTGTTTCTTCTTTCTTTTTCTTCTGTCTTCTTCTACCTCTTCTTTTTCTTCATAAAAATTCGGTTTTCCGGCATTCGATTGCTCGGCAGTTGATACAGTGGACGTATTTATGTCGATTTTCGAGCGAGGAAAAATCGCGTTCGTTACATTTGGTATCAGAGCGTATGGTTAAGCGATAACCATGGCTCTGTTGGGTGTTACTGATTAGAGATAGAGTCAGTAGTACTCTAGAATGAGTGTGAGTGTAATAATAGATATGAGCGCGTATTTGTTAGTGAATATAAAATTGTTTTATATTGTGATGATTGGTTTATTGAGTGGTATTGTAACGACCCTAGTTTTTAATTTAATTTAAATTGATAATTTAATGAATTTTTGAATTAAATTGTGAAATTAATCGATAGATGGAAGCGAGTTTCCCCGATCCTTTGTAGAATATGTGTGTATATAGAAAAATATAAAACAATAATTATTAAAATAAAATTAATAATAAGTATTTAAACTAAAAAAGATAGAAGTAAAATCAATATTTGAGTTATAAATATAGATGAATAAATAAAAGATAAGCTATAAAATACAAAGTAAACATTGACTAGAATCTAACAACAAATTAAAATAGAAATTCATTTTAAGTTATAAAATAATAAAAAGAACTATGTAAATTCAAGTGTAAACAAATCAAGATAGTATTAAGTATGCAAACAAATAAAACAAGACAAATACCTTTAGCCACCACACCATCTTCATCTTTGTACAGCCGAAAACAAAGAAATGCAAGGCAAGGGAATAAACAAAGTAATATGTACATAAGGTAATAAATGAAACATACCTCTAGCCTATCAAAGCATCTTCAGCATGGTCAAGTATCAATTCAGCCATGCTTATTGAATAAACAAAGGTATCACATTGTACAAACAATATAAAATACCCTGTACACTTTTTTCTTATATACATCACCTTCCTCATTTTCAATTCGTTTATCAAGAAAAAAAAAGAAGCTGAAACAAAACTTCCATTAAAACAAAGCTTCAGATTTAAAAGTTTCAAAGTTCAAGCCCAAAGTAAAGAAGGAAAATTTTTAATCTGGAAATTTCTGGAAGATCAAAACTGCATTTATTTTCAAAACAAAAGTGTTCTGTTTCAACTATGTTCCAGGTGAGCAAACTTTTAAATTAAACCTTTAATCTGTTTATATGTGTTGATTGTGAGTAACCTTTCTTTTAAACCCATAACATGTTTTAATATTTTGATGCCTGTGAGTAAACTTAATCTTTGAAAAGTTTTAAATTTATTTAAAACAGCTCAAACTTCATCTATTAACTGCCTTGAATATGCTTCAGTTTGCATATAATGTTGGATGTTCAGTGTTTCTCTGCCCAAAAATGAAAACAGGGTGTATATCTGATCCGAAACTAAGATTCATTTGCTATTAAGCATTGCAAAGCTTTGGTTTGTCAAAACAATCAAGATGTTTAATCTCAAACAATATTTTTTCAAAGCTTATTTGAACATACAGAAGAATATTCCCACTGTAAACTTGTTTATAGGTATCCAACCAATATTTGACAAAAATGAATCGTTGAAAAATATTAATTCGAGATGATATATTGAATCTATACTATAATTCACGATTTTTAAAACAAAAATCAAGATTTTTAGATTAATACTTAAAGAGCAGTTTGTAAATAAACAAAGATTGCATTTTTGCAAATTTTTGGTTATCGATTTAATTTAAATTGTTGAAATTTGATTTGGAGCTAGTATGAATATATATGATGTTGAGAAAAATGTTGAATAATTTTTCAAATTCAAAAATTGGTCGAACGAATTCAAATTAGGGCTTGAGTTCACGTTTTTGTTCATGTCAGTGACAAGTCGAGAACAACTGCTATAGGCGATCGAGTTCGTCGTGGTTCAAGGGGATAGTAGAGGGGTTAGCGACGAGTGTTTGGCCGGAGTTTCACAGGTGATGGTGGTCGGAGGATCGAAGACGAAGTTGTTCCAGGTTGAAGAGGAGAACTCGAATTTGATTAGAGATGTGGTGATGGGTTCTGGTGATCGCGAGGTCATCTAGGGATAGTCGGCGATGGGTTGCGACGTTGGTGAGTGGCCGGAGGTGGCTGGAAGCACGGTGCACGTGCACGGTGGAGTTTTCTGGTGATATGGTGGAAGCAAGATGATATCGAGATTTTCTCGAGTAGCTCAGGGGATTACTCGGAGTCATTGGCTTGTTGACTCGAAGCAAGAGTAGGGTAACTCGGGTTTAGATATGGTAACAGGTTTTAAACAGAAACCTGTTGTTCTGTTCTAAATTTTAAAATGAATGTTAAAAGCTGAGGTTAAATGAAAGCAAAGGATTTAAACAAGTTTCAAAACTAAAATTTAAATCTGGAATTAAATCAAAATTTGAATCTTAGTTTTGGAATAAAAGAAGTTTTTGAATTTTAAATTGTTTTAAATAACTTGATTGATTAAGTGTATTTTTAAAATTAATGTGAATTTAAAATTTAAAAAGGGGTAATGTTAAAAATACACTTAAGTATTAATGAAGTCATTAATAAAGAAATTAATTATCTTAGAGATAATTAAGGTAATTAAGTGATTTAACTAATATGATAATTAGGAAAGTAATTAAAGAATAATTACTTAATTAATGATTGATTAAAGATTAATTAAAGGTTAATTAATTAAAGCAATTAATTTGAAGATAATTAATCAAAGATTAATTTATTAATGTGAGTGGTTAGGGATGATCACTTATTTGAATTTTATTAAGTAAATGGTAATTAATAAATTAAGGGTTAAATTATTAATTAAAGATAATTAATTAAATGGTGAATTTTAATTAAAGGTGAATTATTTAATAATTAAAGGTTGATAAAAATAATTAAAGGTTAATTAATTTATTATTAATGGTTAATTAATAAATGATTAAAGAATAATTTATCAAAATGGTTTGTAAATTATTAATAATCAATTTACCAAGATGAGTAATTTATTCATAAGAAATTAATCTGATTTAAATTAATCAGACAATTAACTGACCTTACTTATGAATGTTTGAATTCTATTGGATGATTTGATTGTTTGATATCCCTGATATATGATGCTTTGTAATACACCTTGATTTATGTTGTGATCTGTGATAAATTATCTGTGATGTAATTTATTATCTGTGATATATATCTATGATCTGTACGATAAGCGTTATAGTTATACCGCTTATCAACTATATTTCTGTATTCTGATCTGTGATGATTGTATGATGTTGCACTACTGAGTAAAACCCCTGGACTACACTTTTACACACACAAATATGGATTTCACGTGGAAATCGGTTAAGTCACAGATAATTTAAATTTGATGTTTTTGAAATTGAAATTTTAATTTCAATTGAATTTGAAAATTGGAAATTTGGGGTTTAAATGAAAAGCTTTTGAAATATAATTTCAAAGATAAATGTTATTTTGAATAACTTAATCGAGTTTTGAAAATTTAAATAATTTGATTTAAATTTGAATTCAAGTTTGAAATTGAATCCTATGATTTGAAATTAGGGATTAAAGATGATATAAATGTGTTTGTATGAATTTAAACCATTTTAAAAGTATAATTTTGAGAATTTGAATTTAACTCAAGAACTTTAACTCATATAAATGAATCAGATTTTCCGAAATGAAAACTGTTTGTTTTAAAAGAATAAAAGCTTTCAGATAAGAAATAAAATTCCAGTTTAATTAAAGGAATTTCAAGTTTGAATTGAAAATTGTTTTTCCAAGTTATGAATGAATTCTTTTTGAAAGCTATGAATTAAATCTGTTTATTTTTAACAGATTTAAAATGATGATTTGTTTAAACCATTCGAAATGAAACTGTTTTGAAAACTATAAGTTGAACCTTTGTTTAAAAGATTTAACGAGTTAAACTGAAATGGAAATTGATTTTGAAAATCTATGAATGAATCTTTTATTTAAAAGATTTAAATGTGGAAATTGTTTAAACCGTTGAAGGTTGTTTAAAATGAATCTTTTTGTTTAAAAATTTGAAAATGGTAATTTGTTAAACCATTTGAAGAAAGATTTTGGGTAATAAGTTGTGACTTAATTGAAATCCCAATATCCATATATTTTTAAATATTACGCTCCCTATTCGGGTTAGCCGGGAAAAGACCTTTGTGTCATATAACCCATTCCGAATAAGTGATACGTCGTATATGGATGGCATTTGAAGACCGGTGTTGAAGACCGGATATTTTCGAAAATGAAAGGACAACCTGTCGAATGTCTCTGCACCGAGTTGCTCCGGTATAGAGATTTATATCACTCTTTTTGTGATGGGAAGTCCGGACGTGATTGGAAATTATCCGGATTTGCAAGGGCTTCGTGAGAAATGCCTTCGGTTCTGTTAGAGCCCGGAACAGACTTGTATGGTTATGTGACGACCGCCCATGACCCTTGCACCGAACCCAGAGATAGTGCGCTGTAAAGTGTGCCAGGCGACCATGGACGATTGTAAAGGTAAGATTAAAACAACAGAATCTATCGTATTACTCACAGCGCATGGACAAAATACAATAGAACATATGTATAGTGAAGCTTTACAGAACAAAATGACATCTTATAAAACTCCATAATAATTGAATACAAGCATTCATATAGTCAATACATCCAGCCTCACTACATATCTCTCAGAGAAAACAAAACAGCGGGATATCCAGTACATATAAGAAGATAATATGCAACCCTCCAGCTCGTCTTCGATATCAGCATCGTGAGAAGAGAACAGCACCTGTCACCTGCTACCTAGTCTGCCCGTCCCAAAATGGACGAACAGCCCAAGGCAATAAGAATTAAAACATAAAGCCTTGAGTCAGACAACAGTCTTAGTGAGCAGTAAATTAACTAACAACATACCAAAAGAGCATAAAGGAAAAGGAATAGGAATACAACCCTCCCACTCCAACCTCATTCTACAGTGATAGCCCCCAGACACACACTAAGCAGAAGCAAACATAGCAGAGCATACAATTTAAAGTAAAACTACTATCACTCAAGTCAAGGGCGATGTTTTCCAAGTACCAAGGCCTAAATCAGATAAGCACCCAGAAAATACCGCTCTTGAGTCCGAATGACGATACAACCAAACATCCATGACTCTGACTATCACTGTTATCATTGTTTCGATATCACCGTTAATTGAATGACCGGCACATTCTTTCAGCCGTCCGTCAAGGGCTAATGGAAACCCCGGTTCTAGACATAACTCCCGCACGTCGTCGCAGCCCGTGCCTAGGACTATCGAATCTGCCCAGAGTACTCGACCATCAACAGTTGGCCGTTGGGACTATCGAATCTGCCCAAACGTACTCTTGCTTAGAGCATGCTAGAACCTTCAACAACGATGCTATCCAAGCCTCCTAGTCATCCTCCTCGACGACTATTCTCATATCCATTCATTATCTTCAACTCGAATCATATCACCGAGTTATCAACATGCTTGGAATTATCCCGTCTGGATTAGACCAAGTCTTCATCACATGATTGCCTCGCTTCATTACATCCTCGCAAAGCCTCATCTCATCATCACATCATCAAATCTATGCATAAGAGCTTCATCATTCCGCTACATATGCCACGAGCAGCTTTCCCAATTCAAGAGCCTTTCCCTTAGCTTTTGAATCGTCTTCGGTCTAAATCTAATCATCAATCATCTAGTTCATAACAATCAATCAAATCAAACATCAATCCAAACAATCAAGCATTCAAATATGATCTAAGTAGACAATTATAACAATAATGGCATTTTCGTAATTAAAGAGTTGAAAGTCCAATAAGCATGAAAACATGGATTATATCTCTACAATCTTGATGAATGAACTTGCATAGGTTAACATATGATAAAATGGATGTAACATCATCATGAACAATGGATCTATATGGATCTACACATAGGATGAAGAAAATGTATGGAAATCTCTATTTTAACACCAAATCGAGCCAACAATCCGATATACTCCTTTGGATCCGTGTGAGAGATAATCACCACTCACCAAATCACCTAAACAATCCAAAAGATAACAACTTCAGATCTGGACAGCGAAGAACTAAGCTAGATCCGACAAGATCTCACTTCAAACGAAGAAATCTCTCTTGAAAAGATGAAGATCTTCAATCTAAGCTCTTGAATCTTCAATCTTGATCTTCGATTTGGATGGATGGAAGCACTAGATTAGAGTGGAGAAAAGAAGTGAAGAAGTGTAGAAGTCGAGCTCTCAAAATGGCAGCACTTCGTCGCTTCAAAATCCGGATCCCAAAAAGTGAGAACAACTCCTCCTATTTATAGCTGAAAACTGCCCTTAAGTCGTAACTCGGCTATCTCCTTAAGTCGGTGCCGACTTAACACTTAAGCTTCTACCGACCTAGCAACCTCCGACTCAACACATGCGCATATACGAACCCTGTCTACGACTTAATGCGCACGCGCCTTAACTAGTTAGACGACTTACGACTTACTGCTATGCCGAGTTAACCAGCCTATACGACCTAACGACTTAACTGCCTCGCCGACCTACGACTTAACCATATGACCGACCCAACGAAGCAGACTCATCATACTGCCGCAAAACCCAAGTCCTAAGTCGGTTGACGACTCAACAACTTAACACAGGAGACGACCTACCGACTCATAACTCAACACACACTGCCGACCTAACACTTAACATCCAAACACTTAGGTCGCTCACAACATGTCCTTAGGTCGTTGCCGACCTAACTCTACTCCAGAATACTTAGGCTGCCTACTATTCTTCCTTAGGTCGCCCTAACCTCTTAAGTCGGTCAACCCCACTTTCTTAACTCGGCAACGACTTAACAAATAATTTGTCAGATATGCTAACTACCAGGTCGCTCCAAAATACAAGTCTCCTTAGGTCGTCTACGACTTAACTGCTATACGACTTAAACAACTGCCGACTCAAAAACTCACTACTATCCTTAAGTCGGTTAATACTATAAGTCGGTCAACTTCTTAGATAGGCTACTCCCTTAAGTCGGTCACTCGACCTAAGCCACCCTATGACTTAACTTCCTTAACCCGGTTAATCCCTTAGGTCGTCCTAAACTATCAACCGACTTAAACCACTCCCCTATCTTCCTTAGGTCGTCGCCGACCTACCACTTAGTCATTAACCCGTCCAGACCTATTTCTTAACTCGTCCAAACTTCCTAAGTCGGCTACGACTTAAGACTTAAGAAAAAAATTCTGCTAAAACCTGAAATGACTTAACAACAATACAACCAAAGGTCAATCATTTTAGAATGTTTTGATCCGTAAAAATACGGGTCGTTACATTCTCTCCCCCTTAGGAATTTCGCCCCCGAAATTCCAAACAAACAAGGCAATCAAAGCTATTCTGTACGCCTATCATCCATAACAATCAATAGACCATGCATCCAATTCTAGCTTAGCGTACAGAATTCTAAGACTTAGAACAAGTTACAATTTCGTTAGATGACACGACACCTTAGGGCCATACCTTGAAGAGTTCAGGATGAGCTGCCTTCATCCTCTCTTCCACCTCCCACGTACAGTCGTTATCATCGTCACTCCATTGTATCTTGAGCAACTTAACTATCTTCCTCCTAAGCTGATTCGTGTCGGTTTCAACAACACGAAGCGGCTTACGAGGTCTTCTATCGACTGGATCAACTTCTAAGTCTTCACAGCTATCAGCAGAAACCACCATACTCGAGTCGTGCACATACTTCCGTAGATATGATACATGAAAAACATTGTGCACACTCGACATCTTCTCTGGTAACTCCAATCTGTAGGCGAGCTTTCCAATTCGCTCGATGATCGGGAATGGTCCAACAAATCTCGGAGTCAATTTTCCTTTCTTCCCGAATCGGATAACATTCTTCAGTGGAGAAATCTTCACAAAAACCATTTCACCTACGTCGAACTCCAAATCCTTACGACGTTTATCAGCATAACTCTTCTGACGATCTTGGGCTGCCTTCATTCGTTGCCGAATGATCTCTATACAATCTGAAGTCTGACGAATCATCTCTGGCCCAAGCATCAACTTTTCCCCAGTTTCCAACCAACATGTCGGAGAGTTACACGGTCTTCCATACAATGCCTCATATGGTGCCATACCAATACTTGACTGGTAACTGTTGTTGTACGCAAACTCCACCAAATGAAGGTGATCTTCCCATGATCCTCCGAAGTCCAAAACACAAGCTCTGAGGAGATCTTCCAAAACTCGGTTGACTCTCTCGGTCTGACCATCTGTTTGGGGATGATAAGCTGTACTCAAACACAACTCGGTTCCCAAGACTTCCTGGAAGCTCTTCCAAAATCCACTAGTGAACAATGGGTCTCGATCGCTCACTATACTCTTCGGAATACCATGGAAACGAACTATCCACTTAACATACAACTCAGCCAACTTTGATGCAGTCCTAGTCGATCGGACAGGAATGAATCGTGCACTCTTAGTCAGACGATCCACAATGACCCAAATCCCTTCATCTCCCGTTCTGGTTCTAGGCAATCCATCGATGAAATCCATCGACACTTGTTCCCACTTCCACGTAGGGACTTCTAATGGCTGAAGCAATCCACTTGGCTTCTTCTGTTCAGCCTTTACCAACTGGCAGTTCATGCATTTGGAAATAAAATTTCCAACATCCTTCTTCATGCCTTCCCAGTAGTAGGTTCTCTTCATATCCCGATACATCTTGTTTCCACTTGGATGAATTGTCAGCTTCGAGTGATGACTTTCCTTCAGAACTTCACTCCTCAATTCATCTATATCGGGAACAACTAGTCGTCCTTGCTTCCGAAGCCAACCCTCTCGATCGACCTCGAATCCTTTATCCTTTTCTGGATCCAATCCAGATTCCAATTCACGGATAATCTTGACAAGCTTATCATCTCGCTTTTGGCCCTCGCCAATCCTTTCCACAAGAGAAGGTCTTATCGATAAGTTTGCCAACATTTCAGGTTCTAGTTCGCATCTAGGCCTGAAGTCAAATCCAGCTAAATACTCGAGACTCTTCCATTCAGAAAACATGGCTCCCAATCCTGCATGTCTTCGACTTAACGCATCTGCCACTGCGTTACCTTTTCCCGGAGTATAAGCTATACCAAAATCATATGATGCCAAAAACTCTAGCCAACGCTGCTGCCGAAGATTCAAATCCTTTTGGGAGAAAAGATACTTCAACGACTTGTGATCCGTAAACAACTCGAATCGAACTCCCAACAGATAATGCCTCCACATCTTCAGAGCAAATACAATCGCCGCTAACTCCAAATCATGAGTTGGGTAATTCCTTTCATGCGGCTTTAGTTGTCGACTGGCATATGCAACAACTTTATCCTTCTGCATCAGTACTGCTCCAAGTCCAGTACCACATGCGTCGGTGTAAACCACCATCTCATCATTCCCACTAGGAATAGTCAAAACAGGAGCACTCGTCAATCTTTCTTTCAGGATTCCGAAAGCTTGCTCACACTTAGCATCCCAACTGAACACTTGGTTCTTCTTCGTCAATCCTGTTAACGGTGCAGCTACCTTGGAGAAGTCTTTGATAAACCGTCGATAATATCCTGCTAATCCAAGAAAACTTCTCACATCAGATGCATTCTTAGGTCTAACCCAATCCTGGATTGCTGCCACCTTAGCGGGATCAACCGCTATTCCATTTCCAGAAATCACATGGCCTAAGAACCTCACTTCATTCTTCCAGAAGTGACACTTCGAAAACTTAGCCTTCAGCTGATGTTTCCGTAAGATTTCCAAAACAATACGCAAGTGCGTCTTGTGCTCTTCTTCCGTTCTGGAATAAATCAGAATATCATCCACGAACACAAGTACGAACTTGTTCAACTGATCTCTGAACACTCTATTCATAAGATCCACAAAATATGCTGGCGCGTTAGTCAATCCAAACGGCATTACCAGCCACTCAAAGAAACCGGATGGTGTCCTAAAAGCAGTCTTCGGCACACTATCCTTAGCTACTCTCAACTGGTGAAATCCCGTTGCCAAATCCATCTGAGAAAACACCTTAGCCTCGTGAAGCTGATCAAACAAGTCATATATTCTCGGAAATGGATACTTGTTCTTCTTAGTCACCTTATTCAGCTCACGATAATCCACACACAATCTCAATGACCCATCTGCCTTGGTTGCAAACACAACTGGTGCACCCCACTCGGACACACTACGCCGAATGAATCCTTTCTGCAAAAGGTCATCAACTTGCACCCTCAACTCTTGCTGTTCCCTAGGCGCCATCCGCCTAAGAGGCATTACAACAGGTCTGGCTCCTTCAACTAGATCTATACGAAACTCGATCTCTCTATGCGGCGGCAACCCTTTGACTTCGTCAAAGACATCCTCGAATCCATTTGCGATTGGCACTAAAGACAGTCCATCCCGTGGAACAACTAGCGAATACATGAAGCTCATGAAGACGCCTTCCTCATGCTTACATCGTATCACAATCTTTCGCCCTTCCACATTCTCGACTGTCACCTCCAGCCTCTCACAATCAACCTTAGCCGCATACTTCCTAAGCCAGTCCATACCCAAAATAATTCCGAACCCCGCAAAGTTCAGAACAAAGCAATCACAAACAAAAGAGCAACCATGACTCGACACAACTAGACCACG